>OX451736.1:766202671-766802671 GCA_948472305.1 Vicia faba
CCATTATGGCTCATGTGCAGGTAGATACTGGGTCTTCGCTGAATGTTCTGCCTAAGAAGGCATTAGATCGGTTGGACTGTGAGGGCTTGACCTTAAAGCCTAATAACATTGTGGTGAGGGATTTTGATGGGTCGAAGAGAATGGTGAATGGGGAAGCGGACATCCCCGTCAAAGTAGGTTCCCAGACTTTTGAGTCCACTTTCTACGTAATGGACATCCGGCCGTCATACTCTTGTTTGTTGGGTCGTCCTTGGATCCATGAAGATGGGGTAGTTACTTCTACACTGCACCAAATGCTGAAGTATCCAGTAAAAGGGAAGATTGTCAATGTGTGTGGTGAGGAGGAGTATATGGTGAGCCACCTTAATTCCTTCAGGTACATAGAGATGGACAGGGAATTCATAGAGACTCCTTTCCAGAACTTTGAAGAGGTTCCCCAGATCTTGGCATCGGCTGAAACTACTACCAACAAACCTCCTATGAAGATGGCTTCTCTCAAAGACGCCAGAGCGGTGGTTGAAGAAGGTGGGTATACCAACTGGGGACAACTCCCTGATTTTACTCACAAAACTGACAAGTTTGGTTTGGGCTTTACGTAAGGAGCTCAAAGGGTTGTTCGACGCGCTCGGGCTGGAGGACCTCCCCTACGCATCACCAACTACCAATGGTGGACCGAGTAACTGGACGACTAGGGACTTTATACCAGTTTCTTTTATTCGGCAGTAATTGTCTTACTTGTTTTGAGATTTGTAATAAATAATTTAAACTCTACAGCCTTGTGTTTTGCCCGAGGCACATTGGCTTTGTTTGTGAGAGATATTATTTGTTATTTCATATATCATCAATAAAACATTGGACGTTCCTTGCATACAAATTTTGGGCTCTCTGTTTTTCTTTTATGTTTTCACTTTATCAAAACATCTATGCTCTTACACACACTCACGTATCATACTGCAGATCCATATCCACTCTGGATCCCATTGATAACAGCTATGCTACTGTCCGTTATGACTTCGAAAATCCGATCAACCAAGCCGAAGACGAAGGTGAGGGTTATTGTGAGGTACCGGGAGAACTTGCTAGACTATTACAGCAGGAAGAAAGGGCTATACAGCCTCATGAAGAGCCAATTGAGACAATAAACCTGGGCACGGAGATAGACAGAAAAGAAGTCAAGATCCGCGCAAATCTGGAAGTTAAGAACAAGCAGCGGTTGATACAAATGTTGCACGAATACATTGAGACCTTCGTCTGGTCATATGAAAACATGCCAAGTTTAGACACTGATATTGTGGTTTATCGTCTGCCGACCAAAGAAGATTGTCCTCCAGTTAAACAGAAGATCCGTCGTATGCACCCTGAAATGTCATAGAAGATCAAGGCAGAAGTCATGAAGCAGTTCGACGCATGGTTCTTAGCTGTCACTTTTTATCCACAGTGGGTTGTGTAATACCCCAATTTTTGACCTAAGATCCCTGCTTCATTTGCATTATTTTTCATACACATCAAGGTCACATAATACGGTAGGTTTCGAACGTTTCAAGATTTGACCGTGTAGAAATTACCGAGTGTTGTGAGCATTTTACCTTATGAATGACTAACCACTAATCACGCACGAAGTGTATGTTTTGCTGTTTTATTTTCATGTGCAGAAAACAGGTCTGAAAGAAGAGCGTCAGATGTTGTACGTCGATCAGGATTTCGAGTCTCAGAACATAAATGCTATCGTTCGTTAATTTCCAAAAGACTGGTTCATCAAAGAATTTCAGAGAATTGTGCGTTTATTTCCACACTTTGTCCAGCAAATGGTCTCCATTTTTCTCCGAATATTTTTCAGGAAGAACAGTCGAAATTCTACCGGCTTTGGTTCACGTGTGTTTCACATTATTCTAAAATACAAGAAAAAACCAAGTTATACCGTCACTTTCGATTTCTTGGACCAAAAGTCATCTGCAAATTTTCTCATGACGCGGGTTGAATTTCGCCGAAATGGGATAATTAAATTCAAAACTGTTCTAGAAGAATTAATTCGGAATATTTGGAGTTTTCATTATTTGAATCCAAGTGATAATTAAAGAGGAGCTATCAAGAGATCTCATCCAAGAATATTCATTTATCACATGGAATATTTATTCAAGATTATTTTTGTGATTATTTTGGAAGATCTACATCAGGGTTATTTAAATACATGAAGCATTATTTCAAGAAGTTAGTGGGGAATTCTCTTTAATTACATGAGGAATTTTATTTGGTTACAAAATTAATCCATGTGATTTATTTGGATTTCTATTACAAAAAAGCAAGATTAAAGTCCAAGACTTGCTTTATTATTTATTCAACATTCAACAATTCATCCAAGTATTATTCAATTATTTCCGAAATTTAAATGGAAGATCTTGAATTTTTATCAAGATATATCAAGATTCATGTTTATGTGAAGATTCAAGATCATTCATATCTATCCAAAGAATGGAAAATATATTGAAGAATGCATGTTTATTCATGTTACAATTTATTGGAGTTTATTACAAAGTTGCAAGAAGCTACAAGTGTGTACAAATGCATTTTTCAACATAAAAAAAATTCAGCAAAGTTGCTAATGCAGTCCATGTTTGCAACCTTTCTTCAAGCCCATTTTGTTGTATTTTTGTTGGTCAATAATGCTCCAAACAGCCTGAAAAAAACAACAAATAGAGATGTTGTAAAATGCTACAAAATAGTAAAAAAAACAACAACATACAGCAGCTCTAAGTGCTGCCAAAAACCTGCTCCAACCTGCATCAAAGTGGCAGCAATTTGTATCAAAATGGCTAAAGTAATTTGTGAGAACAAAGCATAGAAACAACTTGCCAAAACAGTTCAAATTTCTACTGTTTTTCCCCCTCAAATCCCACATACTCCACTATAAATAAGAGCCTTTGTAAACACAATGAAAGGGGAACAAAATTCAGCAGTTAAAGAAAACAGAAAATTGGTGTTGTTCTAGAAAATTAAGCAGTTAAAGAAAACAGAAAATTGGTGTTGTTCTAGAAAAATTCAGCAAGTAAGAAAAAATCAGAAAAAAATAGAGGGTTGTTCTAAAAAAAATCCAGCAAGGAGAAAAGATAGCAAATTCAAGGAAGCTTACCATTTTGTTAGAAGCCCCATCGGAGAGGCTCCGATAGGTATATTCTTTTTCTCCTCTCTATCTACTGTTGCATATGTTCATGCTTGAATCACTTGCTGTACCATTTTTTCTTTGCCATGCAATATTTTCCTTATCATTCTTTTCATTATTGTACTGTATTTAAGTTGAGTTGCTGCATGATTGTTAGCATTTTAAACATGTTAGTATTCATAATATCGATAATAATAGCAAGTGTAATAAAAGCTTACTTCTTCCGTCCCGTAATACCAATTTATCGCTTGCTGTCCCAAATACTTGTTATCCATCTTGCTGTCCCAAAAACACCTTTTGTTGTCCAAAACATTTTGCTGTCCAAAACATTTTGTTGTCCAAAATATTTTTGCTGTCCAAAACATTTTGCTGTCCAAAAACTTGGTTATCCTTTTTGCTTTACAAAATCTCAAAGTCCACAAATCATTTGCTGTCATAAGAATTTTAAAACATTTGCTGCTACAAAAACCAAAATAATATTTTGTTGTTCTAAAACCTCAAATATCCATAAAACCATTTTTTTGCTGTTGCTGTCAAAAAATCTTGTTATTTTTTTTTTCTGCTGTTGCAAAAATCTTAAATATCCAAAAAAAGCATTTGCTGTAACAAAATCTTCAAAACGACATATAATCTTCAATGCTTAACCTGCACAAATCCAAGAAAATCATTTTTGCTGTTGCAAAAATTTAAAAATCCATAAACTCTTGTTGATATTTTTTTACAGCGACTATAATTTTTTTTATAAATCTAAACATGTTGTTGTTTGTTTTAACAATAATAATATTTTTCTTTAAACAAAACCAATTAACCCTTTAAAGCCTAAAGCTTAATGTACCAAAAAAAACTTAAAACTAAACCCATTTTTTTTGGGTTTTCACTCTCTTGTTCTTTTCGAAGCCGCCGTTACAAATTCTGCCAGCCGTCAACATCTCAACCTCCTCCGTCTTCTCTCATCGTCTCGCTTCCTTAGTTCCAAATCAGAGGACAGTTGTTTTTCGTTTCAGTTTCTTTTTTTCCAGCACCTATTTCGTTTTTGCAGATCTATCGTGTCAGAGGCGGAAACCAGAGAGATGAAGAAAGGTACGGATCTATGAGAGAGAGGAAGCCGAATTTGATGGCGTGAGAGAAAGAGATGAAGAAGGGTTTGGATCTGTAAAAGAGAGGAGGACGAATTTTGTTTGTTGGAGGAAGAAGAAGGTTTGAATACGCTAGCGGAGGAAGAGGAAGGGACGGATCTATGAGAGGGAGGAAGAAAGGTTTTTTTTCCCTGTAAGAGAGTAGAAGAAGATATGCGTGAGAGAGGAATAGAGCTGGATCTGTTTGGAGAAGAGAGATAACGTTTTTTTTCAACATGCCTTTACTGTTTCTTTTTTATTTTTATGGAAAACATATAAAATATCTTATTCTTTCTCTTTTCCCAACTAATAATAATAATAATGTTTTCTCCTTTCATTAATAAGCATTTTAATAATATATTTTGTCTTTTCTTTCCCTATGCCAGCCAACAAGCGCCATCGCCCCCTCTTGCACTAGGGTTCTTTGTTTTTTGTTCCTTTCATGCTTGACCCGGGTGGCCCATTGGGCCTGTTTTGAGTCCAATTCCATTTTTAATTCTTCTCCTTATGTTTTAATTAACTCGTGCTATTAATGAATAAACAGCATGGCTTAATTGGCAAAGGTGTTAACAGTAATCTAAAGGGTTCTGGGTTCAAGTCCTTGTTGGGTCATTTTTTTCCTGTATTTTATTCTTTTGGCCTTATTATTTAACATATTTAATTATATTAATTTAGTTTGATGTATAATTATTAACTATTATAAAAACACATAAAAACGTTTAATTAAAATTCATCCTTATTTAATTTCGTCAACATACTATTAGTACTTATTTTTATTTTTTTTGTGTTGTTGTTTATTTAATTATTCAAAATACATTGTTTCATGATTTAATTTTTGTTATGTGTTTAATTATTAAAAATCTATGATTTTGTAATTTAATCTTCATGTACTTTTGATTATTTATTTAATCATTAAAATGCATGCTAGTATGATTTAAATTTCATTAGTTAATTGTTCAATTGTAATTTTAATTAATCGATCGTTAATCCGCATATCTCTCGTCCGTTTCAATCCAAGGGAAACATTTAAATTTTTGTCAACTTCATGTCATCAAATACATAGCGCGAATACCCTCATTCATCTTCCGTTTATTATTTTGTTAAAAACTTAAGATAATTTTCCCAAATATTCAATTTTTCAAAACTCACACCTTTTAAGTCAAAACTTCGATGTCAGGTCGTCGTATTTTCGAAAACTCGTCCATACCCATTTTCGGCCAAACAATTTATTTTTAATCAAACAAACTTTTTTTAAACAGATATTTCAAAAGGTTCCTATAGAATACTATAGATGCATTGGGTGCTAATACCTTCCCATTGTATAACCAACCCCCGAACTCTAGACGTCTTTTCAAAAATGCCTTGTATTTTCATTACTTTTAAAGTATTATTTTACATTGCATATTTTAGGGTTTTATTCCGCTCTTTCCCATTTTCCCTTGGAAATAATAAAGCGCGGTGGCGACTCTTGCTTTTGTGAGATGAGTTAATTAATAGCTCGATCTCCGATTTACCCCGCTACATTTTTTATCGCTACAGAAATGGCGACTCTGCTGGGGAAAGATTGACCTCTTGCTGGTCCATCCCTAAGTGGGTTAAGCCTAGTTTGTTTTATCTGTTTTATTATTATTTGATTTGTTTGATTATGTGTTTATATTGGGGTTGTTTTGGTTTTTTTCAAAGGACGAATCCTATACCCGGATTAAGTTACACTTAAGAATAGGACAGGCGGTATAGTCATGTTAACTTTGAGGGAGTAATCCCGAAGAAGGAGGCATGAAATCCCCCACTCAGTGGAAGGCCCTTTTGAACGTAATATTTGTTTATCGAGTAATCGGGAAGACATTATTATTTTCGCCCTGGGAGCCAGAGAAGCCGAGAACCATAGAACCCTAACCCATCTTGGCCTTTTAGGTGTAGCACGGAGACTATAATGGAGTAATCCGGAAGTAGTTGTCACGCGATGCTATGCTCGGATGAGTTTCTCTTGAGAATATTGCTAATTATTGAGTAATCAAGATGTTGGTAATATCCGAAGGAGGAATGTAGACTCTGGGAACTATTAGAACCTTGTCTTGTAGGTGTGATTAAACCGTTAGTACATACCTTGGGGTGGGCTTTACCTTTGACTCCATGCTCGAAGCGTTGAACCTTTGAACCCCATATTTGTGAACTTGTGTGTAACTGTTGCATTATCATTCATCCATGCATCCACCAACATTTTTTTGTAAAAAACTTATTTTTCAAGGAACTTAAGAATGATTTTTGTAGACATCTCAGGTACTGTTATCATGGAGTTTGGAAGAAGAAACACTCAAAGTTATAGTTTTAAGGAGCCCGAGATTGAAGAGTTGAAGAGTTTGATTCCTAAGATCGAGAACCCGACGGAGTTTCAGAAGAAATATGGGTCCCTTGTACCTCTCATGAAGCACAAGATGAAGGAAGGCATCCTTAGTACGTTGGTCCAATTCTACGATCCTTTGTATCGATGCTTCACCTTTCCGGATTACCAGTTAATGCCCACCCTAGAAGAGTACTCCTACATACTTGGTTTGCCGATCATCGACTGTGTTCCTTTTTCTGGCTTGGAAGAGGAACCCAAATCTCACGAGATAGCGACCATCACCCACTTGAGGAAGTCAGAGATAGAGGAGAACATGACCATAAAAGGGGGAATCCGAGGCTTATCTGTGCAGTTTTTGTTGAAGAAAGCTCGTCATTTCACTGAGATAAAAGATATTATTGCCTTTGAAGATGTCTTTGCTTTACTCGCTTATGGCCTATTCTTATTTCCTAACATTGATAAGTTTGTGGATATCAACGCCATCAGAATTTTCTTGATTAGAAATCCAGTCCCTACGCTGCTAGGAGATAGCTACTACTCCATCCATCTTCGAAACTCTTATCAAGAAGGGATGATTATTTGGTGTGCACCGTTGCTGTATCAGTGGTATGTTTCTCATCTACCTAGGTTTGATGTTTTCTGGGATCTCGAGAAGGAGCCGCGATGGGCGCCAAAAATTATGGCTCTCACTCATTTCGACATTGATTGGTATAATCGAGTTTACTATGACGTGAAGATCATCGATAGTTGTGGTGCTTTTCATAATGTGCCTCTTCTTGGTACGAAAGGAGGAATTAATTATAATCCTGTCCTCGCGCGCCGTCAGTTTGGATACCCGATGAGGGACAAGCCAAACAACATCCATGTGAGTGGCTTATTTCTACAAGAAGGACAAGATCACCGGGCAACTAAGGAGGAGATCGAAGGAGCTTGGCGTAACATCCATAGAAAAGGGAGAGACATGTTAGGACAGAGAGGTGCTGTTTCTTTGGAGCCTTACCTACAATAGGTTCGTGCTAGGGCTTGTGCTCTCAAGATGCCTTATAAACCCGAGAAACCTTTATTCCCTACTGTTACATCATCATCTGTTGATATCCCTATCGAGAACATGGGAGAATACCAAGGAAATCTGGCTAGGATGAAGTTCGAGAGAGATGCTTGGAAAGAAAAGTATAATATGTCAGAATATGAGAATCAGGTCCTGACTCGACAACTAAAGGAAAAGGAGGATTTTCTATTTATTCAAGATGGCTGGTTCATTGATCATGATGAGAAGCTTCGTCAAAAGGATGCTTTACTCAAGAAGTATGCAAATGAAAGGAAGAGAAAGAAGGAAGATTCGGTAAGCGTTGCTCTTGTTCCTAATCCACAAAAGGAAATCATTGATCGACTGGTAGCTGAGAAGAAAGAAATGGCAGACTTTTATGAAGAGAAAATCAGGAAGCTCCAGTTACAGTTGGCATTTGGTCCTTCATCTGATGATTCTGAGTGATCTTTAGTTCTTAGTTTTATCTTTATTACTGTTGTCATTTTGTAAAACTCTGTAAAAGGGCTTCATGTTCCAAAGTTGTAATTTACTGCTTTTTATTGGGTTGTTGTCCCAAAGTTGTAATTTACTGCTTTTTATTTGGTTGTCGTCCCAAGGTTGTAATTTATTGTTTTGTTGTTCCAAAGTTGTAAGTTATAATTTACCGCTTTGATTATTGAAATGAGTTTTTGTTGTTCCAAATTCCTTTACCATTGATGTGTGCAAAATTATCGAAGTTCCTTGAAAAACTATCAAAACGAATGATCATTTGCATCGCATATCATGCATCATCCAACATTCCACTTCACATGTTTTCTAGAGTCTTATCCTTGTTTCTTTTTCCACTCTGATAGATTGTCAAGCTGTCTCATCAGTACGACACCCGAGCTAATCGTCAAAGGAAGATGGAAGATCTGGAATAGGAAAACCACGAGCTTCGCGAGGAGGTTGCTACCCTTCGTGTCGGAATGGAAAAGTTAACTGCGCTAGTGGAAAGTTTGATGGCTGCTCAGAATTAGCCATCGATTGCAGCTGTTGAGATTCAGACTTCAACTACTGTGGTTTCTGAGATTGTCACCGTTCCAACATCTGTGACTCAAGTAAACTCTCC
Source organism: Vicia faba (assembly GCA_948472305.1). NCBI lineage: Eukaryota > Viridiplantae > Streptophyta > Magnoliopsida > Fabales > Fabaceae > Vicia > Vicia faba. Next base: position 766,211,426 of record OX451736.1, read on the forward strand.
GCTTTAGCATCATATTCCAAAAGGTTTTCCGTGGGGAATGCCTTATAACTTCATGCCAGAAGGGTATCAGCCTGCCGTACAACCTTTGGTTCAACCTACTGTGTCCTTTCCTCAACCAGAGACAACTACTATGCCGCCTGTAATTTCATCTGTGGCACCTTTCCCTCAACCAGTGATGACAACTTCCGCTCCTGTGGTTCATTCTATGCCATACATGAATGAACCTACTTATCATACTGAGCCTGCTGAAAGTCTGGGTCTTTTCGATAGAATGGAGGAATTTCAAGACCAGTTTTAAGAGATGCAGAGGGAGATCAGAGCGCTGAAAGGAAAAGATTTGTTTGGAAAGAATGCTCATGGTTTGTGTTTAGTTCCAAATGTAAAGATTCCATCCAAATTCAAAGTGCCAGACATTGAAAGGTATAAAGGTGATTCGTGTCCACGGAGTCATTTAACTATGTATGTAAGAAAGATGTCTACATATTCTGATGATCATAATTTGTTAATTCACTACTTTCAAGACAGTTTGTCTAGTGCCGCTCTAAAGTGGTATATGGGTTTAGACACCACTCGGATCCGTAATTTCAACGATCTTAGTGAAGCTTTTGTTCTCCAGTATAAGTACAATGTCGACATGGCGCCAGACAGAGATCAACTCCGGGCGATGTCCCAGAAAGACAGAGAGTCCTTTAAAGAATATGCCCAGAGGTGGCGCGAGATTGCTGCTCAGATTTATCCCCCTCTTGAAGAGAAGGAAATGACAAAGATATTCCTGAAGACTTTAGGTTCCTTTTATTATGAAAGAATGATTGCCAGCGCACCCAGTGATTTCACCGAGATGGTAAGTATGGGCATGCGGTTGGAAGAAGGGATTCGTGAGAGACGTTTGGTTAAGGAAGGAAGTCCATCCAGCAGTATCAAGAAGTTTGGAAGTGTTTTCCCTAAAAGGAAAGAACAAGATGTCAATGTAATTTTCCCTGGGAGACCAAGGAGAGGCTATTAACATGTTGCGGCAGTCACTCCGGCTGTCCGCCCAACAATGGTGACCCCAACTCATCAAACCCCACCAACTCAGCAACGACCATTTCAACAGCAGCCTCGACAACAGGCTTATCAATTCAATAAAAAGAATCATTCACCAAGGAAACCATAATTTGATGCCATTCCCATGACTTACACTGAGTTGTTCCCCGCTCTGATTAGGAAAAACCTCATAACGACGAAGCCTCCTCCTGTCGCACTGAATAACACTTCTCCGTGGTACAAGGCGGACCAGTTCTGTGAGTATCATCAAGGGTCGCCGGGGCACAACATTGAAAATTGCTTTGCTCTAAAGGCGGATGTGCAGAGGTTGATTAAGAACGGTATCTTGTCTTTCAAGGATGTTAACCCGAATGTTAGAGATAATCCTTTGCCTCGACATGGGTCAGCATCAGTGAATATGGTGGAAGGTTATCCGGGAAAGTTTCGAGTTTTTCAAGTTGAACACATAAGAGATTCGTTGATCAGGTTACATCAGAGCTTAAGAAGACTTGATTTTTTTAGGCATTATCATGATTATGATGTTTGTGAATTTTGTTCAAGAGAAGTCGATTGCCCTATTGTGAAGGAGGATATTAAAAAATTGTTAGACCAGAGGGTTATCACTATTACGTATGACAGAGATCCGGCGGATGAAGTGAATGTTATAATACCACAATTCAACTTGCCTGAACCAGTAGAGATCGCTTATGACAGTCAGACTGCACCTATTGCTCCTTTGATCATTTATCCACCTGGTCCTGTGCCTTACAATTCAGACCAAGCTATACTGTATAAGTATAATTCCACAATGATTGAGAATGGGGTAGAAGTCCCTATACCGATAATGCCATCTTCTGTTAACATCGCTGATGTGAGCAGAGTTACGAGAAGCGGGCGTATCTTTGCCGCAGTACCTTTTAAGAGACCAGAAGTTCAGGTTAGGAGGCCCTTACCGACAGAAATTCCAGCGAGAAATGTTGAACTAAGGGTTGAGGTAGGCCGATCCAATGAACCTATCCCACACCCCGATGATGATGAAATTCTGAAGCTCATCAAGAGAAGTGAATACAAGATTGTGGACCAACTATTGCAAACTCCTTCCAAGATTTCTTTGCTTGCTTTACTGAGAGATTCTGGTGCCCATATAGAAGCTTTGATGAAGGTCTTGGACCAGGCATTCGTAGATCATGATGTGACGGTTGACCAATTTGATGGAATTGTGGGAAATATTAATTCGTGTAACAATCTTGGTTTCAGTGATGAAGAGCTTCCGGAGGAGGGAAGGAACCATAATATGGCTTTACATATCTCAATAAGCTGTGGAAATGATACTTTATCAAGTGTGCTGGTAGATACAGGTTCGTCGTTAAATGTAATGCCCAAAACTACATTATCTCGACTTTCATACCAAGGTGCTCCCATGAGACCCAGTGGAGTAATTGTCAAAGTGTTTGATGGTTCTAGGAAGACTGTCATTGGTGAAGTGGATCTTCCTATAATAATAGGTCCTTATACTTTTCAGATCACTTTTCAAGTAATGGATATTCGTGCCGCCTACAGTTGCCTATTGGGTCGTCCATGGATCTATGATGCAGGGGCAGTCACTTCCACGCTCCATCAGAGATTGAAGTTTGTAAGGCATGGAAAGCTGGTAATGATTGGTGGAGAGTAGGCTATGGTGGTAAGCCATTTGTAATCTTTCTCTTTTATTGACGCTGATGAGGATGTTGGGACTCAATTCCAAGCTCTATCTGTTGCTAATAATGAAGTGAAGAAGCAAGGGACATCTATTTCTTCTTTTGAGGATGCACGACAAGTAGTTGAGAGTGGTTCGGCTAAAGTTTGGGGCCAAGTGTTGAATTTGCCTGAGAACAAATCTGGAGAAGGTCTTGGTTTTCATCCCGTGTCTACAAGAGTTAAGCAAGATACAGTTACCCGTCCGATACAAGAAGTTTTCCGAAGCACAGGTTTTATCCATCCGACTCCGCCTGTAGTTGATGCTATAATAGGAGACGATTCTGAAGAGGATTTACCCGACTTTGTAACGCATGGAGTGGTTTGCCAGAACTGGATTGTTGTTGATGTTCCTGTTGTGATGCATATTTCTGAGTAATGTTTTGTTTTATTTAAAAAAAAAACTTTCTCTATGCCCAAGGCGAAAAAGTATTTGTGTCGGGCTATGTTGAAAATAAATCCTTTTGCTCTGCACAAGGCAAAAGAGAAAATGTATGGGCTCTTTGTTTCAAGTATGGCCTATCATGAATAAAAATGTTATTTTGTCCACTACTGTTTTATTTTTTACGTTTTCGGGGAAATAGTAATGAAAATTAATTGGTAGTAATAGGAAATATAATAATCTTTTGTTTTATTTGTGCAACATTCATATTAATCGATTTCTAAAATAAAGCATAATCACATGTGCAGATTAATCCATGACTTAACCATTGAAAACAATGATCCTATGCCCCCTCCCAACTTTGAATTCCCTGTGTTCAGAGCCGAGGAAGAAGATAGTGAAGAGATTCCTGATGAAATTTCCCGTTTACTTGAGCATGATGAAAAGACTATTCAGCTGTTTGAAGAGCCTATAGAGATGATCAATTTGGGTAATGAAGAAGATAAAAAGGAAGTTAAGGTCGGAGCATTGCTTATCCCAGAGGTCAAAGAGAAAATGTTGGAACTTCTCAGAGAATATGTTGATGTGTTTGCTTGGTCCTACCAAGACATGCCAGGTTTGGATAACAATATTGTGGAGCATCGTTTGCCGCTGAGACCTGAATGTCCGCCGATTAAGCAGAAGTTGAGAAGGACTCGTCCCGATATGGATGACAAGATCAAAGAAAAAGTTCAAAAGCAAATTAATGCAGGTTTCCTTGTTACATCGGTCTATCCTCAATGGTTAGCCAATATAGTGCTTGTTGATAAGAAGGATGGCAAAGTTTGGATGTGTGTAGACTATAGAGATCTGAATAGAGCTAGTCCAAAGGATGATTTTCCATTACCGCACATTGACGTATTGGTCGACAGTACCGCAAAGTTCAAAGTCTTTTCTTTCATGGATGGTTTCTCTGGTTATAATCAAATCAAGATGGCACCAGAAGATATGGAGAAGACAACTTTCATTACACCTTGGGGAACATTTTGTTATCGAGTAATGCCGTTTGGTTTGAAGAATGCTGGTGCAACATACCAAAGGGCCATGACTGCGTTGTTCCATGATATGATGCATAAAGAGATAAAAGTTTATGTAGATGACATGATTGCCAAATCACAAACTGAAGAAGATCATTTGGAACATTTATTGAAGTTATTCCAGCGTTTGAGAAAGTATAAACTCGGTTTGAATCCCAACAAGTGCACTTTTAGTGTTCGTTCTGGAAGACTTCTGGGTTTCATTGTCAGTCAGAAAGGTATTGAGGTAGATCCTGATAAAGTCAAAGCTATTCGGGAGATGCCCGCACCCAAGACGGAAAAACAAGTAAGAGGATTCCTTGGGAGACTGCACTATATTTCTAGATTTATATCTCATATGACTGCTACCTGCGGGCCGATTTTTAAGCTTCTCTGAAGAACCAAGGATGTGTATGGACAGAAGATTGTCAGAGAGCTTTTGATAGCATCAAAGAATATTTACTTGAACCTCCTATATTGATTCCTCCGGTGGAAGGAAGACCTTTGATTATGTACCTGACTATATTGGAAGATTCCATGGGATGTGTACTTGGTCAACAAGATGAGACTGGAAGAAAGGAACATGCCATATATTATCTGAATAAGAAATTCACAGACTGTGAGTCTCGGTACTCAATGTTTGAGAAAACCTGTTGTGCTTTAGCTTGGGCTGCTCGCCGTCTGCGCCAATATATGATTAACCATACCACTTGGTTGATCTCCAAAATAGATCCGATCAAGTATATCTTTGAGAAGCCCGCCTTATCTGGAAGAATAGCCCGTTGGCAGATGTTGTTATCTGAATATGACATTGAGTATCACACTCAGAAAGCAATCAAAGGGAGTATTTTAGCCGATCATTTGGCTCACCAACCAATTGATGATTATAAATCCATCAAGTTTGATTTCCCAGATGAAGATGTTATGTACTTGAAAGCTAAAGATTGTGAAGAGCCGTTACCTGAAGAAGGACCTAATCCCGAATCTCGTTGGGGTTTGATATTTGACGGAGCTGTGAATTCTTATGGAAATGGAATTGGGGCAATCATCGTCACTCCCCGAGGTACTCATATCCCGTTCACAGCGAGATTGAAGTTTGACTGCACGAACAACATGGTTGAATATGAGGCATGTATTATGGGCCTCGAAGAAGCAGTGGATATAAGGATTAAGATTCTTGATATATATGGAGACTCGGCATTGGTAATTAATCAAATCAAAGGAGAATGGGAGACTCGTCATCCTGGTCTAATCCCTTACAGAGATTATGCTAGAAGATTGTTAACTTTCTTCAACAAAGTGGAATTACATCACATCCCTAGAGATGAAAACCAAATGGCTGATGCTTTAGCTACTTTGTCTTCAATGTTTCAAGTGAATGGTTGGAACGATGTGCCTATAATCCGAGTTATGCGCCTGGACAGACCTGCTCATGTGTTCTCAGTAGAAGAGGTCACCGACAACAAACCGTGGTTCTATGACATTAAACGTGTTCTTCAAACTCAAGAGTACCTGCCTGGGGAATCCAATAAAGATAGGAAGATGTTGAGGAGATTGGAAAGTAGTTTCTTCCTTAATGAAGAAGTATTATATAAGAGAAATTCCGACATGGTCTTGCTCATATGTGTAGACAGACATGAAGCAGACATGCTGATGCAAGAAGTACACGAAGGATCCTTTGGAACTCATGCCAACAGACATGCAATGGCTAAAAAGATGTTGAGAGCTGGTTACTATTGGATGACGATGGAATCTGATTGCTGCAAATATGTGAAGAAATGTCATAAATGCCAAATTTATGCGGACAAGATACATGTGCCACCGACCCTCCTCAATGTTATCTCTTCACCGTGGCCTTTCTCTATGTGGGGCATTGATATGATTGGAATGATTGAACCGAAGGCTTCAAATGGTCATCGTTTCATCTTGGTAGCAATCGATCATTTTACTAAATGGGTGGAAGCAGCATCTTATGCTAATGTAACCAGACAGGTGGTAGTCAGATTTATCAAGAATCAGATCATTTGTCGATACAGCACCCCGAGCAAGATCATCACTGATAATGGTTCGAATTTGAATAACAAGATGATGAAGGAGCTTTGTGAAGAGTTCAAGATCGAAAATCATAATTCTTCTCCCTACAGGCCGAAGATGAATGGGGCTGTTGAAGCTGCTAATAAGAACATCAAAAAGATTGTCCAGAAGATGGTGGTAACTTATAAAGATTGGCATGAAATGCTTCCGTTTGCTTTACATGGATACCGTACTTCAGTTCGAACTTCAACAGGCGCAACCCCATTTTCCCTAGTTTATGGCATGGAAGCAGTACTCCCCGTGGAGGTTGAGATTCTGTCTATGAGAGTGTTGATGGAAGCTAAACTTTCTGAGGCTGAATGGTGTCAAAGTAGATATGATCAGTTGAATTTAATTGAAGAAAAGAGATTGACAGCGCTGTGTCACGGTCAATTATATCAGCAAAGAATGAAGAAGGCTTTTGATAAGAAGGTTCGAACACGCGAGTTCAGAGAAGGTGACCTCGTGCTCAAGAAGATATTATCTTTCCAACCTGATTCTAGGGGAAAGTGGGCTCCGAATTATGAAGGACCGTATGTCGTTAAGAAGGTTTTCTCTGGAGGTGCCATGATTCTCACAAATATGGATGGTGAAGAGCTCCCGCGCTCCGTGAACGCCGATGCAGTCAAGAAGTATTTCGCCTAGGTTTGAGTTGATAGTTCGCTGAGTTGAAAACCCGAAGGGGCGGCTTAGGCAGGCTTTTGGTCAGACCAGTCATGGCATTTGAACACATCTCGGAATTCGAAGTTGTTAGGGAGAATAGTGATCATTGTTTTTGTGTAACCTTTTTCTTTCATGTACTATTTCCCAAAATTTTGTAAACCGTTGGAGTCGCGTTGTTAGCGAACTACCATCTTATTAATAAAATTTGAGCATTTATCTTTTGTGGGCAAAATTTCAAATTTTACGGCAATATTTGAAACAAAGTTATTCAACGCACTCCTATTTTTTTAAAATATGTCGTTGAATACTGAAAGGTATATTAACAGTTATTCCGAGGATGGTCAAGCCATGAAGTGCAAAACAATACAGTAATTTATCCTTGCATGATGAACATGTTTTCTTTCAAAATCGTCATGAGATGTTGGTTGTGTAAACTTGCGTTTCTAGTGGTACTAAGCTTGGTGACTCCCCAGCAATTCCGGTTAAGCTTTGTTTCGGTTATCCTTATTTGAGCAAATTCCTGAAGTGTGGTACGCCTTGTAGCATGTCAGTGGTCTATTGGTGTTAGAAGATTGGATTTGAATACTTTTCTCCCCAGAAGATTTGAGCCTTGTAGCGTGATACGCTCTGACGTTACCTTTTGGTTCTAGTTCCAGTTATTTTCCGTCTCTTTAAGATTGGTCGAGTATTTATTATTTCGTGATATCTCATCATCTTCAAGATATTCCGTCTGCCTGTTGTCAGCATAACATTCATTTACTCATTTACACTTATATCACGCATACACATTCACATTTGTCGTTGGTTTTGGGCCGTTTACCTTGTTTATGTTTATTCAGACATCGTACATGTTTCTTTCCAAGTAGAATGTTAACTTAGGCAGAAAATGTGCTTCCTTTCTAAATTCCCCAACTGAGCTAATCCTCGTGGATGAATTTTTGATTTAGCCTTCCTTGTCCATTTCTGGATAGGATGAATCCCCAATTGAGTTATTTTCTCATTGGGTGGAGTCTTGTTTGACTGTCTTCTCTCTGGTTTATTCCTGGAGGGAGTTTTTGTCTCTTGCATATGCTATCTCGTGGTTTTCTCCAAGCTAAACAACCTAGATGAATGTTGCATTTATTTTGCGCATTTAAGTATCTGATCTCCTCAGGAAGGATCTATTCATGGTTCCCTTTGAAGAAGAATTTTATTCTCTGGCAGTGTTATCACAACTTTCATCTGAAATATTTTTTTGGAAAACGACAAGCGGCGGTCTCTTCATGAGCAACTTGTGCGTTATTATCACCGTTAGAAAACGACAAGCGGCGGTCTCTTCATGAGCAACTTGTGCGTTATTATTTTCGGAAAACGGCAAGCGGCAGTCTCTTCATGAGCAACTTGTGCGTTATTATTTTTGGAAAACGGCAAGCGACGGTCTCTTCATGAGCAACTTGTACGTTATTATTTTTGGAAAACGGTAAGCGGCGGTCTCTTCATGAGCAACTTGCGCATTATTGATATTTTTTCTGGAATACAACAAGTGGCGACTTCTTTATTTGAGCAGCTTGTATGTTATTGGTATTTTTTGGAAAACAGCAAGTGGCGGCTTCTTAATTTGAGCAGCTTGTATGTTATTGACATCCCTGGACGATAGCAAGTGGCGGCTTCTTTATTTGAGTAGCTGGTATCTACAACCATATTATTATTTCGGCATTAATTAGTATCCCTCTGAAAAATTCCGCAGAGAAAATTTGTTGTGAATCTTTGCCTTCAGAAGTCGGTAGTTCGTTATCAGCAAAAATTAATACATCTTTTGTCTATCTTTGACCTCAGGTTGTGAACGCACCTTTATCTTGGGTCAATAATCTGTTTGTTTCGTGGCCTATGCAAGGCGCCTTCTTTGTTAGGGTCAAAGGTCGTATTCTCTCAAATTTTATTCGCCGTTAAGAGTTTATCATTCGAAGTCGATGGCTCATTTCCCCAGTAGTGTATAATCTATGTTCCTGTGGTTTGTTGGTGTTTGGTTTCTCCAGCATTATCTTGTCTCATACAGTATCGTTCTCTATGAATTTAAATACCACATTCATATCATAAGCATAATGGCGGTATCTTAGGGAAAAAATTGTGTATTATGTTTTTAAGTACCTTCAATCTCGTCGAGACGAAGATTTTAATCTTCATATCTCCGAATAAAAGAAACTTAAATAGGGGCAGCTGTCATACCCCAATTTTTGACCTAAGATCCCTGCTTCATTTGCATTATTTTTCATACACATCAAGGTCACAGAATACGGTAGGTTTCAAACGTTTCAATGTTTGACCGTGTAGAAATTACCGAGTGTTGTGAGCATTTTACCTTATGAATGACTAACCACTAATCACGCACGAAGTGTATGTTTTGCTGTTTTATTTTCATGTGCAGAAAACAGGTCTGGAAGAAGAGTGTCAGATGTTGTACGTCGATCAGGATTTCGAGTCTCAGAATAGAAATGCTATCGTTCGTTAATTTCCAAAAGACAGGTTCATCAAAGAATTTCAGAGAATTGTGCGTTTATTTCCACACTCTGTCCAGGAAATGGTCTCCGTTTTTCTCCGAATATTTTTCAGGAAGAACAGTCGAAATTCTATCGGCTTTGGTTCATGTGTGTTTCACATTGTTCTAAAATACAAGAAAAAACCAAGTTATACCGTCACTTTCGATTTCTTGGACCAAAAGTCATCTGCAAATTTTCTCATGACGCGGGTTGAATTTCGCCGAAATGGGATAATTAAATTCAAAACCGTTCTAGAAGAATTTATTCGGAATATTCGGAATATTTGGAGTTTTCTTTATTTGAATCCAAGTGATAATTAAAGAGGAGCTATCAAGAGATCTCATCCAAGAATATTCATTTATCACATGGAATATTTATTCAAGATTATTTTTGTGATTATTTTGGAAGATCTACATCATGGTTATTTAAATACATGAAGCATTATTTCAAGAAGTTAGTGGGGAATTCTATTTAATTACATGAGGAATTTTATTTGGTTACAAAATTAATCCATGTGATTTATTTGGATTTCTATTACAAAAATGCAAGATTAAAGTCCAAGACTTGCTTTATTATTTATTCAACATTCAACAATTCATCCAAGTATTATTCAATTATTTCCCAAATTTAAATGGAAGATCTTGATTTTTTATCAAGATATATCAAGACTCATGTTTATGTGAAGATTCAAGATCATTCATAACTACCCAAAGAATGGAAAATATATTGAAGAATGCATGTTTATTCATGTTACAATTTATTGGAGTTTATTACAAAGTTGCAAGAAGCTACAAGTGTGTACAAATGCATTTTTCAACATAAAAAAAATTCAGCAAAGTTGCTAATGCAGTCCATGTTTGCAACCTTTCTTCAAGCCCATTTTGTTGTATTTCTGTTGGTCAATAATGTTCCAAACAGCCTGGAAAAAAACAGCAAATAGAGATGTTGTAAAATGCTACAAAACAGTAAAAAACCAGCAACATACAGCAGCTCCAAGTGCTGCCAAAAACCTGCTCCAACCTGAATCAAAGTGGCAGCAATTTGTATCAAAATGGCTAAAGTAATTTGTGAGAACAAAGCATAGAAACAACTTGCCAAAACAGTTCAAATTTCTACTGTTTTCCCCCCTCAAATCCCACATACTCCACTACAAATAAGAGCCTTTGTCAACACAAAGAAAGGGGAAGAAAATTCAGCAGTTAAAGAAAACAGAAAATTGGTGTTGTTCTAGAAAATTCAGCAGTTAAAGAAAACATAAAATTGATGTTGTTCTAGAAAAAATCAGCAAGTAAGAAAAAATCAGAAAAACTAGAGGGTTGTTCTAAAAAAAATCCAGCAAGGAGAAAAGATAGCAAATTCAAGGAAGCTTACCATTTTGTTAGAAGCCCCATCGGAGAGGCTCCGATAGGTATATTCTTTTTTTCCTCTCTATCTACTGTTGCATATGTTCATGCTTGAATCACTTGATGTACCATTTTTTCTTTGCCATGCAATATTTGCCTTATCATTCTTTTCATTGTTGTACTGTATTTAAGTTGAGTTGCTGCATGATTGTTAGCATTTTAAACATTTTAGTATTCATAATATCGATAATAATAGCAAGTGTAATAAAAGCTTACTTCTTCCGTCGCGTAATACCAATTTATCGCTTGCTGTCCCAAATACTTGTTATCCATCTTGCTGTCCCAAAAACACCTTTTGTTGTCCAAAACATTTTGCTGTCCAAAACATTTTGCTGTCCAAAATATTTTTGCTATCCAAAACATTTTGATGTCCAAAATATTTTTGATGTCCAAAAACTTGGTTATCCTTTTTGCTTTACAAAATCTCAAAGTCCACAATCATTTGCTATCACAAGAATTTTAAAACATTTGCTGCTACAAAAACCAAAAAAATATTTTGTTGTTCTAAAACCTCAAATATCCATAAAACCATTTTTTTGCTGTTGCTGTCAAAAAAGCTTGTTATTTTTTTTTCTGCTGTTGCAAAAATCTTAAATATCCAAAAAAAGCATTTGTTGTAACAAAATCTTCAAAACGGCATATAATCTTCAATGCTTAACCTGCACAAATCCAAGAAAATCATTTTTGCTGTTGCAAAAATTTAAAAATCCATAAACTCTTGTTGATATGTTTTTACAGCGACCATAATTTTTTTTATAAATCTAAACCTGTTGTTGTTTGTTTTAACAATAATAATATTTTTCTTCAAACAAAACCAATTAACCCTTTAAAGCCTAAAGCTTACTGTACCAAAAAAAACTTAAAACTAAACCCATTTTTTTTTAGTTTTCACTCTCTTGTTCTTTTCGAAGCCGCCGTTACAGATTCTGCCCAGCCGTCAACATCTCAACCTCCTCCGTCTTCTCTCATCGTCTCGCTTCCTTAGTTCCGAATCAGAGGACAATTGTTTTTCGTTTCAGTTTCTTTTTTTCCAGCACCCATTTCGTTTTTGCAGATCTATCGTGTCAGAGGCGGAAACCAGAGAGATGAAGAAAGGTACGGATCTATGAGAGAGAGGGAGCCGGATTTTAGGGCGTGAGAGAAAGAGATGAAGAAGGGTTTGGATCTGTAAAAGAGAGGAGGACGAATTTTGTTTGTTGGAGGAAGAAGAAGGTTTGAATACGCTAGCGGAGGAAGAGGAAGGGACGGATCTATGAGAGGGAGGAAGAAAGGGTTTTTTTTCCTGTAAGAGAGGAGAAAAAGATATGCGTGAGAGAGGAATAGAGATGGATCTGTTTGGAGAAGAGAGATAACATTTTTTTTCAACATGCCTTTACTGTTTCTTTTTTATTTTTATGGAAAACATATATAATATCTTATTCTTTCTCTTTTCCCAACTAATAATAATAATAATAATGTTTCCTCCTTTCATTAATAAGCATTTTAATAATATATTTTGTCTTTTCATTCCCTATGCCAGCCAGCAAGCGCCGTCGCCCCCTCTTGCACTAGGGTTCTTTGTTTTTTGTTCCTTTCATGCTTGACCCAGGTGGACCATTGGGCCTGTTTTGAGTCCAATTCCATTTTTAATTCTTCTCCTTATGTTTTAATTAACTTGTACTATTAATGAATAAACAGCATGGCTCAATTGGCAAAGGTGTTAACAGCAATCTAAGGGTCCTGGGTTTAAGTCCTTGTTGGGTCATTTTTTTCTGTCTTTTATTCTTTTGGCCATATTATTTAACATATTTAATTATATTAATTTAGTTTTCTGTATAATTATTAACTATTATAAAAACACATAAAAACGTTTAATTAAAATTCATCCTTATTTAATTTCGTCAACATACTATTAGTACTTATTTTTATTTTTTTGTGTTGTTGTTTATTTAATTATTCAAAATACATTGTTTCATGATTTAATTTTTGTTATGTGTTTAATTATTAAAAATCTATGATTTTGTAATTTAATCTTCATGTACTTTTGATTATTTATTTAATCGTTAAAATGCATGCTAGTATGATTTAAATTTCATTAGTTAATTGTTCAATTGTAATTTTAATTAATCGATCGTTAATCCGCATATCTCTCGTCTGTTTCAATCCAAGGGAATCGTTTAAATTTTTGTCGACTTCATGTCATCAAATACATAGCGCGAATACCCTCATTCATCTTCCGTTTATTATTTTGTTAAAAACTTAAGATAATTTTCCCAAATATTCATTTTTTCAAAACTCACACCTTTTAAGTCAAAACTTCGACGTCAGGTCGTCGTATTTTCGAAAACTCGTCCATACCCATTTTCGGCCAAACAATTTATTTTTAATCAAACAAACTTTTTTTAAACAGATATTTCAAAAGGTTCCTATAGAATACTATAGATGCATTGGGTGCTAATACCTTCCCATTGTATAACCAACCCCCGAACTCTAGACCTCTTTTCAAAAACGCCTTGCATTTTCATTACTTTTAAAGTATTATTTTACATTGCATATTTTAGTGTTTTATTTCGCTCTTTCCCCTTTTCCCTTGGAAATAATAAAGCGCGGTGGCTACTCTTGCTTTTGTGAGACGAGTTAATTAATAGCTCGACCTCCGATTTACCCTGCTACATTTTTTATCGCTACAGGTTGCTAATGTCGTTCTGGTACCTAAGAAGGACGGTAAGGTACGGATGTGTGTGGATTATAGAGATTTGAACAGGGAAAGCCCCAGGGATGATTTCCCACTTCCTCACATTGATGTTCTGGTTGACAACACCGCGTAGCATAAAATCTTCTCCTTCACAGATGGTTTCTCTGGCTACAACCAGATCAAGATGGCTCCTGAAGACATGGAGAAGACAACCTTCGCCACACAGTGGGGCACCTTCTGTTATAAGGTGATGCCTTTCGGGTTGAAGAACGTTGGGGCAACTTATCAGCGCACCATGGTTACTTTGTTCCATGATATGATTCATCACGAGATTGAAGTTTATGTTGATGACATTATAGCCAGGTCTCAAACTGAGGAAGAGCACCTTGATTATCTACACAAGTTGTTCGACAGGTTGAAGATATACAAGATGAGGTTGAATCCAAACAAGTGCACCTTTGGGGTAAGGTCTGGTAAACTTCTGGGTTTCATTGTCAGCGACAAAGGCATCCAAGTAGACCTTGCGAAGGTAAAAGCCATACAAGAGGTGTCGGCTGCTCGTACAGAGAAGGAGGTTAGAGGTTTCTTGGGATGCTTGAATTATATTTCTAGGTTCATTTCACATCTGACTGCTACTTGTGAGCCCATCTTCAAGCTTCTGAAGAAAGATCAAGTGGTAAAGTGGAATGATGAATGCCAGACCGCTTTCGAAAGAATTAAAGAATAACTTCAAGAACCGCCAATTTTAATGCCTCCGATTGAAGGAAGACCTTTGATATTATACTTAACAATGCTAGACAATTCAATGGGGTGTGTGCTGGGGTAGCATGACGAGTCTGGTCAAAAAGAGCACACGATATACTACCTTAGCAAAAAGTTTACCGACTGTGAGACAAGATACTCACTGCTCGAGAAAACTTGTAGCGCTTTGGCATGGGCTGATCACCGACTAAGACAGTATATGCTGACCCACACTACTTTATTGATATCTAAGATGGATCCAATCAAATACATCTTCGAGAAACCTGCTCTCTCCGGAAGAATAACAAGATGGCAGATGATCTTAACCGAGTATGATATACAATATATAACCCATAAAGCAATTAAGGGGAGCGTATTGGCTGATCATTTGGCTCATCAGGCCGTGGATGACTACCAGTCCATGAATTTTGAATTCCCGGATGAGAATATTATACTGGTGACTGACTACGAAGAACCCGGACCGGATGAAGGACCCGAGGAGGGATCCCGATGGACTATGGTTTTTGACGGAGCTTCAAACGCACTCGGTAACGGCATTGGCGCAGTAATCATATCTCCTGAGGGTTGTCATACTCCTTTCACTGCTCGGCTATGTTTCAACTACACTAATAACATGGTGGAGTATGAAGCTTGTATCATGGGTCTCAAGGCCGCTATTGACCTCAGGATCAAGTTCTTGGATGTTTTCGGGGATTCAGCCTTGGTAATAAGTCAGATCAAAGGCGAATGGGATACGAAACATCTGAATCTCATCCCATACAAAGAGTACGTGTTGACATTGCTCCCACACTTTGAGGAGGTAAATTTTGAACATTTCCCGCGAGAGGAGAACCAGTTAGATGACGCGCTAGCTACCATGTCTTCTATGTTCAAAGTCAGGTGGGACAACGAAGCTCCCCAAATCACCATTGAGAGGTTGGATGAACCAGCACACTGCTGTGAAATTGATACCGAAGAGGTGGCAGACAAACCCTGGTTTCACGAAGTAAAAAGGTATCTCGAGGCTCAAGAGTATCCCGAAGGGGCATCTGTCAATGATAATAAGTTTCTGAGAAGGTTCGCTGCGAAGTTCTTCCTCAGTAATGGAATCCTCTACAAGCGCAATCATGACTCTACATTACTACGGTGTGTAGACAAGAGCGAAGCAGAGAGGATCATGACAGATCTATATGAAGGTTCCTTCAGAACCCATTCCAGTGGACATACCATGGCTAAGAAGATCCTACGGGTAGGATATTACTGGTCCACTATGGAAGCCAATTGTTATCAGCATTCTCGAACTTGTCATAAGTACCAAATCTACACTGATAAGGTGCATGTGCCTCCGGTCCCCTTAAACGTCTTGACAGCTCCGTGGCCCTTTGCAATGTGGGGCATTGACATGATCGGAGAAATCAGGCCCACTACTTCCGATGGACATCATTTCATTCTAATGGCCATTGATTACTTCACGAAGTGGGTTGAGGCGGCCTCTTTTGCTACTGTGACCAAGAACGTTGTGGCGTGGTTTATCCGACATAATCTGATATGTCAGTATGGTGTTCCATAGAGAATTATTACTGACAATGGTACGAATCTTAACAACACAATGAACACCAAGCTCTGTAAACAGTTCAAGATACATCATCATAAATCTTCTCCCTACCGGCCGAAGATGAATGGCATTGTTGAAGCGGCTAACAAAAACATCAAGAAAATTGTACAGAAGATGACGGTGACGTACAAAGACTGGCATGAGATATTACCATTTGCTCTTCATGGATACCGTACCTTAGCACGGACGTCAACAGGGGCAACACCCTACTCTCTGGTATATGGCATGGAGGCAGTCCTACCCATAAAAGTCCAGATACCTTCCCTCAGGATTATGAAGTACGCGGGTTTAAACAAAGACGACTGGATCCAAACTCGGCTTGATCAGGTAAGTCTAATCGATGAGAAGAGACTTACTTCTATCTGTCATGGTCAGACATATCAAAAGCGAATGATCAAGGCTTTTAACAAGAAAGTCAGGCGTCAATAATATCAAGTAGGGGATCTAGTGATCAAGCGTATCATACTACCGCAAGATGATCCCAGGGGCAAATGGACCCCCACCTACGAAGGGCCATTTGTGGTTAAGAACATTTTCTCGGGTGGAGCTATGATTCTAACCACCATGGACGGTGACGACCTTCCTCACCCTGTCAATGTAGACATAGTGAAAAGATACTACGCCTAATTAAAAGACCCACTAGGTTGACTGGCCTAGGCAAAAAACAAGGGCTTCTCGGCGAACCAAAAGGGTTCGGGAAAAAATAAGGGATGAAAATGAAAAAATCTATACACCCGGTAAGCCGAAAACCTGAAAAGGCGGCTTGGGCAAAAAGGGGTATCCCGGTGGACGGAAAACCCGAAAGGGAAGTCCAGGCAAAAGTTAGGGATGTAAAGCATATCACTATGTCCTATTGGATCATCTTACGACCAGACTTAGGTATCGACTATCAAGCTCGGACGACACCAATCAACCTAATCAACTTCTGACAAACAGCAAAGTGATGAGACGCTTGAAGACATAGGGGCAATAGCAGAGTTGGAACTCAATGGGATTGTTTCACATAGCTGTTTTCTTTTACACAAATTTGTATAGCTTCTATTTTTACGGCGGCGTTCTCTTACTAGAACGTCAGCCTCCTTGTACGAAAACGCCTATTACAGGCCAACTTCAAAAATCAATACAAAATCATTTTCATAAGAAACTTTGAGTTTTTCTTTTTCTGTTTTGACATATGCCTTTAAATATGATCGCTGCTCATAAATATTTACATAAAGAAAAAAAAGACAATTACTCGTAATTCTAGAAACAGGGGCAAAAACAAGGATTGTCAAACCCGACAATTACTCTGCCCAGCAGGTGCCGGGACAGAAACAACTTTGGAGCATAATCATCAGTACATACACTCCCCACAGAGTAAAAATATTCAAAAGAATTAATGTCGACTTTCCCGAAACAGGAAGTGACCTCCCCAGCCAGGGTCATTCAGAAACCTGACAACTATATCCCCCAGCCGAATTTCATAATCGCGAGCGGGTCAGTAAATTTCATCTCCCAAGCAGAGTTTATTTCTCTAAACACAAGCTCAATCCCCGACAGATCTCATTAGTTCAGCTACAGAAATTCACTTTCCAAGTTGTTCCCCGCAGAGTTATTCTCAAACAGAATCTATTCCTGACAGAATATTCATGAATAACAAAGAGTAAATCTCTAGCAGCAGTTAGGAATTTATTTTCCTAGACCCAGACATACCCTGATAGAATTTAATGTACATACATCATGACATGCGCACACATATCATATATCGCACAATCTAATTTATTTTGAGAACATCATCCCACCATGCATTTCATGCATCGCATGTAATTAACCCTGCTATCTTTTAAAGAAAGACGATTATCTTCAATAATTCCAGCAGCTGTACGCTGTTATATCTACAGGCAGCCAGTGGAAATCAGTTCCCGAAGATCAAACGGGTCAACTAATCTATTTAAACAAATGAAGTAACCCTACTATCCAGGTTCCTTCTCATATCCATACTATCCAGGCTTTCATCCCGAAGTAACCCTACTATCCAGGTTCCTTCTCAAAGCCCTATTATCCAGGCTTTCACCCCGAAGTAACCCTACAACCCAGGTTCCTTCTCATAGCCCTATTATCCAGGCTTTCATTTTGAAGTAACCCTACTATCCAGGTTCCTTCTCACAGTCTTACTATGTAGGCTTTCATGTCGAAGTAACCCTACTATCTAGGTTCCTTCTCTTTTATCTCCGAACAACAGTTTACAACACTATAAGACCTGGACCTGACTAGATACGACCGATTTCACATTTCCCCAGTAAGTCACTGTGCAGCTGGGACCCTGACCAGATATTCAGGTCACTTCCATCTCCTCAATCAAGAATTAACTCCCCAGTAGAGTAATGGACAACCGAAGCTCCTAGACTCAATTTCCCAAGACATAAATTAACTTTCCTCGGTGAAGTCCTCCTCAACGGCAGGTACAAGAATTCTCGCAAAGGAATCTCTTATGAAACCGATATTATTTCTAGATGGCATCTTTAAGCCCATATCTGATAATTCTCTGTCTACTTCCAAATGGCATCTGTAAGCCCATTCCCGATAGCACAAATCAGTATTATTTCATACGAGTGCAAATTTCTGGGCACTCTAAGTGTTCAATCATCTTCTACCTTCAGATCACGAAGGGCAGAACAGCCAATCTACATCCTCAATTTTAAGAAGATTGAACAGGGGCAGCTGTTGTACCAGACAAACTTGCTCAAGATTTGCCCTCCCATTTTACTCAACATATGTTCATGGAGATCCTCAACTTGCTCAAGGATGCCCAAGAGTTGACCAGACAAACTCTCTCCTAAAGCAATGAACCTTCAACTAGGGTTTTCATTTTCACCAAGATAGGTGAGATCCAAAGGCCTCATATACTCTCTACAGTCCTAATATGTCCTCAAGATCATCCATGCTAAGTTTTATGCCTTGCACAAGAATTTTGCTCAGTCAAACTGCTCAAATGCTTGAGAATCGACTGTATTAGGTCAAAAGTCAACTGTGGCCCACATACAGTCAAACTTCAAGATTTTTGATCAACATCAACATTTTGAAGTGATAATCATCATTTGATCAAGGGTTGATCATGATTCCTCAAAGAATGCTCCTAATTCATTAAAACTCAAAAGTTGCTAAATTAGGGTTTCTATAGGAAAAGCCAACCAAACTTTGACCAGGCATAACTTTCTCATACTTTATCATAAATTTCCCATCCAAGGCTCAATTTGAAGAAAATTCCATTACCTACAACTCATCTTCAACCCTCAAGTTCAAGAAATGCACTTATGAAAAGATATAAATTCAGACATTATAGGTCCTTTTCAAAAGTCAACAAAACCACCTTTTGGGTCAAAGCTCCTTACATGAACATGGAAGATCCAATTGAGCTGAGATAAAAAGGGTTGTTTATAGGACATCTTAATATTTCTAAAAAGTCCAAGAACACCCTTATTGAGTTAAAATTGAGAAAGATATGAATTGCTAAATTTGACCAACTTTTGGAAAAGTGCATGAAGTCAATATGGACCAAACTTGAATTTTTTTCCAAATGGGCCCATCTTTTCATGATTGAAAATTGTTCATACCATGGCCTACGACCTTTGAGTTCACTCTTATATTATTTTATTTTTCATATTATTTATTTTGATATTTTATTCAATAGAATGAAAAATTAAATAAAGTAAATAAAAGGAATAATGTAAGATTTGATTTCAAATCTTCTTCTCATCAAATAATGAGCAAGATGTGCTGGCATATCAAGGCAAACTCGTGGAGAAAGAGCAAGATTTGATTTGGTCCAAATATGCATAAAATCATATTATTGAAAGCAATTATTTTCTCAATGAAATGAAATATTTCTTCCAATTTTGTTAACCTAAATATGATTCACTATATATGCATGGCTATTCAGAAGCACAAGCACACGGATACGCAGCCCTGAGTGCTCCTACCAAAGTTGCAAAAATAATCAAAAATCTTGAAATTCCAAAGTGCAATTCCCGGCCTCTTTCAGTCCAACCTAAGCCTTTAATCCACACCTAGAGACTCCCAGGAGACCATCCCTATCCAGATTCGAGCTTGCAGCACCCTCAAACGCACAGATCAAGAGTCACCGGATTTGTAAATTTCTCAAGCTTCAAACTTTTATTTCGTGGCATGTAAATGAGATCTTCGCATTAGAATATGTTCCTAATGCTGTTCTAAGATGTTTTGAATCATTAGTTGCAAGCATGCATGCAGAAATAGTGAGATTCCATTGCTAGGGCACGAAGGTTTTGTTTTTTTTTCGTATCTGTATTTGCAGGCATTTTTAGGACAAACGGAGGCCACCACCGTGATCGGAACCCTCAAAATAGGGGGATAGGATACCTTTTGCATTTTTATTTCACGTATTTTGCAGGTTTAAATTTGAATATCACCGGAGAAGACAACTGGCCTCCGGCGCCGGTGAGGGTAAGACCGGTTGGCTCATTGCATGGCAAAAAGGCAATGTTTCATTGGCTAGCCTCAACTGGTCCCCTCTCTCTCTGTGTTTGATTGGTTCGTTTGAATTGCAAGGGTCTCACTTGCTGGGGCGCGCTTGACAACTCAGCATGTATTCTCGTTTCACGTTATATTGCTTTATTCTGCTTGTATTCATAATTAAATGATCAGCGCAGATGACGGGGATATGGATGTGTGAAACCAAAGACCTGGGTTTGATACCAGGCATGTACATTTTGTTATTTTCCTAATGTTCTATGCAGGATTCAGTGCGCCTCACATTCAGATGACAACCATGTGCCTTTAAATCCAGCCATTGGATCTTGATGGGTCCAGATCTGACGCTCCTGGAGCGCTTCCTCAGGATGGACATCCCAGGTGTGGCAACACTGGATCAAGAAAGCATTGGGCCAAACGATTTGGGCCTTGGCAGGATTTCAATTCTTTACCCCCTGATCTGCTTTCACCACAGGCCCAATTACTTTCTTTCTTTTCTTTTGTTTTATTTGATTAATTTCTTTTTACAATAACACCAAAAAATCATATTTTTTATTTAATCAAAAATCATAAAAAACATCAAAAATATTTTTTTTATAAAAAATATTTTATTAATTAATTAGTTTAATTAAATTAGGGTAATTTAATGTCTTTTTATTATAATTCAAAATAATTAGAATTAGGGTTTGATTTTGTACTTAACCTAATTTTTTCCTCATAAACAACATAAATATTTTCTCAAATTAGATTATTAGGTCGTCTAATTATTTCTCTCATTTAATTTACTGCGCGCTTTTAATTTTCCCTTTTTTTATTATTATTTGTAATTGCTCCGAGTTTGTAATAGATTTAAATAGGATTTTAATTTCGCATTTTATTTTCTGTCAAAATAATTATGTATCTGCCCAATGCCATGTAATAATTAGGACTCTAACTTCTCGCATTTTAATTTCCGCAAACTATAAACTGCTTAGATGTATGTATAGGATTGTATGGAAAGACGAATTGAAATTAAAACAGTAGAAAACCCTAATTTAGTAAAGATAAATAAACTTAAAAAAAAACACTTGCACATGCTCACTCCTAGGGTCTACCCCACTCCGGTTGCCTTCGGTAAACGGTCATGAAGTATAGGGAATGTTAGTGGTCGTCCTCTAGTCCCAAAAGATCTAAAATGACCCATTCGGATGTTGCCTCGGAAAAAGATCTTTAAGGCTTTAGGATGATTACTAGAATTTCCTAATATTGCTTTTGTGATCGTATTTGTCCCTTCAAACGTCCCTTAAAACTCCAACAACAGCGCTACCTATTCCTTAATAATAGGATATCGATGTCTAAAGGAAAATGAACAAACTTTTTCGAGTAGGTAAATTAGCTCCTAGGTACTTGCTCAAACAAAACTTTTCACACAAACACTTTTCAAAACAATTTTCAAAACAACTTCGTCACACTCTTGAGGACTGATACAAGGGTTATCACGAAGTAAATTTTTTTCAAAACAAGCATAAAAAAGAAATTTTAAAAATGAGAAAAGTACCTATGATCCCGTGGAAAACCACAGATAGAAAGGGTGCTAACACCTCCCCTTTCTATAATCTACCCCCCGTACTCAGAAACATTATCGAAAAGGGTTTTTTCTGTTCTTTTTCCTTTTACTTAGTTGGATGAAATAAAAGTCAGTGATGACTCTTGCTTACTGCGACATTTGCGAATACAAAATGTAAACCAGTATTAACAGTCAGTTATGCCACCGTATCATATCTTCCAATTCTTTGATCCCATGCATCATTACTTCACCTTTCCTAACAATCAGTTGGTCCTTATGCTAGAGGAGTTCTCTCAACTGTTGGGAGTTCCCGTGCTTGATCGATTACCATTCACTGGTTTAGATGGGACTCCAAAGCTTGAAGTCGTTGCCGAAGCCCTACATCTGAAGATAGCCGACATCATAGCAAATTGGGAGACAAGAAGCGGAGTTAAGGGTTTCCTGGACAAGTTTCTGTTAGAGAAGGCTCGTTCATTCTGGGAAGACATGGATTTACAAGCCTTTGAAGATGTCATGGCTCTTGTAATCTATGGTTTGTTTCTATTTCCCAATCTGGACCAATTCATAGATGTGAATGCCATTAAGGTCTTCCTCTCTCGTAATCCCATACCTACTTTGCTTGGAGACATTTTACATTTTTTCCACACTCGCACAATGAAGAAAAGAGGTAATCTTATGTTGCATTCCTCTACTCGCTAAGTGGTTTACTTCACACTTACCTCGATCAACATTGAAGAATGAGCAAGGATTAACTTGGTCTCAAAGGATGATGTCCCTCACACACTCTGACATTTATTGGTGTTCTCGATCCTTGGAAGATACTACTATCATTGACTATTGTGGGGAATTCCCTAACGTCCCTTTGCTTGGCATTAGGGGAGGTATCACCTATAACCCTTCTCTCGCATTACGACAATTTAGCTATGCACGAAGAGATGGTCCTCACGATGCACTCATCCATGGTTTGGTGTTCGACTACGAGAGTGGAGATCAAGGCTACCGTCATAGACTTATACGAGCTTGGAGGACAGTAAACAAAGTGGATAGCAAAACATTGGGGCGTAAGAATTCCATTCCTTTGGAGACTTATCTTAAGTGGGTATGAGCTCGTGCTCAAAGACTCGGTATACCATACCCTTCCACTTTGCCTATCATCATGGAGCCATTAGTTGAAGGAGATGTTCCTTATGCTATTTCTCACCCTACCATGCCTACTTCTCTTGAAGACTTACAACGAGCTTGGATCCAGCTGAAGGAAGAATGAGAAACTTTCGAGGCCCAGTTCTATGCGAGTGAAAAGAAGGTCCTGGAGCTTACGAGACAACTTCATGAGGAGCGAAATCTAAATGCCTACATCGCGCCAAAGAGGATGCGTTCAACTTTTTGTCTTAGGAGTTTATTTTTCTTTATTTCCTCCATTCTAAGCCCAAGGGGCATTGTTGTAATCAATTTAAACTTATTAATACAATTGATGTTTGCTCCTTTCTTTGTCTATAACAAATTTAAATTTTCTAAGTCCTTGAAAACATTGCATCCATATACCATGCATCATATCATGACATACTTTTCCACACAGGTCTCTCATATGCTTACTGTTTATTTCAGTAAAGATGGCTCTAGAACAGACTATCAAATACATTCAGACTCAAAACTCTCAACTTCAGGAAATGTTTTTGAACCTTCCAAGGGACAAGAAGAGGTGAAAGCACTCCTCACTAGGGGCATGATCATGGGGAATCCTGAGGACAACAAGGATGACCAGTTGGAACGGCTACAAACTGAAATGGCAACAATGAAGATACAGATGATGGGACAACTGGTGGGCCAGATGGCTCTTATCCAAAACATAGCTCGGGGATAAGAGGAGATAAGGACCCTCGTCAATAAACTTCATCAAGACAGTTGCAATCGTATGAAACAAATAGTCGAGATTGGGTATCAAGTCATTATTTAGCCTCCCACGAGACCAGAAACCGGTTTGAGGGAGAGCAGGCCTTCCCAAATTGCTGCCACATCACGGGCCCAACAACGACCTTGTCAACATCAACGGGAAAATCAGCAAAGGCAAAACAAGCCCGAGAGACAGTTTACTAACATCAACATGGCACTGTCTCAAGCATTGTAACACATGTTTAGGATGAATCTGATTACGTTGATAGGACCTCATCCAAACCCTAATATTGCTTCCCCCCACTATAATTCCAAGGCAAGGTGCGCCTATCACTCCGATAATCCTGGGCATGACACAAACGATTGTTGGGCGTTGAAGTATAAGATTCAAAATCTGATCGAAGGAGGAGCGTTGGAGTTCACACAAGACGGTCAACCAGAGCTCTTCTACCACCCCTCAAGGGCATCCAATTGAAGCGACGGTCTGGGCGAGGAAATTTTTCTGCTTATTCAAATTTTCAGTTGTAATTTCTTTGTTTGCTTAAACACCTATCTTTATGTTAGACTTTGGTCACTCTCATTAATGCATTAAATATGTTTGTATTGAATTAATCCCTTCATTTTCATTCTATTTAAACTATGCTCCTTTATAATATTAATTTCTTGTTTCATAAGTTGCAAGCCTTTAGAGGGAGGATGACGAAAATAATGCCATAATCTCATACAGTTTGCTTTTGGACGGACCTTATTGATGATGTACAGGCGTTCTTTCAATTCCTAAACATTGAAGTTATAAGGAGGATAATCCATAGTCAACCCCTTTGAGCCAAAGAAGTGGGAGTTTCCTTTTTACACAAACTGAAACCTTTAATCAAAACCCGGGGCAGGTTATTCTCTCAGTTAATTCAAACGCGCGTTCAGTCACAAACTTTCACTTCATATACAACGAATGATATCAAAACATTCCTCTGGAATCAAAAGACGGTGATGGTTCCCTACTGTTGTACCCAAAAATTTGCCCTCTCATATTTTCCCAAGAGTTTTCCTTCACATGGTGGTTACAAACACTTGGTTAAAGAAATAGGAAATTTTTGAATATTAGCAAATTTCATTTTGATTGGCAGTTCAACAATATCCTTCGATTCGCAGTTAAACAGTGCCTTTCGATTGGCATAACAACAAGTTTCCACTGAGCCCTTAAAAACATTTAATACAAGCTTGACTCACTAATCTTCGATTGAGCTTTGTTTTCCTTTGAAATGACTCCCTTCGATTCAGAAAAGAAGGGGAGTTCCTTTTGAATTCCTTCATTTGAAGCACCTCTGGCTTCTTTCGTCTAGAACTATATTTGGGCCTCTTTCATTTTTAAGCACCTTTGGTTTCTTTCACACAGACCCCCATTGGGATAAATGCCATGCATGCCTTCCTGCACAAGGCAGGAATTTTCTTCACGCCTATAAGGCAAAAACCTGCTGCATGCATGCCTGTACAAGGCAGGAACTTCCCTCATGCTAAGTTTTGACAGCCCAATATCTACACTATGGCTTTCCAAAAGTCCATTCGAAGGACACTTATTGCTGGCTATTCGAAGGGGCATGCAGAAAGCCCATTCGAAGGCTACACATGAGGCCCAGTCTAAAAGAGACAACATGAGGTCCATTCGAAAATAGAAAACATGAGGTCCATTCGAAAAAAGGTAACACAAGGTTCATTCGAAAAAAAGCAATTTAAGGCCCAATTGAAGGATGAAAACTGAAGGCATTCGAAGGAGCCAAAATGTCCATATACATTAAAATTTCAAAAGAGGACAAGACCCCATGTTTTTGGCCAACGTTACAAATTCTCATTCATGTCTTTCAAACACATAATCAAGGTTGTTTAAACCTTTGCCTTCTTGTCCCCTCTACCCTCTCTATATAAGGAGATCACAAGTGTTGCATCAAAGACGGAGATTGCCTAGAAAAAGAGAATACTCACACCACCATATAAAGGATCAAAATTTTAACTAGTTTTCTTTGCAGGCACCCTCAATCCAGATGAAGGCTATGTTTGTGTTCCTGAGATTCCCATGAATTTATTCCAAGCCAAGCCACGCCTAGATTCATAAATCGAAGCATCTCCATTTGGTAAGGATTTACCCAAATCTAAACTGCATTTCTAAGCCTTCTAAATACATATTATTGGTGTATATGTGCTGCTAATACCATTTGTGTTTATATGAGCATATCATACGCAAGATAACATGCAGGAATAAAATCACGCCATCGAAAGGCATGCCATGACCTGTCTTTCAAAACTCATGGCATAGCCTATTTTAAGTCAAAATAAGCTTAGGCCTGAGGATAGAAGATTCAAATTAGGGAGAAGGACCTGGGTTCGATACCCAGGTCCTGCATCTTTATTTTTTGCCAGCATTTGCATTGCAGGTTGAATTCGAAGAACAACTCTCTCCTTGAATCGAAAAAGGCAACATCCCTCCTGGATTAAAAATCCCATCCCCTTCACAGAATCGAAAGGCAACATCCTTCATGAATCGAAAGGGCATGACTCTCTCTGGATCGAAGCTTCTCTTTTCTCCTTGGGTCGAAGGATGTCCTTTTTATATTTAATTTTTGTTTTTTTTGTTATTTCTTTATTGATCCTTTTATTTAAATTGACTTTAAATCAAAATCACATAAAAAAAACATTAGGCTAGTGTCTTTTTTAATTAAATTAATTTTGTAAATAAATAAATTAAATATTTTAACCTCTTTCTTGAAATTAAAGCTAAATAGACATAAGTTATATTTTCTCAAAATAAAAACAAAACAACTATTTTACACCTTAGGATTTTTCAGACATGTTGACTACTTCGCGCATTTACCTATTTTCATATTTTTCCATATTATTGTATCTGCCTATTGGATGTAATAGATTAAAACTAGGACATTTACTGTTTTATCCCCCTCATTCTTGTACAGTGTAAATCCCCTCCCAAAAGCATTGTAATAGCGTAGATTTAAATTCCTGCATTTTAATATTCTGTAATATATATTAACTGCTAGTAATTAGGCATGTATGATAAGACTAATAATCAAACGCTAGCAAACTTAACAAAAAGATAAATAACTGAATTGAACACAATTGCACACAAGCACCTCTAGGGTATCCCACTTTGGTTGCCTTTAAGAAATAAAACAATCATGAGGCAGGAATGCTTTAGCAAAGACCCATAAATAAATAAAAGATCATAGTCCCTCGATGACCCTACATTTGCCTTTCGGTAAATGATCTAGTCCCTAAAAGAAAATTGCTAAAGCGTCTCCATAAGTTGCCTTCGTGACTGTAAAACGTCCCTTCGATTGTCCGTCAAACATCCGAAGACAAAGCTACCTACTCTCTAATAGTAGGATAGCATTTCCTAAAGGAAAAGAGGAAAAGAACGACTCTTTTCGAGTAATAAAGTAGAAAGCTGTTAGAAGTTTGCTCAAACATTTTGCACTTACATAAAAACTGCTTTTCAAAAACAATTTCAAAACACTTTGTATACTTTCTCCACTATCCTGAGAAACATTACAAAGTTCGTCGTACTAAGGCGGTTTCAAAACATTTTCAAACACAAAGCACAAAGGTATTTTAAAATGAGCAAACCTCTAAGAGCCCGTAGAAAACTACGGATGGAAAGGGTGCTAACACCTTCCCTTTCCATAATCTACCCCCCATAATCAGAAAACCATCTCGAAAAGGTCTTTTTCTGTTATTTTCACCCTTTCCTTTGTTGGATAAAAGAAAAGACGATGGAGACTCTTGCTTACCATAACATTTGCAAATACAAACGCAAAAACCAGTCTATAACAGTCGGTTCTGTCACCGTATCACATAACTGGAAACTCTGCTGGGGATGGAAAAAGTGGGGTTACCTTAGAGTTAGTTCATTATTTAACTGTTTGTGTGCTTTGATTTCTTTACTTTTGAGGGCTTTGTTTGGGTTACTATAGATCCTACACTCGGATCTGGGGCACCTTTTAGGTAAGTAGCAATAGATCGTGGGAACTGTGCGGGGTATACCGACACGGTTGAAGTGATAGCTACGTTGATGTAACACTTTGGTTGGTACCGGTAGCCTTTGAGTAATCAAGGAGAATACAGGGCCGCTGCATGGTGTCGTAAAGCATCAATTGACCTTAGAACCTTTAATTGAACAACTTGGCTATTAGGACGTAGTGAGATAGCCGTCTTTGGTGTATCCCCAAAGTCGGTTGATACTCGATACTACACTCATTGAGATTTGACTCCCGAGTTTTGTTTAGTGACAAGTCAGTTGTCGATCGGAATGAAACTTGTGGGAAAGATCAGTGATATTGAGATCCCTTAGAACCCGGTTACTATTTCTAGGACATGTTGAGCCAACTGAACATTCAAGAGGGTACTTACCTACAAACCTCATGCAAGCCTGAACCTAAGGCTGCTTGTGTGACTTGTTTGCCTTAATTATCTAAAAATTTGAACTCATTGCAGGGCTTTTGTTTGTATTCCTTGCAGGACCTTGTTTGTATACATTATCCAATAAACTGGTTTTCTTGCAAGACATACTTGTCTTCACCACCTTACACTTTTGCTTAATGCATAACATACACATCCTAACATCATCCCATAGAATCTCCTTAACCATTTCAAAGATCTCAAGGGTTTGTGATGCAGGTTATGATGAACCAGACGTCTAACAAGGGGCAAGGGGATTTATTTTCCTCTAGCCAATGCCGTCAAGAGATCAAAACATAACAACTTCAGTCAGGGGCTATGACCCACTTGATATGGTGAGCTTGATTCTCGTAGAAGGGCGTTCAACAATACGAAGTTCTTCAATCAAACCTGCAAGTTTCAACTTCTGGAATCTTCTTGTTTACCCCGCGAGTCCTTGAAAACATTGCATACGCATATCATACATGTCATTGCATAAACAGGTTTCAAAGCAGGGTTCTCATCTTCTTCGCTGTTTATTTCAGCAAGTAAAGAAATGGCTCTTGAACAAACAATCAAAGACCTTCAAGCTCAAAATGCTCTGTTCCAACAAATGTTCCTGACTCTGACCCAGGGGCAAGAAGACCTGAAAGCTCTGATCATCAAAAAGAAGGCTAAGAAGGCAAAGAAACTAGTTCGTGTTTTGAGTGTGGAAAGATGAAGACCAGCTAACCGAGCTCTAGATTTTACAACCCCATCAAAGAGAGGGGATAATCAATAGGAAGATGACGAGGAATCAAAGGAAGGAGACAATAATTCAGCGTCTGAAGAAGATGAACCTGACTATTCTAAGGAGCAATATCCTCATGCTGACGATAAATACAAACGGCTGGAGGATCGGCTCAATGCCATGGAGATCCAAAGAGTACCAATTTGGATTTTGAAGAGTTAGGTTTGGTTCCAGGGTTGGTCATCCCACCTAAGTTCAAGGTCCCTATCTTCGCAAAATATGATGGTGTTTCCTGTCCCAAGCTTCACTTGAGGTCATATGTCAGAAAGATCCAGCCTCACATTGCTGACCGAAAGTTATGGGTCCATTTCTTCCAAGAAAGTTTAGCTGGCACTCAACTGGATTGGTTATATCAGCTAGAAGGAACTGACATCCATACCTGGGAAGACTTGGCTACTGCTTTCTACAAGAAGTACCAATACAACATTTACCTGGCACCAACTCGAGTGCAACTACATAATATGTCCATGAGCTCAAGAGAAGGGTTCAAAGAATATGTGCAGAAATGGAGAGATCTAGCTGGTAGGGTACAACCTCCTCTGAATGATCGGGAAATGGTAGACATGTTCATGGGCACTCTGACAGGCCCATTCTTTAATATGCTGATTGGGAGTTCCTCATCCGGGTTCACAGAAATAGTTCTGACTGGAGAAAGGATCAAAAGTGGTATCAAGAGTGGGAAGATCCCGATGGATACATCTTCTAATGTTGATGAGAAGCCATTTGCTGGTAAGAGGGAAGCCAATGTTGTGTATGGCCAGAAGGGTCGTAATAAGGCAGACAACCACAATCAATCTGTGGGGGCAATACTGGTCTCTAATCCTACGCTTGTGCAATGACACCAACAAGGGAACCAGCATAAAAGGTCATACCTAAGATACAATTCACCAGAATCAACATGTCACTAGCTCAAGCATTACAACACATGTTAAAAGCATGATTGATTACGTTAAAGGCTCCTCTACGAAATCCCAATACTTTCGCTCCTAGTTACCATCCCAATGAAAGGTGTGCATACCATTCTGATAGTCTTGGACATGATACAAATGGCTGCTGAGCTCAGAAGAACAAAATTCAGGATATGATTGACGCCAAAGAGATTGAATTCGACCCTCCAGAGACTTACAAAGTGATCATTTCTCCCAGGCCAAATCATTGAGAACCTCCAGTTCATTTTTAATTTTTTCA
The DNA here is from genome assembly GCA_948472305.1 of Vicia faba. Lineage (NCBI taxonomy): Eukaryota > Viridiplantae > Streptophyta > Magnoliopsida > Fabales > Fabaceae > Vicia > Vicia faba. Next base: position 766,241,647 of record OX451736.1, read on the forward strand.
TTTTTAATTTCATTTGTTGTTCAAACAATTACTGTTATACCGAACTTTGGTTTTACCATTAATGTATCGCATATGTTTGTATTGAATGATTTCATTTTCATTTTATTTAAATTGTTTTCTTAGTTCCCTTTTGTGATATTCAACTCTTGATTAAAAGCTCTAAGCCTTTAGAGGGAGGATGACGAGAACGATACCACAATCTCTACAATATGCTTTTGAACAAACCCCGTTGACAATGTACATGCGTTGTTTCAAATCCTAAACAGTGGAGTTATAAGGAAGATAATCCCTAGTCAACCCCTTTGAGCCTAAGAAGTAGGAGTTTTTCTTTTCATACAAATTAAAACCCTTAATCATGACCTGGGGCAGGGTAGTTTTCTCAGTTAATTCAGATGCGCATTCAGCCGCAATCTTCCACTTCATACTTAATGGCATCAAAGACGTCCTTCCAAATCAGAAGATGGTGATGGTTCCCCATAATCATTAAGAACAAGCAGTCATTATCTCTCAAAATAAAAGCCCATTAAGTCAAAACCTGTGAAGGAGACTTAAGAAAAAAGCTGGGGCATCCCGCTGACTGTAAACACAAAAAAAAAGTTCAGGAAAAAATAGGGATAATAAAAACAAAAAAGGAGGTCCCTACAAATCCTCAACAAAAAATAAAGGTCACAAAAATGACTACCTTCTCAACCAAATGTTCAATTTCTGAACCATCGCCGGAACATCAAGGATATTCCAAAACTCGACTGGGATTCAAAACACACAATTAACTAAGCATAGGGATGAAGAACATCACGAAGAACGGGTGGGTAAAAATAAACTTTGAGCCTTTATCCTTTGTTTCTTAAAATGTGAACCAGGCCACGTTACAACCCTTAAAAGTCCTAACTGAAGCATAGGTTAGTTCAGAAGCATACTTTTACAAAAGTTATCCTGACTCTTGTAGGACTTGCTATAAATCCTTAGTCGATATCACCCTCTTGCAAAATTTTGTTTTTACTAAAAAAAGAATTTTCAGACTTCAAGACAAGCATAAACTTTGCATTATTTGAATATCATTGTTTGCATATAGTTATCTGTTCGACAACATAGAAATTCACATGACGAATATCTAGTGAACAAAAACTTTCTCAATAAAAAGTTTCACCTCAAGTGAAAAAACACTTCCAACCAAGGGGCACATCATGATCATTGTCCATCATCTGGGGCAGTCAAGTCAAGATTTAAGGAATCAGTCAAAACTGCCAAACAGCCAGGGGAAAATTTCCATCTGAATCGCTTGGGGAATTAGACATGAATTTCAGCAACGTATCACGTACAATCAAGCAAAATCAATGTTCCTCAACGAATTTCTTCTCATAACAAAAAAACAAGAATTCCCAGCGGAAACATTCTAAATATTCAGACTATCATCTAGAAACGGTTCAAGTACAATCCAAAGACGGATGTCATCTCGACAACTACTCCAGATTCTCTCTAGAAATGGTTCAGGTACGATCCAGAGACAGATGTCCACCTGACACCTAATCTAGATTCTATCTAGAAACAGTGCAGATACGATCCAGAGACGGATGTCATTATGACACTCATTCAACACATGTTTCAAGTACGACTCAGGTACGACCCAGAAATAGATGTCATCCTGAAACCTACTCCATATTCTCTCAAGTACATTGCAGATATGATCCAAAGGCGGATGTTATTCTGACACTCATTCAACACATGTTTCAAGTATGGTTCAAGTGCGATCCAAAGACGGATGTCATCCTGACACTTACTCCAAGATTCTCATCTAGAAATGGTTTGGGTATGATCTAGAGACGGATATCATCCTGATACTTATTCCAGACTATCTTCTAGCAACAATTCGAGTACGATCCAGAGACGGATATCATCCTGATACTTATTGCATACTATCTTCTAGCAACAATTCAGTTCACAAGCTTTCCTCCTTCCGGGTAGAGTTTATTTCTCTAACTACGAAAGTTTATTCACCAAGCAGGAATTACCTCCTCCAGCAAAGTTCCCTCTGAGAGTTGAAATCCAGCTAAATTTTTATAACCTCGAACAGTTTATAAAGCCTTATCCTCGGTAGAGTTTATTTCTCTAGCTGCGGAAGTTTATCCCCCAACACAGTTTATTTCTCTACATCTCCCAACAAAGCATCTCCTTCCCCATAGAGTCATTCTCAAGCAGAAGTCAAAGATCCCTGACAGAGTACCCTTAAACAGAAAGAGGAAATCCTCGGGAAATCATCTCCATTCGTCATCCCCAGCGGAAAAAAAGGATTCAGCTTCCCAATAATTTCCAGCAGCAGTCAGGGATTTATTTTCCCAAACTAGGAAATTCGCAACAGCATTCCATATTCATACACCACGGCAGGCGCATACATATTGCATACAACGCAATCTCATTTATTTTGAGAACATCATTACCCAATGCATTTCATGCATCATGACATTTCATACATCTAACTCCTTACCTTTTCAAGGAAAGATCAACAGACAAATGTCACCACCAATTCGCAACAAGTTCCAGAATAGTTCCTGAAATAAGACAGGGCAACTATCTGAAGTAACAAGTTCATCAATCACTGAAGCCTGGATTTCGACTGGATAACAGTCAATCTACAATTCAATATGCTGTGAAGACTGAATCTGACTAGATAACAGTATAAGTTGTTGTGAAGCCTGGAACCCGACCAGAGAGAAGTTAACATAATTTCTAAAGCCTGGATTCCGACCAGATAATAGTCAATCTATAATTCAAGATGTTGTGAAGCCTGGAACCCGACCAGAGAGCAGTTAGCATCATTGCTGAAGCCCGGATTCTGACCGGATAACAGTCAATCTACAATTCAAGATGATGTGAAGCCTGGAACCCGACCAGATAGCAGTTAACATCATTGCTGAAGCCCGGATTCTGACCGGATAATAGTCAATCTACAATTCAAGATGCTGTGAAGCCTGGATCCGACCAGATAATAGTATAAGTTGTTGTAAAGCCTGGAACCCGATCAGATAGTAGTTAACATCATTGCTGAAGCTCGGATTCTAACCGGATAACAGTCAATCTACAATTCAAGACGCTGTGAAGCCTAGATCCGACCAGATATCAGTTTAAGTTGCTGCAAAGCCTGGAATCCGACCAAATAGCAGTTTACTCTGTCAATTATTGTGAAGCCTGAAATCCGACCAGATAATAGTTTAAGCCACTGTGAAGCCTGGATCCGACCAAATAACAGTTCAAGCCACTATGAAGCCTGGATCCGACCAGATAACAGTATAATTTGCTGTGAAGCCTAGAATTCGACCAGATAGCAGTTTATTACTAGGAAGCCTGGACCCGACCAGATGATATTATAACTTATGACACCGAAGCCTAGACCCGACCAGATAACTGTATACCTCAAATTCAAACCAAAGCCTGGAATCCGACCAGATAACAATTTATTATTAGGAAGCCTGGACCCGACCAGATGATAGTATAACTTATGACACCGAAGCCTGGACACGAACAGATAACGGTATACCTCGGATTCAAACAAGAGCCTGGATACGACCAGATAACAGTTCAATGTGCACAATTACTGCGAAGCCTGGAACCGACCAAATAATAGTTAATTTCATATTCCCCAATAAGTTGCTGTGAAGCCTGGAGCACGACCAGGTAACAGTCAGCCTTGTTATCCTTAGCAAGTTACTGTGAAGCCCGAATTTCAACCAGAAAACAACAAATTTTCATCTCTCCATGTCAAGAGATAGCTTCCCCAGTAGAGTAATGGAAAACTGAAGTTCCTAGAATCTATTCCCCACAAACTTTTCCTCAAATAGGAAAACAACATAAATCAACATCCCCCAGTGGACTCCTCCTCAGACGACAGGAACAGGAATCCCCAAAAAGATACCTCTTATGAAGTTAGCATCTACTCTGGATGGCATCTTTAAGCCCATCTCTGACGACTCTCCGTTATTTTCTCTGGATGGCATCTTTAAGCCCATCTCCGACAATCTTCTGTCATCTTTTCCAAATGACATCTATAAGCCCATTCCCGATATTATCCACCAATAGTGCTACTTCAAACGAGTGCAAATTTCTGGGCACTCTAGTGTTCAATCATCTTCCACCTTCAGATCACGAAAGGCAGACAAGCCAATCTACATCCCCAGGTTTAAGAAGATCGAACAGGGGAAGCTGTTGTACCCCAAAGTTTGCCCTCTCATATTTTTCCAATATTTTTCCTTCACATGGTGGTTACCAACACTTGGTCAAAGAAAGAGGAAAATTTTAAATATTAGCAAAGTGCCTTTCAATTGGCAGTTCAACAATATCCTTCGATTGGCAGTTAAACAGTGTCTTTCAATTGGCATAACAACAAGTTTCGACTGAGCCCTTAAAAACCTTCGATACATGCTTGACTCACTAGTCTTCGATTGAGCTTTGTTTTCCTTTGAAATGGCTCCCTTCGATTCAAAAAAGAAGGGGAGTTCCTTTTGACTTCCTTAGTTTGAAGCACCTCTGGCTTCTTTCGTTTGGAATTATCTTCGGGCCTCTTTCGTTTTTAAGCACCTTTGGTTTCTTTCACACAGGACCCCATTGGGACAAATGGCCTGCATGCCTGCCTGCACAAGGCAGGAATTTTTTTCACGCCTATAAGGAAAACACCTGCTGCATGCATTCCTGTACAAGGCAGGAACTTCCCTCATGCTAAGTTATGACAGCCCAATTTCTACATAATGACTTTCCAAAAGTCCACTCGAAGGACACTTATTGCTGGCCATTCGAAGGGGCATGCAGAAGGCCCATGCAGATGCTACACATGAGGCCCAATCGAAAAGAGACAACATGAGGTCCATTTGAAAAGAGACAACATGAGGTCCATTCGAAAAAAGGTAACATGAGGTTCATTCAAAAAAAGGCAATTTAAGGCCCAATTGAAGGATGAAAACTGAAGGCATTCAAAGGAGCCAAAATGTCCACATACATTCAAATTTTAAAAGAGGACAAGACCCCATGTTTTTAGCCAACGTTTCAAATTCTCATTCATGGCTTTCAAACACATAATCAAGGTTGTTTAAACCTTTGCCTTCTTGTCCCCTCTACCCTCTCTATATAAGGAGATCACAAGTGTTGCATCAAAGACGGAGATTGCCTAGAAAAAGAGAATACTCACACCACCATATAAAGGATCAAAATTCTAACTAGTTTTCTTTGCAGGCACCTTCAATCCAGACGAAGGCTATATTTGTGTTCCTGAGATTCCCAGGAATTTATTCCAAGCCAAGCCACACCTAGATTCGTAAATCGAAGCATCTCCATTTGGTAAAGATTTACCCAAATCGAAACTGCAATTCTAAGCCTTCTAAATACATATTATTGGTGTATATGTGCTGCTAATACCATTTGTGTTTATATGAGCGTATCATACGCAAGATAACATGCAGGAATAAAATCACGCCATCAAAAGGCATGACATGATCTGTCTTTTGAAACTCATGGCATAGCCCGTTTCAAGTCAAAATAAGCTTAGGCCTGAGGACAGAAGATTCAAATTAGGGAGAAGGAACTGGGTTCGATACCCAGGTCCTGCATCTTTATTTTTTGCCAGCATTTACCTTGCAGGTTCAATTCGAAGATCAACTCTATCCTTGAATCGAGAAAGGCAACATCCCTCCTGGATTAATAATCCTATCCCCTTCATAGAATCAAAAGGCAACATCCTTCATGAATCGAAAGGGCATGACTCTCTCTGGATCGAAGCTTCTCTTTTCTCCTTGGATCGAAGGATGTCCTTTTTATATTTTATTTTTGTTTTTATTTGTTATTTCTTTATTGATCCTTTTATTTAAATTGACTTTAAATCAAAATCACAAAAAAGAACATTAGGCTAGTGTCTTTTTTAATTAAATTAATTTTGTAAATAAATAAATAAATTATTTAAACCTCTTTCTTGAAATTAAAGCTAAATAAACATAGGTTATATTTTCTCAAAATAAAAACGAAACAAAGATTTTTCACCTTAGGATTTTTCAGACATCTTTTCTACTTCGCGCATTTACCTATTTTCATATTTTTCCATATTATTGTATCTGCTTACTGGATGTAATAGATTAAAATTAGGACATTTACGGTTTTATCCCCCTCATTCTTGTACAGTGTTAATCCCCTCCCCAAAGCATTATAATTGCGTAGATTTAAATTCCTGCATTTTAATATTCTGTAATATATATATATATATATATATATATATATATATATATATATATATATATATATATATATATATATATATATATATATATATATATATATATATATATATATATATATATATATATATATATATATATATATATATATATATATATATATATATATATATATATATATATATATATATATATATATATATATATATATATATATATATATATATATATATATATATATATATATATATATATATATATATATATATATATATATATATATATATATATATATATATATATATATATATATATATATATATATATATATATATATATATATATATATATATATATATATATATATTAACTGCTAGTAATTAGGCCTGTATGATAAGACTAATAATCAAACGCTAGCAAACTTAACAAAAAGATGAATAACTGAATTGAACACAATTGCACACAAGCACCTCTAGGGTATCCCACTTTGGTTGCCTTTAAGAAATAAAACAGTCATGAGGTAGGAACACTTTAGCAAAGACCCATAAATCAAAAAATATCATAGTCCCTCGATGACCCTACAGTTGCCTTTCGATAAATGATCTAGTCCCTAAAATAAAATTTCTAAAGCGTCTCTACAAGTTGCCTACGTGACTGTAAAATGTCCCTTTAATTGTCCCTCCAACATTCGGCGACAAAGCAACCTACTCGCTAATAGTAGGATAGCATTGCCTAAAGGAAAAGAGGAAAATAATGACCCTTTTCGAGTAATAAAGTAGAAAGTTGTTAGAAGTTTGCTCAAATATTTTGCACTTACACAAAAACTGCTTTTCAAAAACAATCTCAAAACACTTTGTATACTTTATCCACTATCTGGAGAAACATTACAAAGTTCGTCGTACTAAGGCGTTTTTAAAACATTTTCAAACACAAAGCACAAAGGTATTTTAAAATAAGCAAACCTCTAAGAGCCCGTAGAAAGCTACGGATGGAAAGGGTGCTAACACCTTCCCTTTTCATAATCTGCCCCCTTCCTTAGAAAACATCTCGAAAAGGTCTTTTTCTGTTCTTTTCACCCTTTCCTTTGTTGGATAAAAGAAAACACGGTGGCGACTCTTTCTTACCATAATATTTGTGAATACAAACGTAAAAACCAGTATATAACAGTCAATTCTGCCACTATATCACACCTACCAAATAGGCAGTCGTTATCTCTCAAGAGAAAAGCCCACTAAGTCAAAACCTATGAAGGAGACTTAAGAAAAATTGGGGCATCCCGCTGACTGTAATCTCAAAAACAAGAATAGTCAGGCAAAATCAGGGATAATAAATCAAAAAGAGGTTACTACAAATCCTTAACAAACATGGAAAATATGGCCAAAAAAATGACATCCTTCCAATAAACTTTAGTTGTCTAAACCATCACCAAAACGCCATTCCAGACTCGATTGGAGTCCAAACGCATAATTAATTGAATTTAGGACTAAAGGACATCACGAAGAATGGGCGGGTACAAATACACTTTGAACCTTATCCTTTGTTTCTTAAACCGTGAACCAAGCCACGTTACAACCCTTCAAAAGTCCTAATTGAAGCATGGGTTAGTTCGAAAGCATACTGTTATAAAAGGTATCATGACTCCTGTAAGGCTTTACTCCAAATCCTGAGTTGAATTTTCTTACAAAAATTCTTTTATCTGTTAAAACGAATTTTCAAAACTTCAAGACAAGCATAAACTTTGCAATATTTGAATATCGTTGTTCGCATATGGCTAATTGTTTGACAGTGGAGAAATTCACACGATGAATATCCAGCGAACGAAAGCTCTCTTAGTGAACAAAATCACTTCAAATGGGGTGACACTTCCAATGACAGGTCTCATATAAGCAAGGGGGAATGGCACGCCATTGTCCAAACTCACCTGGGGTAGTCGAGTCAAGATTACAATAAATCTCTTGAGAGGTGCTGAATAACCAGGGGCAATTCTGCATCACAATCACTTGGGCCATTAAGCTTGAATTCCAACAAAGGGTCAAGAAAATGTTTTTTTGGTGGCGTTACAACACTTGCTACTAGGGGCAGTGACAAATATCCACGAAATACCATTCATAAGGTGATCCCCAGTCAAGTCCCCACAAAGTTGGATCTAGGAAATTCCCAACCAAAATTTCAATCTCTGAAAACTTCTTCCCAACTGAGTTGATCTCAAGAACCTTCGAGGAGCTCTACCAAAAGGAAACGCTTCTCCAGTAGGCAGGCGACAGGGTTTATTTCCCCAATAAAGGGCAATATTCCCCAGCTTGAATTTGCCTCCCAAACTATCGTAAATTAATGTACCACAATCCCCTGTAGGTCATTGTAAAGCCTGGGAGACAACCAGATAAAAATTAACTTCTTTATTCCAAACAAGTTATTAACTTCCTTTCTCTTCCATCAAGAGATAACTCTCCAGTAGAGCAACGGAAAACTAAGACTCCTGAACTTTTTTCCCCAAAACGAAAATCAACACTCTCCACATAGTTTTCTTCTCAAACAAAATCAACACCCCCAACGGATTTCTCCTCAAACAACAAAAACAGGAATCCCAGTGGAAACGTTCTAAGCAAGGTTTGAAGATGGGCATACTCTTCATCACCAACGGTCATCCGGGATTCAGCCTCCCAAAACTCCCCAACATTTGTCAAGGATTTATTTTCCGAGACAAAAATACATTCCAATAACATTTCGCATTGGATGCATCATATTACATACATGACAAGTGCATACGACACAATCTCATTTATTTTGAGAACATCATTGCACCATGCATTTCATACATCATGGCATTGCATGTAGCTAACTCTTTACCTTTTCAGGAAAGATCAAATCAACAGATGACTATCATCGACGATCTTCAAAAGGTCAGAGATTAATACCTAAAACCAGACATGACAATTATCTCAAACGACCAACCTTTTCAAGTTCCAGATTAATACCTGTAACTAGCCAGGAAAACTATCTGTGGACGACTGATTGTAGATTAATACCTGTAACAAGCCAGGAAAACTATCTACATGAGGAGATTAAAGATTAACACCTGTAACAAGCCAGGAAAACTATCTTTCTTTCTCAGGTCAGAGATTAATACCTGAAACCAGACAGGACAACTATCTCAAACGACCAACCTTTTCAAGTTCCAGTTTAATACCTGTAACTAGCCAGGAAAACTATCTGTGGACGACTGATTGTAGATTAATACCTGTAACAAGCCAGGAAAACTATCTACATGAAGAGATTGAAGATGAACACCTATAACAAGCCAGGAAAACTATCTTTCTTTCTCAGGCCAGAGATTAATACCTGAAACCAGACAGGACAACTATCTCAAACGACCAACCTTTCAAGTTCCAGATTAATACTTGTAACTAGCCAGGAAAACTATCTGTGGACGACTAATTATAGATTAATACCTGTAACTAGTAGGAAAACTATCTACATGAAGAGATTGAAGATTAATACCTGTAACAAGCCAGGAAAACTATCTTTCTTTCTCAGGTCAGAGATTAATACCTGAAACCAGACAAGACAACTATCTCAACGACCAACAAAAATAAGTTCCAGATTAATACCTGAAACCAGACAGGAAAACTATTTGTAAGCGACTACACGACCAACTGAAGTAATCCTACATGGGCTCCTTCTCATACAGTTCAGATACGCTCCAGATACGGATGTCATTCTGATACTCATTCAGATTCAGCTTTCAGATACGCTCCAGATACGGATGTCATTCTGATACTCATTCAGATTCAGCTTTCAGATACGCTCCAGATACGGATTCCATTCTGATACTCACTCAGATTCAACTTTCAGATACAGTTCAGATACGCTCCAGATACGGATGCCATTCTGATGCTCATTCAACATATTTCTCAAATACAGTCCAGATATGATCCAGATATGGATGTCATTCTGACGCTCATTCAATACATCTTTCAGATGCGAGTCAGATACAATCCATTTTTGGATATTTTTATGATACTCATCCCATTACATCTACTATTTCAGTATAAATCAACAAGAGATTTATTCTGATACTGCTTAAATTTTTTCCACCAATCACTTTTGGATGACATTTGTAAGACCATCTCCGACAAATCTCCATCATCTCTCCAAATGGCATCTTTAAGAACATTCCCTGCATAATCAACCACCACATCATCGAGTGCAAATTTCTGGGCACTCTAGTGTTCAATCATCTTCCACCTTCAAGTCACGAATGGCATGTTCGCCAATCTAACTCTTCAGGTTTAAGAAGATTGAACAGGGGCATCTGTTGTACCCCAAAATTTGCCCTCTCATTTATCAAGGGATCATACTGGACCCTCATGATTACTTCTGTTAAGTTTCAAGTCTCGGATTACAATTTTCCAAGAAAGTCATTCACAAGGGCAAAATGGTCAAATGCATACTGAAAAGTCAAACTTTGACTTTTTGATCAAAATCAAGTTTCAAAAATCATATTTCATCAAGACATGAAGTTGGTTCATCAAGAAATCAAAATTCAAAGATCACTTTGAAAAGTCAAATTTCTAAACACTTAGAAAATTTTCTAAGTGTTAAGAAAATATGATAATTTCATAACTTTGGGCCAGATTTTCATCATGATGCAAGATGATCCAATCAGAACTTCTGACATGAAAGTTATAGATCTCAATGAGATCTAAAACATTGCAGAATAAAACTTCTTCTAGAAAGGATGGGATTTCAAGTTATAAATCCATGAAGACATCCTTGAAGCTAAAACACTTAGTAAATTCTGAGCATTTTTAAGTCAGAATTTGGATAGAACTTCTGGGCCAATTTTCATACAAGTACAATCAGAATTTGAAAAAGTGATTCAGAACACGACCCTTCGATCAGAATATATAGAAGCTCTACTCTTCGATCAGAACATGACCCTTCAATCAGAACATATAGAAGCTCTACTCTTCGATCAGAACATGACCCTTCAATCAGAACATATAGAAGCTTTACTCTTCGATCAGAACATGACCCTTCGATCAGAACATATAGAAGCTCTACTCTTCTATCAGAACACGACCCTTCGATCAGAACATGACCCTTCGATCAGAACATATAGAAGATCTACTCTTCGATCAGAACATCACCAAGCCCCAAAACCTCGTTTTGACCAGTCTGTTATACTTCTAGGATACAGTCCTGCATCCAGCTGCCACAACACTCCAAAATTGCTGCTGACCCAGTCCACGCCTGCTTTTTCTCAAACTCCATATTTGCACAAAATTAGCACATAAAAGCTATATTTAAAAAGCAATGAACCAGTATGCCAAAACGGTTCAAATCCCATTTGTTTCCCTCTAAAACCACAACAAACTCACCTATAAATAAATTGTTTCACCACACATCTAAGGAGTTGGTTTTTGGAGGAGAAAGTTATTGAATACAAAAGGAGAGAAAAGAAAACATTCAAACACTCTTAAACCCAGATTTCTCAAAACAATACCTTTGTTCTTCCCTTTGAATCAAAGAACATAACATTTTTGTTCCTTTTCTTTTTAACCCCAGAACATTCGAAGGTAGAAGCTCAAGTCCCAAACACACGTTTCAGATTCAAGGTAAGTCATCCTGACTTTGAACTTTTCATTCAGAATATCGTTAAAAATGTAGATATCATAGTGTTGAGACTGTATATATCATTTCCCAAGTAGAAACATTATGGATCAAAACTTCTTGAAGAAAACTAGGCTCAGAATTAGGAATAGAACTTCTATAAACTGTCGTGCTCTTATGAACAAGTTGCAGATGCTCTAGCTAATGTAAGGAAGGAGGTGAAGTGTAACATTATAACTTCTAGGTTTTTCTCACTATTGTAACACAACACAAAACTTCTAGGTCTTTCTCACTGTTGTATCACAAAAGACAAAACTTCTAGGTCTTTCTCACTATTGTAACACAACACACAGAACTTTTAGGTCTTTCTCATTGTTGTAACACAACACACAGAACTTCTAAGTTTTTCACTCTGGTGTAACACAGAACACAGAACTTCTAGGTCTTTCTCACTATTTTAACACAACACACAGTACTTCTAGGTCTTTCTCACTGTTGTAACACAGCACACATAACTTCTAGGTCTTTCTCACTGTTGTAACAAAACACACATAACTTCTAGGTCTTTCTCACTGTTGTAATATAGCACACAGAACTTCTAGGTCTTTCTCACTGTTATAATACAGCACATAGAACTTCTAGGTTTTCCTAACTGTTTTAACACCCAGAACTTCATCTCACAGCAACCCAGAACTTCTGGTTTCCTCTAACTTTTCTTTCTGAACTACAGTGTGCCTAGCATCAAAACTTCTGGTCCCTCTCATTTTTGTTTTCAGCAACATGCTGATCCTGTTTTCATTATTTTTCCTTTTCTTTCTTATTTTTATTATTTTTAGCATTAATACTATTTTTATTAATATAAAAAATATTTTCTTTTTATTAACTAATTATTTTTCTTTTAATTTATTAAGACCAAAAAACCATTTTAAAAAACAAATCCTTTCCTTTGCTTGTATTGTACAATTCAATATGGTTGTAATAGATAATTAGGATTTAAATTCTCGCATCCCCATTTGTAAATATATATCCCCATCCCTGAAATGATGTAATAGCTTAGGATTTATTTTCCTCATTTTTATTGCTTTTATACATTGTTAGTAATTAGGGTGTATGGCAAGATAAAATCAATAAGTAGATAACCTTTAAAGGCAAGACAAAATGTATGCAATCAAACACACTTGCACACTAGCACCTCTAGGGTAATCTCACTTTATTGTCTTTCGGAATATTGTCATGTCCCTCGAATATGGGCGTTTTAGCAAAGACCATCGATAAAAGATCGTAGTCCCTCGATGACCCTCAATGTTGCCTTCGGTAAACGATCTAGTCCCTAAACGACGTTGCTAAAACATCCCATAGGTTGCCTTCTATGACTATACAAACGTCCCACACCCGTCCCTTCACATCCAACGATGGGGATTCTTACCAAATCAATGGTAAGATAGCAACATCTAAAGGAGGAGGAAATGAACATTTAAGACCTTTTGAGTAGGTAGGTTTCTCCTAGTTGCTCGCTTGCTCACAACAAAAAACATTTTATACACCAACACTTTCATTTTGAAGCATTTTCAAAAGACAAACGCTTTGTACGCGTTCTTATAGAAACGAGAACACTTACAAAGACACCTTTTCAAAATCGCTTTCAAAAACACATTCCACAAACACTTCTTTGAACTATTTTCCAAACAACATTTTGTACGTGTTCTTATAGAAACGAGAACCATTACAAAGTTGTTTCAAAATACTTTGAAAACCCACACCACAAGCACATTTTCAAACAAAAGCAAGTGATCTAACAAGCAACTAAGAGCACGTAGATAACTACGGATGAAAATGGTGCTAACACCTTCCATTTTCATAACCTACCCCTCGAACTCTAGAAATAATCTTGAAAGGTCTTTCCTATTCTTTTCAACCTTTCCTTTTGGATAAAAGAAAACTCGATGGCGACTCTTTCTATCTACAACAATTGCGATCAAAATGCAAAACACCCAAGTCAGTTCTCCCACCGTGTTACACCAGGAAAAGAACTCAAGAATTGCACAGTTGTGAAGATTCCCGAGATCTTTTTCTTTCCAAAGTATTTTTTCTTGTTTTTAAGAACCTATGTCAAGCCCGAGGAATAGGGGTTGCTTGTAAGGGTCCTCCATTTTGTTTCAGATAGAATTCACAATTAATAAAAGTTATGTTTCGTATTCAAATAATATCTTTGTCTTTCTCTTGCGTTTATCTCTCACATTTAAAAAATGGCAATACTTTTTCTTCATATGCATTTTCCAAATTCACATGCTAAAAACTGCACCAAAACATGATAAACGTGTAGATCCATGCCCAAAATCACTGGTAATGTTACTGCTACTATCCGATATAAATTTTATGCCCCCATCAACCAATCTGAAGAGGAAGTTAACAAAGATCTTGAACTTTCTAAAGAATTGGCGTGGAGATAGAGCAAAAAGCTGACAGTATACAACCATACCAGGAACCTATTGAGATCATTAACCTTTGCACAAAGGAAGATATGAAAGAGATCAAGCTAGGGGAAACATTGCAAAAAAGCGTCAAAGAGAGACTAATCAAGATGTTGCATGAGTATATGGATATATTTTCCTGGTCTTACAGAGATATGTCAGGACTGGATACAGATATTGTGGTGCACAAACTACCTCTCAAGGAAGGTTACTCTCTAGTTAGGTAGAAACTAAGGAGAAATTGTCCAGACATGTCCAACAAAATTCGAGAAGAGGTCCTTAAACAATTCGACGCAAGATTCTTAGCGGTGGTAGATTATCCACCTTGGATAGCTAACATCGTACTAGTACCCAATAAGGATGGTAAAGTTTGCATGTGTGTGGATTATCACGACCTAAACAAAGCAAGTCCCAAAGACGATTTCCCGTTACCTCACATAGATGTTTTGGTGGATAATACAGCTCAAGCTTCGGTATTCTCATTCATGGACAGTTTCTTAGGCTATAATCAAATCAAAATGGCACCAAAATATATGGAAAAGACTACTTTAATGACACCTTGGGGCACTTTCTATTACAAAGTAACGCCCTTCGGTTTGAAGAATACAGGGGCAACTTATCAACGGGCTATGGTCACATTATTCCATGATATGATTCACAAAGAGGTTTAGGTATACGTAGATGATATGATTTCCAAATCCCATACAAATGAGGATCATACCATACATTTACAAAAGCTATTAGAGCGTTTGTGCAGGTTTAAACTACGGTTGAAACCAAACAAGTGTACATTTGGTGTCAGATCAGGAAAATTACTGGGTTTCATTGTAAGTCAGTGTGGTATTGAGGTGGACCCCGACAAGGTAAAATCCATACAAGAAATGCCTGCTCCAAGGACAAAGAAAGAGGTTTGTTGTTTCTTAGGATGATTGAACTACATTTCAAGGTTCATATCGAACCTAATTGCTATGTGCGAGCCTATATTCAAATTACTACGAAAAGATCAGACAGTGGTATGGAATAATGATTGTCAAACAACCTTCAAGACAATAAAGAAATATTTATAAGAGCCACCAATATTAATGCCACCAGTCCCCGAAAGACCACTTATTTTGTATTTGATGGTACTTAAAGGATCAATGGGATGTCTATTGGGACAACATGACGAAATAAGTAGAAAAGAGCATGCCATCTACTACCTTAGCAAGAAATTTACTAACTGTGAAACCAGGTACTCACTTCTCGAGAAAACTTGTTGTGCATTGGCTTGGGCTACTAAATGATTGAGGCAATACATGTCAACTCACATAACATGGTTAACAGCAAGAATGGATCCTTTAAAGTATATGTTCGAAAAACCATCTCTTACAGTAAGGATTTCCCGATGGGCAGATGCTACTATTAGAATACGACATCTAATACAATACTTAAAAGGCCGCCAAAGGTAGTATACTAGCTGACCATCTAGCTTATCATCCATTACCAGAATATTAAATATGATTATGAAATACTAGTTCCCGACGAAGGACCTAAACCAGAGGAACGTTGGACACTCATATTCGACGGATTTCAAATGCATTGGGGCAGTTTTGACTTCTCTGAAGAATTATCACAAACCTTATATTGCAAGGTTATATTTTGACTGCACCAACAACATCATCGAATACGAAGTTTGTATCCTGGGTCTAGAAGCGTCCATCAATTTAAGAATCAAACATCTCGAAGTATTTGGAGACTCCACACTAGTCATATACCAAGTCAACGGTGAATGGGACACTAAACACCCAAAATTAATCCCATATTGGGATCATGTTTTAAAACTAGCTACAGAATTCACTAAGATCACCTCCAGTCATATCCCACAAGAAGAAAATCAGATGGACGATGCCTTGGCAACTCTATCTGCCTTGTTCAAAGTAACTTGGCCTAAACACGAACCACGCATTACAATCAAACATTTCGAATAGCCTGCACACTACCTTGCTATTGAAGAGGGACCCGATAACAAGCCTTGGTTCTATGACATCAAGAGGTATCTTGAGAAACAAGAATATCTAGAGAATGCCTATATCATTGACAAACGAACTTTACGGAAGTTAGCCTCAAAATTATTTCTAAGTATTGATGTCTTGTATAAAAGAAACTACGATATAGTGCTACTCAGGTGTGTAGAGAAAAATGAGGCAAATATGCTTATGAGAGAAATTCATTAAGGTACTTTTGGAACTGTTTTACCCCAATTTCCCCCCCTAAGATTCCTCTATCATCTCATATAAACTCAATCACAACAAGATCACACTAGGGTTTGGTTCTTCTCCATATCCTTAGATTTTCTCATGAGGAATCACCAAGCACCTTGATTTGTATGTTGCAGACATATATGTTTTCTATTGATTAACTTTTAACTAACAAATACAATAAATGTTTTCTCTAATTTATGATGCTATAGGTGAAAGCACAACACATTTCACCAGGTTGATCTATAAGTTCATGAGTTTATTTCCATGCCTCCTTCAACAAAACTTCATTGAGATTCAAGCCTCGTCATTGAAGATGCTTTAAATTAATATTATTACAAGGTCTACTATGATTCATCATGCCTCAATTTGTCAAATAAAGTCAAAAGATGCAAGGGTTAATTGAAGAAGTTTGACCTAATTGGACAAATTCTTGATTCTTTGATCACAAGTACATAACTCTTCCAGTCCTTAATATTTGGAGGTAGTTATTGTTGCTATGGGTTCTTATTATCATTCAAAACAACCTCCATTCACATGGAAAAAGTTATTATGAAAGAAAGTTTGTCAAAATTTAAAAGGGTTTCCAGGTCATTTTGGTGCTTGAAGAGTTAGGGTTTTGAACTTCTAAGGGCCATATTTTGCTCATCTTTTGAGATTTTTGAGTAATTACAAAGACATGCTTCTCTTTAAATGTTTAAAAACTGATAACTTCAAGAGTTTCAAGAAAATTTGGTGTGGAAGATTCGTAATGGTTGAGAAAGATTACAAGTCCTCTAGACAGACCATCAAATCCCATTATGTGACTTCAAAAGATCATAACTTAGTCAATTTTTATCTCCTTGATCCCATTATTTTTTCACAATGATCTTAAGGATGTGAAATTCAACTCTTCTTTTATGTTAAAATCTTGAAAATGTGTGGAAGATGCCCTAGGCACTCAAAAGATTATAGGTCACCTCATGAATTTTCACGAATTTTACAAGGCCATAACTTTTTCAATACTTGGTATTTTTGAGTGATTCAAGTTTCACAATGCTCTTTGGGAAGTCTAATTCAAGCTAAAATCAATGATCAAAGCTAAATTTTAAAGGAAGACCTTGTTTGAACTCAAAACATTATATGTCACTTTTGAAGAAAAACTTAGAATTTTTATAAGTACAAAAAGTAAGCATCTTTTTCTCAACTTTGACTCATCACAACTTTTAGCTCAAGCATCCAATTGATCTCACTCTTTTCATATTGTAAAGTTTGTGACCTTAACTTTCAAATGCTTCAAGAATCATGCCCTAAGACTCCTCGAGCTGAGAACACCATGGATTCAAAGACGGTACCTTAAAACTAAAGTTTTCTACAAAGTCAGAATTTGAAATTCATAATATGGTTTATAATCACCAATTTAGCATGAAATTTTGATTTAAACATGTTTAACAAAGTTACCAAAGTTGAATTAAGGATCAAAACGCAAGAATTGATTGAGTTTTGATGCAAATTGGGTCACAATTTTTTCACTTTCGAGCTTGATCCAATTTCCCTCCAAACTTCAAATTTCCTCTTAATTCTTTGCACCATTTGCTTCCCTATAAATAGAAGACTCCACTTCTCTCATTTTCTCAAGCTTGAACAACCAAAATCACTATGTCAAACTCCCTCCATAACTCACTTTTCTGAGATTTCGAATTCCTCTTTTCTCCACTTTTCAATCCAATTTCTTCATTAATCCTTCATCCTTGAACTTCACTGAAGCTAATAGAAGAATAATCAAGCCTTAAGGCTCCATGAATCGTTCTAGCCAAGTCCATTTACAGAGCAAGTTCATCTGACTTTGTTCAAGTGGTTTAAGGCACTAAATCCTATAACTCAAATTACTGGAATGGTTTATGATGTTCACTGATGCTTGCTATTAACTCAATTTTGGTGAATCAATGTGTTTGATACTTCTATTTTCGATTTCAATTTTTTCAAAACATCTCTGATTTTTTCCAAATCAAGTAAGCTGTGTTTTATATAAATTTGGCGCGAGGATATGGTTGTGACCGTCTTGAAGAGACGCATCTGATGATACCACTATGAGCGTCTAAATCTACAGATTTAAGAATCATGGATTCGCCCTAGTTACAGGGTAGCTGGAGGTTGAAGATGACCTACGTGGCCTCTTCAACCAATGAGAGCAAGACAATTGAAATGTTGTGATTGGTCTGACTTTCGTGACTTCAGAGCATGCTTGTTGTCTATGGATCACCATACATCATCACTTTTGAGCTATCAGATGCGCCAACGTATTTTAATGAACTGGATCCAACACCTCACATTATTTCTGATTTATTTATTTTTACAAAATTTGTTTTAATTTCAAAAATTCATAACTCTCTTATTTTTTATACAAAAATTATAAAAAAAATACATACAAAAATACTTTGTATTATTTCTGATTTTGTGAATATTTTTTCATATTTTTATTTTAATGTTTGATATTTTCCATAATTTTTATTTTATTTACCTTATTTTAATTATTTTAAAAATACTTGGCATTTTTTAAATTCTAAGTTTTTTTATAAAGATCATTTTCTCTAATTCTGACTTTTCTGAAATTTTTCTAGAATTTTATTTTGAATTCTACTATTTTTGATCTTTTTTCACTTACTTGAGTGATTTTAATTAGTTTAAAATTATTTTTCTGTTTTAAAAAATTACCAAAAATTTTATAAAAATATTTGAGATCATTTCTGATTTTTCTATGGTTTCTTCTAATTTTTTTTGACAATTTCAATATAGTTTGCTATTTTTCCTTTTATTTCCATTAAAAAACAATTTAAAAAAAATCATTTTTCTTCCTTTTATTTTGTCCATTAAATGCAATTTATTTTTTTAATATATTCTAACGATGTGATTATTGATCATGAACTTCATTAACATCATTGGATCTTGGGTGTTGAGTTTAACTCCACCAAAATGGATGGATGATTTTAATGATAGTTTGATCAAAATGTTTGATTCAAATACATCCCCTCCCTCTTCATCTTATCCCTTTTTTACTTGTACTACATGTTATCAGAGAATGATCTACATATCATTTCTCTACACATATGGTACATAGATTGCTATTGATCAGCCTCAAAATAGGTGTGAATTCTATATAATTCCACTTACGATTGCTTAACATAGCGCTAAATTTTGTCTCGATTCAAGAAATGATAATTCGTGAACCAAACCTATATTTTCAAGCCCAAGTATGTTTAATTTGAAACCTTTGATCCAATAAACTTGAGGTTTATTGTTAGGAGACTTTGGTCTTATCAATCCTCTAATGAACTTTCATAAAATTTGGTCTAAGTGAATCATTTAAACATCATTGATCATTTGTTGTTGCCTTGAGAACTTGAAATGAATGATATATTTGACAAAAAGTAAATGAAACTTGTTGTTGAGAGGCTTTGATTTTATCAATATTCTAATGAGTTTTCAAATGCAAGTTTCAAGATGGTCATTCAACTGACCTCTAATTTATAACTTATTAACAATTGACTTTTATTTCTATGATTTTACTTTATGTCTTTACTTTTACGCACCATTTATTCTAGCATTTACATTTCTTGCTATTTTCATCTTTGCTCACTTGAGCATTTATCTTTATGTAATTTTTATTTTGCTCACTTGAGCATTTCCTTTTATTTTTGAAGATACCTAATAACCAACATGAACAATAAAAAAAGTTTAAGGTTACTTGGACTATTTGGTTATTATTCTTGGCGTTTTGGAGTTATGGACTTCTTGGACTTAGGAGTAGAGACCTTGACCTAACTTGACACCTTATGGCTTTTATTGTCATTTTGTCTGGAGTTCTTGGGGTTTACCCCAATACATTGGATTGTTTGTTTTCTTTGTATGCAGGTTATTCTGATTATATGCTTTGTTTGTGATCAGAAATTCATCTGCATACATCCGTTACTCTGCCCAATTGTTGTGAAGATATAATGTATTTGAAGTTTTGTATTCTTAAGAGGTTCATTATATTTTCTTGTTTGGTTTCAATCCAAAGGATAGGAATTCTACATTGACTCATTATGTCAAGTGTTGGCTTCTTGTTGGTTAGACAGTTCTTTTCCCTAGCTTTTACCTTATGCTTTATGATAGTCCATTCATCGCCTCCCATCTTATTTAATTTCAAAAATCTTGTCCCTCCTTTTCAAAACTATTCTTGTTTTTAAACTTGAACCGCTTTCACAATAAATTGGACTTAGGTCAATGCATTTTCAAAAATATTTTCTTAATCAAATTTTAACCAACTTAATCATACTTTGACATTTTTGTGAGAAGACTAAAAGTCAATCAATCTCATTCAAACCCATTTTTCCACTTTGGATATTTACTTTAAAATTTTCTCAAAAGATTAGACTCTTGTCATTCCTTGTAGTGACACGAGCTACTATACTTCTACGATATGTAGTGAAGTGAGATATTTTTCACTTGGGTGTTGAGTGAGGCTTTGTTGATTTTAAAATCCAAGCCATATCCTCCACTTTGAGATGACGCAAATTCTCCTTTCTCATAATTGTGGGTAGTAAGTATGTTCTTTCACTCGGATATGACGATGATGTCTTATCTCTTAAAAATAATCAACACACATGTGTTTTAAAATTTTAAAAGGTGAACTACGAGTACCCCAATCCCCTATTGCACGGAAGATGGTACGTAGGAACTAAAGGTTCGCAACCGTGGCGGGTACAAAAAATACTTCTTTTCTCATCTTCACCATCTATTTTTGTATACACCATTTATAGCCAAAATACACAAATTTTCAAAGAGGTTCTTACGGAGTACCGTAGATGTTTAGGGTGCTAGTACCTTCCCTTTGCATAACCAACCCCCAAACTTAGATTCTCTCCCTCTCTTTTTGGGTTACCCACTCTTTTCCCATTCCTCTAGAAATAATAAAGCGCGGTGGCGATTTTTATTTGATATGTGCGAGTTAAGTCAATCCAATGGCTTAGTCTCAACATTCCTACCGCTAAAGGAACTCATACAAATGGGCATGCCATGGCAAGAAAAATCCTACGAGCGAGTTATTATTGGTTAATGATGGAAGCCGGTTGCTACCATTATAAAAAAACATATAACAAATTCCAAATCTATACCGACAAAATGAATGTGCCACCAACTCCCCTGAATGTCATGAGCTCCCCTGGGCCATTTTCAATGTGGGGAATTTACATGATAGGCATGATCGAATTGAAAGCATCTAACGGACATTGTTTTATACTAGTTGCCATTGACTATTTCACCAAATGGGTAGAAGCGGCATCCTACGCGAATTTGATGAGTCAAGTGTTTACTCGATTCATCAAACAAAATCTCATATGCAGATATGGGGTTCCAAGCAGAATCATCACATATAATGGGTCCAATCTGAACAATAAAATGATGAAAGAGTTATGCGATAATTTCAAGATCGAGCATCATAATTCCTCACCATATCGACCTAAGATGAATGGGGCCATTGAAGTTTCCAATAAAAACATACAGAAAATCATTCAGAAAATGGTGAAGACATATAAATATTGGCATGAAATGCTTCCCTTTGCTCTACACGACTATCATACTTTTGTGCGCATATCAACAAGTGCAACTCCTTTCTCTCTAGTATATGGCATGGAGGCATTAATCCCCGTCGAAATAGAGATTCCATCACTTTGAGTTGTAATGAAACAAAGATTGAAGAAGCAGAGTGGGTTCAGACATGACTTGATCAGCTCAACCTCATTGAAGAGAAACGCTTGACAGCTTTGTGCCACGGTCAATTATATCAGAAGCAGATAAAGAAAGCCTTCGACAAGAAAGTCCGTCCCTGAGTATTCAAAGAAGTAGATTTGGTACTCAATAAGATTATGCTACCTCGCCTTGATTCACATGGTATATGGACGCCAACCTACGAAGGTCCATATGTGGTAAAAACAGCATTCTCCGGCGGTGGCCTCATCCTTACAACAATGGATGGGGAAGAACTACCACATCCAAAAAATTTAGATGTAGTAAAAAAATACTATGTATAAGGAAGCTCACTAAGTTCGAACCCTAAACGGGCGACTTAGGCAAAAAGGAGTGTCCCGTTGGATTGAAAACCCTAAAGGGAGATCTAGGCAAAAATTAGGGACATACACAAAAAATTATCCCGGTGGATTGAAAACCCGAAAGGGAGGTCGAGGAAAAAATTAGGGATCTTATTCAAAGAAATAAAGAACAAAAAGACTACAATCTACAAA
The DNA here is from genome assembly GCA_948472305.1 of Vicia faba. Taxonomy (NCBI): domain Eukaryota; kingdom Viridiplantae; phylum Streptophyta; class Magnoliopsida; order Fabales; family Fabaceae; genus Vicia; species Vicia faba. Next base: position 766,264,437 of record OX451736.1, read on the forward strand.
CCACGACTACGACCATGAATGAGAGAGAAGAGTCCAAATCATTTGACTTGGAATCAAAGGAGATTGGAGCTATCAAAAGGACATTTGGGGAAACAGCAGTAGCAATTATCATTTTCATTGCCATTTTCAATTGTAAAACTTTCTGTAATTACCTCTTTCAAGGAATTGCATCTTGTACGCTCGCATATTCAGAGGCATATTTATCAATAAAACATTGACTTTTTCAAATCTTTCAATTACGTTTTTTCTTTTCAGACTTGTTTGCAAAATGCTACGATTATTTTTGTGAATACTTCCTTGAAATCACTTTGGGGAATTGACATACAAATAAGAGCATTGATAAAAGCATCAAAAGTCATTTTGGTTAGAAAAACATCGAAAGAAAATCCACGACGTCCACGCCTACGCATGCGTCTGCAATACAATTATCTATGACACACTGACACTATTCACCATGCTTTATCAAAAGTCAAAATGACTTGGAGATACAATAATTGGCAATAAACAATGTTGTAAATTTGGTGACTACGAGAACTCGATGTTTTAAAAAAGGAGAATTATCAAAACATTTGCAAATACTTGGGGCATACACATACATTTGAGGCATATACACACGTGAGCATTTTTTGTACATGAGAATTTAAAACATTTGGGACATATATCACGCTTGGGTAACACATCAATTTAGGCATTATGCGTATACATCATGCATGGCATCTTGCAAACCACTTTTGTTAAATTACAAACTTTCTTGTAGATCATCGTTAGCAAGCTTACTTGTGCGGACTATACAGTTCAAACTTTAAGCGATTTGGGGTTTATTTTCTTCATGTTGGTAGTCATGGTTGAGGACGACACAACCGACATCATCAATGAATTTTGGGTTTATTTTCTTCTTGTTGATAGTTATGGTTGAGGACGACACAACTAACATCACCAATGAATTTTGGTTTTATTTCTTCATGTTGATAGTCATGGTTAAGGACGACACAACCGACATCATCAATGAATTTGGGGTTTATTTTCTTCATGTTAATAGTCATGGTTGAGGATGACACAACTGAGATCATCAATGAACTTGGGGTTTATTTCTTCATGTTTATAGTCATGGTTAAGGACGACACACCGACATCATCAATGAATTTAGGGTTTATTTCTTCATGTGATAGTCATAGTTGAGGACGACACTACCAACATTATCAATTAATTTGGGGTTTATTTCTTCATGTTGATAGTCTTGGTTGAGGGCTGATACAACCAACGTCATCAGTAAATTTAGGGTTCATTACTTCAAACCTGGCATATTTCATTTAGTTATCGAGTCTTGGTTGAGGGCTGACACAACTGACGTTGTCTTTCCAAGTTCCAAATATTTGGTTTCAAGCCTATTTTGTCTATCCTCTAGGTTGTGATAGGTATATGAAAATCCTTGGCTCATCACGTTAGTCTCAAAGCAGCAATAAGTGATCCCTCTCTGCAATATAAATCATTGCATTAGTCTCTATGTGGCAATATATTATCCAGCTCTATGTTATTCATCCCCTGGGTTGCGATGAATATACAAAATTTGCGTCACAAACTTACTATATTAGTCCCCAGGCATTAGTAAGTCAACTTTTCAAACTTGTATCATTTACCTCCTAGGTCATGGTGAATATGCAAAAATCTACAAATCTCTCTTAGATACCAATGAGTTATCTGCGTCTTCGTGTCTAAGTTAAGTTAAAACTTTGATTCAAACGCTGGTAAGGTGATACACCGTCATCTATGCCTATTCTTCATAACCATGGGAACACTGTACAACGTATCCTTATAATCTTTCGGAAAAATTTTGGGGTCTTCCATTATTTAATAAACTTCCGATCAGAACTTGCGAGACCTATATATTCTCGCCCCATTCAATTGAAAGGCAATTAAATAGGGGTAGCTGTCATACCCCAAAATTTTCCTATCATTACAATAGTTATATTAAATCATACTGTGTAAGTATTAATTCTATGGGGGTTTAAAACAGGGAAGAGAATTTATTGATCTAAGATGGACCATAAATATCTGATAGCCCATTAAGGTTTCATTCATTTTTTGAGAAGGGTGCATTTTTATAGAAAAGGTACATTGTTTTGAAAAAATCATGCGCCTTTCTAAATCAGAAAGGGCCCATGTAAAAAATTCCAGCCCAATACGAATGTTGAAGGGAGCGGGGGGGGGGGGGGGGGGGGTGCACGCTATTGAAGAAATCTTGGGCCATTTCTAAATCAGAATGGCCCATTTAGGTGGAGAGGTGTATAAAACAATTCATTGTGTTTAAAGCCTAATATAATTAAATCAATTTGGCCCATTATAGGTTTTTTGAAATTATTTTGTCTTAAGATAATTATACTAACTTATTATCAGTAACGTCATTAAGAATATTATAAATACTAAGATTTATTTTTGTTCATTTATTTGAAAAATGTTGACTGGTAGGAGAAAAAGGGCTTTCTATTATTACATGGTTCAACCATCTCAAGGCCCAGGCCCAAAATCAGAACACCCACTATGCAGATCAAAGGAAAAATAACGCTTGTTTTTAAGCAAAAAACAAGTACTGTATAGATTAAAGTAGCAACCGAATCAAATATTTATTCTTTGAATCATCAGAAGATTTTACAAAATCATATCTTACATTCAATTGTCCAAAACATAACAAATCTATACAAATACAAAAATTAAATCAGACTAAAACGTAAACAGAATCAAATAATAAACAAATCTTTACATTAATTATCCAGAACTTTTACAACACAATCGAATCTATACAGAAATCATGAACTAATCTCTAATTTCTTAATCCTCTGAAAAGTAACGAATCTCATAAATTTGTTTCCTAAAATTATCTAAGATCTAGCGCTATAAAAACCCAAGTTTAAAACAGAGGAAAGGGGAAGAAAATTGACGAAAAGAAATTTTTTACAAAAGAGAAAAATTCAGAGAAAATTGTTATAAGAAATAATAGACAGAGAGAGAGGGCCTGAAGAACAGAGAAGGCCTGAAATCCTTCAATCGCTGCCATAAGCTTCTTTCCGTTTCATCCTAGATCTAGGGTTTCAACATCTGAAACCCTAAGATCCCTTCAATGGCCGCCTCTACATTGTCTTTGCCGCCGCACCTACAAACAGAAGGAGGAGTGGATTAGCCAAATAAGATCGGGACTCAGAGGCGCAAATAAACGCTCATTGGAGGTAAAATTACTACGGATGCTTAGCTTTTGCAATTTGAATTTGTTTGTTTGTTACGCTGATTTGGGGTGTGGGGGGTTTGTTGTATCAGTGAGGAAGGGTTTGATTAGTGTTCATGTCGCGCCACCGCAGTTTGGGTAGGCTAGTATTTTGTTTGTTTGGGTGAGAGAAGATAGATATGAAGATGATTCATAGAGGGAGGTAATGAAACGAAAATGATAAATTTCTTGTAAAACAAAAGTATATTATAACTTACTATTCTGTGCGTTGTAGCTTACCGTGAACCGCTATCCATCTCCGTCTTATCTCCATCAAGCGCTCTAAAACAGAACCTCACCATATTATTGTACACCCTCGCACATGTTGCCCAAACGCACCACTAATCTCTTGGGCTGCTCAAAATAATTCTCAGGCCTAAGCCCATACTATTCACACCTTTCTCTGTTTTTTTTAATTTATTATTAAAAAGTAATTTTCACCTCCTGAGCTTCTGGGCTTAGATCCAATATCTGGATCTAAGGACTTCCTTTTCACACCTCCCAGTTTTACTAACCTGTACAAAATGACACCCCTGCGCTGCTGGGCCAAACCCAATATCTGGATTTGGCCCATGCTGTTAACACCTCTTCTTTTTACTGCCTTAAATAAATTCACACCCCCCTTCATTTTTTTAAAATTCTTTTTTTTTTATAATTTTATATTTTATATTTTATATTTTATATTTTATATTTTTATAAATACAATATTATATTTCTTATTATTAAATCAAATATTTTTCTAAAAACTCATTTAAATATTTTACTTATTTATTTGCATTAAATTATTTTAATCATGCATTAAATTAAGATTTTTTTTACAATTAATACATAAAAAATATTTAACCAACAATAAATTCCTTTTCATAATCAATTTAAATTCAATAATTAACTTTCAGAAAAGGGTTACAAAAATATTTCAATTAACTGCACGCTTTATCCAAAATCTCCGCTATTTACACACCTGAACTAAGTACAAGGAGAATTCGAAATATCTATGTAATCCATAAAATACACCAACCCTACGAATTACAAATTGGGACTCTGATTCCTCTTAAGAGGATACGTAGACATACGATTAAAATTGTGGCGAGTTCCCCTAATAAAAAATTAAAACCCTTATCCTAAACTTTTAAAATCTAAAACCTGGTATCCTTGTGAGCAAGGTAGATGAAGGGCGTCTAACACCTTCCCTTCGTCTAAAACGAAGTAAGAACCTAAAATTTCTGTGTACAAAATTAGGGTTTCTTATTAGATTTCCTTCCTTAGGATAAAAACTAGTAGTGGTGATTCTCGATTTAAAAGCCCGTTACAACACATATATGCACAAGCATTGAAAGTAAACACAAAACATGTACAAGTAAAAATAGACAAGTTTATGTACACATTCTATATAACATATACATTAATTACAAAACTAAAAAACAAAGAAACTATCGCAATGCAAAACAATAAACACCAATCCCTGACCACGGGTCCATTTTGCCGAAGCAATAAAGCGGCAAGAAAAGGTACGTATTTTTATAGGTTATATCATATCGCATCCATAGGGATTGGTGTTACTAAATTGTTGTTCGACAATTTCTCGCATTTATGAGTTTGGAAATAGAATGGGTTTTATTGTAAGGTGCGGGAATTAAAATCTATAAACATAAAAAGAATTTCATTCTTCAAATAGTAAAGAACTCTCAAGTTTGTATTTCGTCTACCCTATTAAATACTTAAACTTACTACCCAGATGCACTTAACATTAACTACTCGTCAATATCATCATGCATTGCTCACACGGAGGTTATCTATAACACAAAGCGAGATATCAACCTTATCGCTCTACGTCAACAATTTCTCAGCACAACACTGTAGCAGTAGAAATGTTTAAGACTAAGCCATTGGATTGACTAGACTTTTACAGATCAAAATAAAATCTCCACCGCGCTTTATTGTTTCCAAAGGAATGGGAAAAGAGCGAATAACCCAAAAGAGGGGGAAATATTAAAGGTAAGAGGTTGGTTATGCAAAGGGAAGGTATTAGCACCCTAAACATCTACGGTACTCTGTAGGAACCTCTTTGAAAAATCTGTATATTTTGGCTATAAAATGTTGTATGTAAAATAGATGGTGGAGGTGAGAAAAGAAATATATTTTTTTATGATTTTTGCACCCACCGCGGTTGCGAACCTTTAGTGCCTACGTACCACCTTTCGTGCAATAGGGGATCGGGGTACACGTAGTTCACCTTTTAAAAATTTTAAAACACAAGTGTGTTGCTTAATTTTATGAGATAAGACATCATCATCATTTTCCGTGCGGAAAACACACTTAATACCCACAATCATGAGAAAGGAGAATTTGCATCATCTCAAAGTGGAGGATATAGCTTGGGTTTTAAAATAAACAATGCCTCACTCAACACCCAAGTGGAAAATATCTCACTTCACTACATATTGTAGAAGTATAGTCGTTTGCATCACTACAAGGATTGACAAGGGTCCAATCTTTTTTGAGAAAAGTTTTAAAGTAAAAAGCAAAAGTAGAAAAATGGTTTGAAATGAGATTGATTGACTTTTAGTCTTCTCACAAAAAATGTCAAGGTATTATTAAATTGATTGAAGTTTATTTATGAAAATGTTTTGAAAATGCATTGACATAAGTCCAAGTTTATTATGAAAGTAGTTCAAGTTTTAAAAAAGAACAAGAAGAGTTTTCAAAAGGAGGGAGAATATTTTTGAAATTAAAGAAGATGGGAGGAGATGAAGAGACTATCCTAAAGCATAAGGTAAAAGCTAGGGATAAGAATCATCTAACCAACAAGAAGCAAATACTTGACATTATGAGTCAAGATAGAATTACCATTCTTTGGATTGAAACCAAGCAAGCAAAGATACTAGACCTCTTGAGAGAACCAAACTTCAAATGTATTAATTGTTCACAAAAATTGGGCAGAGTAACGGCTGTATACAGGTGAATTCCAGATTACAAACAAAGTATTTAATCACAATAACCTGCACACAAAACAAACAAACAACCTAATGTCTTGAGGTAAACCTCAAGAACTCCAGCCAAAATATCAATTAAGGTCACAAGATCTCCAAAATAGGTCAAGGCCTCTACTCCTAAGTCCAAGAAGTCCAATACTCCATAATGCCAAGGATAATAACCAAATAGTCCAAGTATCATTAAAGTTTTCTATGGTTTATGTTGATTATTAAGTATCTTCAAAAATAAAATAAAAGTTTAAGTGAGCAAAATAAAAATGACATAAAAGTAAATGCTCAAGTGAACAAAGATGAAAATAGCATGAAATGAAATGCTAAAGTAAATAGTACATAAAGTAGAAGCATAAAAATAAAAACATAAAGTAAAGTCAATTGTTAATAATTAGTGGTTAGTTGGATGACCATCTTGAAACTTGCATTTGAAACTCATTATAGGATTGGTAGAACCAAAGCCTCTCAACAACAAGTTTCATTTGCTTTTTGTCAAGTATATCGTTCATTTAAGAATTCTCAAGGCAACATTCAATGATCAATGATGTTTAAGTGATTCGCGTTGACCAAGATTTATGAAGATCCATTGGAAGATTGGTAGAACCAAAGCCTCCACACAATAAATCTCAAAGTTATTGGATCAAAGGGATCAAATTAACATACTTGGGCTTGCAAACATAGGTTTGGGCCGTGAATGATCATTTATTTGAATCGGGACAAAATTTAGCGTTATGTTAAGCAATCGTAAGTGGACTTATGTAGAAGTCGCACCTATTTTGAGGCTGGTCAATAGCAATCTATGTATTTCATGTTTGGATAAATGATATAGAGATCATTATCCTATAACATGTAATACAATGGGAAAGGGGAATCAGATGAAGAGGGAAGGGATTCGAGTTTCAAATATCATCAACATCATTCGTCCATTTTAATGGATTTGGTTTATCAACCTATCAACACCCAAGACCCAATGATGTTGAAGAATTTTCCTCCAGATATGCTCCAAGTCAGTACCACATGCTATTTAAATAATCAAACAAGAATCATGTACAAAAGTTTTCAATTTACAAACATTGTTCAAAGGGAAAACCCTAAATGCACACCTAAGACAAGAATAGTTTTAAAATATGAAAATGAATTGAAAAACTATGAAATTAAAACCCTAAATTCCTAAAGTCCTATAAAAGTCAAAAACAAAATTTGGAGTCCCTGGATTGAGGTGGAAATTTGCTTTAGAAATGCAAACTTGGAAACTAGTAAGTTTAAGCCTTAAACTAGATGGTTTTGGAATATAATTTGTGAAAAATATGAAATCACATTGTAAAATTCCAGAAAAATTATTTTTATGGCCTCAACATGTTCAAGCACTTCAAATAACTTCATCTCTGATTTTATAGGTATAGGAAGTTAGAAATTTAAATCCATCAATGTGCATGATCAAGCAAAAACCCTAAAAAAGGAAAATAAGTTCAAAAATTAATCAATTAGGTTCAAAGGTCAAATAAATTTGATGTAAAATAACCTAAATGTCAAGAAAATAAAAATGATCAGAAAGCATATTTTTCTTGGATTTTATCTCAAGAGGAAAAAGGAAATAGAAATTTATTTAACAATTTATTAAAAAAACAAGGAAAAGATGAATATGCTCAATTAAAGGATTTAATTTGTAATCCAAAAATTTTAAAAAATAGGACAAAATATATTTTCATGTAATAATCTCAGAGAGGAGTCCAAAAATATTTTTTATGGATTTTTCACTTAATAGAAATAGGAAAATAATATTCAAGATTTAAAAGAAAAATTAAAACCCTAATTATTCACATGATTTTATTTAATCAAGAAAAATGATTAAAAAAATGAAATCAAAATCAAAATATGGAAATATACTAAAAAAGGAGTTTAAAATATTTTTTTGATAATTTTTGAAATGAAGAAAATATTAAAATAAAAATTAAGAAAACAAAAAAAACATTAATATATGAAGCCTTTTACACCTGTTATTCTCAATATGCGTTGTAAAAGAAAATAAAGCCATGTTCAATCAAAACGTGACACGCGGTCATCCCTACCAAACAACCATATTCTTTCTAAATTTCAGTTTTGAAACAACAATTTCAGGTCACGATATCTCACACATTTCTTAATGAAATTCAAATATGTAAACATCAACATTCAAGATCAAAGTGTGCTAAACACGATAGTATCAAAAAAATTATGAAATTATGCCTTAATGATGGGGAAAATAGCGCGCGAAGATGACTGCATGAACATGTTTACGATTTGGACATTTCAACAAACAGTTTTCTGGTTTAATTTTCTCCTTCAATTCTCAACCAAATCACTCGATCCAAAGACCAAAATTGCATTTATTAATTCATAGAACATCAAAACACTCATGGATTCATCAAATAAAGCACCATCTGATTATGAAATGGCCATGAAAGCAGTGACATGAACTGAATTTCCAACAAGCTTGTATAACAAAAAATCAAGCACCAAATGCATATGATTATACTTCAGATATAGAATCCGGCCAGCTAAATCCAATGTGAATAGAGTTTAATGCATGATTCGATCTAGCATGGTAAGGAAATGGATTTATGAATCTACCTTGACGAGTGAAAAATAAATCCACTCTTTCATGGCTTATTCTTCTCCAATCTTTAATGGATATAGATGTGCAAGAGGGATGAACTTGAGTAGATATCTCTTGGAAAAGAATGTAGAAAATTCTGATTTTTTGAAGAGAAAGAGAGAAGTTTCGTGAGGGAGAGAGGAATAGAGCTTGTTTCCTGATTTTCTTTTCTAACCCCTTGATTGTTGAATGCACTTGCCTTTTATAGAGTGTGGAATGAGAGAGTGAAGAAAATAAGAGAAATGAGAAGTGAGAGTGAGGTGTGAGGTGCTGCGCATTTTATGTTGGCTTGAGGGTGCAAAACATGCATTTTGAATAAGTGAGAAAGGTTGAGATGTGAGCTGGCAGGATGGAGCATTGGCTGGCACGAAAAAAAATCCATGCATTCCCATACAAGTATTGCCATTTAATGATCATTACTTTACCTCCTTATATCTCTCTTCATGGTGCATGAAATGTCACAAAGTTTGAATCAGAAATGGAGAGGACATTACATACTCCAACTTTGATGTTCAAATTTTTTTAAAATGAAGCTTGGATAAATGAGACATTTGGCTATTAATGCATGCTTACAAACTGCTTGATAAAATGCCAGGCCTAATTGAACTTGCTGCGCGTGCGTGAGGCATGGCTGGGCAAAACATTTCAGCTTGCATGATGCCTTCTTCTTTCAATTATATCTCAAAATTTATGGAGAATTTGGAAAAACTTTCTGAAGAAAAATTATTCCTCACATTTAGGGCTTCAACTTTGATGTTGGACATTTCTCAAAATAATGAATATTTCCCATAGAAAATTATTGATGAATGCACGCCCACAACATGTTTGATGGAATGACTGCCTAGCGCGCGTGACCTGTCTTGTGCTGGGCAAAAATTCAGCTTTCAACTCAAAATCCTAATCACCATATCTTTCTCTACAATTAACCATTTGAGATGATTCTTGAATGAAAAATGAAGAGAAAACTTAAATATACAACTTTTATATTGTCAACTTTTTGATTTGAGTGCAAATGGTCATTCAAAAATGGATATTAAGAAGTCAAATTTTTGCATTTTTAACCAAAATTTCACTAAGTGTCAAAAATATTCCAAGCTTCATAACTTTTTTTCCTTTTATTTTTTGGACTTGTGGCCACTCCTAAAAAGTTGGAGAATTTTTCATCATCTTTCTAGGCATATAAAGTTTGCACATTTTCAATAAAAATTGAGAAAGTTATAGCCAGTCAAAATTCAGCCCTATAGATACTTGGAAAATTTTCAAAACTTCAAATAACTTCCTTGACAAGTTAACTCCAATTCACACTTCCTCTTGATATTTTTGCACTATTTACCATGAAATATGAGAATAGGGATGTTGAATTGATGGTTGACCAAAATTTCACTTGGTCAACAACTGATTTTGACTATCTTCTGAGAAAATGACCATTTTACCCCTTTTTATCAATTGAACCCTTTCAAGCCAAAATTGATGATCAAACTTCCAATGATAGATGCTCATGACTATGTAGAGAAGTATGGGATCAAGAATTGCCCAAAAATCCAGAGATCTCCTGATTAAACTTCAAACCCTAGTTTTGATCATCTATGCTAGGAGATGGTGAGATACTACAATTGTGCCATGACCTACAAGATGATATTCCAAGGGACAAAATATACACATTTGAGGTTAGTTAGAAGCATACAAGTACAAGATATACAAATAAAAGTGTTTCAAGGTTCTTGGTGATTCTCATAGGCAAACCCTAAGATAGAATGCAGTAGGAGAAAAACCCTAAACCCTAATTTGTGATCTGATTGCATTGTGATGGTATGAGATGATAGAGGGATCTTAGGGGGAAAAATTGGGGTACAACAGCTGCCCTTATTTAAGTTTCTTCTATCCGGAGATACGAAGGTTAAAAATGTTCGTGTCAACGTGATCGAAGATACTTAAATATAAAACAGACCTTATTTTTGGCCTTAAGATGCCATGCAATGCTTATGATTATGAATGTGGGTGGACAAATCTAAAGAGACGCAAAACACCAATGGGGATGTAGCAAAGGAAACAAGAATAAAAAATAAACTCAACCAGGAAAATAAATCACTGGTGAACAAAAGACCCGACTCTTATTGGAGTAACACCCAAAGAAGAGATAAAGTAGCATCAAATCAGCTAAAGAGGAGATAGTACAAGATAAAAGTGATTGACAACTAACTGTGAACTACCAACTCAACTGTCGAGGGTAGAATAACAAAAAGATACCGACTCACAGATGACGATAAAAGGTCAAAGGATACACCAACTTTTACTGAAGGAGAAACTACCAACGTTCACTGAAGGTAGAAAGAGAAAAGAATAACAACACTGACGGTGAGCTACCAACGTTCACTGAAGGTAGAAAGAAAATAACATAACACCAACGTTCACTGATGGTGAACTACTAACGTTCACAAAAGGTAGCAAAAAGATAACACCCACATTCACTGAAGGTGAACTACCAACGTTTACTGAAGGTAGTAAGAGAAAATATCATAGCACTGGCGTTCACCGACGATGAACTACCAACATTCACTGAAGGTATAAAAATGATAACAATCACCAACGTTCACTGATGGTGAACTACCAACGTTGAAGGTAGTAAGAGAATAACATCGACATTCACTTACGATGAACTACCAACTTTCACTTAAGGTAGAGAGAAAATATCATAGCACCGACGTTCACTGACGGTGAACTACCAACGTTCACTGAAGGCAGCAAAAAGATAAAAATCACCAAAGTTCACTGAAGGTGAACTACCAATGTTTACTGAAGGTAGTAAGAGAATAACAAGTTTCCCCAAAATCATGGCGTTTCACCTAGAACGGGTCTCAACTTCTTCTTTAACCAAGGCATTCTGCCTGGAAAGGGTAGTATATAAGCTGTCTCAAATAAAGAGACTACCATTTGTAAAGATTTCACAATAAACTGTCTCTGTGATATTGAAAGACTTGCCATCCACTGGAGTAATTTGAAAATGAACTGCAAACTATCCACTCATAGAGAAGATATCAAAAAAAAGTAACGTCGACTTTTACGGGGAAGTACAAGCTGCTCAAATAAAGAGACCGACTACTTGCTGTTGTTAAGGATTATAAAAATGACTTCCTGGGGAAAGCAATATTGCTTCCTGGGGAAAGAAATATGACTTCCTGGGGAAAGAAATATGACTTCCTGGGGAACGAATCATGACTTCCTGGGGAATGAATCATGACTTCCTGGGGAAATGCCAATATATTCCTACTGAGGAGATAAAGTCTTCTCGTGCAAAATAAATGCACATTCTCAAACCAAGACTTGAAGCTTGCAGAAATCGAAAGTAATAATATTGTTGGGAACCAAAGACTCAAACCGGAAATAAACCGGAATGAATCAGTTAACCAAAATACATCCTTTGAGAAATAAACTCAAGAGGGAAACCCAATCTATCCAGACAAAGAGATGTATAGGAAGGCTAAAGAAAAACACTTCCACGAGGGACAACTCAGTGGGGAAATTGAAAGAATATACACTTTCTTCTTAAGGTTGACACTTTATTGGAGAGAAGATAACACAACTCTTCAAAACAGGGTAATATGCCAACAAAAAATTAATGAGTGAAAATGAGCAATGATTTGCTAAATTCAACTATGTATGGTGTATGTATGAATGTATGAGTGTTATCATATATATGCTAACAAAACAGACATATAACACTGGGAATAACCAGACAAAACCAACTCAGGCATAATCAATACTCGGCTAAGTCGCGTCCAAGACGAATATTCCATAAGAAAATAAGCACCAACTGAGGAAACAAAATCCTTTTCCGCGGCTTAACTTCACTGGGAAGGAATATAATCCGACAGTAATCAAATCTTAGCGACAAAACAGTACAAATACAGGGATATAACATCCTCCTCCAGGCTTCACCGAGGAATAACACGCAGACTTTAATAGGGAAAACACATGTTTCATGGTCCGTACTTCTACTGGGGATTATAATACTGATTTCAATAAGGCAGATGAAAGCCATATCGTCAAAACATCAACTGAGGATTTCGTGTTGACTTCATTGGGGAAATATCATACAGACATTACTAGGGGAGATAGCGCCTCATAATCGAGATAACAACGGGAGACCTAGTGTTAACTTCATTGGGGAGAACAACACTACATCGTCGAGGGGAAATCGAGATGCATTCTTCAATATTGAGCATGAGTTTTGCACCAACTTCTCTGGGGAGAAAGTATGAAACCTTATGGGGATAACAACTTGGAGAGTTAAGAAGTCAAATATAACAGCAAGAAATCAAAACTATGGGGATTTTAAATCAAACCCAACACCTAGCGGGAGAAAACCCAAAAAGTTGATAACCATTTCAACACTTCTTAAATGAAACATTGCCCTTTCCTGACTATCGGGTAATCAAACAAAATGCAAGTACCGCTGAAAGGGAAATGCTTCGCAAATGAGTCCAACTCAGGATGCACGGGGAGAAAAGACTTTTATTAAATGAGTGAAGCCTTCACTAGGGAATATTGGATAGAGTCTTCATATCATGCTAACTTATTCCAACAAAAGATGCCCTGGGATAGTCTTCCTGGGGAATCAAGAAGTAAACATTATAGAAAAAGGTCAAACTCATGGGGATTTTAAATCAAACCCAACACTTGGAAGGTGAAAACCCAAAGGGTTGACAATTGTCTTAACACTTCTTAGAAAATATACTGCCCTGGTCTAGTTGCTTGGGAAATAAATACCAACAATAATGCCAATACTACAGAAAGAGTGACATTTTGCAAATAGTTCCATCTCAGTACACCAAGGGAACAAGACCTTTTGTCATATGAGGGAAGACTTCGCTTGGGAATCTGGGATAGAGGCCTCAGACCATGCAAACCCAAAATAAAAAAATGAACCAAGACTTGACTGGGGACAATGGGATCACAAACCCAATACCACACCTTACGCCAATTGGTATCGTCTTCAATATACAAAAATAATGCGCATACCAGTAAAACCGACTTGAGAAAACCTTCCTGGGGGGAAACAAAACTTCCCAAAATTACTGGAATTCGTCCATTCCTGGGATCACCACTTTTTTTTCCTCTTGAATTACAAAATCTAAAGTAAAAGTAAGTTGTAAATTCTTTTTGAAAAACAATTTTGTTATTTAATCTTTTTGCTTTGAAAATTATTACCAATAATAAATGGAGTCTTTGTAAGCTGAATTAAATAAGAATTATAAAGAATTGGGTAAAAGCTAGAATTTTATTGATAGAATGGTAGTCTGCGAATGGCGAGACTCCACGGATGATTACAAAGTTCGGAAAATGGTAATATATAATGGAAAAGATACATTGAGATACAATGACCATTATTCCCTCTAAGAACTTTGAAATTCTGAGCAGCAGCTTCTGTTGAAGTATGGTGAGGATCCAAGAAGATTGTTGCTTCAATGATCAAGTCTTGTCTGATGTAGTTGCTTGCCAAGAAAGTCCCTAACTTTTGCCTAAGTTGCTCTTGCGGGTTTTCAAATAAGCATGAAATTTTATTCTGTTTATGTCTCTAATTTTTGCCTAGACCACCCTTTCGGGTTTTCAGCCTACCGAGACGCTCCTTTTTTGCCTAAGCCGCCATTTTGGGTTTTCAACTTAGCGAGATGTTCTTTTATTTCTTTAGGAAAAGTAGTTCTTAACTGCATCAACATTCATGGGATGTGGGAACTCCTCGCCATCCATAGTTTCAAGAATTAATGCACCGCCAGAGAAGGCTTTCTTGACAACCATGGGCCTTCAAAATTGGGAGTCCACTTGCCCCTAGAATCAGCGTTAAAAGACATGGTCTTCCTGAGCACGAGGTCGCCTTCTCTGAATTCACGAGGTTTGACCTTCTTAACAAAAGCTTTCTTCATTCTCTTCTGATATAACTGTCCATTACATAAAGCCATCATTCTCTTCTCTTCGATCAAATTCAATTGGTCAAACCTATTCTAGACCCATTCAGCCTTTGACAACTTGATTTCCATTATCACACACAAAGAGGGGATCTCAACCTCGATTGGGAGCACATCTTCCATTCCATACACAAGAGAGAATAGGGTTGCTCTTGTTGAAGTGCAGACAGATGTCCAATATCCATCTAAAGAAAAAGGGAGCATTTCATGCCAATCTTTATAAGTAACAACCATCTTCTAGATGATCTTCTTGATATTCTTATTAGCAGCTTCAACAACCCCATTCATCTTCGGCATGTACGGAGATGAATTGTGATGGACAATCTTGAATTCTTCACAAAGCCATGTGATTATCTTGTTGTTTAAATTCGAGCCATTATCGGTGATAATTCTGCTCGACATACCATACTGACATATAAGATTATTCTTAATGAAGCGCACTACCACCTGCTTAGTAACATTAGCATATGAAGCAGCTTCCACCCATTTGGTGAAGTAATCAATTGCTACTAAGATAATATGGTGTCCATTCGAAGCTTTGGGTTCTATTATTCCAATCATGTCAATACCCCATATAGAGAAAGGCCACGGGGAAGAAACAATATTTAGAGGTGTCGGAGGCACATGAATCTTGTCCGCATAAATCTGGAATTTATGGCACTTCTTTGCAAATCTGTAACACTCAGATTCCATTGTCAGCCAATAGTAACCTACCCTTAGCATCTTTTTAGCCATCAAATGTCCATTGGCATGAGGGCCAAATGAGCCTTCATGAATCTCATGCATCAACATGTCTGCTTCGTGTCTATCCATGCATCTGAGTAAGACCATGTCATAATTTCTCTTGTACAACACATTTTCACTGAGGAAGAAGCTGTCAGCCAATCTTCTCAATGTCTTTCTATCTTTATTCGATGCACCAATCGAGTATTCCTGAGTCTGGAGTAAATGCTTGATATCATAATACCAAGGTTTCTCATCAGCTTCCTCTTCTATTGTAAACACATGAGCGGGCCTATCCAGTCGCTGAACTATAATTTGAGGTATATCATTCTAAGTATTCACTTGATACATAGAAGCCAGAATTTCCAGAGCATCCGCCATTTGATTTTCGTCTCTGGGATGTGATGGAATTCAACTCTATTAAAGAAGGGTAACAATCTTCTAGCATAATATTTGTAAGGGATCAAGCCGGGGTGACGAGTATCTCACTCTCCTTTAATCTGATTTATTACCAAAGTTGAATCGCCATACACATCTAGAATTTTAATTCTGAGGTCAATAGCTTCCTCGAGACCCATGATGCAAGCCTCATATTCTGCCATATTATTAGTACAATCAAATGCCAACCTTTCAGTAAAAGGAATGTGTGATCCATGTGGAGTGACAATCACAACACCAATTCCTTTATCATAAGCATTCACATCTCCATCAAATATCATGTTCCAGCGAGATTCAAGATCAGGACCTTCCTCAGGCAATGGTTCGTAACAATCTTTCACTTTCAAAAACATCACATCCTCATCGGGGAAATAATACATCACAGACTGATAATCATCAATTGGTTTGTTAGCAAGATAATCTGCCAACATGCTTCTTTTTGAGTGCGGTATTCAATGTCATATTTAGATAACAACATCTGCCAGTGGGCAATTCTCCCAGTAAGAGCAGGCTTTTCAAAAACGCACTTGATTGGATCCATTTTGGAGATCAACCAAGTAGTGTGATTCAACATATACTGTCGCAAACGTTTTTCCGCCCAGGCCAGAGCACAACATGTCTTCCAGCATGGAATACCACGATTCACAATCAGTAAACTTTTTACTGAGATAATAAATGGTGTACTCTTTCTTCTCTGTTTCATCTTGTTGTCCCAGAATACAGTCCATGGAATTATCTAACGTTGTCAGATGCATAATCAATGGTCTTCCTTCAATAGGAGGGAGCAAGATAGTAGGTTCGAGCAGATATTCTTTAATACTTTCAAATTCCCTTTAGCAGTCATCTGTCCACACACAACCCTGATCTTTCTTTAACAACTTAAAGATCGGTTCACACGTTGCAGTCATCTGGGAAATGAATCTAGAAATATAATTCAAACGTACAAGGAACCCTCTGACTTGCTTTTCAGTTCTCGGCGCTGGAATTTCTTGAATTGCTTTGACTTTATCAGGGTCAACCTCAATCCCTCTCTGGCTAAAAATGAAACCCAATAATTCCCCTGACCGAACACCGAAGATACATTTATTTGGATTCAAGCGGAGACGATACTTCCTCAAACGTTGAAATAACTTCAACAAATCTTCTACATGCCCTTCTTCAGTCTGGGATTTAGCAATCATATCATCAACATATACCTCAATTTCCTTGTGCATCAGATCATGGAATAGGGTTGTCATAGCCCTCTGGTACGTTGCACCAGCGTTCATCAACCCGAAGGGCATCACTCTAACAGAATATTCCCTAGGGTGTGATAAACGTTGTTTTTTCCATGTCCTCAGGAGCCATCCTTATTTGATTATACCCAGAAATTTCGTCCATGAACGAGAAAACTTTGAATTTTTCTGTGCTATCCACTAACATATCAATGTGTGGCAATGGAAAATCATCTTTTGACTAGCTTTATTTAGATTTCTGTAATCTACGCACATGAGAACTTTTTCGTCTTTCTTTGGTACTGGGACAATATTAGCAATCCACTCAGGGTACGCAGATGTCACAAGAAAACCGGAATTAATCTGTTTTAGAACTTCTTCTTTTATCTTCACTGCCATATCTGGGTGAGTTCTTCGCAACTTCTGTTTGATTGGCGGGCACTCTAGCTTCAGCGACAAATGGTGCTCTATAATATTTGTATCTAGATTAGGCATATCTTGGTAAGACCAAGCAAAAATATCCACATACTCTTTCAACATCTCAATCAACCTGCTCTTCACATCAGGATGCAGCAATGCTCCAATCTTGACTTCCTTCGAATCTTCTTCTGAACCCAAATTGATTACTTCCAATGGTTCTTTATATGGCTAAATTACATTCTCCTCACACTCAAGCAACCGTGAGACCTCTTCGGAATCTCATCATAGTCTTCTTCTTCGGCCCCATACACAGGACATTCAAAGTTGGGAGAGGGTGATGGGTCATTGTATTCAACAGGTTTTTTAATTGATCTGCACATATGATTTATGGTTGCTTTTAGAAACTGACACATATAACAAGTGATCATGCAGATTGAATTGCAATTATTATTTATTTTGAAAGGTTTTTTCTGATTACCATTTTCCAAGAAAAAAGCAAAAAATAAAAACACAATTTGGGAAACAAAGACAACTTTTATTATTGATTTTAAAAATCAAAGAAAACAGATAAGCCCGTACAATATCAATACTTTCACCTTGGGCAGAGTGGAAGCTTTTCAAAAAGATTAACAAAAACAAATTACTTTGAAACATGTATGCAAGAGGGAACATCAATGGTGATCCAGTTCTAAACCCTAACTCTATGTGTCACATAATTTGGCATTTCTGGCTCTGCTTCATCTTCCATAATGGCGTTAATCCCATAAACAGTTGGATAAAGATAACCCCCGCTACGAAAGATATCCTGATACTTACCTGCAACAGACTTCGGCTTCATGCTCTTACCTTTATCATTCTTCATAGAGAACCCCAAGCCATCTCTATTCTTGTTTACAGGTGGATCAACAATCTATCCCCATACTTCACTATGGCCATTACGCACAACCTACTGAGCATATTTAAACGAAGCCATAGAATTCTCATTTCCTCTTATATTATCAATGGATAAAGCTTGGAACTGGGTTCCAACAACAGCTTCATTTGCCTCCACAATGCTGAAAGAGCACAAATGAGATATCAATAATGCATGTTCTCCATTTATAATTACCACGTTTCCTTCACGCACAAACTTCAACTTCTGGTGTAAAGTCGAAGTGACCGTCCATGCCTCATGTATCCATGGCTGTCCTAACAAACAGCTGTAAGTAGGTATAATATCCATGACCTGGAAAGTAATCTGAAACAAATGTGGGCCTATATGAATAGGCAAGTCCACTTCACCAATAACAGATTTCCTTGATCCATCAAACGCTTTCACAATAATTCCACTTGGGTGCATGGGCGTTCCTTGATATTTCAACTTCATAAGTGTGCTCCATGGTATAACGTTCAATGCGGATCCATTATAAATCAACACATTGGATAATGAATCATTATTGCAGTTCATAGAGATGTGGAGGGCCAGATTGTGATTTCTTCCTTCACCGGGCAGTTCATCGTCGCAGAAACTCAGGTTATTACATGATGTAATGTTCCCTACCACACTGCTGAATTAGTCTACTGGCATATCACTTTCTTCGAAAGCTTGGTCCAATACCCTTATCAAAGATTCTCTATGAATAGAGGAGTTCATAAGCAAGGCCAGAATAGATATTTTTGACGGAGTTTGCAACAATTGATATATGATCATGTAGTCTCTCATCTTGATTTTCTTCAAAATATCATCCACTTCTTTTTCTAGCATAGTTCCACTAGATTCCCCCACTGCCTTATTGGGTTCAACATCTTCAACAATTTTCTTTCCAGTACTAACATCTCCACGAACAACTGGTGCAAATACACGGCGACTGCGGGTCACTCTGCTAGTCTCAGCAATATTTCCAACATTAGGCATTGGCTGGATGGGAACTTCCACATCATCCTCTAAAATTGTAGAATTTTATTTGTATGGTACAACCTTGTCTAACTTGTAGGGGACAAGACTCGGTAAGCAAATCACCAATGGATTAATAGCTGGCTTGCCATGATATTCAACTTCAAAAGGGGTGGGTGAACAAAAAAAGGAACAATAACATTTACTCCCCCTTCAACACATTCAGTCATTACAAATTCATCTCTGGAAAACATATCTTCATCTGAGGAGAAGAACTCATCCGTAGAGGTATACTCATCATCTGACTCTTCTTCATCCAAACAAACCTCAATCTCATTAACCTCATGGTAATCATCCCTTTGTCCTGTAACCTTAATAGTTCCATTATCCAATAACAACTGAATACATTTCCTTACAATTGAACATCCTCGGGAGTCCCGACAACAAATTCGGCAAGATCCATACTGATGTTCTACCTGACCAGCCATGTGGCAAAAAGTATCATGCAATTGTACAAGATCCTCATTCATATGTTCCACATCAAGATTCTGAACTCTCCAGGACATCCAGAAACCATGTTTACTTCCTCTTCATACTCTGCCCTAGGCCTGATTATATGGATGAGGCCCTCATCCATCATCTCCTGCAAATCAGTCTTTATCTTGTCATAACCCTGTATATCTGTAATGAAAATAGAACAATCGGCATGGTCATGCGTATAGTAGCTAAATTCATAGAGGTCTGCATGCATTTTTACAAAATCTCCTCTAACCAAATTAATATCGAAAATCCGGAAGTCGCCTAGACAACCAGCCACCATGTTCACAGCATTTGCTCCTCCATGCTTTGGAAAAGGATTATCTTTCACATTAGGGCCAATGTTGTACCACAAAATTTTCCCTCTCATTTTACTCAACACATGACCATTGAGGTCCTCAATTTGCTCAAGGATGCCCAAGAGTTGACCAGACAAACTCTCTCCTTAGGCAATGTACGTCAAACTAGGGTTTCCATTTTCATTAGAATGGTTGAAGTCCAAAGGTCCCAAATTCTTTCCATGGTCCTAATTTGTTCTCAAGATCATCCATGCCAAGTTCCATGCCCTGCACAAGAAGTTTGCTCAGTGAACTGCTCAGATGCCTGAAAATCAACTCCACTAGGTCAAAAGTCAATTGTGGCCCACAATCAGTCAAACTTCAAGATTTTTGGTCAACATAAACATTTTGAAGTGATATTCATAATTTGATCAAGGATTGATCATGATTCCTCAAGGAATGCCCCAAATTCATCAAAACCCAAAAGTTGCTAAATTAGGGTTTCTTAGGAAAAGTCAACCAAACTTTGACCAAGCATAACTTCTTCATACTTTATCAGAATTTTTCCATCCAAGGCTCATTTTTAAGATGATGCAATTACTTACAACTCATCTTCATCCCACAAGTTCAAAATATGTACTCATCAAAAGATATGAATTTCTACATTATAGGTCCTTTTGAAAAGTCAACAAAAACACCTTTTGGGTCAAAGTTTCTTACATGAACATGGAAGACCCAATTGAGATGAAACCTAAAGGGCTGTTTAGGGGACATCCTAATCTTTCTAAAAAGTATAAGAACACCTCTCTAGGGTTTAAATTGGAGGAGATATGCCTTGTCAAAGTTGACCATTTTTGCAAAATTGCCAAAAGTCAAATGTGCTCAAAAATACATTTTTTGTCAAATGGGCCTAGTTTTTCATAATTGAATCTTGCTTGTGACATGGTCCACGACCTAAATCAGCATCTACACTTTATTTGCTTCATTATTTATTTTATTTTGATTTTTTTATTATTTAAAATTCAAATTAAATCAAATAATTGAAAAAAATACAAAAGATTGATTTTTGATCTCATTTTTTGTAGGAATCAAATTCAATCAAGCTAGCATATCATATCCAAGTTGTGCAAGGGTTGATTGAAGAAAAAATAACATGATTTTGGTTGTTTTGGAAAGATATAATACAAGAAAAAAATCAAATCCAATTGTCATGATTGACAAAGATTTAACTCGTTTTTGTTAACCTAATTTGTTCTAATATATACTGAACAAGAACAATGCATAAGGACAAGGGTAGGGGTCGTGAAAGCTTCAAACAAAAACTGCAAAACTGTCAAAAAAGTGGTGGATCATTTTCCAATTTAGAGGCCAATTCAAAGCATTCTAAGACTACCAATAGACTCCTGGACATCTCCAGAACGTGTTTCAATCCATTACAAGCATCCTCACGCTCAGAATCGTGAGCTATAGACCCACGGTTTTCTCATATAATCTTGAATTTGATTTTACAATTTATGCATGATTAATTACTTTTAAGCATAGCATTGCGTTTGTATCATCATTTGAAACGTTTTGGTCAATCAATTTTGCATTTGGACGTCTGTATGTGTATTTGCCATTATTAGGGTTTGTTCTTGGGTTTTAGGGCTTTATTCTACAGGTTAAATTGGGCCAAGAAAAGAGCACCATGATACTCGTGAGATCAAAACGAGTTGATCTATGTATTCACCAGTAATTTATCTTGCTTGTTTAAGATTTTTTAAGCTTACAGGGTTTTAGCTATGGAGTCCTGGCCGTAGGTAAAAGTTTGGGATCTAAGACGACGTGCATGGAAGAAGAAGATAACGTGGCTGATGATCATTGGTCCATTTGAATCTGGCGCATGTTTTTTTCCTTAGCCACTTTGTTTTATATATTATTCATTGGTTTTATTATTATAACAAACAAGAACAGGTGGCCCAGTGGTGAAGCGTGCGTTTGGAAATGTAGAGGACCTGGGTTCGATCCCAGGTCCCAGCATTTTCTTATTTTCTAACTTTGCTTCAACAGATCATGTGCATCACACCCCCTGGAGCCTACCATGCGCTTCCATCATCCAGCCAATGGATTCCTCATCAATCCAATCCAACGCCCATGCAAGAGAGGATCAGGGTGCATCATCAGAAAGAACACAACACTGAATCTCACGCCAAGGCTGGGCGCAACCACTATTGGGCTTGAATAATTCAAATATACACCCCCCTTTTCAGCTTCAATACAGGCCCATCTCTAATCCTTTTATTTAATTTCTTATTTATCAATTGTTTATTTAATTTCCTTTTTTACAAAATAACACAAAAAATCAGTTTTTTTATTAAATAAAAAAATCACAAAAACCTAAAAAATCTTTTTTTCCTAAAAAAATATTTTGTTTCTTTAATTAATTAATTATTTTAATTATTTAAGGCAATTTAATTGTTTTTCTATATAATTTAAATTAATTAGAAATTAGGGTTTTTAATTTGCACATAACCTAATTAATTTTTCTCAAAAAATGATAATAACCTAAATTTTTTTTCAATTAAATTTTTAGGGTTCTTTAATTCTCGCATTTAATTCGCCGCGCGCATTTTTTGATTTCCTTTTATTATTATTGTAACTGTTTCGAGGTTGTAATAGTAATTAGGGTTTAAACTTCCGCATTTTTATTTACCGTTAAGATAATTATGTATCTGCAAAAGCCTTGTAATAGCGTATGACCTTTACCTTCTCGCTTTTATATTTTGGATGCTTGTATATAATTGTTAGTAACTTAGGCGTGTATGACTAACGAATCAATCTTAGATCACTAAAATGCAAAGATAAATATAACTGAAATCAAACAATTTTGCACACTTGCACCCCTAGGGTATTACCTTACTTGGTTGCCTCAGAAATAATGGTCGTGTCCCTCGAACGTAGGGATACCTTAGCAATGACCCGCGATTTAAAGTCGTCATAAAGATCACAGTCCCTACTTGTCCCTCGAGTTGCCTACGAATTGATCTTATAACGATAGTCCCTTCGAAGCGCTAAGGTATCCTTACTTATTGCCTTCAGTGACCATTTCATCCCTTCGAACGTCCCTTTAAAAATCCAACGATGATGCTACCTATTTCTCAATAATGGGATAGCATTGTCTAAAAGGAAAACAAACAGACTTTTTTTCGAGTAGGTAGATTATTTCCTAGGTACTTGCTCAAACAAACAAACTTTTTCACACCAACACTTTCCCAAACAAAGTTTTCAAAAACAACTTCGTAACACTCTTGAGGACAAAAACAAGGGTTAAAATGAAGTAAAACAAAACATTTCAAAGTAAGCACACACAAGCAATTTTAAAATGAGTAAGTACCTAAAAGCCCGTGGAAAACCACAGATACAAAGGGTGCTAACACCTTCCCTTTCTATAATCTACCCCTCGTACTCAGAAACATCTCGAAAAAGGTTTTTTCTGTTCTTTTTCCTTTTCCTAATTGGATAAAATAAAAGTCGGTGGCGACTCTTGCTTACCGCGACATTTTGCGAACAAAAAACGCAAACCAGTATAACAGTCAGTTCTGCCACCGTATCACAGAACTGGCGACTCTGCTGGGGACTTGATATAAAGTGGGGTAAACCTTAGGATCTAGGTCATTTTAAAATTTCTTTCTTATTTTGCCTTGCCTTCTTTAAATTCAAGGGTTTTATTGGGTATTATTAAAGATCCTACACCCGAATCTAGGGACACTTTTTAGGTAAACAGCAATAGATCGTGGAGACTGTACAACATAGACTGATATGGTTTAAGCGATGGTTGTGTTGGTGTGACACTTTGGTTGGTACCGGTATCCTTCGTGTGGAAACCAGGAGAATACGGGGCCGCCGCGTGGTGTCGTGAAGCACTAACGGACCTTAGAACCTTAGTTGGAAATACTTGGCCATTAGAAAGTAGTGAGATAGCCGACCTTGGTATAAAGATGAGGATTGGTCGATACTCGATGCTACACTCATTGAAATCAGACTTTCGGGATATTTCGGCCGCAAGAAAAGATTGCTTGAGCTGAAACAATGCCCGATAAAGGATGGTCAGTGATATTCAGAATCTTTAGAACCCGATTATTTTTCTAAGACAGACTTGAAACAAACTAAACTTCAAGAGGTTATGACCTTAAAACTCAAGCAGGCCTTAAACCTAAGGCCTTGGTGTGATTTGTCTGTGTTTGCTATACCTGTGATTTATCATGACATCATGCATCATAACATAGCATCCATTCTTATTGCACTAACCATTTCAAGGACCAAGGGAATTTATCTTTGTTTTGTCTTGCATATCATGGCTTCCGCTCGTAGAAACACTGTCCGAATCAGCTTTGTGAAAGTACCTTCTTAACTCAAGGAGATAGTATCGAAGTTCCCTGAAACTTCTGCGTTCACTAAGAGACATGGTTGACTTCTCAACCTGGTTACTTCAAACTTTGATGAAAAGATGATGAGTGTACTCTTTCAGTTCTTTGATCCCAAGCACCACTACTTCACCTTTCTAGACTATCAATTGGTGCCTACCATGGAAGAGTTCTCTCAGTTATTGGATATACCCATTCTTGAACAGTTGCCTTTCACAGGTCTGGAAGAAGTTCCTAAGCCAGAAGTCATTGCCTCAGCCTTGCATCTGAAATGGGTCGATGTGGTATCCAATTGGGAAACAAGAAGCGGAGTCAAGGGTTTTCTAGCCAAGTTCCTGATAGACAAGGCCCATCTGTTTTGGGATGATATATATTTTCAGGCTATTGAGGAGGTCTTGTCCCTTCTAACCTATTGGTTAGTACTATTCCATAATCCAGACTTATTCATAGATATGAATGCTATCAAGATCTTCCTCTCTCGCAACCCCGTTCCTACCTTGCTCGAAGATATTTTGCACGCTCTCCATACTCGTACCATGAAGAGAAGAGGGGTTCTTATGTGCTGCATGTCATTGCTACCGAGGTGGTTTATTTCTCACCTCCCTAAGTCTGTACTGAAGAATGAAGAAGGTTTGGGTTGGTCAAAGAGGATAATGTCACTCGCTCACACGGATATTCTCTGGTGTTCCCGAGCTATGGAAAACACTGCTATTATTGACCGATGTGGGAGTACCCTAATGTCCCGTTACTTGTCATCAGAGGGGGTATAACCTATAATCCTTGTTTAGCTCTGCGAAAATTTGGTTACTCTCAAAGGGATGGTCCCCATGAGTTACTTATTGAGGGCATTATATTCAACTATGAGGATGATGTTCAAGGGTATCGCTAGAGGTTCACACGAGCTTGGAGCATGGTAAATAGATCTGGCGCCAAGGCTTTGGGGCAAAAGGCTTCCATTCCTATGGAACCTTATCTCTAATGGGTACGAGCTCGTGCCCAAAAACTTATGATTCCCTATATGGTCGTTCTACCAGTGATTGTGGAACCCACTACTGAAGGGGGCATTCCCTACACGATTCTCTATCCTGATATACCCACTGATCTTGGAGAATTACAGAGGTCTTGGATTCAGTTGAAGAAAGAGCGGGATACCACAGGGATCAGTTTTATGCCCAGGAGAGGAAGGTTTTAGAGCTTACAAAGAATCTCCATGAGGAAAGAGGACTCAATGTCTATCTCGACATAAAGAGGAAGCATCCATGGGAATTTTGATTTTTTCTAGTTTTTAGATTTGTTTTTAATCGTAACGCCTAAAAGGCATTTGAACTTTGAATTCAACTAATAAAACTTTGTTTCATTTTGGTTCAAAAATTTAAATTTCCCAAAGTCTTTGAAAACATTGCATACGCATCCCATTCATATCATTGCATAATAAGATTCATAACATGTTTCTCATCTCCTCTGCTGTTTATTTCAGCAATGGCTCTTGAACAAACTGTGAAAGATCTTCAGACTCAGAATACGTAATTCCAGCAAATGATTGTGGCTCTGGCCAAAGGACAGGAAGAGCTGAAGGCTCTGATTGTTAAGAAGAATAAGAAGACCAAGAAGATAGTCGGTGTGGCACATATGAGCAGAAGGTTCAGAGGGCCGCCAAGATGGGTTGTTGATTTAGCTTCTTCATCTAAAGAGGGAGAGAATCAAGAGGTTGAAGCTAGAGAAGAGGACCCTAGTCCTAAAGAGTCTGACAATGAAACTGATTACAATGAGGAGCAGTACCCTCCGGCTGATGAAAGGTATAAGCAGTTAGAAGAGCGTCTGAGTTCCATAGAAATCCAGAAGGTTCCTGGGCTGGATTTTGAAGAGCTGGGTCTGGTCTCCGGGGTTGTCATCCCCCCAAAATTCAAGGCACCGGTATTTTCCAAGTATGATGGGGTCTCTTGCCCCAAAATGCATCTTCTTTCCTATGTGAGGAAGATACAGCCTCATACTGCTGACAAAGACTTGTGGGTTCACTTCTTCCAAGACAGTCTATCTGGAACACAACTGGATTGGTTCTATCAACTGGAAAGAGCCAATGTCCGTAATTGGGAAGACCTTGCTGCTGTATTTTATAAGAAATACTAGTATAATGCAGACCTCGCTCTAACCCGTACACAACTCCAAAATCTGTCTATGGGTTTGAACGAGGGTTTCAAGGATTATGCTCAGAAATGGAGATATTTGGCTAGAAGAGTTCAACCTTCCTTGGCTGACAGGGAGCTCGTGGATATGTTTCTGGGAAATTTTACTGGGCCGTTCTTCAACCATCTGATTGGAAGTTCGTCGGCGGGTTTTACTGAACTGATCTTAACAGGGGAAAGGGTGGAAGCTGGAATTCGAAGTGGAAAAATTTAGAAGGATGCCTCTTCTTGTGCTGCAAGGAAGCCATTTGCAGGTAAAAAGGAAGTCAGTGCTTTCTACATCCAAAAGAATCATAATCGAACCGAGCACCATCTAGCAGTAGGGGCTGTTATGATTCCCAACCCTGCACCTGCTCAGCAAAGAAATAATCAGCCGAGAGCAGAAAGGCCAGCTAGATAGTTCACTCGAATCAACATGAAACTGTCTCAGATTTTATCTCAGTTGCTGAAGACCAATCTGGTTACTCTGAGGGAAGCTCCAAAGAATCCCAACACCACCTCTCCCTACTATAAACCGAATGCTCGTTATGCTTACCATTCGGAAAGTCCAGGCCATGATACCAATGACTGTTAGGCTTTGAAGAACAAAGTACAAGATCTGATTGATGCTAAGGAGATTGAATTTGATCCCCCGGAGACTCCTAACGTTATCACTGATCCTATGCCGAAACATGGTCAAGGTGTTAATGTCGTTGAAGAAGATGTATTTGTGACCTCTGTGGAAGAATTGGTGACCCCGCTCATGACTATCAAAGAGATTTTGTTGAAGGCCGGTTTATTTCCGAGCTGTGGTGAAGGTCGCCACTTTTGTTCATTCCTACCGACTGGTTTCCCTTTGTTGAAAGCAGGTGTTCAGCGCCTGATGGATGACAAAGAGATTATGTTTGAGAAGACTCCTGTTTCGACTGTTTCTTGTGAAGACATTGATATTGTTGGACTCCAAAATTTTCCCTCTCATATTTCTCAAAACATTTCAAGAAAAATCTCCAAGTGGCTCAAGATTGCTCAAGAGTTGAACAGTCAAGCTATCTCCTAAGGCAATCAACCCCAAATTAGGGTTTTGTGTTACATCAAGATCCTTGAGTCCAAATGACCTCAAGTGCTCCCCAATGTCCTAATATTTTCTCAAGGTCATCCATGTCAAATTTCAAGCCTTGCAGAGGAAGTTTGCACAGTCAATTGCTCAAAGGGTCCCAAAATCGACTGTGCTAGGGCAAAAGTCAACTGTGACCTACAAATAGTCAAACTTCAAGATTTTTTGTCAACATTCCCATTTTGAAGGATATTTCATCATTTGATCAAGGGTTGATCATGATTCATCAAGGATTGCTCAAAATTCATCAAGACTCAAAAGTTGTTAAATTAGGGTTTTGTAGGAAAAGTCAACTCAACTTTGACCAAGCATAACTTTCTCCTACTTTATTAGAAATGACCTATAAAAATCTCATTTTGAATAGGATGCAATTTCCTACAATCCATCTTCATACCCCAAGATCATAAAATGCACTCACAAGAAGTTATAAATTTGGACATTATAGGTCATTTTTGAAAGTCAACAAAAACACCTTTTTTCCAAAGCTTATAACTTGAGCATGGAATATCAAAATGAGATGAGACCAAAAGGGTTGGTTAGAGGACATCTCAAGCATTATAAAAAGTCAGAAAACACCTCCAAAAGTTCAAAATTGAAGAAGTTATAAATTGGTGAAGTTTGGCATTTTTGCAAAATTGCCAAAAGTCAACTATCCCCAAAACTTCAAATTTTGTCAAATGGGCCCATTCTTTTCCACTTGAATTGAAATTGCCACATTGCACACGTGTCCTAGCTTCAGCCTTGTGTCCATTTATCAATTTTATTATTTTATTTGATTTTTTATTGAATTATTTTATTTTAAATCAATTTAAATCAAATAAAATCCTAAAACTTGATTACATGAGATCTTTTTCTATTTTCAGGACTTAATCATCATCAATATCATCATCAAACTCGTATCAAGCATTCCATGTGCAAAAATATTGGATTTTTGACAAAATAGGCAAGCTTTCAATGGTGGATCAAATCAAATCCCATGGCATCAATGTGCAAAGATTCAATCCACAAATGTTAACCTAATACATTCCATCATACATATACAAGGCAAAGACACGAAATTGAGGGGGAGGAGGCTGCAAGACTACTGAAAACAAAACTTGAAAAAAAGTGGAAAAAGTGTGAAACCAAAATCACACTTAAAGGCAAATTCAGAAGCCAAGAACAATCTCAATCGTTTTCTTGACAATCACTGAAGCAGAACCAACCCAAAGCCAGTCTCCATACACGCTCAAAACCTCTTTGCATATTCATAATTATCGTCAAATTTATAAGCATTCTGCATTAGCCAATTGCGTTTTTCTTGCCTAGATGAAAACCCCCATAGCTAGGGTTCTTCGTTCCTGTTTTAGGGTTTTCGTTTTCAGGGGAAATCAAGACTCAAGAAGGGTATAGGTTTACTCAGGATGCCCAGACGAACTCAACACCGTGCTTGGAATTGATTTTCATGGATTGGAATGGATTTTAGAGTGCACCTACGCATTTAGCTGCGGATCTAAATCCGCAGGTAAATTTACAAGGTTTGAAGGTCAGGGACGACAAACGTGTCTCCCTCTGAGTGGCCAATTCAAACATGCGCGCCCTTTTTATTTTTTTGCTAGCATATTGATCCATTTTTTCTTCTTCTTATTATTTTTCAGTATACTAACAAGTAACACACAATGGCCTAGTGGTGAACGCGTGCATCCAAATACCAATAGGACCTGGGTTCTAATCCCAGGTCCCCCATATTGCTTTGTTGTATTTTTCTTCAGGTAATCAGGTGCTGACCCAAGCGCGTAGCCTACAATACTCCCTCATTCAATCAATGGACAGATGGCCCCAGGCCAGGTCTGATGACCCAGATGGAACGTCCACCATGGAATCAAGTCAAAGGCGCACATTGAATCTCTCAAAGTCAGCCAGGCCTGCGCCAT
This sequence comes from Vicia faba, assembly GCA_948472305.1. Taxonomy (NCBI): domain Eukaryota; kingdom Viridiplantae; phylum Streptophyta; class Magnoliopsida; order Fabales; family Fabaceae; genus Vicia; species Vicia faba. The sequence continues at coordinate 766,294,350 of OX451736.1, forward strand.
TTGGGCCATCAAATTGCTGTTCAGGCCTTCTAATTAGGCCCAACCCCCCCCCCCCCCCCTAAGTCTTTTTATTTCATTTTTTTAATTTTTTTTATTTAATTGTTTGTTTAATTATTTTCATGATTAATTAACCAATCAAACTTTTTCTTAATAAAATTAAAACCAAAAAAATATTTTCTTTATTAATTTAAATTTCAGTATTTTCTTTTTATTAACAAATAAATTAATTAATTTAGTTTTAATTAGGAATAACTTTAATATATTTTTTGCAATAATTAAAATTAACTTAGACAATTAGCTTTTTATTGACATTGATTAAATTTATTTTTATTTCTTTAAATACCAAAAACCCAAAAAATATTTTTATCAATTAATTAATTTATTAATTTAATAATTAACTTAGTTTAATTTATTTCTTAATTCAAAAATAACCAAAAAAAATCTTCTCTTTAATAACAAAGGGTCACAACCCTAGAACACGCATTCGATTTAATTTCCCGCAAGCGATCCATTTTTATTCAATATTGTCTCTGTTTCCGGAATGTAATAGATAATTAGGACTATTTTTATCGCTTTATTTATTTTCCGCATTTAAATTTCAAAGGGTTGCTTTTGGCGATGTAAATACCCGACGCCTTGTAATTTACTTTCCGCAATTTAATTTCCGTAACTTATAAACTGTTAGATGTTTGATAATACGGATGCATGACAAGAATGAATGTTTAACCTAAAATCAACATAGATCACCATTAACATGTACAAAGATAAAATTAATTGAAAATTACACACTCGCTCATGTGCACTCTTAGGGTACACCCCACTTGGTTGCCTTCGTACGCGGTCATTAAGTATAGGTTGTTTTAGAGGTCGCCCTCTTGTCCAAAGATCATAGTCACCTCGAAACGGTTGCCTCGGATATTGTTGCCTCAAAATAATTGATCTAAGACATTAGGGTTACCACTAAGGCGTCCTAACATTGCTTTAGTGACCGCACGTCCCTAAATTCGAATTCACCCTTAAACTCCAACGACGGTGCTACCTACTCATCAATAGTGGGATAGCATTGTCTAAAGGAAGATAATATAGAACGATTCCTTTTTCGAGTAGGTAGATAGTTCTTAAGTACTTTCTCTTTCAAAAAACAAAATCTTTTTCACACTTACACCTTTCAAACAAAAACTTCTTCAAACCCACAAACACAAAGAAAAGCAAATTTTGAAAACATTGAGCAAGTACCTAAGAGCCCGTGGATAACCACCGATAGAAAGGGTGCTAACACCTTCCCTTTCTATAATCTACCCCCCGAACCCGAGAAATATCTCGAAAAAGGAATTTTTCTGTGCTCTTTTCCTTTCCTTGTTGGATAAAATAAAAGTCGGTGGCAACTCTTGCTTACCGCGACATTTTGCGAAAACAACCGCAAAACGCAAACCAGCATTCTAAAAAACAGTCAGTTCTTTCCCACCGTATCACAGAACTGGCGACTCTGCTGGGGATATTAATAAGTGGGGTGTACCTTAGGATTAGATCATTGTGTTTTCAATTGTTTGCTTTGTATGGTTTATCTTTGTGGGCTTGAATCGGAGTTACTATAGATCCTAACCCGGATCTGGGGGATACCCTTTAGGTAAGTAGCAATAAACTGTGAGGGAATTGTACGGCGTAGACTGATATGGTTGAAGTAGTAGCTACGTTGGTGTGGCACTTTAGTATGTACCGATATCCCTTATGTTGGAACGAGGAGAATATGGGTCTGCTAAGGGGTCATTAAGCACCAACTGACCTTAGAACCTTTAAATTGACCAACTTGGCCATAGAACAGTAGCAGTATGCTACACTCATTGAGACTAAACTCCCGCGATGATTCCGGCTGCAAGAAAAGGTTGCTAAACTGGAATTATGACCGATTGAGGGTAGTCAGTGATATTGAGATCCTCTAGAACCCGATTACTATTTTTAGGACAGGTTTAAACCAACTGAACTGAAAGAGGGTAGTACCTAAGCTCCTTGCCAGCCTGCAATATAAGGGCTCTCTATGTGACTTGTGTGCCTTTACCATGTTTGCTATTTGTGGATACTTGTGGTGTGCTTTCTATCATGACATCATGACATCATAACATTGCATACATCTTGTATTGGACTAACCTATTTCAAAGACAGGAGGGATTCATCTTTGTTATGTTTTGTAGGTCATGGCACCCATGCGTAGGAACACCATTCGGATCAATGTTGTCCAGGTTCCCACTATCCTTAAAGAATTGGTTGCAAAGATGTCTGATAATACCTCCTTCATCAGAAGACATGGGCACCTTCTTAGCTTGGTCACCTCCAAATTGGACGAGAAGATGATGAGTGTCCTAGTCCAGTTCTATGATCCATTGTACCATTGCTTTACTTTTCAGGACTACCAGTTGGTCCCTACCTTGGAAGAGTTCTCTGATCTGCTCGATATCTCTATTCTGGAGCAGACCCCGTTCACAGGTTATGAGAAGATCCTTAGGCCAGAAGAGATTCCTTCAGCCCTTCATATGACAAAGGATGAGGTAATGGCTAATTGGGAGACTAGAAGTGGAGCAAAGGGCTTTATGACTAAGTTCTTGGTTGGTAAGTCTAATCATTTATGGGATAGTCTAGACTTCCAGGCATTCGAAGATATTTTGGCTCTTCTGATATATGGTTTGGTATTGTTTCCTAACTCTGATGCTTTTGTTGATGTGAATGCGGTGAAAATCTTCATCTCTCGTAATCCTGTACCCACTCTCCTGGGTGACATTCTTCATCAGCTCTATGCCCGTACTGCTCGGAAGCGGGGAACCTTGATGTGTTGTGCTCCATTGTTGGCAAGGTGGTTTATTTCTCACCTTCCCAAATCAGTTCTGAAGAACAAAGAAGGCATTGGCTGGGCTTATAGGGTTATGTCTCTCTCTCTCACAATGACATCATTTGGACTATTAAGGGTATGGACGAGGTGGCTATTATTGATCGCTGTGGGGAATACCCCAATGTTCCACTGATAGGAACCCATGGAGGAATTTCTTATAATCCATGCTTGGCCTTACGTCAGTTTGGGCGAGCCAGAAGGGAAGGACCTCATGAGCTGCTGATGCCTAGTATCATCTTTGATTTTCAAGGGGATAGTGACGAGCAACGCCGCAGATTCATAAGGGCTTGGGATAGAGTTCACAGATCTGATCCACATGAGTTGGGTCCAAAGACTTCTCTTATGATGGAGCCATATCTCAGATGGGTTCGTATCCGTGCCCAAAAGCTGGGTATGGCGTATGAAGCCGTTCGGCCTATCATTGTTGAAGTTGCAAATGAATATGGGGTTCTTCCAACCATCCTCCATCCTCATATGCCCACTGACATTGGGGCACTGAAAAGGTCTTGGATGCAGCTGAGAGAAGAGCGGGATTCTTACCGAGAAAAGTTTAACGAACAAGAGCAGAAGATTCAGAAGTTGACAAGACAGCTGGAGAACGAGCGGATCCTCAATGACTATGTCCGCACCGACAAGAAGCGACCATGGGAGCACTGATTGTCCTTTGATTATTTCCTTTCCAGTTTTTATTTCCTTTTCAGTATTTCCTTTCTTGTAACGCCTTAAGGGCAATTTGTTGAACAGTTTGAATTTCAAGTTTATCTAATAAAAGTGTGTTTCATTTCTTGTTTACGAATTTGAATCTCTCGATGTCTTTGAAATCATATCATACGCATTTCGTTCCATGCACCTCATAACAGGTACTCTTACAGGTTTTCTCATCTTCTTCGCTGTTTATTTCAGTATCATGTCTTCTGAACCATCGACTTAACAAGCAATCAAGGCTCTGTAGGCCCAGAATGCCCAGTTCCAAGAGTTGTTCATGAATTTAGCTAAGGGTCAGCAAGATCTGAAGACCCTTATTCTGAAAGAGAAGAAGAAGAAGAAGAGGACAGTCTTGTTTAACACAGGTCACAGGTTTGGAAGTAGGCTACGAGATGAAGTTGATTTGACCACCTCAACTGGAGGTAAAGATAGCCAGGAAGAAAGGAGGTCTTCTAGCCCTGTAGTTTCAGACAACGAGACGGACTTCGACGAAGACCAGTATCCTCCGGCTGAGGATAGATACAATCAATTGGAAGACCGGTTGAGTGCGATGGAAGTTCAGAAGGTGCCTGGTCTGGACTTTGGTGATCTGGGTCTATCATCTGGGGTGGTGATTCCCCACAAGTTCAAAGCACCAGCTTTTGCTAAGTACGACAGAGTTTCTTGCCCGAAACTTCACCTCCGGTCGTATGTTAGGAAGATTCAGCCATACACTGCTGATAAGAACCTATGGATCCACTTATTTCAAGACAGTCTCTCAGGGACTCAGCTTGAATGGTTTTACCAGTTAGAAGGAGCCATTATCCGCAATTGGGAAGATTTGGCTGCTGCTTTCTATAGGCAGTACCAATACAATGTCGACCTCGCTCCTACGCGTACCCAACTCCAGGGTATGTCTATGGGAACGGGCGAAGGTTTCAAAGATTATGCTCAGAAATGGAGGGATCTCGCTGGAAGAGTGCAACCACCCTTGGCTGATAGGGAGCTAGTGGATATGTTTCTGGGGACCTTGTCTGGTCCGTTTTTCAACCATCTGATTGGAAGCTCTTCGTCTGGGTTTACAGAGCTAATTATGACCGATGAAAGGATTGAGGTTGGTATTAAGTCTGGTAAGATACATAAGGGTGCTTCTTCAGGCACCGAGAAAAAGCCTTTTAAGAAGGAGTCCCGTGCCATTTACAGTTCGAAAAGCCAGAATAGACCTGAATGCCGCCAAGCTGTTAATGAAGTTGTTATTTCAAGACCTGTTGGTGCTCCTCAGCGCAACAATCAACAAAAGGCCGAGAGACCTCGAAGGCAGTTACCCATCTCAACATGACTTTGTCTCAGATTCTGATGTAGTTATTGAAAACCAATCTAGTAACTCCAAGGGAGGCTCCGCAGAATCCCAACACTGCATCGCCTAAGTACAATCCTAATGCCCGCTGTGCTTTTCACTCTGATAGCCCGGGACATGATACAGATGATTGTTGGACTTTGAAGAATAAGGTACAGGACCTGATTGATGCCAAAGACATCGAGTTCGGAGCACCAGAAAAGCCTAAACAAGATGCAGGGGTGAATGCTATCAGGGACGACGATGATGAAGAGTTTGATATTGATAGCTGGATATACCCAACTGCCAATGGTGGATTAAGCAACTGGACAATGAAGGATTATATGCCCGTTTTTGTTATCACCCAGTAATGAGACTTTTTGTTTTGAATTTCTAACAGACAATAATTTAAACTTTATGGCCCAATGTCTTACCCGGGGCACCGTGGTTTCATTTGTGAGGGCTTTATGTGTGTCATCTTCATATATCATTAATAAAAGCATTGGACGTTTCTTGCATTTCAAATTTTGCGCTCCTTGTTTTTCTTTTATTATATATTGCAAAACAACTATTTTACACACAATTACATATACAGGTCTACATCCACTCTGGATCTCACTGGTAACGACTCTGCTACTGCCAGTTATTACTTTTAAAGTACGATCAACTTAGCCGAAGACAAAGGTGAAGATGATTGTGAAGTGCCTGGTGAACTTGCAAGACTGTTACTTCAGGAAGAGAGGGCTATTCAACCACATGAAGAGCCGGTAGAATCAGTGAATCTGGGTACAGAGATAGACAAGAAAGAGGTCAAGATCGGGGAAAATATGGAGCTTAGTGTGAAGCAACGGTTGATTCAAATGTTGCGTGACTACGTTGAGATCTTTGCCTGGTCATATAAAGATATGCCTGGGTTGGATACCCATATTATGGTTCACCGCCTGCCTACCAAGGAAGACTGCCCTCCAGTAAAACACAAGGTTCGCCGAATGCGCCCAGAGATGTCTGAGAAAATCAAGGTTGAGGTTATGAAACAGTTTGACACCGGTTTTCTAGCAGTTACTTCTTACCCTCAGTGGGTGGCCAACGTAGTTCCTATGCCGAAGAAGGATGGTAAGGTTCGAATGTATGTTGACTATAGGGATCTGAACAGGGTGAGTCCCAAGGATGACTTCCCTTTGCCTCATATCGACGTTCTGGTTGACAACACTGCACAACATAAGGTCTTCTCCTTTATGGATCGTTTCTCCGGTTATAATCAGATTAAGATGGCTCCCGAAGACATGGAGAAGACAACTTTTGTTACTCAGTGGGGTACCTTTTTCTACAAGGTCATGCCTTTTGGATTAAAGAATGTTGGGGCAACGTATCAGCGTGCCATGGTTGCCTTGTTCCATGACATGATCCATCATGAGATTGAGGTATACGTCGATGACATGATTGCAAGATCCCAGATGGAGGAAGAACATCTTGACCACCTTCAGAAGTTGTTTGACAGGTTGAAGTTGTACAAGATGAGGTTAAACCCGAACAAGTGCACCTTCGGGGTGAGATCTGGTAAGTTGCTGGGCTTCGTCGTAAGCGATAAAGGTATTCAAGTGGATCCTGCAAAGGTGAAAGCTATACAGGAAATGTCAGCTCCCAGAACAGAAAAAGAAGTCAGAGGCTTTCTGGGACGACTGAACTACATTGCCCGATTCATCTCACACCTAACTGCTACCTGTGAGCCAATCTTCAAGCTACTGAAGAAAGATCAAGTAGTACGTTGGAACGATGAATGTCAGGCCGCTTTCGAAAGGATCAAAGAGTATCTCCAAAAACCTCATATTCTGATGCCACCAGTTGAAGGGAGACCTTTAATCCTATACTTGATAGTACTCGACAACTCAATGGGGTGCATGTTGGGTCAACATGACGAGTCTGGACGAAAAGAGCATGCTATTTATTACCTTAGCAAAAAGTTTACCGACTGCGAGACTCGATACTCATCGCTCGAGAAAACTTGCTGCGCTTTGGCATGGGCTGCTCGTCGGCTGAGACAGTATATGCTGACTCACACTACTCTATTGATATCAAAGATGGATCCAATCAAGTATATCTTCGAAAAGCCTGCTTTGTCCGGAAGAATAGAAAGATGGCAGATGATCTTGACCGAGTATGACATCCAATACACGACCCAAAAGGCAATCAAGGGAAGTGTGTTGGCAGACCATTTGGCACATCAGGCAGTGGATGATTACGAGTCTATGAACTTTGAATTTTCGGATGAGAGTATCATGATAGTGACTGATTGTGAGACACCTGGACCGGATGAAGGACCCAAGGAAGGATCCCGAGGGTCTATGTACTTTGATGGAGCTTCGAACGCTTTGGGCAATGGCATTGGCGCCGTGATCATATCTCCTAAGGGCTCTCATACTCTATTCACCACCCGACTATGTTTCAACTGCACCACCAACATGGCAGAGTATGAAGCATGCATCATGGGTCTTCGAGCAGCAATTGACCTAAGGATTAAGTTTCTAAGTGTTTTCGGAGATTCCTCTCTCGTGATTAGTCAGATCAAAGGCGAGTGGGATACGAAACACCCTAATCTTATTCCTTACAAGGAGTATGTGTTGACTTTGCTTCCCCATTTCAAAGAGATAACCTTTGAACACTTCCCTAGAGAGGAGAATCAGTTGGCAGACGCGCTGGCTACGATGTCTTCTATGTTCAAAGTCAATTGGGACAATGAGGCTCCCCGGATTATCATTGAAAGATTAGACGAACCTGCACATTTTTGTGACATTGAGACTGAAGAGGTAGCAGATAAACCCTGGTTTCATGAGGTGAAGAGATACCTTGAGGCTCAGGAATACCCTGAGGGTGCATTTGTTAATGATAAGAATTTTCTGAGGAGTTCGCAGCGAAGTTCTTCATCATCAATGGTATCCTTTACAAGCGTAACCATGATTCGACCTTACTGCGTTGTGTGGATAAGAATGAAGCAGAAAGGATCATGGCATATTTACATGAAGGTACTTTCGGAACTCATTCCAGTGGACATACCATGGCAAAGAAAATCCTACGGGTGGGATATTATTGGTCCACGATGGAAGCCGACTGTTATCAGCATTCTCGGACATGTCACAAGTGCCAAGTCTATGCTGATAAGGTGCACATACCTCTAGTTCCTCTAAACGTCTTGACGGCACCTTGGCCTTTTGCAATGTGGGGCATTGATATGATCGGCGAGATCAGACCTACGGCATCCAACGGGCACCGTTTCATCCTGGTAGCTATTGATTATTTTAAAAAGTGGGTTGAAGCAGCTTCCTTTACTACTGTGACCAAGAATGTCGCGACACGGTTCATTCGGCACAACCTGATTTGTCGATACGGCGTACCAGAGAGGATCATTACGGACAATGGTACCAATCTCAACAACAAGATGATCACTGAGCTCTACAAGCAGTTCAAAATATAGCATCACAACTCTTCTCCTTACCGGCCAAAGATGAATGGGGCTTTAGAAGCGGCTAATAAGAACATTAAGAAGATTGTGCAGAAGATGACAGTAACATACAAAGATTGGCATGAGATGTTACCATTTGCTCTTCATGGGTACCGTACCTCAGCACAGATGTCAACAGGGGCAACGCCCTATTCGTTGGTATATGACATGGAGGCCGTACTGCCCATTGAAGTTCAGATACCCTCTCTTCGAATCATGAAAGATGCAGGTTTGAGCGAAGATGACTGGATCCAGACCCGACTTGATCAGTTGAACTTAATCGACGAAAAGAGGCTCACTGCTATTTTTCATGGTCAGACGTATCAAAGGCGGATGATCAAGGCGTTTAACAAGAAATTCAGACGACAAGAGTATCAAGTTGGGGACCTGGTTATCAAGCGCATCATACTGCCACAAGGTGATCCCAGGGGAAAATGGACCCCTACTTACGAAGGGCCATTTGTGGTTAAGAATATTTTCTCAGGAGGAGCTATGATTCTAACCACCAGAGATGGGGATGACCTTCCTCACCCCGTCAATGCAGACATAGTGAAAAAATACTACGCATAATCAAAGACCCGCTAGGTTGACTGGCCTAGGCAAAAATAAGGGATTCCCGGCGAACCAAAAGGGTTCGGGCAAAAATAAGGGATGAAAATGAAAAAATCTGTACACCCGGCAAGTCGAAAACCTGAAAAGGCGGCTTGGGCAAAAAAGGGTATCCCGGTGGACTGAAAACCCGAAAGGGCGGTCCAGGCAAAAATTAGGGATTAAAGCGTAACACTATGTCTCATTGGATCACCTTGTATCCAGACTTCGGTATCAACCATCAAGCTCGAACGGCGCTAATCAATCTGATCTACCTTCAACCAATAGCAAAGTGATGAGATGCTCGAGGACATAAAGGCGATAGCAGAGTTGGAACCTAGTCGGATTATTCACATCGTTGTTTTGTTTTCACAAATTGTATAAATTCTATTTGTTCGGCGGCGTTCTCCTTCTAGGACGTTAGCCTCTTGTACAAAAACGCCTATTTACAGGCCAAACTTCAAAATCAATATAATTCATTTTCAAAGAAATTTCAAACTGTTTTTTATTTATCTGTTTTGATTTGCAAAGAACGTCCAATGTTCATTTTTGATATATGCATTTGACATTAATTGCTGCTCATGAATATTTACATGCGAAACAAAAATATGATTACTGGTAATATCAGAAACAGGGGCAATAAGAAGTGTCCAAACTGTATAATTGCTCTGCCCACCAGGTACAAAGGTAGATTCAGCTGAAGAATATGACTAAGAAACTTTCACTCCCCGCAGAGAAAAACAGTAACGATAGCTTTCCCCAACTGAGACTTGAAACTGTGAATGAATCGGTAATAAACTCCCCAAGCAGAGCTTATCTACCACCAGCACTAAAAAGGCTTGATATCCCCGGCAGTCTTAATATTCCCCAACGGAATATTAAAATGCTCCCCGGCAGAGTACAAGATATCCCCAGTGGAGTTAAAATTTTCCCAGCGCAATCTGGAAAAAAAAGCTTCCCCAACGGAGTTGGGAGAATCATCCCTAGTAGACTCTGGAAGTTTATCCCCAGCGGAGTACAAAAATAAATCTCCCCAGCCGAGTTCAAAGGGTCATTCCCAGCAAAGCTTAGAGGATTATCCCCACAAAAGTCTAACAGGTTATCCCCAGTAAAGTCGCCACTGAGAGATCGTCCCCGGCGGAGTTCTTTCCTTTCACAAACAAGAATTCAATCCCCAATAGGATTCAATATCACCAGCAACGACAATTCATCCCAACGGAATTTATAAGTGGAATCTTCAGCAGAACATCTCTTCCCCACAGAGTAATCTCCTCATCAGTTTACTCCCCCATCGGAGTCATCCTCTCCTGCAGGTTTATTCTCTTCGTTAGCCATCCACAGCGGAAATGAAGAATCCAGCTCTATTCTTTAGTAGCTATCTAGGATTTATTTTCCCCATCTAGAAACATTACATTTCCATACATCATGATACAAGCATATACGCATCATACCACACAATCTCATTTATTTTGAGAGCATCATTGCTTGATATATATTATGCATTTCATACATCATGACATTGCATATGACTAACTCTTTACCTTTTCATGGAAATATGAATCAACAAACACCGTTGACTACTTATATGACCTGGTAGTCCCCTAAAAAACTACCTCTATTGAGGGTTGTTTCAGCGGATTCCTCAGAAAGATGCTCTCACTAGACTTTTGTCTAGTTCAGTTAAATCGATTCTAAGATTTTTCTGATTCTTATCCAGTCAAAGTTAATCCAAGACCTTCTCTGGTTCAGTCAGATTGACGCTAAGATCTCCCTGATTCTTATTCCAGTTGAAGATATTCCAAGACTTTCGTCGGGTTCAGTTAAATCGATTCTAAGATTTTTTTGATTCTTATCCAGTCAAAGTTAATCCAAGACCTTCTCTGGTTCAGTCAGATCGACGCTTAGATATTCCTGATTCTTATTCCAGTTGAAGATATTCCAAGACTTTCGTCTGGTTCAGTTAAATCGATTCTAAGATTTTTTTGATTCTTATCCAGTCAAAGTTAATCCAAGACCTTCTCTGGTTCAGTCGGATTAACGCTAAGATCTCCCTGATTTTTATTCCAGTTGAAGATATTCCAAGACTTTCGTCTGGTTCAGTTAAATCGATTCAAAGATTTTTCTGATTCTTATCCAGTCAAAGTTAATCCAAGACCTTCTCTGGTTCAGTTAGATCGACGTTAAGATCTCCCTGATTCTTATTCTAGTTGAAGATATTCCAAGACTTTCGTCTGATTCAGTTAAATCGATTCTAAGATTTTTCTGATTCTTATCCAGTCAAAGTTAATCCAAGACCTTCTCTGGTTCAGTCAGATCGATGCTAAGATCTCCCTGATTCTTATTCCAGTTGAAGATATTCCAAGACTTTCGTCTGGTTCAGTTAAATCGATTCTAAGATTTTTCCGATTCTTATCTAGTCAAAGTTAATCCAAGACCTTCTCTGGTTCAGTCAGATCGATGCTAAGATCTCCCTGATTCTTATTCCAGTTGAAGATATTCCAAGTGTTAGAACAAAGTTTGAATCTACTACCCTAAGTTTAAGTTTTGATGATAACAAAATGCTAAGATATATTAATTGTATGATTCATATAAGACACATATGCTATCTAAAAATTACATTCTGTTTTACAGAAACTCTGATGGATATCAGCAAGAGAACATCATCATCAGCATCAGAAGATGAGAGATCAACATCAACATCAGAAGATGTTATATCAGATGCCAGAATCAGAAGATCAACTTGTGCTTACGCTGAAGCTTCTTGATGAACAGATCTGCGCTTAACCATCTGAACTCTGATCAAGACAACAGTTCATCAGCACCTAAGCAACGTCAGAATGAGCCAAAGCCAGAACAAGCTTAAGTAGCAACGGTACTGTGCATTCAAGATGCTTTATTACCAACGACATCATTCCAGACAAGATCTTCTTAATAAGGAAAGAATGTTATTGACATTGAAACGAAATTACTACTCCAACGTACCTTATTTCCAATGCTATATAAACAAGTCAATGAAGATTGAATTGGCTAATGCTCTACAACCTTCTACACGCCTAAAGCTATTCATCATATTCCTCACTCTCAGTTTGCTAAAAGCTCTAAAATTCTTTATTCAATTACTTTAGCACTCTAGCTCTCATAAGCTCAAATTGTGTAGTATCACAGTTGTGATAAACAGTTTTTGTAGAAAACATTCACACACCTAGATTTAAATTCTTTGTAAGAAAGTATTTCCTTGAGAAACCGGTTTGTGGTTTAACTCAAGAAGGCTTTAGCAGTTATTAAAGCAGTTGTAATATTCAGTTGAATATAGTGGATTAAGACCTCGTTGGAGAGAGGCGAAATCACCTTGACGGGTAGACTGGAGTAGTTTGAGATCAAACGAACCAGGATAAAAATACTGTGTTGACTGCAATTGATTTCCAGTTTTTACAATTCAACCCCCTTCTTGTGTTTTTCACTTCTTCACCAAGACTTTTGTCTGGTTCAGTTAAATTGATTCTAATATTTTTCTGGTTCTTATCCGTTCAAAGTTAATCCAAGACCTTCTCTGGTTCAGTCAGATCGACACTAAGATCTCCCTGATTCTTATTCCAATTGAAGATATTCCAAGCCTTTCGTCTGGTTCAGTTAAATCGATTCTAAGATTCTTCTGATTCTTATCCAGTCAAAGTTAATCCAATACCTTCTCTGGTTCAGTCAGATCGATGCTAAGATCTCCCTGATTCTTATTCCAGTTGAAGATATTCCAATACTTTCGTCTGGTTCAGTTAAATCCATTCTAATATTTCTTCTTATTCTTATCTAGTCAAAGTTAATCCAAGACCTTCTCTGGTTCAGTTAGATCGACGCTAAGATCTCCCTAATTCTTATTCCAGTCAAAGACCTCCTACCAACAATCTCCAAATGGAATCTTTAAGCCCATTCCCGACATCACGATGCTGATACCACTTCATGCGAGTGCAAATTTCTCGGCACTCTAGTGTTCAATCATCTTCCACCTTTGGATCACGAAAAGCACGAAATCCAATCTATATCCTCAGGTTTAAGAAGATTGAACAGGGGCATCTGTTGTACCCCAAAATTTTCCCTCTCATATTTCTCAAAACATTGCAAGAAAAATCTCCAAGTGGCTCAAGATTGCTCAAGAGTTGAACAGTCAAGCTATCTCTTAAGGCAGTCAACCCCAAATTAGGGTTTTATGATGCATCAAAATCCTTGAGTCCAAATGACCTCAAGTTCTCCCCAATGTCCTAATATGTTCCCAAGGTCATCCATGTCAAATTTCAAGCCTTGCAGAGGAAGTTTGCACAGTCAATTGCTCAAAGGGTCCCAAAATCGACTGTGCTAGGGCAAAAGTCAACTGTGACCTACAAATAGTCAAACTTCAAGATTTTTTTGTCAACATTCCCATTTTGAAGTATATTTCATCATTTGATCAAGGGTTGATCATGATTCATCAAGGATTGCTCAAAATTCATCAAGACTCAAAAGTTGCTAAATTAGGGTTTTGCAGGAAAAGTCAACTCAACTTTGACCAAGCATAACTTTCTCATACTTTATGAGAAATGACCCATCCAAAGCTCATTTTTAAGAGGATGAAATTTACTACAATCCATCTTCATACCCCAAGATCAGAAAATGCACTCACAAGAAGTTATAAATTTGGACATTATAGGTCATTTTTGAAAGTCAACAAAAACACCTTTTTTTCCAAAGCTTATAACTTGAGAATGGAATATCAAAATGAGATGAGACCAAACGGGTTGGTTATATGACATTTCAATATTTCTAAAAAGTCCAATAACACCTCCAAAAGTTCAAAATTGAAGAAGTTACGCATTGGTGAAGTTGGGCATTTTTGCAAAATTGCCAAAAGTCAACTATCCCCAAAACATCAAATTTTGTCAAATGGGCCCATTCTTTTCCACTTGAATTGAACTTTCCACATTGCACACGTTTCCTAGCTTCATCCTTGTGTCCATTTATCTATTTTTTTATTTTATTTTATTTTTTATTGTATTATTTCATTTTAAATTAATTTAAATCAAATAAAATCCCAAAACTTGATTACATGAGATCTTTTTCTATTTTCAGGACTTAATCATCGTCAATATCATCATCAAACTCGTATCAAGCATTCCATGTGCAAAAAGATTGGATTTTTGACAAAATAGGCAAGCTTTCAATGGTGGATCAAATCAAATTCCATGGCATCAATGTGCAAAGATTCAATCCACAAATGTTAACCTAATACATTCCATCATACATATACAAGGCAAAGGCACGAAATTGAGGGGGAGTAGGCTGCAAGAATACTGAAAACAAAACTTGAAAAAAAGTGGAAAAAGTGTGAAACCAAAATCACACTTAGAGGCAAATTCAGAAGCCAAGAACGATCTCAATCGTTTCCTTGACAATCACTGAAGCAGAACCAACCCAAAGCCAGTCTCCATACACACTCAAAAGCTCTGTAAGTGTATCAAAAAACCTCTAATTTGTTTGAATTCGTAGATCCTTATTCTTGCACCTTTCTTACAAACTCTTTGCATATTCATAATTATCGTCAAATTTATAAGCATTCTGCATTAGCCAATTGCGTTTTCTGGCCTAGATGAAGAACCCCCATAGCTAGGGTTCTTCGTTCGTGTTTTAGGGTTTTCTTTTTCAGGGGAAATCAAGACTCAAGAAGGGTATAGGTTTACTCAGGATGCCCAGACGAACTCAACCACGTGCTTGGAATTGATTTTCATGGACTGGAATGGATTTTAGAGTGCACCTACGCATTTAGCTGCGGATCTAAATCCGCAGGTAAATTTACAGGGTTTGAAGGTCAGGGACGACAAACGTGTCTCCCTCTAAGTGGCCAATTCAAACAAGCGCGCCCTTTTTATTTTTTGCTGGCATATTGATCCATTTTTTCTTATTATTATTATTTTCCAGTATACTAACAAGTAACACACAATGGCCTAGTGGTGAACGCGTGCATCCAAATACCAATAGGACCTGGGTTCGAATCCCAGGTCCCCCATATTGCTTTGTTGTATTTTACTTCAGGTAATCAGGTGCTGACCCAAGCGTGTAGCCTACAATACTCCCTCATTCAATCAATGGACAGATGGCCCCAGGCCAGATCTGATGACCCAAATGGAACGTCCACCATGGAATCAAGTCAAAGGCGCACATTGAATCTCTCAAAGTCAGCCAGGCCTGCCCCATTTGGGCCATCAAACCGCTGTTCAGACCTTCTAATTAGGCCCAAACCCCCCCTAAGTCTTTCTATTTCATTTTTTTATTTATTTTATTTTATTGTTTGTTTAATTATTTTCATGATTAATTAACCAATCAAACTTTTTCTTAATAAAATTAAAACCAAAAAAATATTTTCTTTATTAATTTAAATTTCAGTATTTTCTTTTTATTAACAAATCAATTAATTAATTTAGTTTTAATTAGGAATAACTTTAATATATTTTTTGCAATAATTAAAATTAACTTAGACAATTAGGTTTTTATTGACATTGATTAAATTTATTTTTATTTCTTTAAATACCAAAAACCCAAAAAATATTTTTATCAATTAATTTATTTATTAATTTAATAATTAACTTAGTTTAATTTATTTCTTAATTCAAAAATAACCAAAAAAAATCTTCTCTTTAATAACAAAGGGTCACAACCCTAGAACACGCATTCGATTTAATTTCCCGCAAGCGATCCATTTTTATTCAATATTGTATCTGTTTCCGGAATGTAATATATAATTATGACTATTTTTATCGCTTTATTTATTTTTCGCATTTAAATTTCAAAGGGTTGCTTTTGGCGATGTAAATACCCGACGCCTTGTAATTTACTTTCCGCAATTTAATTTCCGTAACTTATAAAATGTTAGATGTTTAATAATAGGGATGCATGACAAGAATGAATGTTTAACCTAAAATCAACATAGATCACCATTAACATGTAAAGATAAAATTAACTGAAAACGACACACTCGCACATGTGCACTCTTAGGGTACACCCCACTTGGTTGCCTTCATACGCGGTCATTAAGTATAGGTTGTTTTAGAGGTCACCCTCTTGTCCAAATATCATAGTCGCCTCGAAACGGTTGCCTCAGATATTGTTGCCTCAAAACAAATGATCTAAGACATTAGGGTTACCGCTAAGGCGTCCTAACATTGCTTTAGTGACCGCACGTCCCTAAATTTGAATTGAACCTTAAACTCCAACGACGGTGCTACCTACTCATCAATAGTGGGATAGCATTGTCTAAAGGAAGATAGTATAGAACGATTCCTTTTTCTAGTAGGTAGATGGTTCTTAAGTACTTGCTCTTTCAAAAAACAAAATCTTTTTCACACTTACACCTTTCAAACAAAAACTTCTTCAAACCCACAAACACAAAGAAAAGCAAATTTTGAAAACATTGAGCAAGTACCTAAGAGCCCGTGGATAACCACCGATAGAAAGGGTGCTAACACCTTCCCTTTCTATAATCTACCCCCCAAACCCGAGAAATATCTCGAAAAAGGAATTTTTCTATGCTTTTTTCCTTTCCTTGTTGGATAAAATAAAAGTCGGTGGCGACTCTTGCTTACCGCGACATTTTGCGAAAACAAACGCAAAACGCAAACCAGCATTCCAAAAAACAGTCAGTTCTTTCCCACCGTATCACATATATCATAACCATTTCCTCTAATCCTCCCAGGGCCTCCCCTAAGAGACCCTTCAGGATTACACCAATTCCGAAAGTGACTTTGTTGATCATAACCATGCCTGGGCCAATCCCATAATCGTCAGACAAAGTTGTTCCTTGGAACTATGGGGCCGACGTATATTACTACGGCGTCAAGCAGGACATGCTAGCCATTGAAGACAAGATTGCTGAAAATGCTGATTCCGACATCGTCAATATTGCCGGAACCAGTAAAATAACAAGTGGAAGGGTGTTCTCCCATGAAATTTCTCCCCCGAAGACTGCTATCGGACCTGTGATCATTCCTGCTGTGGTTCCACCCGAGACTACTACTGCAATTCCAGCAATCACTCCTGTTGACCCTCCCATCACCGAGTCGGCCGAGACTCGAGGCAAAGACATACTGATTGATCCTGTCCTGACAAGGGCTAATTCAGTAACCATACCAGAAGCTTCTAAGAAAGAAATGGAAGAAATTTTGAAGATAATAAAGAAGAGCGACTACAATGTGGTCGAGCAGATGGGGCAGACCCCATCCAAAATTTCTATGTTGGCTTTGTTGTTGTGTTCTGAGGCCCATGTGAAGGCTTTGGTTAAGTTTCTAAAGACGGCACACGTGCCACAAGAGACATCTGCTGATCAGTTTGAAGATTGTGTGGCTAGTCTGACTGCTGATAATGGTTTGGGTTTTTCTGACGCGGATCTGACACCAAAAGGGAGAAAGCATAATGATGCCCTTCGTGTTTATGTTGAATGCAGGGGCACGACTCTGGCCCATGTTTTGGTAGATACTGGCTCCTCGTTGAATGTGCTAGCTAAAAAAGCCTTGGATAGATTGGAGTGCGAAGGCTTGACCTTGAAGCCTAGCAATATAGTAGTGAGAGCTTTCGATGGTTCGAAGAGGATGGTGCACGGGAAAGTGGATGTCCCTATCAAAGTTGGTTCCCAGACCTTTGACTCCACTTTCTATGTAATGGATATCAAACCATCATATTCTTGCTTGTTGGGACGCCCTTGGATACATGGGATTGGGGCTGTTACTTCTACTCTCCACCAAATGTTGAAGTACCCAGTAAGAGGAAAGATTGTCACTGTGCATGGTGAGGAGGAGTACATGATCAGTCACTTGAATTCCTTTAGGTACGTAGAGATGGATGGAGAATTCATCGAGACTCCATGCCAGAACTTTGAAGAGGTACCTCAGATTATGGCTACAGCAGAAACTAACGACAGTCCTCCAAAGGTCACCAAACCTCCCTTGAAGATGGCTTCTCAAGGATGCACGAGTAGTGGTTGAAGAAGGTGGGTCTACCATTTGGGGTCAGCTCCCGGTTATTCATTACAAGTCTGACAAATCTAGTTTGGGCTTTACTACAGGTGCTCAAAGGGGTTGTTTGTCGCTCTCGGGCTGGAGGACCTCCCCTACGCATCAGCAATCCTGGGGCCAATGCACTTGAAGACAGTGATGGTGATTCCGACATTGACAGCTGGATCTTCTTGACTACCAACGATGGACTCAGTAACTGGACTGCCAAGGACTTTGTACCGATTACTTTTGTTCAGGAGTAATTGTCTTTTTGATTTTTTCGGATATGTAATTTAAAAACAATATAAACTCTATATCCATGTCTTTTACCCGGGGCACAATGGTTCCATTTGTGAGGGTTATCATGTTACATTTTCATATGACATTAATAAAGCATTGGAAGTTTGCATACAAATTTTGCGCTCTTTGTCTTTCTTTTCTTTTATTCCGTCTACACAGCTATGCTCTTACACACACTCACGTATCCAAATGCAGATCCATATCCACTATGGATCCCATTGATAACAGTTCTGCTACTGCTCATTATGACTTTGAAAATCCGATCAACCAAGCCAAGGACAAAGGTGAGGAAGATTGTGAGGTACCCAGAGAACTTGATAGACTATTATAGTAGGAAGAAAGGGCCATACAGCCTCATGAAGAGTCGGTTGAGACAGTGAACTTGGGTACAGAAGAAGACATAAAAGAGGTTAAGATAGGTGCAAATCTGGAGCTTAGTGTCAAACAGCAGATGGTATAGATGTTGCATGAGTATGTTGAAATCTTCGCCTGGTCATATGAAGACATGCCAGGACTAGACACGGATATAGTGGTTCATCGTCTGCTGACTAAAGAAGACTGCCCTCTGGTAAAGCAAAAGGTTTGTCGTATGCGCCCCGAGATGTCAGAGGAGATTAAATCAGAGGTTATGAAGCAGTTTAATGCAGGGTTCTTAGTTGTCACCTCCTATTTGTAGTGGGTTACTAATGTGGTTCCAGTACCTAAGAAAGATGGTAAAGTACGAATGTGTGTGGATTACAGAGACGTGAACAGGGCAAGCCCCAAGGATGACTTCCCGCTTCCCCATATCGATGTTCTGGTTGACAACACCGCACAACACAAATTCTTTTCCTTCATGGACGGTTTCTCTGGCTACAATCAGATCAAGATGGCACCTGAAGACATGGAGAAGACAACCTTTGTTACACATTGGGGCACCTTTTGTTACAAAGTGATGATGTTTGGGTTGAAGAATGTTGGGTAAACTTATTAGTGAGTTATGGTAGCTCTGTTCCATGACATGATTCACCATGAGATAGAGGTTTACGTCGATGACATGATAGCCAGGTCTCAAACTGAGGAAGAACATCTTGATCATCTACAAAAGTTATTTGATAGGTTGAAGACGTACAAGCTGAGGTTAAATCCGAACAAGTTCACCTTCGGTGTATGGTCTGGTAAGCTTCTGGGATTCATTATCACTGACAAAGGTATTCAAGTAGACCCTGAAAAGGTGAAGGCCAGATGCTGGATCCCCGTACTGAGAAGGAAGTTATAGGTTTCTTGGGATGCCTGAATTACATTGCCCGATTCATTTCACATCTGACTGCTGCTTGTGAGCCGATCTTCAAGCTTTTGAAGAAAGATCAAGTGGTAAAATGGAATGACGAATGCCAGGTAGCCTTTGACAGAATCAAACAATATCTCCAAGAGCCTCCTATTCTGATGCCTCCGACTAAAGGAAGACCTTTGATAATGTACTTAATGGTGCTAGATAATTCAATGGGGTGTGTGTTGGGGTAGCATGACGAGTTTGGTCGAAAAGAGCACGCAATATACTACCTTAGCAAAAAGTTTACTAATTGTGAAACACGATACTCACTGCTCGAGAAAACTTGTTGCACTTTGGCATGGGCTGCTCGCCGACTGAGACAGTATAGGTTGACCCACACTACTTTGTTGATATCCAAGATGGACCCAATCAAGTACATTTTCGAGAAGCCCGCTCTCTCCGGAAGGATAGCAAGGTGGCAAATGATCTTAACCGAGTACGACATCCAATACACAACCCAAAAGGAAATCAAGGGAAGTGTGTTAGCTGATAATTTGGCGCATCAGGTCGTGGACAACTACCAGTCCATGAATTTCGAGTTCCCTGATGAGAATATCATGTTGGTAACCGACTGTGAAGAACCTGGACCGGATGAAGGACCCGAGGAAGGATCCCGATGGTCTATGTTTTTTGATGGAGCCTCAAACGCACTGAGTAACGGCATTGGTGCTATAATCATATCTCCCGAGGGCTGTCATACTCCATTCACTGCCCGATTATGTTTCAACTGTACCAACAACATGGCAGAGTATGAAGCATGCATCATGGGTCTTAGAGCTGCTATTGACCTAAGGATCAAGTTCTTGAGTGTATTCGAGGATTCCTCTCTGGTGATAAGTCAGATCAAAGGTGAGTGGGATACGAAGCACCCGAACCTTACTCCTTACAAAGAGTATGTACTGACACTGCTGCCGCATTTTGAATAGATCACCTTTGAACATTTCCCACGAGAATAGAATCAGTTAGCAGGCGCGCTAGCTACTATGTCGTCAATGTTCAAGGTCAGGTGGGACAATGAGGCTCCCCAAATCACTATTGAGAGGTTGAATGAACCGACATACTGCTGTGAGATCGATACTGGGGAGGTAGCCGAAAAACCTTGGTTTCATGAGGTGAAAAGGTATCTTGAGGCTCAAGAATACCCCGAGGGGGCATCTGTCAATGACAAGAAATTTCTAAGAAGGTTTGTTGTAAAGTTCTTCCTCAACA
Source organism: Vicia faba (assembly GCA_948472305.1). Taxonomy (NCBI): domain Eukaryota; kingdom Viridiplantae; phylum Streptophyta; class Magnoliopsida; order Fabales; family Fabaceae; genus Vicia; species Vicia faba. The sequence goes on from OX451736.1 coordinate 766,315,164, forward strand.
ATGGAATCCTCTATAAGCGCAATCATGACTCTACCTTACTGCAGTGTGTAGACACGAGCGAAGCAGAGAGGATCATGGCATACCTACACGAAGGTACCTTCGGCACTCATTCCAGTGGACATACCATGGAAAAGAAGATCCTACGGGAAGGATACTACTGGTCCACTATGGAAGCCGACTGTTATCAGCATTCTCGAACCTGTCACAAGTGCCAAATCTATGCTGATAAGGTGCATGTACCTCCAGTTCCCTTGAATGTTTTGACGGCTCCTTAGCCCTTTGCAATGTGGGGCATTGACATGATCGGCGAGGTCAGACCTACCGTTTCCAACGGCCATCACTTCATCCTAGTGGCCATTGATTACTTTATAAAGTGGGTTGAGGCTGCCTCCTTTGCTACGGTTACTAAGAATGTGGTGGCACGGTTCATCAAACATAACCTAGTTTGTCATTATGGTATCCCTGAGAGAATCATCACAGATAATGGTACCAATCTCAACAACTCGATGATCACTGAACTTTGTAAACAGTTCAAGATTCAGTATCACAACTCTTCTCCTTACCAGCCTAAGATGAATGGGGTTGTTGAAGCTGCTAACAAGAATATCAAAAAGATCATGCAGAAGATGACGGTGACATACAAAGACTGGCACGAGATGTTACCGTTTGCTCGTCACGGATACCGTACTTCATCACGTATGTCGACAGGGGTAACACCCTATTCTCTAGTATATGGCATGGAGGCTGTTCTACCCATAGAGGTCCAGATCCCTTCTCCATGGATTATGAAGGATGTGGGTTTGAGCGAAGACGATTGGATCCAGACTCGACTTGATCAAGTGAACTTAATCGACGAGAAAAGACTTACTGCTGTCTGCCATGGTCAAATGTATCAGAAACGGATGATCAAGGCCTTCAACAAGAAAGTCAGACAACAAGTGTATCAATTAGGGGATTTGGTAATCAAGCGCATTATACTGCCGCAAGGTGATCCCAGGGGCAAATGGACTCCCACCTATGAGGGACCATTTGTAGTCAAGAACATATTTTCCGATGGAGCCATGATTCTGACCACCATGGATGGTGACGACCTTCCACACCCTGTCAATGCGGACATAGTGAAAAGATACTACGCATAATAAAGACCCGCTAGGTTGACATACCTAGGCAAAAATGAGGGCATCCTGGCGAACCAAAAGGGTTCGGGCAAAAATTAGGGATAAAAATGAAAAAATATGTACACCTGGCAAGTCGAAAACCCGAAAGGGCGACTTGAGGAAAAAAGGATATCCCGGTGGACTGAAAACCCGAAAGGGCGGTCCAGGAAAAAGTTGGGGATTAAAGTGTATCACTATGTCCCATTGGATCACCTTGCGATCAGACTTCAGTAATCAGATATCAAGCTCAAACGGTGCCGATTAATCCAGTCAGCTTCGGACAAGCAGCAAAGTGATGAGATGCTCCAAGACATAGGGGCAATAGTAGAATTGAAACTCAATGGGATCACTACACATTGTTGTTTTATTTTTGTACATAATTTCTGTAATAATTTCCATGTTTATGGTGGCGTTCTCTTACTAGAGCGTCAGCCTCCTTGTAAAAAACACCTGTTATAGGAAAATTTCAAATCAATACAAAGCGTCTTTTGAGTACAAAACTCTGTGTTTGATTTTTCCGTTTTTCTGTTTTGTTTTGCAAAAACGTCCAATGTTTTATTCTTGACATATGCATTTGAATATGATTACTGTTCACAAATATCTGCATATAAAACAAAAAGGACAGTTGCTAAGAACTCGAAGAAACTGGTACAAAACCTAAATGTCGACAGTTACCCCATCCATCATGGTACAAGGGGCATAGACAGTTTGAAGCAAAGTCACTATCACGAATAAGCCAGTGATACCTATATTCCCCACAGAGCCAAGACAACCAAAGTCTGATCTCTAAGTCCCCAAGCAGGAATCACTTCCCCAGTGGGTTCATTCAGAAAGATGATGTATGTATTCCCCAGACGAGTTTTATAACCATGAGCAGTTTATAAAACCATCTCCCGAGTAGAGTTTATTTCTCTGACAGCGGAAGCTCAATCTCCAACAGAGCTCTTCTCTCCAGCAATGGAAGTTCATCCCTAGCTGAGTTTATTTCTCCAAATCAGCAGATCTTCCAACAAAGTATCTCTCTTCTCCCGTAGAGTTATTCTAAAACAGAGTCTCTCCCCCTGGCAGAATATCCATACACAAGGATCAAATCCCCAACACAGTCATCTCTGTTTACCATCCCCAGCGGAAGTAGAAGAACCACTTTTTCTACGGCGGTCAGGAACTCAATTTCGAGTACTCTCCAGCAGCAGTCCAGGATTTATTTTCCCCAGCTAGAGAATATCATAATAGCATTACATATCCATACATCATGGCATGCGCATATGTATCATACAACACAATCTCATTTATTTTGAGAACATCATTACTCAATACATTTCATACATTGTGACATTACATACGACTAACTCTTTACCTTTCAGGGAAAGATGCAATCAAGTTCTCACAAGTTCTCTCTGGTTCAGTCAAACCAACACCAAGGTTTCTATTCCAGTTGAAGATATTCCAACACTTTTCAAGATTTTCTCTGGTTCAGTCAAATCGATACTAAGATTTCTATTCCAGTTCAACCTACGAAGCCTAGAAATTGACCGGATAATATCTTGATTTCTCCAAAATACTACGAAGCCTGGAATCGACCAGATAGTGGTATATCTTAAATTCAAGCTATGAAGCCCGAAAATCGACCAAAAAATAGCTTAATCCCCAGCAAGTTACTGTGAAGCCTGGAAATCGATTGGATAACAGTATAAGATACTATGAAGCCTAGAATCGACCAGATAGTGGTATATCTTAGATTCAAGCTATGAAGCCCATAAATCAACCGGATAATATCTTGATTTCCCCAAAATACTATGAAGCCTGGAAATCGATCAGATAATAGTATGGGGTATTGTGAAGCTTGGAGTTCGACCAAATAGCAGTTTACTCGGCCAATTACTATGAAGCCCAAAAATCGACTGGATATTACTATGCCTTAAATTCAAGTTGAAACCCAGATGCGACCGGATAACCACTTAATTCCTTCTGAAGCCTGGAGCACGACTAGATAAGAATTGAGAAATTGAAAAGCCTGGAGAATGACCAGATATCAAGTTTAATATCATCTCCCCAGTAAGTCCCTGTAAAACCTAGAGCACGACCAGATAGCAGTCAGTCTTATTATACTTAGCAAATCACTATAAGGTCGGGAGCACGACCAGATAGCAACTCATTTTCACCTCCTCGACTAAGAGATGATTCCCCAGTAGATTAACGGACAACTGAAGCTCCTAAAATTATATTTCTCCCAAGATAGAGACCAACATTCCTCAGCAAATTCCTCCTCAACAACAGGAACAGGAATTCTCATTGAAGGAATATCTCGCAAAATCAACATCATCCTGGATGGCATCTTTAAGCCCATCTCCGACGATTCTCCGTCATATCTTCCGGATGGCATATTTAAGCCCATCTCCGGTGATCTACTGTCGTCTCCTCCAAATGGCATCTGTAAGCCCATTCCCGATACTACCTACACAGTCTAGCACCATCTCAGACGAGTGCAAATTTCTGGGCACTCTAATGTTCAATCATCTTCCACCTTCAAATTACGAAAGGCAGACAGCCAATCTACATCCTCGGGTTTAAGAAGATTGAACAGAGGAAGCTGTTGTACCCCAAAATTTGTCCTCTCATTTTGCTCAACACATTACCATTGGGGTCCTCAATTTTCTCAAGGATGCCCAAGAGTTGACCAGACAAACTCTCTCCTAAGACAATGTACCTCAAACTAGGGTTTCCATTTTCATTAGGAAGGTTGAAGTCAAAAGGTACCAAATTATTTCCATGGTCCTAATATGTTCTCAAGATCATGCATGCCAAGTTTCATTCCTTTCACAAGAAGTTTTCTCAGTCAACTGCTCAGATGCCTGAAAATCAACTACACTAGGTCAAAAGTCAATTGTGGCCCACATATAGTCAAACTTCAAGATTTTTGGTCAACATCAACATTATTAAGTTATATTCATCATTTGAGCAAGGATTGATCATGATTCCTCAATGAGTGCCCCAAATTCATCAAAACCCAAAAGTTGCTAAATAAGGGTTTCTAGGAAAAGTCAACCAAACTTTGACCAAGCATAACTTCTTCATACTTTATCAGAAATTTTCCATCCAAGGCTCATTTTGAAGAGGATGCAATTCCTTACAACTCAACTTCATCCCATAAGTTCAAAATATGCACTCATCAAAAGATATGAATTTCTACATTATAGGTCCTTTTGAAAAGTCAACAAAAACACCTTTTGGGTCAAAGCTTCTTGCATGAACATGGAAGACCCAATTGAGATGAAACCTAAAGGGTTGTTTAGGAGACATCCTAAGCTTTCTAAAAAGTCCAAGAACACCTCTCTATGGTTAAAATTGGAGGAGAACTGCCTTGTCAAACTTGACCATTTTTGCAAAATTGTCAAAAGTCAAATGTGCTCAAAAATACATTTTTGTCAAATGGGTCTAGTTTTTCATGATTGAATCTTGCTTGTGACATGGTCCACGACCCAAATCAGCATCTACACTTTATTTGCTTCATTATTTATTTTATTTTGATTTTTTATTATTTAAAATTCAAATTAAATCAAATAACTGCAAAAATACAAAAGATTGATTTTTATCTGATTTTTTGTAGGAATCAAATCCAATCAAGCTGGCATATCATATCCAAGCCGTGCAAGGGTTGATTGAAGCAAAAATAGCATGATTTTGGTTGTTTTGGAAATATATAATACAAGAACAAAATCATATCCAATTGCCATGATTGACAAATATTTAACTCGTTTTTGTTAACCTAAGTTGTTCTAATATATATTGAACAAGAACAATGCATAAGGACAAGGATAGAGATCGTGAAAGCTGCAAACAAAAACTGCAAAATTTTCAAAAAAGTGGTGGATCATTTTCCAATTTAGATACCAATTCAAAGCATTCTAAGACAATCAATAGACTCCTGGACATCTCCAGAACGTGTTTCAATCCATTGCAAGCATCCCCACGCTCAGAATCGCGAGCTACAGACCCACGGTTTTCTCATATAATCTTGAATTTGATTTTACAATTTACGCATGATTAATTACTTTTAAGCATAGCATTGCGTTTGTATCATCATTTGGAACGTTTTGGTTCAATCAATTTTGCATTTGGACGTCTGTATGCGTATTTTCCATTATTAGGGTTTGTTCTTGCATTTTAGGGCTTTATTCTACAGGTTAAATTGGGCCAAGAAAAGAGCACCATGATACTCGTGAGATTAAAACGAGTTGATCTATGTATTCACCAGTAATTTATCTTGCTTGTTTAATATTTTTGAAGCTTACAGGGTTTTAGCTATGGAGTCATGGTCGTAGGTAAAAGTATGGGATCTAAGACGAAGGGCAAGGAAGAAGAAGATAACGTGGCTGATGATCATTGGTCCATTTGAATCTGGCGCGCGCTTTTTTCCTTAGCCACTTTGTTTTATATATTATTCATTGGTTTTATTATTATAACAAACAAGAACAGGTGGCCCAATGTTGAAGCGTGCGTTTGGAAATGTAGAGGACATGGGTTCGATCCCAGGTCCCAGCATTTTCTTATTTTCTAACTTTGTTTCAACAGATCATGTGCATCACACCCCCTGGAGCATACCATGCACTTCCATCATCCAGCCAATGGATTCCTCATCAATCAAATCCAACGCCCATGCAAGAGAGGATCAGGGTGCACCATCAGAAAGAACACAACACTGAATCTCACGCCAAGGATGGTCTCAGCCACTATTGGGCCTGAATAATTCAAATATACACCCCCCTTTTCATCTTCAATACAGACCCATCTTTAATCCTTTTATTTTATTTCTTATTTTCAATTGTTTATTTAATTTCTTTTTTTACAAAATAACACCAAAAACCAGTTTTTTTATTAAATCAAAAAATCACAAAAACCTTAAAAATCTTTTTTTCCTACAAAAAATATTTTGTTTCTTTAATTAATTAATTAGTTTAATTATTTAGGGCAATTTAATTGCTTTTCTATATAATTTAAATTAATTAGAAATTAGGGTTTTTAATTTGCACATAACCTAATTAATTTTTCTCAATAAATGATAATAACCTGAATTTTTTTTCAATTAAATTTTTAGGGTTCTTTAGTTCTCGTATTTAATTCGCCGCGCGCATTTTTTGATTTCTTTTATTATTATTGTAAATGTTTCGAGCTTGTAATAGTAATTAGGGTTTAAACTTCCATATTTTTATTTACCGTCAAGATAATTATGTATCTGCAAAAGCCTTGTAATAGCGTAGGACCTTTACCTTCTCACTTTTATATTTTGGATGCTTGTATATAATTGTTAGTAACTTAGGCGTGTATGACTAACGAATCAATCTTACATCACTAAACTGCAAAGATAAATATAACTGAAATCAAACACTTTTGTACACTTGCACCCCTAGGGTATTACCTCACTTGGTTGCCTCGGAAATAATGGTCGTGCCTCTCGAATGTAGGGATACCTTAGCAATGACCCGTGATTCAAAGTCGTCATAAAGATCACAGTCCCTACTTGTCCCTCGAGTTGCCTACGAATTGATCTTATGATGATAGTCCCTTCGAAACGCTAAGGTATCCTTACTTGTTGCCTTCAGTGACCATTTCGTCCCTTCGAACATCCCTTTAAAAATCCAACGACGATGCTACGTATTTCTCAATAATGGGATAGCATTGTCTAAAAGGAAAACGAACAAACTTTTTTTTGAGTAGGTAGATTAGTTCCTAGGTGCTTGCTCAAACAAATAAAAACTTTTTCACACCAACATTTTCCCAAACAAAGTTTTCAAAAACAACTTCGTAACACTCTTGAGGACAGAAATAAGGGTTCAAACAAAGTAAAACAAAAATTTTCAAAGCAAGCACACAAAAGCAATTTCAAAATGAGCAAGTACCTAAGAGTCCGTGGAAAACCACTGATAGAAAGGGTGATAACACCTTCCCTTTCTATAATCTACCCCCCGTACTCAGAAACATCTCAAAAAAGGTTTTTTCTGTTCTTTTTCCTTTTCGTGATTGGATAAAATAAAATTTGGTGGCGACTCTTGCTCACCGCGACATTTTGTGAACAAAAAACGCAAACCAGTATAACAGTCAATTCTTCCACCGTATCACAACCAACATCTTTGAAGGATAAGATACCAGTCCTCACCAACTTTTGTACTTCAGTTTTCAAAGGATAGAAGTTCTCAACATTGTGCCCTGGTGCTCCCTGATGAAAAGCACATGTTTGGTCTGCCTTGTAATACCAAGGTAATGGTGATGGTATAGCGGTAGGTGGTCTGGTCTGAACCAACTTCTTTTGAATTAACGCCATGAGTAACTCTGCATCGCTCATAGGGATAGGGCCATAACTCTCCCTTATCTGATTATACCCTTGATTCCTCTGATGGGATGGTCTTTGATAAGCAACGGTGGTTGGAGCTACACCAACAACTGGAGTTACTAAGGCGACTTGTTGGTGATGTTGATACTTTCTTCTAGAGGGATTAACCCTTCTCTCTTGAATAACAACATTTGTATCTCCTTCCTTCTTTTTGGAAAAGCCATAGGATGGCTTCTTCGTATTTCTGGAACTTTCACTTTTTGTTAAACGGCCCTCTCTTACAGCCTCTTCCAAATGGATACCCATGCCCACCATTTCAGTAAAGTCACTTGGCACACTCACTACCATCCTCTCATAGTAGAAAGCACCCAGAGTCTTCAGGAAAATCTTAGTCATCTCCTTTTCTTCCATGGGAGGAATCACTTGGGCGGCTACCTCACGCCATCTATGTGCATTTTCTTTGAATGATTTCCTGTCTTTCTGGACCATGGCCCTGAGTTGATCACGGTCAGGCGCCATGTCCATGTTGTATTTGTATTGTCTGATAAATGCTTCTCCCAAGTCGTTGGAAGTATGGATATTTACGTTATCCAAACTCATACCACTTCAACGCAGCACTAGTCAAACTATCATGAAAAAAAGTGAATCAACAGACATTGATCATTAGTGTGGGTAGACATTCTTCTTGTATACATCACAAGATGAGCACGAGGACAAGTGTTTCCCTTGTACTTCTCGAATTCCATGACTTTAAATTTCACAGGTATCTTGACATTCGAGACCAAGCATAAATCATTCCCATTCTCCCTGAACAATTCCTTTCCCTTGAGGGCCTTCATCTCCCTCTGCATCTTGTCAAACTGATCTTGAAAATCATCCATTCTATCATAGAGACCCAAGTCTTCACTTGGTGGAGGAAAAGGACATAACATATCATCATTAGCAAATGGGATTCATCGAAGGAGGTGCAGCAGGAGTAGCATGCACCACAAGAGGTGCAGGAGTAACAGTAGTCTGAACAACTGGAGTAACTTGAGGACCAAGATTGAAACCTTCAGGCACAAAGTTCTATGGCATTCCCCATGGATAACCTTGAGGCATGAGATTCTGAACAACAGCTGGAGTAGCAGACACAGGAATAATCGGAGCTTCAGTAGTAACCCTTGTTTGTTGAGGTTGAACACTCGGTGGATGATTCTGAGCAGCCACCAGAGAAGTGAGATTGGCCATGCCGGCCTTCAGAGCAGAAACTTCCTCGCGTAGCTCGCGATTCTCTTGTTCTAAGTTGTCCATCTTCCTTCTGAAATTAGCTCGAGTATTATAGTGGTGAGATAGCTTGGTGAACGAAGTAAAGAAACTTGGTAAGACACCTGGATATGCATAACAAATTCAAGAAATATGTGCATGATACATGATATGCAATGCACATGATTTATTTTATTATTAATATTTCAAGGGACTTAAAGATTTATAGACACATTGCAAATATCATAGTAATAACACATTTGAAATACTGATAAATTTTATTATAATAACTTCAAAATGGATTACAAGTTTTCAATAATCCCAAGTACAAGATGAAAATAAAGTCTAAAACCCTAATAAGTAAAGTTGATGGAGATCACTCTATACGTTGACGCTTCCCTGTAAGTCTGGAAATGTGAGCCTTCAACTTCTGGTTTTCTTCCGCATATCTAGTGGCAACTTCTTTCCAATAACCTGAATCAGGAAGTGAGCAACTAGCATCAGACTGAGGCTTAGAGGAAAATAAATCCTCTTTCCTCTCCATTGTCTCTACAGCCCGACTCTCAAGAATCTCAATCAAGTCGTCTCTCTCCTTCAAGTCTACTCTATAGGAAATCTATAAAGTTTGGCACTTATTCTTCCAAGCTTCCTTTTCCTGTTGCATCCTGACTAAAGCAAGTTGTAGTTCTTCCACATCATTCAATAGGGGAGGAGTGGTCTTCACAAACAAATCAGGCATAGGTGCTTCCCGGGAATACGACATCTTCAACTGAATAGCTCTCTTTTGGACCCACTAAAGATAAGGCTCCAAAGAAACAGCCCCCCTAGGTCCCAAGTCTTTACTCTTCCTATGAATGTGATGTCAGGCCTTTGCAATCTTCTCCCTAGATTCCTTATGGTCTTCTCTCTCCTTCAGGAAGAAACTAATCAAATGAATACTATTTGGTTTATCCCTCATCAGATAACCAAGCTGTCGTCGTGCAAGAACAGGGTTGTAGTTAATTCCTCCCTTTGTACCAAGAAGAGGTACATTGGGGAAACTACCACAGCTATCGGAAACCTCTACATCATGGTAAGCCCGATGATACCAATCAATATATGAGTGAGTAAGTGCCATGATCTTAGGAGCCAAACAGGGTTCCTTCCTGACATCCCAGAAAGCATCAGACTAAGGCATATGAAAAATAAACCACTGGTACAACAAAGGCGTGCAACAGATGATCATCCCCCCATGATAAGAATTCCGAAGATGAGTAGAGTAATAAGCATTACCCAACTATGTAGGAACTGGGTTTCCAATCATGAAAATCATGATAGCATTAATGTCAACAAACTTGTCCACATTAGGAAATAAGAACAACCCGTAAGCAAGTAGAGCAAAGATGGCCTCAAAAGCGAATGTACTCTTCATCCTAGCAAAGTAACAAGCTTTCTCCAATAAGAACTGAGTTGGTAATCCTCTAATCCCTCCTTTAGTAGTCATATGGGCTTCAACCTCATACTTCCCCAGATGAATCAAAGAAGCAATCTCGTGTGGTTTTGGCTCACCCTCCAAACCAGTAAAAGGAACACGGTTGGTAATAGGTAAATCCAACAGATAAGAATACTCCTCTAGTGTAGGCATCAACTGATAGTCAGGGAAACTAAAGAAATGATATAGCGGATCATAGAATTGGACCAAGGTCGAGAGAATACCGTCCTTCATCCTAAGCTTCATGAGAGGAACGATGGATCCATACTTCTTCCGAAAATATGTAGAACACTCAATCTCTGGAATTAGACTGATCAAATCATCTATCTTCGGATCTTTGAAACTTTATTTTCCAGTCTTTATTTTTCCAGAAGCCATGGTCAAAAGGTACCTGAGATATTCACAAATGGTCAACTTTCAAGTCGCTTGAAATAAAATTTCTTTAAAAGATGCTTATGAGTGCATGGATGCATGATGCAACAATCACACATAAGATCACAAATATAGGGTTCATAGGTTCAACATCACGAGCATGAGGTCGAAGGTACTACCCATAAGGTATGGTCTAAAAGTTATCACCTACCGAACAAGGTTCTAGAGGTTCCCAGAGTCTACATCCTTCCTTCGGATATTACCAACCTCCCGATTAACTCGGTAATTAGTAATATTCTCAAGAAAAACTCGTCCGAGCGTAGTATCGTGTGATAACTATTTCCAGATTACTCTGTCATAGCTTTCGCACTACACCTAATATGCCAAGATGGGTTAGGTATTCTACGGTCCTCGGCTTCAGCAGGCTCCCAGGTCGAAAGCAGCATGTTTTCCCGATTACTCGGTAAACGACACTACAGTCAAAGGGGCCTCCACTGAGTGGGGGATCTCATGCCTCCTTTTTTGGGATTACTCCCTCAAATTTAACATGACTATACCTCCCGTATTATCTTAAAGTTTGCCCAAGTCCGGATATAGGACTTATAAGTAATCACCAAGCACCCTGAAAACCAGGAAAATCCAGACAAACAAGATATACAGCATATAATATATAACAAACAATAGCACATATACAGATTTAAACAAAGAGAGGTTTAACCAACTTAGGGATGGACCAGCAAGAGGTCAATCTTTCCCAAGTGAAGTCGCCATTTTTTTTCTGTAGCGGTAGAAATGTTTAATACTAAGCCATTGGATTGACTAGACTTTTACAGATCAAAATAAAATCACCACCGCGCTTTATTGTTTCCAAATATATAGGAAAAGAGAAACTAACCCAAAAGAGGGGGAAAGATTCAAGGTAAGGGGGTTGGTTATGCAAAGGGGAGGTATTAGCACCCTAAACATCTACGGTACTCCGTAGGAACCTATTTGAAAAATCTGTATATTTTGGCTATAAAATGTTGTATGTAAAATAGATGGTGGAGGTGAGAAAAGAAATATATTTTTTTATGATTTTTGCACCCGCCGTGGTTGCGAACCTTTAATGCCTATGTACCACCTTTGTGCAATAGGGGATCGGGGTACACGTAGTTCACCTTTTAAAAAATTTAAAACACAAGTGTGTTGGTTAATTTTATGAGATAAGACATCATCATCATTGTCCGTGTGGAAATCACACTTACTATCCACAATCATGAGAAAGGAGAATTTGCATCATCTCAAAGTGGAGGATATAGCTTGGATTTTAAGATCAACAATGCCTCACTCAACACCCAAGTGGAAAATATCTCACTTCACTACAAATTATAGAAGTATAGTCGTTTGCATCACTACAAGGATTAACAAGAGTCCAATCTTTTTTGAGAAAAGTTTTAAAGTAAAAAGCCAAAGTGGTAAAATGGTTTGAAATGAGATTGATTGACTCTTAGTCTTATCACAAAAAATGTCAAGGTATTATTAAATTGATTGAAGTTTATTTATGAAAATATTTTGAAAATGCATGGACTTAAGTCCAAGTTTATTATGAAAGTGGTTCAAGTTTTAAAAAAGAATAAGAAGAGTTTTCAAAAGGAGGGAGAAGATTTTTGAAATTAAAGAAGATGGGAGGAAATGAAGAGACTATCCTAAAGCATAAGGTAAAAGCTAGGGATAAGAACCATCTAACCTACAAGAAGCAAATACTTGACATTATGAGTCAAGATAGAATTCCCATTCTTTGGATTGAAACCGAGCAAGCAAAGATACTATACCTCTTGAGAGAACCAAACTTCAAATGTATTAATTCTTCATAAAAATTGGGCAGAGTAACGGTTGTATACGGGTGAATTCCATATTACAAACAAAGTATTTAATCACAATAACCTGCACACAAAACAAACAAACAACCCAATGTCTTGAGGTAAACCTCGAGAACTCCAGCCAAAATATCAATTAAGGTCACAAGATCTCCAAAATAGGTCAAGGCCTCTAATCCTAAGTCCAAGAAGTCCAATACTCCATAATGCCAAGGATAGTAACCAAATAGTCTAAGTATCATTAAAGTTTTCTATGGTTTATGTTGATTATTAAGTATCTTCAAAAAGAAAATAAAAGTTTAAGTGAGCAAAATAAAAATGACATAAAAGTAAATGCTCAAGTGAGCAAAGATGAAAATAGCATGAAATGAAATGCTAAAGTAAACAGTACATAAAGTAGAAGCATAAAAATAAAAACATAAAGTAAAGTCAATTGTTAATAATTAGTGGTTAGTTGGATGACCATCTTGAAACTTTCATTTGGAACTCATTAGAGGATTGGTAGAACCAAAGCCTCTCAACAACAATTTGCATTTGCTTTTTGTCAAGTATATCATTCATTTAAGAATTCTCACGGCAACATTCAATGATCAATGATGTTTAAGTGATCTGCGTTGACCAAGATTTATGAATATTCATTGGAGGATTGGTAGAATCAAAGCCTCCACACAATGAATCTCAAAGTTATTGGATCGAAGGGATTAAATTAACATACTTGGGCTTGCAAATGTAGGTTTGGGCCACGAATGATCATTTATTCGAATCAGGACAAAATTTAGTGCTATATTAAGCAATCGTAAGTGGACTTATATAGAAGTCGCACCTATTTTGAGGCCGGTCAATAGCAATCTATGTATTTCATGTTTGGATAAATTATATAGATATCATTATCCCATAACATGTACTACAATAATAAAGGGGAATAAGATGAAGAGGGAAGGGATTAGAGTTTCAAATATCATCAACATCATTCGTCCATTTTAATGGATTTGGTTTATCAACCTATCAAAACCCAAGACCCAATGATGTTGAAGAATTTTCCTCGAGATATGCTCCAAGTCAGTACCACATGCTATTTCAAGAATCAAACAAGAATCATGTACAAAAGTTTTCAATTTACAAACATTTTTCAAAGGGAAAACCCTAAATGCACACCTAAGACAAGAATAGTTTTAAAATATGAAAATGAATTGAAAAATTATGAAATTAAAAGCCTAAATTCCTAAAGTCCTATAAAATTCAGAAACAAAATTTGGAGTCCCTGGATTGAGGTGGAAATTTGCTTTAGAAATGCAAACTTGGAAACTAGTAAGTTTAAGCCTTAAACTATATGGTTTTGGAAAATAATTTGTGAAAAATATGGAATCACATTGTAAAATTCCAGAAAAATTATATTTATGGCCTCAACATGTTCAAGCACTCCAAACAACTTCATCTCTGATTTTATAGGTATAGGAAGTTAGAAATTTAAATCCATCAATGTGCATGATCAAGCAAAAACCCTAAAAAAGGAAAATAAGTTCAAAAATTAATCAATTAGGTTCAAAGGTAAAATAAATTTGATGTAAAATAACCTAAATGTCAAGAAAATTAAAAGGGTCAGAAAGCATGTTTTTCTTGGATTTTATCTCAAAAGGAAAAAGGAAATAGAAATCTATTTAACAATTCATTAAAAAACACAAGGAAAAGATGAATATGCTCAATTAAATGATTTAATTTGTAATCCAAAAAATTTAAAAAATAGGACAAAAAATATTTTCAAGTAACAATCTCAGAGAGGAGTCTAAAAATATTTTTTATGGATTTTTTACTTAATAGAAACAGGAAAATAAAATTCAAGATTTAAAAGAAAAATTAAAACCCTAATTATTCACATGATTTTATTTAATCAAGAAAAATGATAATAAAAAATGAAATAAAAATCAAAATATGGAAATATACTGAAAAAGGAGTTTAAAATATTTTTTTGATAATTTTTGAAATTTAGAAAATATTAAAATAAAATTTAAGAAAACAAAAAAAATTAATATATGAAGCCTTTTACACTTGTTATTCTCAATATGCGCTGTAAAAGAAAATAAAGCCATGTTCAATCAAAACATTCCACACAGTCATCCCTACCAAATAACCATATTCTTTCTAAATTTCAGTTTTGAAACAACAATTTCAGGTCACGATATCTCACACATTTCTTAATGATATTCAAAGATGTAAACATAACATTCAAGATCAAAGTGTGCTAAACACGATAGTATCAAAAAATTTATGAAATGATGCCTTGATGATGGGGAAAATAGCGCGCGAAGATGACTGCATGAACATGTTTACGATTTGGACATTTGAACAAATAGTTTTCTGGTTTGATTTTCTCCTTCAATTCTCAACCAAACCACTCGATCCAAAGACCAAAATTGCATTTCTTAATTCATAGAACATCAAAACACTCATGGATTAATCAAATAAAGCACCATCTGATTATGAAATGACCATGAAAGCGGTGACATGAACTGGATTTCCAAAAAACTTGTAGAACAAAAAATCAAGCACCAAATGCATATGATTATACTTCAGATATAGAATCTAGCCAGCTAAATCCAATGTGAATAGAGTTTAACGCATGATTCGATCTAGCATGGTAAGGAAGTGGATTTGAGAATCTACCTTGATGAGTGAAAAATAAATCGACTCGATGCCTCTGCTTTGCAGTAGAAACACCAATGCTTCTTCTTCTTCAAGCTTTAATGGAGCTAGATGTTCAAGAGGGAAGAACTTGAGTACATATCTCTTGGAAAAGAATGTAGAAAATTCGGAGTTTTTGAAGAGAAAGGGAGAAGTTTCGTACGGGAGGGAGGAATAAAGCTTGCTTCCTGATTTTCTTTTCCAACCCCTTGATTGTTGAATGCAATTTCCTTTTCTAGAGTTTGTAATGAGAGAGTGAATAAAATAAGAAAAATGAGAAGTGAGAGTGAGGTGTGAGGTGTTGTGCGTTTTATGTTGGCTTGAGGGTGCAAAACATGCATATTGAATAAGTGAGAAAGGTTGAGATGTGAGATGGCAGGCTGGAGCTTTGGCTGGCACGGGAAAAAAATCCATGCATTCCCATGCAAGTCTTGCCATTTCATGGTCATGCCTTTACCTCCTTATCTCTCTCCATTGTGCATGAAATGTCACAAAGTTTGAATCAGAAATGGAGAGGACATTACATACTCCAACTTTGATGTTCAAAATCTTTTAAAATAAAGCTTGGATCAATGAGATATTTGGCTATTAATGCATGCTTACAAACTTCTTGATAAAATTCCAGGCCTGACAGGACTTGTTATGCGCGCGTGAGGCCTGTCTGGGCAAAACATTTTAGCTTGCATGATGCCTTCTCCTTTCAATTATATCTCTAAATTTATGGAGAATTTGGAAAAACTTTCTGAAGCAAAATTGTTCCTCACATTTAGGGCTTCAACTTTGATGTTGGACATTTCTCAAAATAATGAATATTTCACATAGAAAAGTATTAATGAATGCACGCCCACAATATGTTTGATGGAATGACTGCCTAGCGCGCGTGACTTGCCATGTGCTGGGCAAAAATTCAGCTTTCAACTCAAAATCCTAATCACCATATGTTTATTTACACTTAACCATTTGAGACAATTCTTGAATGAAAAATGAAGAGAAAACATCAATCTACAACTTTCATGTTGTCAACTTTTTGATTTGAATCCAAATGGTCATTCAAAAATGGACATGAAGAATTCAAATTTTTACATTTTTAACCAAAATTTCACTAAGTGTCAAAAATCTTCCAAGCTTCATAACTTTTTTTCCTTTCATTTTTTGGACTTGTTGAAAATCCTAAAAAGTTGGAGAATTTGTCATCCTCTTTCTAGGAATCTAAAGTTTGCACATTTTCAATAAAAATTGAGAAAATTATAACCAGTCAAAATTCAGCCCTATGGATACTTAGAAAAATTTTAAAACTTCAAATAACTTCCTTAACAAGTTAACTCCAATTCACACTTCCTATTGATATTTTTGCACTATTGACCATGAAATATGAGAATAGTGATGTTGAATTGATGGTTGACCAAAATATCACTTGGTCAACAACTGATTTTGACTGTCTTTTAAGAAAATGACCATTTTACCCCTTTTTATCAAATGAACCCTTTCAAGCCAAAATTGATGATCAAAATTCCAATGATAGATGCTCATGAATATGTATAGAAGTATGGGATCAAGAATTTCCAAAAAATCTAGAGATCTCCTGATTAAACTCCAAACCCTAGTTTTGATCATCTGCGCTAGAAGATCGTGACATGACTGCAATTATGCCATGACCTAAAAGATGATATTCCAAGGGACAAAATATACACACTTTGAGGTTAGTTAGAAGCATACAAGTACAAGATATACAAATAAAAGTGCTTCAAGGTGCTTGGTGATTCTCATAGGCAAACCCTAAGACAGGATGCAGTAGAAGAAAAACCCCAAACCCTAATTTGTGATCTGATTGCATTGTGATGGTATGAGATGATTGAGGAATCTTAGGGGGAAAATTGGGGTACAACAAACACAAAATAACATGGAGGCATTAAGAGTTGATACCTAAGTGATTACTAAGCCTAAATATATCTCTAGAATTTAAGCCTAATAGATATTCATTCTAAGTTCGGATTCAATTTGTCCATCTCAACAACTCAAACCCAAACACTTAGCAAGCTAAAAAGGATAAACATTAATAAAGATTTGTAAAGAAAGCTTCATGAAACACCATGAGCAATAAATATAAATATAATCAAGGTAAAGTTACATACAAAATCCAACAAATAATAGTTACAAAGAGAGGAAGAGGAGAAGAAACCAAATTTCTCATGGTGTCAAACACAATACATCAAGCTCCCGACCCCAGACATCCAATTACAAACCATAAATGTTATTTTCTAAGCTCTAAATATCAAAGAATGAAGGTGATGGAGTTTGGGAACAAATACCCCAAAAACCATAACCTAGAAAATGAACTAAAATCTGTTTTATAACACTATTCTCAGCAGACCGCGCTTAGCGACCTCAGCGCGCTAAGTGGGTTGCACGGTATTTAAACAATAAATCGCCTAAATCACGCTAAGCGCGCTGTCTGCACTAAGCAAGCTCAAAATTTATGCTTCTGCCAAACTTCACAAAATCACTCAGTGTGCTACAACTTCCGCTTAGCGCGCCTGCCTGGATAGAACTTTCTCAAAAATGGTCTTTTATTCCGAAAACGCCCATCCAGAGTTCTGCCTTTGACACCTTATTCCTCGATGCTCCAAATATGCGACAAATACCTACAAAATAAACCAAAACTATCAAATGTTACACTATTTACATAAAAACACAATTATTCGCGAAGTAAACTTATTTACAAACAAATCAGGGAATTATTCAAAGAATATTAACAAAAGTATCGATAAGTGCAACAAAACTTATTCGCAAAAATAGCTATAAATTGCACTTATCAACTGTCCGAATGAAAAAGGAGGAAAATCGAAGAAAAAAAGACTTAAGTACAAAGCATAGTTAGAGAGGTATCTGAAGAGGAAGCTCGAGATTTAAAGGTTCTAACACAAACTCTCTGTGTCATGTGAACATCAGACGGAATGTATTTTGATCAATTTGAATGGATGTCTCACATTTGAGTATCGAGTTGCTGTGATTTTCATGAGTTCTTGTAATGGTCGCTTGAGGTCAAGCAACAGTTTAAGTTTAAGGGAGTTTGATCAGTGGTTTTTACACAGTTATTTACCATTTTATTTTATTGTTTCTTTTTATTGTCGAGTGTTTTATTTCATTTGGCCACTTTTTATGCGTTGGTTATGTATTTTAATGTTTTCAAGTTCAAAAGAATAAATCGGGACAAATTGGTGCAAAACTCAGAGTTTCTGAAGAAATGAAAATATCCACCTATAGGAGGCTTGACATAGCCACCCGTGTCACCTGACACGGGCCATGTCAAGATGATAGCCAGGACGAGATCCATGAATAGGGGAAGTCAGGCGTGTGACACGAGCACCCGTGTCAACTAACACGGCCCATGTCAGCTGACACGGCCCGTGTCAGGATGCCTGAACCAAGATTTCAATAATTGAATTTCCAGAGGTCCAACACGGGCACCCGTGTTGCCTGACATGGCTCGTGTTTGGTTGCGATGTTGATTTCAGTATTTCAAGTTATAATGTTCATTAGTTGGAATGTGAGGGTGTTTTGGGTATTTCAAATTGACCTAAATGAGTTTTTTCTATTTATATGAGTTTCCACGATGAAATAGTGAACTTTTTGATGGGAGAAGATTAGGAACGATAAATATTGGTGCTCTCAAGATATTTGGAGACGCATATTCCTCTGTGAGCAATAGCAATTAAAGATCGAAGAATCCATACCTTTTGTAATGTCTAATTTTTTTATTGCTTTTCTTTTTAATACTATGAGAGGATAAACCCCCCAATGCTAGGGGGTGTCCCTGATTTGCAAATGTAATGATTTTGAATTCTTGAATTTGATACAATAGGTTCTTTTCAACTTAATTATTCAATGTTCTTATGCTTTTCCTATTGAACCAATAGGGATTCATTCACAATTAAAAATTAGGGTTGAACCTCCATTGTTAAAGTTTATGATCGATTAGACTAAAGTAGATATCACATAGGACTAGGGATACCCTATAGTTTACTGGTAAAATCTTGATAAAATAAATGCTTAGTTTCATCATAATTCTCTAAGGCTTAGGTATTAGGATGAAGGACCAAAGGTTTTCCCACTAAGGACTTTGGGGAAAACAAACTAAAGATTCGGTAGTTGAAGGTAATGAACTTGTTGAAGAAATCAAGAGTAAAGGTTATTACAGGGGAAAATCACACACTTACACCTAGCATGCTCCTCATATCACTGAAAAGCCAATTTTTATTTCTGCTATTTGTTAAGTGGCAATTTCAAAACCAAAACCCCAAATTAAGTTTTTGTTTAATTGAACATGAATTGAACTCAATAATTGTACGCGGTCCTTGAGATCGATACTTTTGGATTTCCCATTATTACTACATTGGAGAATTAGTACACTTGCTAATTTATCGATCACCTCACATTGAGTAGATTGAGTCGGTGTCAGCTCTGGTACGTAACACTTGGGGGAAATTGTACTTGTTTTATTTATGTTGGGAGTAAACTATTGTAGAACTCCATTGGTTGGATTTAATTGATGTTTTATGTTGAATTTTGAAAGATGATATTTACCACTCATGTTAAAGAGTTGAGAATAATTGTTATTGATGTTTTCCACTGTGAATAAATGCAACAAAGTTTAAAATATGACAAATAAGTGATTATGTGTTGTGTATCTTTATATACGAGCATGTATGATGTATGAAGGTGACATCCTAATGTATGGAAATTGTTTAAATTTTTATGATTTATTTAATTATCATGATGGACTAATTAGGGTGTTACACAGTTCACTTGCAGGCATGTGCTTAATGCCTGCATGTTTTTGACATTCTTGACATCCCTTGGAGAAATCTATGTAATCTTTCAACATAGTCGACTAGTAAAATCCTATGTGAAACAATAGCCATCTCATTTTTGGTCTGGATTGATGAGATCCACAAGATCCTCTATGTACTTCATACATTTCTAAACATGTCTCGCTCTTGCCAAGGCATTTCAGAAGAACTCCCTCAAAAGTCTTCTTAAATATTTCATTTCCCATAATCTTGTAACTCAGAACTCTATACTTGACTTTTTGGTATGTCGACCCAATTAGATTGTTTTGATATTCGACTATGGGTTTTCGCTAATCTCTATCTGACAAAACTTAAATGGAAAGATTTCCAACACTTCGAAATTTTCAAAATATGTATAATTTATTAAGTCTGGCATGACTTTTAATCCATCAAATCCTACCCCCCCCCCCCCCCTCCCATTTTTGGCATTGACGCTGCCTCTGGTTTACAATCAACAGATCTTTGCTTGTCTTTGATCTCCACCAACACATATAATGTTTCTTTAGAAATCTTATAACCTGAAGCAGTCCGGGTTATCACCAAACTGTCTTTGATGCATTTATACTTTTTGTTCACTTGTTGCATGATCATTTCTGAGTTGTATTTTATGTCGACATATTTTGCCCCCCAGATCCAACAAAACCTGAAGTCTTGTTATCAAGGCTTTTTATTCATCCTTGTTGTTAGAACAATCGCATTCAATTTTAAACTTGAATTTGGTGGGAATATTTTCTGGCGACATGATGAAAATACCAACCCATGTTCCAGATGTGTGTTTGGAACCATCAAAGTATAATTTCTAGGGCCTTGTACTTATGTAATTTTCCATCGCTTCGACCTTCGAATGGTCAACAGTTAAATCTATAAAGATTTGACCTTTTACATCTTTTTCTGGGTTGGCCCAATGGATAAGCATGGCCCAATCCACTTTAAGGTCCATAATGGCCCAATAAATTTGGCCCAATCAGTTGGGGAAAACAGGAGGCATTTTTCACTTCTTCCCCTTGGTAAGAGACACATAGTCGGTAGACCCCTAGTCTAACACACCATCACTGCCCTTAGTTTTACGTCTTCCCATCATGCGGAGAGTAATCTTCCAGGAATGACAAGACCGTGTCTGCCCGTGACCACGCCCCTAATCGAAGCAACAACTAGTTCCATGCACCTATGCTCGTTAGAACAACTAATTTCGAGCATCTCCCCCAGGATTATGAGCACGAGCTGCCCGCTCCTGGAAGTTACCTATTTTTGATGGCCTAATATCCAGGCCCAAAAATAGGGACCAGTGGCCAAGCGTCGGGGGCATTTTATAAACCCTCACACTTGTGAGGGTTAGGTATCCATTATTTAAACCTAAAACCATATATTCTCTCTTGTATCTCTTTGCACTCTTACTTACTTGAGCATCAGAGTGCCTTCCCGGTACACCCCCTCCTCTTTGATTCTAGCCTTGGAGACGTAGATATCGACCCATTACAGGTTCTGATCACCGGTAAGATTTATGGTGCCGTCTGTGGGAAACTGCTTTCCCCATCTTTCTTTCCCCGGAAACTAAATATCAAAACAAAATTTCAAGATTCAAATCATGGACGATCAAGATGAAATCTATCTCATTGGAAAAATTGTCCTCTCCCTTATCCACAAAATAGACAATGACAGAGAAACCCCTTTCCATGAAGACATTCCCCTGAGAGACGGTTGCACCACGTCTCCCTTCTCTAATGATGTTGAGGATGACGATGTCCACTTCATAGAAGCTAACAAGTCCAGGAAGGTCCAAGAAGAAGCATCAGTTGTTTTCCAACCTGTTTAGGTATCGGCCAACGTTGACCCAACCATGGAAGCGTTACTCATAACATTAAATCAGACCAATGCTTTGATCCTCTAGCAGAACAACATGATTGGGGATTTGGAGAAAGTACGTTGGTCCAGATCTCCTCTGAGTCACCAATGACGGGGGTCTCATAGCTCATCTCCATAATGAACCATTTTTCGTTCCGCTCTAGAAAAACTAGGAACCTCGCTAATCAATAAATGGTAGCATACTCCTTCTCGCAGAGACTGGTACTCCCGGTCGCAAAAAAGACCAGAGGCAACCAGAAGTCAGAGAATCATTGTTCTCCTTCTCCCAAATTAAAGGGTTGTCATAGAAGCACATCCCCTCGATGTGAGGTTAGTCCTCGATGAGGAAGGAACAAATATTCTCCCCCACCATCACCTGATTGGAGTGAAGACGATGAACCCCGTGGTCTGTTGTCAATAGAAATCACGGAGACTCCCCTACTTGTCAGGCTAGAGAAGCCTTCAAACTTGGGGACTTACGATAGGACCACCGATCCATACTAGCACATCATGAATATCGATCCCCTACTCGATTACTGAGGTGTCTGGGGAGCCATCAAGTGCCGACTCTTTCACCACTCTGAGAAAAGGGGCTATGGCTTGGTACACAAGCCTCCCTGATTAGTCGATCACATCATGGAAGAACCTGGGGAAACAGTTCTCCAATAATTTTACGGCCTCTCACCGACATCCCAAATATAAATCATCACTGGAGGTGATCATTCCAGGGAAATACAAATCCTTTTGGGCGTATATAGAAAGATTTAACTGCGAAGCTGTTCAGGTCTCCACGACCAACGGTATGAAGAAATATTTGCTTGAACGCAGGCTACGTCCCTGTAGTGATTTGCCAGGGCAATTGGAATCGAAACACCTGCTACACTAGATGCCCTCCTCCTCAAGGTCCAGGAATACATCCAGTATGAAGAAAAGAAGCTGCCAACAACATACAAGACTCACGACATCAGGAGAATGCCAAAGTCTCAAAGCACGAAGACTCCTTGACATCTTGTTGGGGAGAAGATAAATGAATATATAACAAACCCCATGAATTACAGGAATACAAAGGACCAGCTGGGAGGTTCCATGAATACACTCCCATGAATGACTCACGCAAGCGCATCCTGACTGACTGTGCAATTTTGGAGTTTCATCAGGCTGTGGTCCTCTTTCCTCGACAGACACCGTCCAGGCCCGAGACGGATAAAACTAAATATTGTCGGTTCCACAAGAGCCACAGGAACACCACTGAAGACTGCATCCATATGAAGGATGCCATTGAGATCCTCATCAGAGATGGGCATCTCAAGCAGTACAAAAAAAAGAAGGTCATCACGAGGATGCCCCTGAATTAAAGAAGGTCGAGGAAGAGAAACCATCTTCTGACGACGTCACCATGCCAGTCGCCATGTGCATTTCTCGATCGAAGGATTTCTACATCCCCGATAACATCGAGCACCCCCTCTAGTCTCAACACACAGCCTCTGGGAGACCTTCCCCTCCACTATGGTCATATCTGGCGGGGGATTCAATAAAGTCATCATGGACTCGGTAAAGAGAAAGATCGAGCAGCTGATCAATGAAAGCTCCAACAAGAACTCCACCCTCGACAATATTAAAGGAAACTATATCCTCATCACATTCTACCTTGAGGATCTCCTTGACGGATCTCCTAATTCAACCATCTCGCTTCTCGTAAGAGCACAAGTGTTCACCAAGGGAAGCTTAGTCGAAATTATATACTCCCAGATGTTCACCACCTTGCAGCTTAATGAGACACACCTGACGCCTTATGTAGGCTCATACTTACAAGGTTTCAACAGTGCAATCACCAAACCATGGGGCTACATCGAATTGATAGTCACCTTCGAGGAAGTAGAGATAGTCATATCCTATAAGTTTTGGTTCCTGGTAATTGACAGTCTGTCTCTATATTAGTGTATTCTGGGGAGGCCCACTCTGGCCTAGCTAATAGTCATTCCCTCCATCGTACACCTGAAGATGAAGTACTACACTTCAAAAAGGATCAGCGCCAGCCTCCGCAGGGATATCGAAGCCGCAAGAAGATGATTTGAGACGGCCTCGAAAGGGCTGAACTCCATCATAGCACCACTCAAAGCAGCCAATCATTCTACCCGACCCAGTAGCTCAAAAGAGCCAAAGTTGCTTCCTCATGTTAACACTGTAATTGCAAGCTTATCAAGTCATATTTAAAGCATTTGTTTTGATGAAGACAACATGGATATCAACATTTAAAGGATGTGCGAAAAGCTTATCAACATCATATAGAAGTCTTGAAGATTAGAAGAAGAATTATTGAAGAATCAACAATGTCAAAAGGTTTAAATAATTCTTAATCTTGAATATAGATGTTCACAAATATGCATTCATAATCATATACATATCCTGCATTTTTAATGTTAAGAAAAACCTTGTTTGAAATCTTTTTCAAAAAGAATTTTTGAAAATAAACTTTCAGGAACCCGTTCCTCCCTAACAGGGAACCGGGTTCCAAACTTGTTCAAAAAACACCTCCCTGGATTTTGTACCAGGAACTGGGTTGTACCAATAGGGGAACCGGTTCCTGCGTGATATTTTTGAATTCTGACTTATAACGTTCACTAAGAACCGGGTTCTGCCTGTGTCGGAACCGGTTCCCAGCGAACCAGTGCAGCTTTTCTTTTGGTTTTTGAACATTTTTCTAATGGTATCCTTTCATGAATGCATTGCATCTTTTCATATGAAATGACATGAATGAAGAGGTTTTTGTGACATTATAAAATGTGCAGATTTTTCAGATTTTAACATAACTTTCATATAACAACAAAAACAATAAACCTTCTTCAATAAACATTTTTCTCATTCAAATTTGCATACAAACTTTCATGTGTTCATAATTTTGTGAAACTTGCCATATACATTTTCATTAAGAAATCATTACAAGTTTCATACATACATTGTGAACATTTATAATCATTGCTTGAGAATTGTTTCTATCTTGAAGAAGAAGATCAATTGAAGATTGATAGTGCTCTCCATCTATTTCAAATAAATCATTGTATTACAAAAGAAATTATTCCCTTACTATCCAGGATTGTTGGAAGTAAGTGTTGTGATTTGAAGAGGATTGTTCTTCATTCACATTAGTGTTTGTTTGATCTTAAAGGTGTTAAGAACCTTTGGTCACCCTATAGGTTAGATAGTAAGCATAGGCTGTACAATCATTCTAACTATAGTGAAATTTCTTTCGTGTTGGAAAGGGTACTGGAGTACTCTCGGATTGTGAGGGGAACCAGGATATATCACCGTGTTCTTTACTTTTCCGCTTTTATCGCTTTCATCATCATAATCAAGAAAAGATAAGATATAATCAAAACCTTCAAACACTTAACCAAAAATTACTTCAAGTATTCTCATAAAACCGAATAAATTTTTGTATAGCTAATTCACCCCCCCCCCCCTCTTAGTCACTCTTAGACTTACAATTGGTATCAGAGCAAGTTATAGGTAACTTGTTCCTAAAGATCCAGAATGGCTTCCGCAAATCCAAATCCGGTTTTCAAAGATGGTGGTAGTAACAACAAGCCTCCATTGTTTTATGGTGAATACTTTGACTTTTGGAAAATTCGCATGAAGGCTCATCTTGAAGCGCAAGGAGAAGAAATATGGAATGCTGTTGAGAATGGTCCATTTACTCCGGTTTGTGTTGTCAATGGTGTTGGGTCATCAAAGCCTAAAGCATCATGGGATGACGATGACAAGAAAAAAGTTCTCTTTGACAAAAAGGCAATCAATATTCTCCAAAGTGCTCTTAGTATGGATGAATTTTTCCGAGTATCGGCATGTACAATGGCAAAGGAAATTTGGGATACTCTTGTAGAAACTCATGAAGGAACCGCCGAAGTCAAAAGGTCTAGATTGAACACTTTGAGTCAAGAATATGAATTATTCAGAATGCTGCCCGGAGAATCCATCCTTGACTTGCAAAAGAGATTCGTTCACTTGACAAACCATTTGAAGGCACTTGGTAAGACCTTAACTAACAATGAATTAAATCTTAAAGTGCTTAGATCTTTAACTAGGGAATGGCAACCAAAAGTGACAACAATATCCGAAAAGAAAAGCCTATCAACTATGACTTCCGCAACACTTTTCGGAAAGCTTCAAGAATATGAGACGAAACTTGGAAGACTTGAAAAACATGAGAATCATGAGAAGAAATCCAAAGGCATTGCTTTGAAAGTTAATTCAAAAGAAAGTAAAGATAAAGATGCATCGGAGGAAGATGAAAATCTCTTGCTTCTTGTAAAAAGGTTAGGAAAATATTTTGGTCATAAAAATAATCTTCATAATACTAACTTTGTCAAAAGAAAGAAATTCTATAAGCATAAAGATAAAGAAGCCTCCACATCAACACAAGATGTCACTTGCTATGAATGTGGAAAGCAAGGTCACATAAAGCCGGATTGTCCAAAACTCTCCAAGAAAAATGGATTCAAAGGCAAAAAGGAGTTCAAGAACAAAAAGGCTTATGTTGCATGGGATGATAATGAGATAAGTTCTTCATCTGATTCGGAAAGCGACGAATGTGCAAATCTAGCATTGATGGCTTCACATCACTCCGACGATGAAGAAGAGGTATGCTTGAAATCCACATCAAATGTTTGGTATCTTGATAGTGGATGTTCAAAGCATATGACAGGAGATGTACACCAATTTTCATATCTAGTACATAAAGCCAAAGGGTATGTCACCTATGGAGACAACACCAAAGGAAAGATACTTGGCGTTAGAATAGTTGGCACACCTCCATCCATTCAAATTGAGGATGTTCTCTATGTTGAAGGATTAAAGCACAACCTTCTTAGCATAAGTCAACTTTGCGATAGAGGGTTCAAGATCAAATTCAACAAAGAAGAATGCCTTATTATGGATGAGGCAACCAATGAGGTAAAACTCAAAGGTATAAGATCTAACAATATTTTTATGATTACTTTAGATGATTTGTCTATGAAGGTACAATGTCTTATGGTAAACAACAATGATGCTTGGTTATGGCACAAGAGGATTGCTCACATTCACATGGAGCACTTGAACAAATTGGTTAAGCATGACTTAGTTCTTGGTCTACCAAAGATGAAGTTCATCAAAGACAAATTATGTAGCGCTTGCCAAAAGGGCAAACAAACCAAATCAACTTTCAAATCTAAGAATGTGGTGTCTACTACAAGACCACTACAATTGTTACACATGGATCTCTTTGGTCCATCAAGAACAAAAAGCTTCGGAGGTAATGTATACGCTTTGGTTATTATTGATGATTTTTCTAGATTTTCTTGGACTTTGTTTCTTGTGCAGAAAAGTGATGCTTTTAAAGCTTTTAAGAAGTATGCTAAGCAAATCCAAAATTAAAAATCACTAAAGATTGTATCCATAAGAAGTGATCATGGTGGAGAATTCCAAATGCACAATTTGAAGAATTTTGTGAAGAACATGGTATCTCTCATAATTTTTCAGCACCTAGAACTCCACAACAAAATGGAGTAGTTGAAAGAAAGAATAGGTTTCTAGTGGAACTTGCAAGAACAATGCTTAGTGATGCAAATCTTCCTAAATATTTTTGGGCGGATGCGGTTAGTACGACATGTTATGTTGGAAATCGAGTTATCATTAGACCTATATTAAAGAAGACTCCATATGAACTCTTCAAAGGAAGAAAGCCAAATATTGCTCACTTCCATATTTTTGGATGCAAGTGTTTTGTTCTTAACAATGACAAAGACAATCTCGGTAAGTTTGACAAGAAATCCGAAGAAGGTATATTTCTTGGTTATTCTCTTTTTAGTAAAGCATATAGAATTTATAATAAAAGAACTTTAACTATTGAAGAATCTATGCATGTATCTTTTGATGAAACTAACACCTCTAAGGAGGAAGTAGTTGTGTGTGATGATGATGATCCTATAGATTTACCCCTGGAAGATCTTTCAAATGATCAAGTTGTGAAATCACCGGAAAATCAAGAAAG
The DNA here is from genome assembly GCA_948472305.1 of Vicia faba. NCBI lineage: Eukaryota > Viridiplantae > Streptophyta > Magnoliopsida > Fabales > Fabaceae > Vicia > Vicia faba. The sequence goes on from OX451736.1 coordinate 766,342,992, forward strand.
AATTGTACAACAAGATTCAAACATCAATGATCTACCAAAAGAATGGAGAACTCATAGAGACCATCCTATTGACAAAATTATTGGTGACATTAGCCAAGGAGTATCAACAAGATTAAATCTAAAAGATGCTTGCTTAAACATGGCGTTTGTTTCTCAAATTGAAACTACCAAAGTTGATGAAGCCTTAGGAGATGATCAATGGATTTTTTCTATGCAAGAAGAATTAAATCAATTCGAGAGAAATCAAGTTTGGGAACTTGTTCCTAGACCAAGTGGTAAACACATCATAGGTACCCGATGGGTGTTTAAGAACAAACTTGATGAGAATGGTCTAATTGTTCGAAACAAAGCAAGGTTGGTTGCCCAAGGTTACAATCAAGAGGAAGGAATCGACTTTGAAGAAACATTTGCTCCGGGTGCAAGGTTAGAAGCTATACGTCTTTTACTTGCTTATGCTTGTTCATTAAATTTTTAGCTTTTTCAAATGGACGTCAAAAGCGCATTCTTGAATGGATACATCAATGAAGAAGTCTATGTCAAACAACCTCCGGGATTTGAAGACTTCAAACATCCTACACATGTCTTTAAGTTGAGAAAGGCTCTTTATGGCTTAAAGCAAGCACCAAGAGCATGGTATGATAGACTTAGCAATTTTTTGTGTGAAAAAGGTTTCGAAAAGGGTAAGGTTGATAAAACTTTGTTCATTAAGAAAATCCAAAGTAACACTTTATTGGTTCAAGTCTATGTTGATGATATCATTTTTGGATCGACTAACAAAGAAATGTGTGAGGAATTCTCATTAATGATGCAAGGAGAATTCGAGATGTCTATGATGGGAAAGATGAACTAATTTCTTGGACTACAAATTAAGCAACTAAAAGATGGAATCTTCATCAACCAATCTAAGTATTGCAAATAATTATTGAAAAAGTTTGATATGGGCAATTGTAAAGCAATGAGTACTCCAATAGGCTCCGGTACATATGTTGATCAAGATGAATCTGGTACTCCAATTGATATTACAAAATACCGAGGTTGTAAAACTGATCGTAAAAGCACAAGTGGTACTTGTCACATTATTGGAAATGCATTAGTATCATGGGCTTGTAAAAAACAAGCATGTGTTGCTCTTAGCACGGCCGAAGCAGAATACATAGCAGCGGGTAGTTGTTGTGCACAAATTCTTTGGCTCAAGCAACAACTCCGTGATTACGGACTTGATCTCGGATGCATTCCTCTTCGATGCGACAATACAAGTGCTATCAATATTACAAAGAATCCGGTCATGCATTCAAGAACCAAACATATAGATATTCGACATCATTTTCTCCGTGATCATGTACTTAAAGGAGATGTCGAAGTCACTTTTGTGGATACTCATAACCAACTCGCAGATATCTTCACAAAACCGCTTGCTCGAGAACCATTCTTCAAAATCCGAAGAGAACTTGGTATTTTGGATGAAGGTGATCTCTAAATGTTTCTCATAAGATGCACGTCTTAATTTTTCTTCAAGAAAAAACTTTTTTGTTTCAGTACACTCTGCTTCTACTCCTTCTTTTATATGTTTTTACTTCTTCATTTTTAAATGAATTTATTTCACTCTTTTTCCCCATCCTTTTTGATGTTAACAAAGGGGGAGAAGAATATGCATATGTGTTGTTTTGTTTCAAAGAAATTGCAGGCACTCACTCCAAAATTCAAAGAATCATGGACTTAGGGGGAGCATACACTTTAGGGGGAGCCTTGCATTTGCTTAACATGTTTGCTACACAAAACAACATAAACATTTCAAGAATTGTTTTCAAGACTTGGTTGTCATCATCAAAAAGGGGGAGAATGTAATTGCAAGCTTCTCAAGTCATATTTAAAGCATTTGTTTTGATGAAGGCAACATGGATATCAACATTAAAAGGATGTGCAAAAAGCTTATCAACATCATATAGAAGTCTTGAAGATTAGAAGAAGAATTATTGAAGAATCAACAATGTCAAAAGGTTTAAATAATTCTTAATCTTGAATATAGATGTTCACAAATATGCATTCATAATCATATACATATCCCGCATTTTTAATGTTAAGAAAAACCTTGTTTGAAATCTTTTTCAAAAAGAATTTTTGAAAATAAACTTTCAGGAACCGGTTCCTCCCTAACAGGGAACCGGGTTCCAAACTTGTTCAAAAAACACCTCCCTGGATTTTGTACCAGGAACCGGGTTGCACCAATAGAGGAACCGGTTCCTGCGTGATATTTTTGAATTATGACTTATAACGTTCACTAAGAACTGGGTTCTGCCTGTGTCGGAACCGGTTCCCAGCGAACCAGTGCAGCTTTTCTTTTGGTTTTTGAACATTTTTCTAATGGTATCCTTTCATGAATGCATTGCATCTTTACATATGAAATGACATGAATGAAGAGGTTTTTGTGACATTATAAAATGTGCAGATTTTTCATATTTTAACATAACTTTCATATAACAACAAAAACAATAAACCTTCTTCAATAAACATTTTTCTCATTCAAATTTGCATACAAACTTTCATGTGTTCATAATTTTGTGAAACTTGCCATATACATTTTCATTAAGAAATCATTACAAGTTTCATACATACATTGTGAACATTTATAATCATTGCTTGAGAATTGTTTCTATCTTGAAGAAGAAGATCAATTGAAGATTGATAGTGCTCTCCATCTATTTCAAATAAATCATTGTATTACAAAAGAAATTATTCCCTTACTATCCAGGATTGTTGGAAGTAAGTGTTGTGATTTGAAGAGGATTATTCTTCATTCACATTAGTGTTTGTTTGATCTTAAAGGTGTTAAGAACCTTTGGTCACCCTATAGGTTAGATAGTAAGCATAGGATGTACAATCATTCTAACTATAGTGAAATCTCTTTCGTGTTGGAAAGGGGACTGGAGTACTCTCGGATTGTGAGGGGAACCAGGATATATCACCGTGTTCTTTACTTTTCCGCTTTTATCGCTTTCATCATCATAATCAAGAAAAGATAAGATATAATCAAAACCTTCAAACACTTAACCAAAAATTACTTCAAGTATTCTCATAAAACCGAATAAATTTTTATATACCTAATTCACCCCCCCCCCCCCTCCCCCCCTCTTAGGCACTCTTAGACTTACAAACACGATCAACCTCGATAGTTATTTCACTAAGGATAATCTGTAAGATCAAAAGAAGAAGGGGAAAGAAGCCCGACTCACTATATAAACTTCCTCAACATCATCAAGTAATGAGGAGCCTGCACATCCCTTGTGACCACTTCCAGATGGGGAATTCTAGATCATCCCCCTCAGTAACGACCCCAACAAAGGAGTAAAGGTCGGCACTGGTCTTCCTGACTTGGTGAGGAAGCAACTAAAATCATGCCTCAAGGAGAATGCATATTTGTTTGCATAATACGCTGCGGAGATGCTCGGTTTATATCCAGAGGTAGCATGTCACCAGCTGACAATAGATCCTTCCTTTAAGGTTGTAGACCACCGTAGACACAAGCAATCTCTGGAGAAAACAGAAACTGTCGAGCAAGCTGTAAAATATCTCCTCGAGGAAAATTTCATTGGTGAAGACCAGTACACAACATGGCTATCTAATGTTTTACTTGTAAAGAAATTGAATGGAAAATGGAGAATGTGTGTTGACTATACCGATCTCAATAGGGCTTGCCGTAAAGATGCTTATCCTCTGCCTAACATAGATAGATTAGTTGATAATTCTGTTGGTTTTAAATTGTTGTCTTTTATGGAAGCATACTCTGGATACAACTAGATCCCCGTGGCAAAAAGCGACAAAAAATACATGAATTTCATGACCGAATCAGGCAACTATTACTACAATGTGATGCCCTTCGGCTTGAAAAACACTAGTGCCACGTACCAAAGAATAATGAACAAAGTCTTCTAAGAAGAGATTGGAGACATGCTCGAGGTCTAAATGGATGATATGATCGTGAAATACCAAAAGGAGTTCGACCATATGCTCCACCTGAAAAGGATGTTCGACCAAGCAAGGAAGTGCAAAATGTAATTCAACCTAGAGAAATGCACCTTCGGCGTACGAGCAGGAAAATTCCTAGGCTTTTAACAGAACAAGGAATTCAAGCCACCCTTGACAAATGCAGAGCATTATCCGAGTTTCTAACTCCAATTAAAAAAAATTAAATCCAATCTATAAACAGGATGCTCACCTCGTTATCTCGCTTCATGGAAAAATCTGCCCAGCATGCACTTCTCCTTTACAAACTTCTTTTCAAAGAATCGGCATTTGAATGGACCGAGGAGTGAAAGCAAGACCTCTTCCACCTCAAACGAGAACTCTCGCAGCCACCGATCCTCTCGTGATCAAATAATGTAGAAATTCTCTACCTCTATCTTGTCGTTGCAACCGAGGCCGTCAGTGTAACTTTCATTCAGGAAACCCCTAAGGGGAAAAAACCCATATACTTTACGAGCAAGGCCCGAAGCTTAGGTATCACCAGATCAAAAAGGTGGCTCTGGCCCTCATCAATAAAACAAGAAGATTAAGGCACTACTTCTTAGCCCACACGGTCGTCGTATAAACAGACCAGCCTGTAAAACAGCTTCTTGGCCATCTGGACATGGCGAGCAGGATGCTTAAATGGTCGCTAGAGCTGTATGAGTTTGACATCAAGTATGAGGGTAGAAAGGGCCTTAAAGCCTAAGTACTAGTCGACTTCTTGGAAGAAACAACCTTGGCATCTTCCCTAACATGCGGGGCACGCAAATGGACAATCTTTATGGATGGAACTTCCAATTCATATGGAAGTGGGGAAAGTGTCATCCTCTAAAACGAAGAACGGATCCTAATAGAAGTCTCCTTCACTTTATCCTTCCCAACCTCCAACAACTAGGCAGAATATGAAGCTTTTCTTGCAGGACTGCATTTGGACGAAGACTTAGGAGTCGAAGAAGTGAAAATCTTCACAGACTTGCAGCTCGTCGCTTCCCAAGTGTGGAGACAATATCAAGTCAATAACGATAACCTCTCTGAATACTTAACCCTAGTCCGAAAAATAATGACAAAGTTCGGATCTATGGAAGTAAAACATGTTTCCCGCGAACACAACACCAAAGCAGATATTATGTCTAAACTTGCAAACACAAAGAAGAAGGGAGGAAAAAAATCTATCATCCAGTAGATACTCCCTCGGCCAAGCATCGAAAAGTTGGTGCATCTTTTATATCTACCTTCAGGGAAAGTTGGTAGTTCACCTTCCGTAAACGTCGGTGTATCTTCTGTTTATTTACCATCAATAAAAGTTGGTATTGTTCTATGTCTTTTCTACCTTCACCATTGATTTGGTAGCTTACTGTCATCCCTGAGTTGGTATTATTTTGTTTTCTACCTTCATCTATTGAGTCTGGTAGTTTACTATCCATTATGTGTCAATGTTACTCTCTTTTTGCTATCTCTTCTTTGAGTGGATAGTTCATAATTATTTGTCGGTCATTGTTATACGTTGTGTTTTCTTTATCATTTGGGTTTGTGATGCCTTATCTCTTCTTTGGGCTTCACCCCAGTAGAGTTGAGTCTTCTGTCCCTCGGCGATTTATTTTCCTGGTTGGACTCTCTTTTTGATCTATTATTTTATCTTCTGCTTACCCAGTGGTGTTTTGTGTCACCTTTGGAGTTTTTTATTTGCATTCATGATCATAAGTATCTCATGGCATCTTAGGGCCAAAAATAGGGTTTGTTTTGTATTTAAGTATCTTCAATCACGTCAAGACGAAGATTTTAACCTTCGTATCTCCTGATAGAAGATACTTAAATAAAGGAAGCTTTTATACCCAATTTTTCCCCTAAGATTTCTCATCATATCATATCATTAATACATCCAAATCATGCATTAGGGTTTGGTTGTTTCTTCTATGCCATCTTATTTTTAAGTTTGCTCTTGAAGGATTACCAAGCAATCTAATTATGTATCTTGTATACATGTGTTTTATATTTTACTGACCTCTAACCAAAATCCAAAAATATGTCTTGTTTATTTTGTTTCTTTTAGAAGACATGGTTTCAGATCAAGGAGTTCAGGTGATGGTTCTCCGATTAGTTTTGGTTTGTTCAGGACAAAGATGGTTCACAAAAGCCTATGTTTCATAGTGGTGATCTATAATCTTAGGTCACGCTATCCTTAAGCTTCATTCATCATCGTTAAGGCGAGTTTGGTGGCTTAATTGTCAAGACTCTTTGAGATAGATTCATGTGTTTATTTCCATGCCTTCTTTGACGACTAATCTCAAATTCTGATAAGTGTGAACATGGTTTAATCAAGATTTCACCATCTCAAGTTCATATGTGATTAAGTCTGCAGGTGGATTCAAAGTTGGTTGAGTGAAAGTCAACATTTGCAAGTTCGAGTTCAAATGATCACAACTTCTACATTGTTCAGTTTTTTTATTGACTCTTTGAGCATATGAATCTCCTTGAAGTTATCTCCAATTTCTCTTTTCAAGTCGAGAGCTAATTATGTGTAGGAGGCCATCAAAACTTTGAATACATTAGAGGTCATTTTGAAGACTTTGACTTAATTTCAAGTGACTTTCATCCAACTTTCAATAATTGTAACTCGTTCAATTTTCCTTGTTTTTAGATGGCTCTTTTTGTATGGTGTCACCAATGGTGTTGTCTAGAAGATTGCTTAAATGAGGAAGAGAAAATTGTTCTTATAAGGTCATGAATTTTATTGAAACGTTTTAGGTCATTTTTTGACCTATAATATTCTTAAACTCTAAATTCAAATTCATGTTACCAATTTTCTAAGGTCATGATTCTTTGCCTCAAAGCCTTATTTGTGTGTTGAGATTATTTATCATCAAGTAATGATTTTGTACAAGATTGTTAAATTTGAGGAATTATAGGCCATTATGTCAAAGTTTTGTTTAGTACAAGTTCATGGGTTCAAGTTTACTCAAAGCTTCAAATTGAAATTCAAAAGGTGGAGGGAATTTCTTACTTTCATGAGTTTGGAATTTACAAATTAAAGGAAGATTCAAGATTGTGTCAAATTCAAGTTTATATCAATTGATTGAAATTTGTCGAATTCATTTCAAAATTACTCAAGAGGTATTCATGCTTCATGAGAAAATTCATCCAAGGTTTTGTTCAAGTATAGAAGTTTCAACATCTAAAAATCAAGAGAAATTGTTCAAGTTTCAAATGACTTCACAATATTTCATTAATTATTTGGAATCCTCATTCACCACTTCAAAACTTCAAAGTTACATCAATTCTACACTTAATTGCTCCATGTTGCAAGCTTTTCCATCAATTCTCATGAGATTTATCGTTTCCAATTCGAGGCAAACTTCATTAAATCATTATATTACAAAAAAAATTGAAGACAAGACCAAAAGTTCTACCAATTCAATTTGGTACAAGTTCTATTTGGTACAATTTCTTTGAAATACAAGTTTAATTTGTAACAATTTCTACAAGACACAAATTATATTTGGCACAATTGTTATTTGATTACAAAGTTCCTACAAGTTACAAAAAAAAGTGTGTTGTAACCGCTTTTAAAATTGAGAGTCGACATCCTTAATTTTTATCTTTAGGAAGGGAATATAAAGGATAACCCTAATTTGTTCAGAGATTCTAAATTGTTTGACTCATTTTAGACAAAGGGAAGGTGTTAGGCACTCCTCATCTACCTTTTTCACGAGGATACTAGGGTTTAGAGTTATGGCTTAGGAAATAAGGTTTTAATTTTTATTAGGAGAACTCACCATGATTTTAGTCGTATGCCTATGTATCCTCTTAGGAGAAATCGGAGTCCCAATTCTTACTTCGCAGTTGGTTGGTGTTTTTTATGGATTACGAAGATGTTTTGAATTTCCCTTGTACTAAGTCTAGGTGTGTGAATATCGGAGTTGTTAGACGAAGTTCGCAGTTGATTTAAAAGCATCCTCATAATCCTTTTAGAAAATTGTTTTAAATTAATCAAGTTATTAAAAAAAGGATTTGGTGTTGGTTAGGTATTTTTTAAATATTAATATATAAAAACTCTTTTTAATGCATGGAAAAAATAATTTTAGTGCAATAAAAATATTTGGATGAATTAGAAAAAATATTTGAATTTTATAATAATAAAAATAATTGTAGAATTTACAAATATATTATAAAAAATAATAATTATAAATAACAAAAATAATAAAAGAAATTTAATAAAAAAACGTAGGGGGTGTAGATCATTTCGATTAAGTAAATCAGGGGGTGTGGAAAGTAGGGCCCTGAATTCAGATGTTGATTTAAGGCCCAAATGCATGAGGGGGTCTAGATATGTGTATAGAAGCGAAAACATGGGGTTTGCTTTAGCAAGGGGCCCAAGTTCAGATATTGAATTGGGCCTAATAGCGCTTGGGGTGAGAATTAAGTTGGCCTAGCAAAACAAAAGATACGGGGGGGTGAATATCATGGGCTTAGACCCAAAATAACATGGGATCTGTTAGGAAAAGTGTGGGAGGGATCACGGATTTGTGGTGGTTGTGCACTTACGAAGCATTGGATTGTGATCACAAGGTTGTGATAGGAAGCACACGATAAGGTTTATGGACGCGCAAATATAGAATTAGGGAGCGTTTATAAAAGAAAATCACTGGGCTAAGAGCCCATTTTTCTTTCTCTTCCTCTCTCTACAATGAAACATAAACCCTTTGTAATTTCTAGAGTGAGAGGTTATGCCTTCTCTCTAGAAATCCGCTGCACCGGAAATCACACAGCCAGTGGTTACCACTATAGACCACCACCAACCACCCCTTCTTCCCAGTTTTCCAATTGACATTAAACTGGAAACTTCATATATTCATACCCCCCACTGTGGATCTTCATATGGGTTCTATGAACCCTAATAACCCTAAGGGTTCTTGATGAACCCTAACCCTAACTGGAAGAACCCTAACCCTAACCTAACCCTAGAAACCTAAGAAACCCCCAAATTAAACCCCAATCACACATTTGAACATCAAATCATCATGCAATCAAACCCTGAGAGCTAAGTGTTTCAGGCTTACCTCTCCTTGTGATTATGGTCATATAATTTTTACTATTTGGTTATCTGCTTCTTCTTCTAATCTTCTTTTCCTCTCGTTCTGTTTGACAGCTACGAATGTGGATGGAAGTGTAGCAGCATCAGCTTAAGGATGAGAGCGGCGCACTTTGAAGATCTTGGGGTTTCAGATATTGAAACCCTAAGTCTTTCTCCTTTTTCTTTAATATCTGTTAACTCGTTCATCTCAATTTCTTCTCTTTTTCTTATAATTTTTAGGGTTCTATTTATAGTCTTAGGTTAGAGATAGATTAGGAAGTTAATTTGTAATGGTCGTTACTTTTGTAATTGATTTATGAGTTAGGAAGATTTAGATCTGTTTGTAAAAAGTTTTGATTTATGAGATTTGATTTAGTGATTTGATTTGTTGTAATTGATTCTGTATTAAGATATTTTGACAGATTTTTATGTAAAGATATGATTGAAATTGATTTGATTTGTTTTAGCTATGTATGTTTTACTTCTTGTTTAGATCTGAACAATAGATGTTTGTGGGCTTGGGTTACTTAGTGATGAAGGGTTTAGCAAGAACAAGGTGCCGCTGGGAGTTTAGGTGGAAAACCCTAGCTTTGGTTTGGTTGACTCTAGTCAATGTTTCAGACAATAAAATAAATAATATACTTTACTTAATAAATAATAATAGTATTGATAATAATAACGTTATTGATAAATTGATAATTAATAAAGACTTAATTATGACAATTTATAAATAAATAAATAAATAATAAAAAAACGTTGACTCCAGTCAATAGTCTTAGCACGATGGGGTTTCAAAAAAGAATATATGTCAGCAATTCAATGAACCTATCCAATAAAAACTGAAGCAACAAGCTCTTTAAAAAATGTACACCCCTCCTTAAAGCTTACGAAACAAAATTTGATGAGCCATCATATTTTGATGGCCCAAACTACCACACCCCTATATTGTAACAACATACCCCCGTTTTTATTGTAAGCACGGACCGAATGGGCCATCAGATTTTGATGGCCCAAGTTAAAATAATACACCCCCTATATTCACTTAAAATCCCATGATGAACAATAATCTATATAAAACAATGGTAACATTAGTTTATAGTGTTAAAAATTAAAAGGGCAAATTTGGGGTATTACAGTTTCCCCTATTTAATTACTCTTCGATTGAATAGTGCGAGAATATGCAGGCCTCACACATTTGAATCAGAGGTATATTAAATAATGGAAGACCCCCAAAATTTGTCTGAACAACTATAAGGATACACTGTACGACATTCCCAAGAATGTGGAAAAATAGGCGTAGATGATGATGTATCATCTTACCCGAGTTTGAACAGAAAGTTTTGATTTGACTTAGATATGACAACACGGATAACTCGTCAATACCTAAAAGAGATCGGAGATTTTCGTATATTTACCATAACCCAGGAGGTAAATAATACGAGTTTGTGAAGTTGACTTACTAATGCTTCGAGACTAATATAGTAAGTTTATAATGTAGATTTTGTCTATTCGTTACAACCTAGGGGACAAATAAAACAGAGTTTTGATAATGCATTGCCGCATGGAGACTGATGCAGTGAATTATGCAGATTTTGTTATGTTTATTACAACCTAGAGAGTAAATAGTACAAGGATGAACTTGTGCATTTATCACGGCCCAGGGGATAAAAGACAGCGGGAATAGGCTTATGTTATTCATCACGACCTAGGGGATGAATAGTATAACCCTGGAAATTCGCATACCTATCACAACCTAGGGGATAGATATTTAAAGAATTTGTGCGTTTACTACGACCTAGGGGATAAACGGAACAAAGATAGATTCACGTATTCATTACAACCTAGGGAATGAATAATGTGAACCTGGTAATTCTCACACCTACCACAACCTAGGGGATAGATGATTGAAAAGTATTTTGGTGATCAAATCTTAGATAACTAGATCAAAGATGAGATTAGAGTTTTACCGGTTGTGACTGTTCTCAACCAAGGTAATTATTTGCTTTGATAATCTGACAAAGGCCCCCAAGATATTTGTCTTACCCAAAGTGTGTTTGAAAAATGCCATGTATGATGTATGTGCATAATGTCCTAGATTAATATGGAACCCATAATGTATATGCATAAAGTACTTTATGTATGTCCCAAATGTTTAAATATGCACTAAATGTGTGTATATGCCCCAAAATATAATGAAAAATGTTTTTCGATATTCTCTCCTTTTAAACAATTGGTTTTGTGTTACTAACTCCCTAACGTTGCATTGTTGTAGCATCTTTGAATTGATTTGAACAAGGTGAAAGGTGTTAGCAAGATCTTGATATTGGTATCGCAGGCGCATGCGTAGGCATGGACGTAGTTGTGGATGTAGACATGGACGTGGACGTAGGCATGGACATGGACGTAGATTTTCTTTTGATACTTTTCTAACCAAAATGTTTTTTGACGTTATATCAAATGCTTTTATTTTTCAAATCCCCAAAATGATTTCAAGCAGTATTCACAAAAATATTCGTAGTATTTTAGAAACAAGTCTGAAAAGGGAAAAACACAATTGAAAGATTTGAAAAAGTAGATGTTTTATTGATAAATATTCCCCTGAATAGGCTAAAGTACAAGATGCAATTCCTTAAAAGAGGTAATTAAAGAAAAAACTAAAAAATGGAAATGAAAATGATAATTGTTACTATTGTTTCCCCAATATCCTTTTGATAGTTCAAATCTCCTTTTCTTCTGAGTCAAATGATTTGGGTCAATCACTTCCTTTATGGTTGCAGTCGTGGTTCTTAGATCGCAGTCTTTTTGTTCTTTATTTCTGAGCAAGATCCCAAAAAATTTCCTGGATCGCCTTTTCGGGTTTTCAATCCACCGGGATAATTTTTTTTGTATGTCCCTAAATTTTTCCTGGACCTCCCTTTAGGGTTTTTAATCCACTGGGACGCTCCTTTTTGCCCAGGTCGCCCATTTAGGGTTCGAAATTAGCGAGCTTTTTATACATAATATTTTTTGACTGCGTCTAAATTCTCCAGGTGTGGTAGTTATTCCCCATCCATTGTTGTGAGGATAAGGCCACCCCCATAGAATGTTTTTTTACCATATATGGACCTTCTTAGTTGGGTTTCCATTTACCACGTGAATCATGGCGAGGTAGCAGAATCTTCTTGAGTACAAAATCCCCTTCTTTGAACACTTGAGGGCGAACCTTCTTGTCAAATTCCTTCTTCATCCGCTTTTGGTATAACTGGTCGTGGCACAAAGTTGTCAGTCATTTTTCTTCAATGAGGTTGAGCTGAACAAGTCGCGTCTGAACCCACTCTTCTTCTTCAAGCTTTGTTTCCATTAGGAATCGATATGATGGAATCTCTACTTCAACTGGGAGTACTGCTTCCATGCCATATACCAGAGAGAAAGGAGTGGCACTTGTTGATGTTTGTACAGAAGCAGGATATCCATATAGAGCAAAGGGAAGCATTTCATGCTAATCTTTGTGAGTCTTCACCATTTTCTGAATGACTTTCTTGATGTTCTTATTAGCAGCTTCAACAGCCCCGTTCATCTTGGGTCGATATGGCGAGGAATCATGATGCTCGATCTTGAAACCATCGCATAATTCCATTATAACTCTGTTGTTCAAATTGGACCCGTTATCCGTAATGAGTCTGCTTGGGACCTCACATCTGCATATGAGATTCTGCTTTATGAATCGAGTAACCACTTGACTTGTCACATTTGCGTAGGATCCCGCTTTCACCCATTTGGTGAAGTAATCAATGGCAACTAGTATGAACCGGTGTCTGTTAGATGCTTTCGGTTCGATCATGCCAATCATATCAATTCCCAACTTCTAAAATGACCAAGGAGAGCTCATGACATTCATAGGAGTTGGTGGCACATGCATTTTATCGGTTTAGATTTGGAATTTGTGACATGTCTTTGTATAATGGTGGCAGCCGGCGTCTATCGTCAACCAATAATAACTTGCTCGCATGATTTTTCTAGCCATGGCATGTCCATTTGTATGAGTTCCAAAAGTACCTTCATGGATTTCTGTCATAAGTGTATTTGCTTCTTGTTTCTCCACACACCTGAGTAACATTATATCGTAGTTTCTTTTGTACAATACATCATTACTCAAATAAATTTGAGGCTAGCTTCCGTAGAGTTCGTTTGTAAATGACAGAGGCATTTTCTGGATATTCTTGTTTCTCAAGGTACCTCTTGATGTCATAGAACCTACGCTTGTTATATGTTCCCTCCTCAATAGCAAGGCAATGTGCAGGCTCTTCAAAATTTCTGATTGTAATGCCTGGTTTGTTGTTTGGAAAAGTTAATTTGAACATGGCTGATAAAGTTTCCAAGGCGTCTGCCATCTGATTTTCTTCTCGCAGAATATGATTGAAGGTAATCTCGGTGTATTCTGTAGCTAGCTTCAAAACATGATCCGAATATGGAATCAATCTAGGATGTTTATTGTCCTATTCTCCAGTGACCTGATATATAACTAGTGCTGAATCTCCAAACGATTTGAGATGTTTGATTCTTAAATCAATAGCAGCTTCTAGACCCAAGATACAAGCTTCGTATTCAGCGATATTATTGGTGCAGACAAAACATAACCTTGCAGTATAAAGCTTGTGAAATTTCTTTAGAGAAGTCAAAATTGCCCCAATGTCGTGCCCCAATGCATTTAAAGCCCCGTCAAACATGAGTGTCCAACGTGTCCCTGGTTCAGGTCCTTCATCGGGCCCTGGTACCTTGTAGTCACCTATAACCATGACATCTTTGTCTGGAAAGTCAGATTTCATTCGTTGATATTCTGGTAATGGCTAATTAGTTAGATGGTCATCTAGTACGCTACCCTTGATGGTCTTTTGAGTAACGTATTGGATGTCTTATTCTGATAGTAACATTTGCCATCAGGCAATATTTCTTGTAAGAGCTGGTTTTTCAAACACATAATTTAAAGGATCCATTCTTGCTATTAACCATGTGGTGTGAGTTAACATGTATTTCCTCAATCTTTTAGTAGCCCAAGCCAATGCATAACAAGTTATCTCGAGGAGTGAGTATTTGGTTTCGTAGTCAGTGAATTTCTTGTTGAGGTAGTAGATTGCATGCTCTTTTCTACCTGTTTCATCATGTTGTCCCAATACACATCCCATTGATCCTCCAAGCACTATCAGATACATGATGAGTGGCCTTCTGAGAACTGGTGACATCAATATTGGTGGCTCTTGTAAATATTGATTTATTGTCTCAAAGGCTATCTGGCAATCATTATTCCATACCATCGTTTGATTTTTCGCAGTAATTCGAATATAGGTTCCATATAGCAGTTAGGTGCAATATGAATCTCGAAATGTAGTTCAATCGTCCTAGGAAACCACGAACTTCCTTTTATGTTCTTGGAGCTATAATTTCTTGTATGGATTTCACTTTGTCGGGATCTACCTCAATGCCACACTGACTTACAATAAAACCCAGCAACTTGCCTGACCTGACACCAAATGTACATTTGTTTGGATTCAATCTCAGTTTGAACTTTTGCAGACACTCGAATAGCTTTTATAAATGTATGATTTGATCCTCCTTAGTATGAGATTTGACAATCATATCATCTTTGTACACCTCAACTTCTTTATGAATCATATCATGGAATATTATGACCATATCTCGTTGATAAGTTGCCTCAGCATTCTTCAGGCTGAACGGCATTACCTTGTAACAGAAAGTTCCCCAAGGAGTCATGAACATAGTCTTTTCCATGTCTTCAGGTGCCATTTTGATCTGATTATAACCCGAGAAACCATCTGTGAACAAGAATACCGAAGCTTGAGCTATATTGTCCACTAAGACATGTATATGAGGTAGCGGGAAATCATCTTTGGGACTTTCTTTATTTAGATCCTGATAATCTACACACTTGTGAATTTTTTCGTCCTTCTTGGTTACTGGCACGATGTTAGCTATCCAAGGTGGATAATCTACCACTGCTAAGAACCATACGTCAAATTATTTAAGGACCTCTTCTCGAATCTTGTTTGACATGTCGGGACGATTTATTATGAGTTTTTGTCTAAGTGGAGAACAACCTTCCTTGAGAGGTAGTCTATGCACCACAATATATGTATCCAATCCTGGCATGTTTCTGTAAGACCAGGAAAATACATCCACATACTCGTGTAACAACTTGATCAGTCTTTCTTTGACGGTTTTCTCCAATGTTGCCCCTAGCTTGATCTCTTTCAGATCTTTCTCTATGCCAAGGTTAATTGTCTCAATAGATTCTTGGTATGGTTGTATACTGTCAGCTTTTTGCTCGATCTCCCTCGCCAATTTTTCAGAGATTTCAAGATCTTCATCATCTTCCTCTTCCGCTTGGTTGATGGGTGCATCAAAATTATATCAGATAGCAGCAGTAACATTACCGGTGATTTTAGGCATGGATCTACACATTTCTCATGTTTTGGTGCAATTTTAGTATGTGAATTTGGAAAATGCATATGAAGAAAAGTATTGCCATTTTGAAAATATGAGAGATAAATGCAAGAGAAAGACAGGGATCTTAATTGAATGTGAAATATAACTTTTATTAAATATGAATACTATATAAAACAAATTGGGGAACTCTTACAAGCAACCCTTATGCCTCGGGCTTGACATAGGTTCTTTCAAAAACAAGAAAAATTACTTTGGAAAGAAAAAGATCTCTGGAATCTCCACATCTGTCCAATTCTTGAGTTCTTCACCCGAAGCGTATTCTTGGATGAAATCAGATGCCTTTTTGGTATTACTTTTGTCAGATATCATTGCCACCTGTCTGCCATGTTCTACTCCTTTGTTGACGAAGGTCTCCTGGATTGGAGGAAACCTTGCTTTGCCTTTCGGAGTAGCCTTTGACAATTTGTAGCCCAAACTAAAACGGTTCTTCTTCTCAGGTATTTCCGGAGGTTTACCCCAACCTTTTGAGGTACCACTTTCCATAGTGATTTGCAAATCTCTCCAAAAAGCCACAGTAGGTTTCTTGATCTTCTCCACTGGTTGAGTTACCATTGAAGAACCTTTAAGGCTTGAAATGGTGTTGCTATACAGTCTTCATCAGCATTGATATATCTGTAGGACTCTATATGAATCACAAATATGTCCTCTTCACCATCGATTATAACCAATCTCCCTTAAATAAGGAACTTCAATTTTTGGTGTAAAGATGATGTGACTGCCCCTGCAGCATGAATCCAGGGTCGTCCAAGTAAGCATGTATATGTTGGCTCTATATCCATCACTTGAAAAGTGATATAAAATACATGTGAGTCGATCTTGACATGGAGGTCGACTTCTCCAAATGCTGAACTTTGAGATCCGTCAAAAGCTTTAACTATCGTAGTACTGGGCCTTATCACAACACCATCTAGTGTTAATTTCATCAAGCTAGATTTTGGTAACACATTGAGGGCAGAACCAGTAGGTGAGTACCATGGATAGACTTGTTGTACCTATCTGAATGGAAATGTGTAATACTTTATTGTAACCTCTACCTTGTGGAGGCAACTCACTATCATTGAAACCTAGATATGATCCAGATGTCAGATTTGCTACAACATTGTCGATCTGATTTACTGTAATCCCTTTTACGACATGATCAGAACTCAGCACCTTCATTAGAGAGTCTCGACTCTCCTCTGAGTTGAGTAGAAATGAGAGCATTTAAATTTTGGCTGGGGTTTGGTGAAGCTGATCCACCACCCTATAATCACTTCTCTTGATTATTTTCAAAAATTCTTCTACTTCTTGGTTGGTAAAATTCTTGCTTGGAGGTTCGTGTTCTTCACTTTCCTCCAACGCAGCTTTTCCTTTATCTTTCACCAAAGTATCATTCTTATTTTTTACCACAGCATCATTATTCTTTTGTTATTTGGAGCTAAAGATTTGACCACTGTGAGTTATGCCTCATGTTCCTTCTATATTTAAGATTGCATGTCCTTGACTTGTCGATGACTCACATTCCTACTTTAAACCATTGACGTATATAGTAGAATTATAACTCCATGGTACTGCTTTGTCGCTTTTGTAAGGGGTAGGAGATGGTCCCCTAATTACCATTGTAGTCTTTACTGGAATCTTCAAACTTTGTCTTGGTATAATCACTGGTGTTTCTATTGACTCTCCCCATGGGATCACAAGAGTCTTCTTATTAAGGTTAGGTTCTTGTCAAGGAATTACCAATGACTTCTTTGTACTTCCCTCGATTGCAGCTACATATTATTCTTTAGGATATGATCCAAATTAGACTATCCTATGATCCACCAAGTTTTGTAATGTCTTCTCAAAACATTCATTATGTTCCAAGAGGAACCCATACTTCAACAGATATTCCTTCAACAAGTTTATTGGGGCCTTTACTCGCCTGGCCGCCCCGAAGTCAGTGACCACTTCAATTGCATTTATCGCTGGTCCACCATGCGGAGGCATGGGGTTTATCTTGATGTTCGATTTATCGAAAATGATATCCTGAGAGTCCAACAAATCTTGTACCTTGTGTTTGAAGGCCCAACATTTCTCTATAGTATGCCCAGGAGAATTGGCGTCATACTCGCATCTGGAATTGGCATCGTATCTTGGTGGAGGTTCCCTGATTGGAGGAGCTAGAGGTTTTAGCTTTACCAAAGATGCCTTGACTAAGTGTTATAATAATTGACTATGTGACATGGGGAGCGGATCAAACTTTCTTGACGGGCTTACAAACATGTTTTGTTGTTGTTCTCATGGAATTATTAATGGTTGTTGTGCCCTTGGATGTGAGGCTACAACATTAGTTTCTCCCTCCTTCTTTTTCGAGAAGTTAGGAACATGCCTTTTTGAATTGAAAGTGGTATTAGATGATGCCCTATGTATCTCTCCACTCTTTATACTCGCTTCAATCCTTTCACCGATAGTCACTAAATCAGAAAATCCGAAAGAGAAGCTTCCTATCATTTTTCATAGTACAACCCTTGTAAAGTTCCCATGAACATATCGACTAATTCTTTATCCATAAGTGGTGGTTGTACTCAGGCTTCCATTTCTCTCCATCTTTGAGCATACTCCTTGAAAGACTCCTCCTTTTTCTGAGACAAGTTCTGGAGCTGCATGCGAGTAGGCGCCATGTCCAAGTGAATTTTTTCCTGTCTCAGGAAAGCATTAGCAAGATCTACCCATGTCTGGATATGTACCCGCTCCAACTGCATGTACCAATCTAGGGATACCCCACTCAAACTGTCTTAGAAACAATGGATCATCAGCTTCTGGTCTTGAGCATAGGCATGCATCTTCCTTCAATTCATGCGTAGATGGTTCCTTGGACATGTGATCCCCTTGTATTTTCCAAAGTCAGGTACTTTTAATTTTGGAAGAATTGCCACATCCGGAACTAGACCCATTTTGAGAGCATTGACATCGAAAGCATCGTAACCTTCCACAACCTTTAACCTTTCTTCAAGAGCTTTGTATTGTTTGAGCGTCGATGCATTTTTAGTGGCATGCGTATGGGTTGTCTTTTCTGGTGCTTGATTGATATCTTCTAAGTCATGGTCTAAGTAATTGTTTGCATTGTTGATCAGAATCTGCAAGGTATGAGATGCCCCTACTTTTGGTGGAGGTGAGATAAACCCTTCAGTATCAGCTTGTCTTATTTCTTGTTGAGCCATATTTGACTTTTGGGGCCCTGACTCCGGTTCTCTTCTTGGTTGGTGATTTCTCGATGCACCAATGGTTTGGACTACTTCTTCAAAGGCCGCCCTGGGGATTTGTTCCTACCTTTCAATGATGTTCTTCAAGGATAGAAGAACTTGACTCATATCTCATTTCATTGAGTCGATGTTTCCCTTGACCTTCTCTAAATCCTCCTTCAATGCCGCTTGGTTCTCTTCGATCTATTCCATCACTTTCTGTTGATGGGCTCTTCTCTGGTATGCTGGTCGGAGAGGCGATACTTTTCTAGCTCTTCTACCAATGGTTTAACTTAATATGTTTTTAAAAATGATGAGTTTTTTTTTTGTATGAGTTTATGAGATGCAAATGCTTGTGAATGCATGAATGCGTATGAATATGCTAAGGGTTTCGTTTTTTTTAATGTCTTACTCACTTGGATATACATTTTTTATATTTTTTTTCCAGGTTTTGCTTTTTATTGGTGAGTATCCAGAGAAATAAATACCTAAACGAGATATAGAAACAAAGGCCTTTATTGAAATGATAATTGTCTTTAAAAAATACAATTCATATATTGAAAAATATTCAAGCTTTGAAATATTAAACTTAAATAATCAAAGGGAAAAAGTCTTTTAAGTGCGCCTGCAGATTTCTTCTCTGAGGCCATCGACCATTGTCCTACAAAGCTTAAGGAAGTATTCAACGTCTTTCGGGAGAGAGACCATCACATTTTATGTATCTTTTAAACTCCTAGGGATTTCGTTGATAAGATTGTTAGCTAAGAATGGGAGTCTTGCATGCTTGTCTTTGTAGATCCAGTACTCTTGGTAGAGGTCAGGAATTATCTTATGATTATATTTTCCTTCTTTGGTAATCTTTACATATTGTTCCTCCCAATATAACTTTTCAGCCCTCATCTCCGCATAGAGTGTTCGTTGTATTAGGAAATCCTTTCGGAGGCCTTCTAAATCAAGGCATACTTGCCCATATTCATCAGTCTTCTGGGCGAGAAATATTGATGCCGTCATCCTTTTGAGGCGTTCCCCTACCTCTGATTCTTGTCTATATCAGAGTCTGGTGGTTAGATACTTCATTTGTTCTTCTTAATCTAAAGAATCTTGTGCCAAACTTTGGATTTGAGCCCTCAAATATTCTTTCATCTCCTTTTTCTCTTGCATTGCCTTCTCATACCACCTATTTAGTTTCTCGATCTCACTAGAAGCATCTTCCAACCGTTGGTTGTGGTAATCCAAGTTGAAAGTAGCACTTAATAACCCTTCACTCGAACGCTTCCGCTTTAGACTCTCCTTCTCAAATGCCTCACGATTTTTCTAAATCTGTTGATCTTTTGATTCAAGTATGTGTTGCATTTGCCTTTTCTCCTAAGTTAAGTTATGGAGGTTGATCTCCAATTATTCTTTCTCCCTTTGAGCTTGTTTCAAAGCATTCTTCAAATTCTAAGGACATGGGTGGAGAATCTGGGACATATGTCTTGTATTCAGGATCAATGTCAAACGGTATCTTGATGACTTGCACCCTATCCAGAACCCATCTAGTGTAAGGTTCTTTTGCTATAGCATTCTTCCTTTCAGCCTTTCTTTTATTAACCCTATTCCAAGCTCGGATGATCTTATTGAGCAATTATTGGTCATTCTTGCCCATGTCATGAATGATCAATTGTCAAAGTTTTTTGTCTGAGGGTTTATCTTCCAAAGGATACCCTAGTTGTTGTAGAGATAAAGTCGAGTTGTAATTGATGCAACCACGAGATCCAATCAACCTAACATTTGAAAATTCTCTGCAACTATAAATGATATCTCTGATGTCTAGCTTCCTTGCATATCACAACACAGAATTAACAATAAGGGACTTTGACTTTTGAAGTCACTCGTATCTCGTCAGATTTGGAATCATGTAATCTTCTTTATAGAGGTGATTCATGAACCAAGAATATAAGAGTGGGATGCAACAATTTAGAGTATCCCTCCCCTTTTCGTACTGAGTATGAAGTTTATAATAAATATCAACAAGTAAAGCGTGAGTTGGATCTGTATTGAAAACTTTTGCGCCTCAAAATACACTAATAGCCGTAAGTTCAATAGTCCAAAGTCCACAGAAATAAGATTACACCAAACACAAGCAGTCCTAAACAATCAACACAAGACTCCCATTCTTTGTTATCGGTAAATAAAGAGCTTTAGTCTCCAAGTAGTATCTCTTAATCCCTCGTACATCACCTTCTTTTTTGTAATTGAGTGATAATTCGGGATAAGGGATCCCTAAACCCTCTGCCAAGATTCTAATGTCAATAGTCTGCCTGATTCCCACATAAGAATTCCCCTTAGAGAAATTCAAAATTCTATCAAATTATTCTAGAGTCAGTGCTAGTTGAAAGTCTTGGAAGGTAAAGCACATCAATGGAGGGTCGTAGAATTGAATTAGGGCATAAACATCATCCAATTGTACCTCCACTTTTGTTAATTCAAGGGTATCCCCATAACGGTGAGTGACCATCTTCAAATCTCTTTCAGGCAGTTTTCCTTTTATAGCCTTGATCTTTGTCATATCTGGCTTAATGGCATTAATACAGACAAGTTGTTTCCATCTGGAATTCATTTTTAGGAAACTTCACCAAAAAACCTTTGATTATTATTTTTTCAATTTTGTGAATAAGACAGACAAAAAGAAATGGAGGGTAATGAATATATGAAATGCAAGATGTATGAATGCATGATTGTGTGGCTTAATGATGGGATTTCATGAAAGGTGTCCTTAGAAGGTAGGCTCTTAGTTTTGGCCTAGGTATATTATACCCTCCCTATAAAGTAGTTTCCTTAAGGGTATCATGGATAAAAATAGAGGGAAAGGCACAAGGGCCTCCTTTAATTGGAGCCTCTTTATAGACCGAAACTTTCGTCTCTAGGCCATAAAAGGTCTCACCATGAGATTTTGGTTTAAGGATTATACAAAGAGCCATAGGTTTCATTCGAAATTCCTTCCCCTAAGAGGATGTCTCTTGAGACGTATTCCTTTTTTCGGAATTTCACCGACTCTAGGCGAAGTCGTCACATAAACTCATATAGTTGATGTATCCCCCTGGCTAATAGACGAACCTTCTTTCTAAGGGTTTTTGAAAAATATTTTTTTTAAATAAAAATGAAAATACAAAAATTAAATTAATATAATATGATAAAACAAACAAATCAAAATAATAAATGAAATCAAATAAATAATTAAAAGCAAAAATTGAAAACAAAAAAAAAACCCTAAACCTAAGAGGAAGGCTTCTAAACCCTAGGGTCTTGAGTCCCCAGCAGAGTCGCCAGCTGTCGTAACCGCTTTTAAAATTGAGGGTTGTCACCCTTAATTTTTATCTTTAGAAAGGGAATATAAAGGATAACCCTAGTTTGGTCAGAGATTCTAAGTTGTTTGACTCATTTTAGACGAAGGGAATGTGTTAGGCACGTCTCATCTACCTTGTTCACAAGGATAATAGGGTTTAGAATTATGGCTTAGGAAATAGGGTTTTAATTTTTATTAGGGGAACTCGCCATGATTTTAGTCGTATGCCTACGTATCTTCTTTGGAAGAATCAAACTCTTGATTCGTAGTTTGCAATTAGTTGGTGTTTTTTATGGATTACGAAGATATTTTGAATTTCCCTTGTACTAAGTCTAGGTGTGTGAATAGCCGAGTTGTTAGACAAAGTTCAGAGTTGATTTAAAAGCATCCTCATAATCCTTTTTGAAAATTGTTTTAAATTAATCAAGTTATTAAAAAAAGGATTAGGTGTTGGTAAGGTATTTTTAAATGTACTAATATATAAAAAATCTTTTTAATGCACGCCAAAAATAATTTTAATGCAATAGAAATATTTGGATGAATTAGAAAAAATATTTGAATTTTATAATAATAAAAATAATTGTAGAATTTATAAATATATTATAAAAATAATTATAATAAATAACAAAAATAATAATAATAAATTTAATAAAAAAATGCAGGGGGTTGTAGATCATTTGGATTAAGTAAATCGGGGGGAGTGGAAAGTAGGGCCATAAATTCAGATGTTGAATTCAGGACCAAACTTCGGAGGGGGTGTAGATCTATGTATAGTAGCAAAAACAAGGGGGTTGGTTTAGCAAGGGGCCCAAGATCATATATTGAATTGAGCCCAGTAGCGCTCAGGGGTGAGAATTAAGTTGGCCTAGCAAAACAAAAAACAAGGGGGCGTGAATATCATGGGCTTAGGCCTAAAATAATTTGGGATCCATTAAGAAAAGTGTGGGAAGGATCACGGAACTATGTGATCGCGCATTTACGGAGCATTGGATTATACTGGGAAGGTTGTGATGGGAAGAGTATTGTAAGGTTTATGGACGCGCAAACACAAAATTAGGGAGTGTTTATAAAAGAAAATCACTGGGTTGGGAGCCCATTTTTTCTTTCTCTTCCTCTCTCTACAACGAAACACAAACCCTTAGTAATTTCTAGAGAGAGAGTCTCTTCCTTCTCTCTAGAACTCCGCCGCACCAGAAAATTTTGCAGTCGGCAGTCACCACTGTAGGCCACCACTAACCACCCATTCCCTGTTTTTCGGTTGACATTCAACCGGAAACTTCATATATTCATGCCCCCCCCCCCCCCCCGCCGTGGATCTTCATTTGGTTTCTTGATGACCCCTAACCCTAAAACTAAGTGTTAGAACATAATTTGGTTCTACATCCCTGTAAGAGTGTTGATGATAACAAACACATGATATATATATATATATATATATATATATATATATATATATATATATATATATATATATATATATATATATATATATATATATATATATAAAGAACAAATATGCTCGCTAATAAAAGTATCTTTATATGCATGGAAGTTCTGATCAAAGAAGCATAGAAGATCTGCTAGAACGTCTGGAAGTTCTGATATAAGAAGATGAGAGAAGTTTTGTTTTAAGATATGTTCAGACACAACATTATTAGAAGCAAATATGTGTAATACACTAAATGAAAAAGTTCTAGGTTACAAATTATGAATGCACCAACGCTGTGTAACAGGACCTCTGATACTCTAATCTGTAAAGTTCTTAAATAAGAAGTGAGGGACCCCCAATGGTAACATTCATCTTCTATTGTGAGAAAGTTCTGAAGCGTTACAGTTTATTAATGGCAAATCAAATGTAACAACCATAAGGAGACAAAAATCTCCTGGTTTGGAAAGATCATTAATTCGTGTTATGAACATTCCAAAAGCATCTTCTTATGTCACTCTTGCATGGCCTGTATAAAGAAGACGAAAAGAAGAATTCAAGTGATGAACTACTGTGCACGAAAAAGAAAAGCATATTTACCCAATTCTACCTAGTAATCTGAAATTAGGTAATACATCACTGTTGTGATATTGTTTTATTTATAAAACATATTTGTACACGTTTTCAATTATAATTCTTGGTAATTCCTTGAGAAAATCGGGTTGTGGTTTTAGACTCAAGAAGACATTGACAATTGTCAAAGTAGATTTGTAATCAGTTTGATTAGTGGATTAAGACCTCGTTGAGAGAGGCGAAATCACCTTGGCGGGTGGACTGAAGTAGTTTGAGTTCAAATAAACCAGGATAACCAACATGTTCTTTAATTTAAGTTTTAATCCCAATTTAACCCCTCCTTCTTGTGTTTTTTCATTCTTCAATTGGTATCAGAGCACCTGGATCTGGGTGCAAACACTTAACCGTGTCAGAAAAAGATCCAAGCAGAAAAAACATTATGGTGGGACCAAGTCAGAACATCAGCAATGATTATCATGATGAGAAAGACAAAATCAGCTGTAGACCCCTAATATTTGACGGTGAAAATTTTGATTACTGGAAAAACATAATGAGAAGTTTATTTCTAGCTCATGATGCTGATCTGTGGGATATGGTGACTGACGGATATATTCATCCGAGTGATGAAAACGGTCAGAAGATGGACAAAAAAGAGAATGGCAGATCATCAAAATAGAGAATTCAGAAATCATCACAAGGCCAGAACAACTCTCTTGAGTGCTATCTCATACACGGAGTTTGAGAAGATTAAAAATAGAGAATCAGCAAAACACATGTTTGACTCCTTGAGAATGACATATGAAGGAAACATGCAAGTCAAAGAAACCAAATATCTTGCACTCATCTAGAAGTACGAAGCTTTCAAAATGAAAGAAGAAGAAACTATTGAGATAATGTTCTCAAGATTTCAAATTCTGGTTGCGGGATTGAAAGTTCTGGACAAAGGGTACTCCACGGTAGATCATGTAAATAAGATCATAAGAAGTTTACCCAAGCAATGGAGACCCATGGTCACAACATTAAAACTATCCAAAGATCTGGATAAAATTTCTCTTGAAGAACTTATCAGCTCCCTGAGAAGTCATGAGATAGAACTAGAAGAAGATGAACCCCAGAAGCAAGGTAAGTCTCTCTCTCTCTTAAATCTAATAAAACTAAAGCTTTCAGGAAAAAGAAGAAAGTTCTGGAGGATCTCCATCAGAAGAAGATGAATTATCTCTCCTATCCAGAAGGGTACAACAATTATGGAAACACAGACAAAAATTCAGAAATCCCGAAAGATCCAACAGTAATTCTGAATCAAACTCTGGGTACAAAAAGTCCAGAAGCAAAGACATTATTTGCTACAAATGTAATGAATCAGGCCATTACAAAAGCGATTGTCTAAATCTACAAAAAGAAATGCCTAATAAGAACTTCTCCAAAGATAAGAAGAAAAGTCTTTTGGAAATGTGGGATGACTCTGAATCTTCTGAAGCTGAAACAAAATCAGAAGATGAACGATCCAATATAGCCCAAATGGACAATGTATCAGAAGACACTGGATCATCTGGACCAGAATCAGACTCAGAGGCAGAAGAGGTATTCTATAACTTTTCTAGATCTCAATTAGAAAAAGTCTATCAGAAATTCTTGAGAGATATTAGCAACTTTGAGTCAACAACAAGAACCTGAAAAAGGATCTAGTTTCTGACTCTGAAGAAGCTAAGAAACTGAGAACAGAAAACTCTGAGCTTAAAGAAACAATTTCTAAACTAGAAAATAAATTACAAGAGGCTCAGAAAGAAATTGTATCATAATTTCTTAGTAACTCTGATAAGATCATAAAGGAATATGATCATAGCTTTCAAAAATTTCTTGCCAAAAACATAGATAGAAGCAAGATGGCTTCAATGATCTATGGAGTTAGAAGAAATGGCAAAAAAGGAATAAGGATACAAGGGTAAAGTATCTCAACCTAAAAAGGTCAAGGATATGGTTATAAGATGCACACCCCTTCATTATCACTTCACTTCTGGGCAAACACATGATATAAAATATACTAGTAAGGCGTTTTTTACTAAACCAAAATTCAAACAGAATTTTGGAAACTCTAACAATCATGGACCCAAAAAGATATGGGTACTAAAGGATAAAATCATATATGTTGCAGATATTTTTAACAACAAGGTTGAAACACAAGTTTTAACACCTGGATTCTGGATGCTCTCTACACATGACGGGAAGAAAGCATATGTTCTAAAGCCTGGAACTTAAATCTGGAGGATTCGCAGGTTTCAGAGGCAATTAGAACAAAAAGGTTATTGGCTCTGGAACTATTGGGGAGGGTAATGAGAATACATTATCAAAAGCTCTCTAAAGATCCCAGTTGAATCCAGAAGAGGATTTCGCGCCCTTTCAAGCAACTTCTATCAAAGCAAGTCAAATAGAGTCTTTACTACTTTTTGACTCTTAAAAAAAAGGGTGAGAATGAAAGATATTCTGACTCCTATCAGAAGCTTGAACAGAAGATCTTCAGGGAAGTATTTTATTTTCTCGTTATCTGAGTATTTCACTCAGGGGAAGTTTTTTTTTGTTTTTTTTGTTCTTTATATTCCATCAAAATATACAAGTTTTTGTCATCATCAAAAAGGGGGAGATTTTTAGAACATAATTTGGTTCTAAATCCCTGTAAGAGTATTGATGTTAACAAACATATATATATGCTCGCTAATAAAAGTATCTTTATATGCAGGGAAGTTCTGATGTAAGAAGCATACAAGATCTGCCAGAACATCTGGAAGTTCTGATATAAGAAGAGAGAAGTTTCATTTTGAAGATATGTTCAAACACAACATTCTTAGAAGCAAGTCTGTGTAATACGCTGAATAAATAAGTTCTAGGTTACAACTTCTGAATACACCAACGCTGTGTAACAGGATCTCTGATACTATAACCTGTATAGTTCTAAAACAAGCAGTAAGGGACTCCCAACGGTAACATTCATCTTCTGATGTGAGAATGTTTTGAAGCGTTACAGTTTATTAATGGCAAATCAAAAGTAACGGCCATAAGGAGATAAGAATCTCCTGGTTTGGAAAGATCATTAATTCGTGTTATGAACATTAAAAAAGAATCTTCTTATGTCACTCTTGCATGGCCTATATAAAGAAGACGAAAAGAAGAATTCAAGTGATGAACTATTGTGCACGAAAAAGAAAATCATATTTACCCAGTTCTACCTAGTAATCTAAAATTGTGTAATACATCACTATTGTGATATTGTTTTATTTAGAAAACATATTTGTACACACTTTCAATTATAATTCTTTGTAATTCCTTGAGAAAACTGGGTTGTGGTTTTAGACTCAAGAAGACATTGACAGTTGTTAAAGTAGATTTGTAATCAGTTTGATTAGTGGATTAAGACCTCGTTGAGAGAGGCGAAATCACCTTGGCGGTGGACTAGAGTAGTTTGAGTTCAAACGAACCAGGATAACCAACGTGTTCTTTACTTTAAGTTTTAATCCCAATTCAACCCCCTTCTTGTGTTTTTCCATTCTTCACTAAGAACCCTAACCCTAACCTAACCCTAGAAACCCCATAAACCCCCAAATTAAACTCCAATCACACATTTTAACATAAAATTATCATGAAATCAAACCCTAAGAGCTAAGTGTTTCAGGCTTACCTCTCCTTGTGATTCTGGTTGTATAATTTTTCCTTTCTAGTTCTCTACTTCTTCTTCTAATCTTCTTCTCCTCTCTTTCTATTTGATAGGTACGAAGGTGGATGGAAGTGTAGCGGCGGTGGCTTGAGGATGAGAGCAGTGCAGTTTGAAGCTCTTGGGGTTTCAGATATTGAAACCCTAACTCCTTCTCCTTTTTCTTTAATCTCTGTCAACTCGTTTGTCTCAATTTCTTCTCCTTTTCTTAGAATTTTTAGGGTTCTATTTATAGTCTTAGGTTAGAGATAGATTAGGAAGTTAATCTATAATGGTCATTACTTTTGTAATTGATTTAGGAATCAGGAAGGTTTAGATCTGTTTGTAAAAAGTTTTGATTTATGAGATTTGATTTAGTGATTTGATTTGTTGTAATTGATTCTGTATTGAGATATTTGGACAGATTGTTATTTAAAGATATGATTGAAATTGATTTGATTTGTTTTAGCTTTGTATGTGTTACTTCTTGTTTAGATCTGAACAGTACGTGTTTGTGGGCTTGGGTTACTTAGTGATGAAGGGTTTAGCAAGAACAGGACGCCGCTGGGAGTTTGGGTGGAAAACCCTAGCTTTGGTTTGGTTGACTCTAGTCAACATTTCTGACAATAAAATAAATAATATATTTTACTTAATAAATAATAATAGTATTGATAATAATAAAGTTATTAATAAATTGATAATTAATAAAGACTTAATTATGGAAATTTATAAATAACTAAATAAATAATAAAAAAACGTTAACTCCAGTCAACATTCTTAGCATGATGGGGTTTCAAAAAAGAATATGGGCCAGCAATTCAATGGACCTATCCAATAAAAACTGAAGCAACAAACTATTTACAAAATATACACCCCCTCCTTAAAGCTTACAAAACAAACTTTGATGAGCCATCAGATTTTGATGGCCCAAACTACCACACCCCTATATTGTAACAACATACCCGCTTTTTGATTGTAAGCGCAAACAGAATGGGCCATCAGATTTTGATGGCCCGGGTTGAAATAATACACCCCCCTCTATTCATTTAAAACCCCATGATAAACAATAATCTATATAAAACAATGGTAACATTAGTTTATAGTAAAGAATAATTTAGCTAAAAATTAATAAGGAAAATTTGGGGTATGACACAGTGACAAATGCAAGCTTCATGGTGGCCTCAAGTTCATCTTTGTAAGCTTTAAGGTTTTACACCTTGCCATAACTTCTTCTTCAAGCTTCTCATTTTCACACTGTGCCATAACTTCCTCATTATTCTTATATACCATCACATGAAACAAAGAAAAGAAAAGCATAATTAGTAATCATCAAGAACATAAACACTTGAACATAAATAAGAAGTTTCAAAGAAGTTTATTTTCAATTTCATCATAAGGGTTTAAGCAAGGAATCACAATTAGGGAGTTTGAATTCAATCATGTTAACAAATCCAACAAAAAGGCCTCATAATCTTTCTTAGCAATTCAGACTCAAGTGTTAATGATGGGCCGAATTTCACTTTACTACAAAGCACAAATAGAGTTTGGTTCACATAAAAGATTGAAATAAAGAAAGAAACAAGTTACTACAAGCTCAGGCCCAGCATCACAGCATTCAGTAAAACAGCAAGCATAGAATCGTATTTCCAGCCCAAACAATAACAGAGGCAGTGAAAAATAATTTGACATCTCAGCTCAAGACAGTAAAATCAAATTCCAGCCCATCAAGCAAGCAAGTTTTCACAAAAGCAAAGTCAAGAATCATAAATTCCCAACCCAAGTTCACATCTCAGGATCATAACAAACATATCATTGTAAAGCCCAAAACAGAAAGAGAGTGACAAGCCTGTAAAACAAATCAGAGAAAACTCACAAGAAAAATTCCTAATTGACCCTAATATATAAGCATTGATGCATAGATTTCGAGGAGGGATTCATTGTTCAAACATACAGAAGATGCGCAAGAATAACAAACCCTAACTATCATCATCTTCCTAAACTACAAACCCTTCATATCAGAGAAAGAAGAAGAGGAAAAGCTATCACAAGAAATCGAAAGTTCAGAAGAAGAGAGAACATAGATAAGCTTAGAGATAGAAGGATAATATCGGAGAAGCATCAAAAGAGTTGAAGAACATTCAAATCCGGACACCTCGGCTCCATTCTCTCCCTTTTCATTTCATTTTCATTTGTTATTCGCATATCTTGCATCATAATTATTGATTTTCGTTGCATCTGAACATTTAGGTTTTTGTTTTCCCCTTACAGATCTATGCTCAACCGTCGAGTTTCTGTAAGATCAAGTGTCAGATTAGCAATCAGGAGAAAGAGATGAAGCTAATGATGCAAAAATGTTGAAGATCGAAGCTAATCTCAATGTCATTATCGTCCCCGCCGTTGCCGCTGCCCCAGGGAGATTTATGGCATGAAAGAATGTTCTTCTCCGGAGAGCTCTAAGAAGAGAGAAGAAAGAGAACAATGATGGAAGAGAGATGAAGTTTTTTTTATAATTTCTGAGATTAGTTGTTGTTAATCTTTTATATGTTGTATTAATGTAATTTTAATTACATAGCTAATTCGACGGTGACACTTGTCATCGCCCTTGTGGTTATTGGTTGTTCTATGCAGGTGCACTTATAATAGCAATCATGCTCCCTCGCCTCATCACCATCAGATTTGTCCACAACAAGATCTGAAGTTCCATAATGCAAGCTCATGGTGAACCCTCTTGGAAGCAACCAATAGATCTCATACATAAGCATGCTAGATCTCGTGTGCCCCCTCTCATCAACCATGTGATGCTCCCTCAGTTCTCAGCCATCAGATCTTTCCAAATTTGATCCAGCGCTCTAGATGCGCACCTTCATCATGAACTCCCTGAGATTGCAGCATACTGGATCCAGCGAATCCTCCCTCATGTTGGGCCTGGGGCCCAACTCCTTTCAGCACCCCCTGTTTACTTCTTTTTTGGCTCATTTAAATTTTGTTTACTATTTTCTTTACATGTTTTTTTATTATTTCATTTTTAATTGAAGATAATAATAATATAACAAAAATATATGTTTGCTTTAAATAAATAATTAGATTAAGAAATTATATTTAATATTGTTAATTATTTTAAATAATTTTATTAAATAAAATGATTTAGTTTAAATAGTTATTTAATTAATTTTGATTGGGTTGTATTGTTTGTTTATTTAGACTTTTAATCGTATTATCGATTCGTTACATCTCCTCCATTTTCATCTTATCCCTTTCTTATTTGTGCTACTTGTTGTTGGAGAATAATCTACATATAATTTCTCTAAAATGTGGTACATAGATTGCTATTGACCAGCTTCAAAATAGGTGTGACTTCTACATAAGTCCCCTTACGTTTGCTTAACATAGCGCTAAATTTGTCCCGATTCGAAAATGATAATTCGTGGCCCAAAGCTATGTTTGTAAGATCAGGTATGTTTAACTTGAAACCTTTAGCCCAATAACCTTGAGGTTCATTGTTAGGAGGCTTTGATCTTATCAATCCTCTAATTAACTTTCATGAATTTTGGTCTAATTGAATTATTTAAACATTGTTGATCATATATGCTTGCCTCGAGAACTTGAAATGAATGATATACTTGACCCAAAAAATGAGACTTATTATTGAGAAGCTTTAATTTTATCAATCCTCTAATGATTTTTCAAATGCAAGTTTCAAGATGGTCATTCAACTAATCTCTAACTTCTAATTCACTAAAAATTGACTTTTACTTTGTGCTTTTACTTTATGCCCTTTTCCTTATGCCTTTACTTTTATGCACCATTTACTTTAGCATTTACATTTCATGCTATTTTCATCTTTGCTTAGTTGAGCTTTCTTTTCTTTTTGAAGACACTTAATAATCAACTTGAACAATAAAAAACCTCAAGGTTACATAGACTATTTGGTTACTATCCTTGGCATTATGGAGTTGCGGACCTCTTGGACTTAGGATTAGAAGCCTTAATACTCTTTGAACCTTGTGACTCTGTTGTTATTTTGTCTCGAGTTCTTGGGTTTTACCCCAAGATATTAGGTTGATTTTCTTTGTGTGTAGGTTATTTTGATTATATGCTTTGTCTATGATTGAGGATTCCTCCGTATATAGTTGTTACTCTGCTCAATTTTTGTGAAAACTTAATGCATCTAAAACTTGGTATTCTTGAGAGGTTTAGTATCTTTGCTTGCTTGGTTTCAATCCAAAGGATGGGAAATCTATATCGACTCTTTATGTCAAGTGTTGGCTTCTTGTTGGTTAGATCATTTTTTTCCTTAGGTTTTTACTTTATGCTTTAGGATAGTCCCTTCATCTCCTCCCATCTTCTTTAATTTCAAAAATATTCTCTCTCCTTTTCAAAACTCTTCTTGTGTTCTAACTTGAACCGCTTTCATAATAAACTTGGACTTAGGTCCATGCATTTTCAAAAAAATTTCTTAATCAAACTTTAATCAATTTAATCATACTTTGACATTTTTTTGTGAGAAGACTAAAAGTCGTTAACCTCATTCAAACCATTTTGCCACTTTGGCTTTTTACTTTAAAACTTTTTTCAAAATATTAGACTCTTGTCGATTCTTGTAGTGATGCGAGCTACTATACTTCTATGATATATAGGAAAGTGAGATATTTTCCACTTGGGTGTTGAGTAAGGCTTTGTTGATTTTAAAATCCAGGCTATATCTTTCACTTTCAGATGATGCAAATTCTCATTTCTCAAAATTGTGGGTAGTAAGTATGTTTTCCACTCGGATATGACGATGATGTCTCTTCTCTTAAAATTAACCAACACACATGTGTTTTAAAACTTTTGAGGTGAACTATGAGTACCCTGATCCCCTATTGCACGGAAGGTGGTACGTAGGCCCTAAAGGTTCGCAACTGCAGTGGGTGCAAAATTGTAAAAAAAATACTTCTTTTCTTATCTCCACCATCTATTTTTGTATTCAACACATATAGCCAAAATACACAAATTTTCAAAGAGGTTCTTGCAAAGTACCGTAGATGTTTAGGATGCTAATACCTTCCATTTTCATAACCAACCCCCGTACCTAGATTCTCTCCCCCTTCTTTTTGGGTTATTCGCTCTTTTCTCATTCCTCTGGAAACAATAAAGCGCGGTGGCGGTTTTTATTTTATTTGTACGAGTTAAGTCAATCAAATGGCTTAGTCTCAACATTTATACCACTGCAGGTATTGCTCGGTGTTTTGGTCAAAGTGATTTCAGCTCCAACCAAAAAAAAATTCTAAACCTGATGCCTCCTCCGTATGTCATCCTCACTAAGGAGGGGATTCCCATTATCATCTGTCATAGTCTCCCAGCTAAATGAAGAAGCAATGGCCCTCTCCGATGTAGGGACAACTATATAATACTTATCCTTAAACGTGTGAATAGACTCTGAGTACGCCTTGAACATCTTCTTCCTCTACTTCAAGGAGACCCAACCAAACAGTCTACCTGAGCTTTGTCGCTGGACGTGAAAGCAAGCAAACAAGCGGGGAATTGTGGCCCTGATCCCGAGATAATCATAGAAGATCTCAAACGCCCGGGTAAAGGCTATCGATTTAGGGTAAAGTTGTGAGGGAGCCAAGTCCAAATGGGTAAAAACAGCCATTTGGAGATCCGTAAAGGGCAACTGAATCCCCATCTTTTTGAAGACAAATTCATACATCTAGAACTGGTCAGTCTCGTAGGGTGAGAAAATCTGCTCATCTTTGTCGGGGAAAAGGATTTTCCAATATTCCTCGGCATCTGGTGAGTCTGTCTCCCCTCTCATAGTGGTAAACGCCTCTTCGGGGAAGGAAGCGATGAGTGAAGCTATCTCTCGGGGCTCTGGAGCTATCTACTCCTCCTCATAATCCTCGTTTTGCTCGACCATATTCTCGTCCTCTACGTTTTTATCCATTTTACCTGAAAATTAGAGGACAAAAGTGAATTCGATGATCAAATCAAATTCACCCTTCCACCATTAATCAAGTTAAAGGGCATGCCAAGGCACGATAATGATGTCCCCGGCCAAAGCCCTTACTCAAATAGCAAGCGAAGACACTAGGAGATTTTCCTCGACTGGTTTAGAGCCTCCCCAATAGGAAAACCCTTAAAACCTCACGAGGAAAATCTCCCCGACACATTACCCAGAATTCCGTTGGAAGATTCATTGGAAAACTCAAACAGTTCATCTAAAAACGCATGCGAGCCCAGAAAACGGGTTGTGTTCATCAAAAACTCATGAGTCTCCCTAGCAACAACCTCATTCGTCGCCATATCTATGGTGGCAGATCAACCAGAAACGAATAAATCCCTAACTCGACCTCACACTCTCGTAGGCGATGGCATCTGAAAATAGCACAACCATCGTCAAACACGAACAGTCGTCGGAACAACACTCACCCTAACTAGTTCATCCTATCCACATGCATTCTAAGCAAAAGCGGAGCTAAATCTAGCTTAGGATGGAGAGAAATTGAAATATTACGTGATCGGAGAAACTGGAAGCAGCGGCAGGATGATTTTGCTGCAATGGTGGACGACGGTAATGACGACTAAAGCACTGAGGGTAGATGAAAGTGAAAATGGGTGAAAATAAAACTGAACTTCCTTTTTCTCTATTTAAAATGGTCTTAGGACACTTTCATGAGCATGAGCTACCCTAGGGGACGCTAGGGTCATCATTACACCTTATCCCCTAGTCATCGTTGCGTATTAAATATTACATGTGGCTCGAAGAAGGAGGGAAACATCATTTCTTCAAATACAATTGTCTGATCAGCACCCTGCGTGTCGCACACAGTGGATAGTTTTTGGACTCCTCGTACGAACATGTCCTAGGAAAAGTCACAAAACACCCTTGTCACGAACAACAAGCACCAATAGTGTGATTCCCTCCTCAACGCACGAGTTGACTCTAAGTCGTTACACCTATCCTAGGAGCAACGACTTGGGGGGCTCCTGTTATGGGCTGGCCCAATGGCTAAGCATGGCCTAATCCACTTCTGCGTCCAAGATGGCCCAATAACTTTGGCCCAATCAGTTGGGGCAAATAGGAGGCATTTTTAACCTCTTCCCCACAGTAGGGGACACGTGGTCGGTCAACCCCTAGGTCAAGCGTGACCACTACTGCTCTAGCCATACCTCTTCCCGTCACGCATGGAGCAACCTTCTAGGAATGACAATATCTTTCCTTCCCGTGACCACGTTCCTGCTCGAAGCAACGGCTAGTTTCTGACACCTATGCTCTTTACAACGGCTAGTTTGGAGCATCTCCCCCAAGATGATGAGCACGTGTTGCCTGCTCCTGGAAGTTACCTATTTTGGGGGGCCTAATATCCAGGCCCAAAAATAGAGACCAATGGCCAAACGTCAGGGGCATTATATAAACCCTCACACTTGTGAGGGTGAGATATCCAATATTCAAAACTAAAACCATATATTCTCTTTTGTATCTCTTTGCGCTCTTACTTACTTAAGCATCGGAGTGTCTTGTGGGTACACCCCCTCGTCTTTGATTCCATCCTTGTAGACGTAGATATCAGTCCATTACAGGTTCTGATCACCGATAAGATTACAACTTTTAATGGAACGTATGTAAGTGAGTATTATGTTAAGGCTAAGGTCCACTTACCAATGTGAGTGTGTAGTATTGGTTTTGTTAATATAAGTTTTATAATATCAAAATAGGAATACACCGAAACTTCAACAGGCTTTATATAATGCTTAAGTTTGTTATATGAAAAATACAAGCAACGACATAACTTCTCCATAACATTATATCTACTTTCAGCATCTTTCATAATTCGACTAAGGTAGTAAATGGCCTTTTTGACGCCGAGATATACAACTTCCTACATTTGTTTCTTCTTGATGGCAATAAAATGAGAGGTTTAACTAAATATTCTTTGATCTTGTCAAAAGCCTCTTGATGCTCTCTTTCCTGTCGAAATTCACTTTCCTTCCCAAATCGAAGCAATGGCGAGAATGTTAATGTCTTGCCACTCAAATTTGAGATGAATAGAAGTTTATCTTTCTCAACAAAGATTAAATCGGCTTCTTTGTCAAGGGAGGCTTAGTGTCTAAAATAGCTTTGGTTTCATTCTGATTTATCTCAATGCCCTTCTTGCGCACCACAAAACCTAAGAAGTCTCCTGGAAGTCTTGATAAAATTTCTCCTGAACATCTGTTTGTTCTCTTCTTTTATCTTCGACATGATCTTTGGCTTGAATCTCCTTGGCATTTATTTCACCAGATTTTACCCCTGTCGAATCGACAATTTCATCTCCATCATATCTCAACCCAGGCATCTCATTGTAGTTCCAGGAAAAATAATCCTTGAATTCCTTGAGCATCTCGACCACATTTTTCTTCAATCATAGTTCTATTTTGGCTATAATATAAGTTGGTCATTTGATCATGTCGTCGTCTAAGTCGACTTCTTCTAAGGGGGTTGTGACTGCATCTTAAGTGTGAAATCCATTGGGTATTTTTCAAACCCCAAAGGCTCGTCGTCATATATACAATCAAGCCTCCAGCTTTATGAAGCTATTGATTGGCTGTGTTGGCCATTTTTTTCCCATATTTTCAAACTAGAATGGCTTCAGGCGCCATATTTTATAAATCTCTAGCCTCGAAGGTCGTATTTAATCTATTTACATCCAGATAAGTTGAAATCCTTGCCAGAGCATTCGACTCAGGCATCACCATCCTGATTTTCTTCCCACCCAGTGGGTTTAATGTGCCATTCTTCAATAGGAAAATTATCCACCCTTTCTTGGTCCCAGATGAAACCATGTGTTGGATGCAAATTCAGAAAGTACATAGCATCCTTATGAGGGGAAAAAGTTGACTCCACTGGGTAGCAGAGAGGAATCTTGGTCCATATTTCGGTTGAAGTTCTTCTTATTAACTATGTTAACGTTTCCAATAAAGTAGATATGGTATGCCTCAATTTTCTCTAGAATCTCATATGGGCGCCAAATTGATCTTCTTTGGTGCAAAGTTGAGGGGACTGCACCTATCCCATAGATCATTCGCGTCTCAACAACAAGTTGTAACTGGCCTTAGATGACATCTCCATGAACAACATTGGCCTTATGGTAGTGCCAACTAATAACTCTACAGGTATCACTCCAAGGATGTGGCTGGTTTTTCTTTTATAATTCGACAAGACCTTTTTATATGGTCTAAGAACTGTGTCGAATTTCCCAATATTTCTCAGCAAAGATTGTGGCATTAAATTTACTGCAGCACCTCCATAGACAAAAACTTTGTTAACATTTACACCATCTACCTTTGCTCTAATGAAAAAGGGCATCAAATGATACATCACTCTTGCATAAGGTTTCTCAAAGATAGCTTGTTGATCTTTGACAATTTTGTTGTTCATAACATAATAACGCAGTGGTTTTTGATTTGTTTCTTCACATTCAGCCTTTGACACTTTAGATACGCAGTCATATTCCACTAGTAACACCGACACAATGTTGCAATTGATTATGAAATTGTCATCTAAACTCTCATCAAAATTATCAAACAACATTTCTTTATCAGGATTCAGAGCACGACTTTCAGGATTTTCTTTCGTCAATTTTATAGACAACATAACTAGGGTCAACCTCTCTTTCATTGGCTTCTTCACCGCTTTTATCCTCTCGGCAGTTGTCTTCATTTGAATGTTTCCTTGTACCGTCTCTCTTACAGCATTCTTATTCCTCTAAAATCGTCTCCACTAGGTCCTCATCATCGGGTTCTTCACCTTCTAATTCTAGGGCCTGTAGGAGTTTTTCTGCCATATCCCAATTTATCTGGTTGGGATGAACTAGATCCCTTTTTGACAAACTTCCATTTTTTACTGGAACTGGATCCCTTCTCGACCTCTTTCCACTTCTGGTCCCCCCCCCCTTGATACACAAGTTGCACCCACTTATCTTTAGGAGCGCTTGTTGGAAGCACAAAGGTTCTCTGGTAAGGGAATTTATCCTTCCCCTAGAATTGTTGATTTCGATGAGGGACCCATCTTTTATCAAACACGAACCTAGGGGTTCATTCAGTAGTTCAACCCCTCCTAAGGTCTGTAGCTCAAGCAACTTTGAACTCTTTTGCAGTCTTCTCATCATACACTGAGTTACATTTTGGACACAAGATGGTCCTTGAATTGTTTAGGTTGCACCTGTAACGCTCGTTAATTAAATTAATTATTTAATTAAATTAATTACAGATTAATGGTTGAAAATGTTGTTGAAATTGTTGAAGTTGCGAAATGTCGAGAAATTTTGATTTAAGTTACTAAGTTGTTATTTGGTTGACTAATATTAGCAATAGTATTAATAATAACATTAGAATAGTTATAAGATTTATTGTTGGGCTTAATTATTTGGTTGTATGGAGTAATAGGTGGAGTGTGAAAGTTAGGCCCAATAAGAATAATAATAATTATAAGGTTAAGTTAATTATAAGGAATTAGGTTAATTGAACAAGTCTTGGAGAATTTGGTATT
The DNA here is from genome assembly GCA_948472305.1 of Vicia faba. Lineage (NCBI taxonomy): Eukaryota > Viridiplantae > Streptophyta > Magnoliopsida > Fabales > Fabaceae > Vicia > Vicia faba. Next base: position 766,381,285 of record OX451736.1, read on the forward strand.
TGAGAAGTTGCAAAGTTACATAGAAGAGGCAATGGTTGGAAGCTAGGGCGAGATACTTTAACCGGTAGAATAGAGCGATCTCCAATCCAAGGAAAGGGTGGGGTTCTGACTCTATAAAAGGGTATATGATAAATATTATACAAGGATTGGTCTGTATAAAATTATCATTGTGGGAATGTTATTGTGTGTGTAATTGTTGTTGTTATGAGTTGGTGTTACCATAATCATATTTTTTGAGGAATTTGCAGTAAACCAATCGATGAATTTATTGTTGGAAATTATCATATGTTGATATAGTTGTTACGTTTCTGTGTGGTTCTATGAGGTTGGCTTGAAACTGAAAAACTATACGTTAGTAATCAGTAACAGTCTGGGAGGCTGGAAAACATACATGCCGAGAGGCATGACATGGGTGTCGAACGACACAATGTTGAAAGGGGGAACATACCGATTGGAAGGACAATGGTGCCGAGGGGCACATGTTGTCTCAATTTTATTTTTTTGTTTTGTTTCTTGTTGTTGTAGTGGAGTCTTCATGTAGCAGTATTAGTATGAATTAGCAGAGACATTTTTGGTAGCAGTATATAGCAGAGTATCAGTAGGATTAATTTGTGGAAATCAATATTTAGAAGAGATGGATTTAATAAGTTGCGGAATTAGCTTAATTAATTATAGTAGTATCCCATTAGATTAATTTAAACCAAGTAGTAGATTTATTGGTACCTAGAAGAGGTAATTGTTAGATTAACACTTAGTTGGAATCTAGAGTAGCAGTAGCAGCAGAGTTAATAACAATGGTGTTCCAGAAATTAAAGTTGCATAAAGATGCTAAGTAGCAGAGGATGGTTCAATTAATTTAGCTGAGTAGTATATTAATAACAGATGCAATAATTTAGTAGAGAATTATCGGTAGAAGTAATTAGTAGAATAAATTGGAAGAAGGTCAATGAGTAACTAATAGTAATTTATTATGTGGATAACAGGTAGTTCATATTGGTAATTTAGCGAAAGAATAATTAACCGGAAATATTCGAATTTTCTGAACAAATTCGCGAAGCGTTTGTAGTATATTTTGGTTGATGCGGTGTATTGTATACTTTGCTGAAAAATATGAATTGTAGGTGGTATTGAATTGTTAGGATTATGGACAATGTTGTTTTCTTGTTGATGTTGTTGTCAAATTACTATTGTTGATATGAAATTGTTATTGTGACGTACTAAGTTGTAGGCTTATGCCAACATTGTGTTAATTGTTGTTGTTGAAATATCAAGTTGTAGGCCTATGGCCAAAGTCGAATTATGTTGAGTTGATGTTGAATCGTTGATTGATGTGGTAGGCTTATGGCCAATGTTGATTTATGTTGAGATGTTATGTTGTTGTGATTGTCTATGTGAATTCTTGTTGATAATGTGAAGTTGCAGAGAATTTTAGGTGATGATGAATTACCACTATTTATTGGTAATAATGGTGATGTGGGCTTATGTCTTACGATGGATGATGATTGTTGTGAGTATGTGATAGTGAATTCATTGAGTAATATACATTTGCATACTTTGTGATGGTCTGGATTGGCAAACTGCGAAGAAGGCTTATGCCTTGTTGATACCTCTATTTATTGGCAGATTTTTAAGATGGGAATTCTGCTCCAATGGTACCAAATGCATGTGAATTTTGTAATTGAGTCACATTTGATGTTGTATCCTGAGTTATGGTGAAGATACATTTGTTGTTTCTTTATGTTGTTGACTTGTTGTGACAAGTATTATCTAAAAGCTCTGAATTTAGTAGTTATGTCGTGTTGATGTTTTGTTGTGATTAAAGTTGTTTGTAAGTTGTGAAGTGGTGACTTTATATGATCTGATTTAATATATTATTTATCATACGACTTATTATATTATCTGATATATCACCCCTTTTGTTTGAATGTTTCCCTATGTCGGTAACGTGCAGGTAATCAAGAAGGATAGTTGTTACCTCGTTAGTTCGAGTCGGTGTTGTCGCTCTGATACATAGCACTCGGGGGGATGAACGCTTGATGTTTAGTTGTTGATTATTATTTCAGTTGCTGAATTTTTAAGTTGATTACATGAAATAATTGTTGTCTTGAGGTTGTTTTAGTTAAATAAAAGATGTTAAGTGAATTGAAGTTGAGTATGTAGATTCCGCTGCTTATCAATAAAAAGTTGTTTGATTTTGAAGAATAAATCAGGTTGTTATCGGTTCATCCGAGTTAAGTGTTATGTATCTGTTTGTATGCGATTAAATGAAGTTTGATTTTAAATTGTAAATGTAGCAGCCTATTCATGTTGAACTCTGATTTTTAATATTATTCGTCGAGTAGAAAAGGGGTATTACATTAGTGGTATCAGAGCAAGTTGGTCCATCTGACCAAGTTGTCTAATGTTGTTTATTCCTTAGTACGCAACAAGTGTATGAAACACTGATGATGCTTGCTTGCTTTTCTAGTCGCTTGTATGCAAAAGTTGGTTTGAAGATAAGTGGGGGAGAAGCTTTGCTTCTTGGTTATGTTTTGGTTGTAAGGTGCTCGTTCGGTATGACGACAGTGCAAATATTGTTGAAGTTTTGTTGTTTCCCGAATCCGAATGTGACATGAATCCAAGATTTTGTTGTTAATCAAGTTGGAGTTTCTTGAGGGAGGACAATCAGACAATGTTGATGTCTACTTCTCGAAGGATGAGGAGCAATGTAACGGTTGTTGATATACGAGTAGAGTGTAAATCCTTGATGTTTCTGAAGATGATTTCTAAGTGTGATGCGGTGGGAGAACTGACTTGATGTTTTGCGTTTCGTTCGCACTTGTGCGGTTAGTAAGAGTCGCCACCGACTTTTCTTTTATCCAAAAGGAAAGGTAAAAAAGCACAGGAAAGACCTTTCGAGATTATTTCTCGGGTTCGGGGGTAGATTATGAAAAGGGAAGGTATTAGCACCCTTTTCATCCATGGTTTTCCATGGGCTCTTAGTTACTCGTTTTAGATCACTTGCTTTCATTTGATTGTGTGCTTATGGTAAGGGCTTTTGAAAGTGTTTTGAAAAATCTCTTTGTAATGGTTCTCGTCTCTATAAGAACGTATACAAAGTTTTGTTTCGAAAAATGGTTCAAAGAGGTGTTTGTGAATCGTGTTTTGAAAAGTGTTTTGAAAAGAGGTTTTGCAATAGTTCTCGTCTCTATAAGAACGTATACAAAACGTTTTGTCTTTTGAAAATGTTTTGAAATGGAGGTGCAGGTGTAAAGGTTTTTGTCGTGAGCAAGCGAGTAACTAAGAGCGAATCTATCTACTCGAAAGTTCTTAAATTGTTCTTTTCTTCTTCCTTTTAATGGTGCTATCTTACCATTGATTTGGTAAGAAACCCCACCATTGGAAGTGAAGGGACAGGCACGGGTCAATTTTACAATCATTGAAGGCAACTTGTGAGACGCTTTAGCAATTTTGTAAGGGACGAGATCGTTTTAATCAAAGGCAACATTGAGGGTCATCGAGGGTCTACGATCTTTGTTTATCGAAGAGTCATTTGCTAGAGTGTCTCATATCCGAGGGACATGATTGTATTTCTGAGGCAACGAGCGAGCTTACCCTAGAGGTGCGCGTGTGATAAAGTGTGTTGGTTTCAAGTTATTTCATTCTTTGATTAGGTCATCTAGCGATTGATTTTTGAATCTTGCCATACATGTCTAGTTACTATACAGTATATGGAAAACAGTAAATTGCGAGAATTGAAATTCTAAGCTATTACAGAATTTTCGGGAATGGGGGTACAATTGTTACGAATGGGGATGAATCAAATGAAATAGAAATGTCCAAATATCAAGCAATACAACCAAATCGAATTTTTGTGCGATTTAATATAAAGCTATGACAATTTATGAAAATAAAAATCAACAAAGTATGAAATGAAATGTATTTACTTGAAAAAGAAAAATAAAACCTATTCTAAAAAATAAATTGATTTGATTTATAATCTTTATTATTATTTTTTGTATTCTTATTAATTATGTAAATAAATTCAAAGAAAGAAGACCAACTAAGTTAATTTTGTTTATGTTTTTATTAAGTGTAAAAAATTAATAAAAATAAGTTATAAAAAAAGAAAAATGGTAAAAATTAATTTTCAAGACTTAAATCAAATGTATAAAATGTATTCTATGTTTTAATTAGTAATAAAATATAAGAAAGAAACAAATTAATAAAAAACAAGTAAAAATGGGCTTAAGTGAATGTAATGGTATTAGGCCCAAAGAAAACATAGTTATAAATGCTGAAACAAAAGAACAAGCCATGGGGGGGGGGGGGGGGGGGGGGGGGGTGAACCAACAAAACGCGCTTGGGCTTTAAGGGATTTGAACAAAAAAATAGGCCCAATGTTTCTTAAGCTGTGTTAGCTGTTTGATTGGGGACAAAGCCAAATTAGGGTTCTGAGACCCTTTGGCTTACAGCGGCGCTGCCTCGTCTCCTTCGTCCCTCTCTGTTCATCTTTTGTTCATCCTAACTCATCCACTTTCTTTAATCTTCTCACCTTATCACTCACCTCTTCCTAATTTCATGAACAAACAACTTTTGGCCTCTTTGTCTCGCCCTGATTCACATTTTTCTGGAAACCCTAAGTTATGATTTATGCCTAAGATGCTCGATTCTAGCTTATCTGATCTTCTCCCCAACTTTCCGTTGCCGGAGCGCCTCTCAACCTCACCTCCTTAAACGATTTTCAGTGGTTTTCTTAGAAACGGTACGGTTCTGTTGTTATTAAAGCTTGAACGATTTTGTTGTTTTTTTGTCTTGTTCATGTGTTTTTCTGTTAATCCATCTTATTGTCCATTGAAATGCAGGAAAATATGTTTTTAGGGATTTATGAGAAAGATGAAAAGTTCATACTTGTTTGGAAATATTCTGTGAAGTGAAAAGGATAGTGAGACTGAGAGAAGTGACGCTCCTTGGTGGCCGGAGACGGGGGGAAGAAATAAAGATGAAGGCCTTGGTATTTCTGGTAACCTTCTTCTGTTTTCTGTGCTTTGAATGATGATGATGCTGATGATAATGATTTGATGATGTTTGCTGATGATAATGATTTGATGATGTTTGTTGATGATAATGATTTGATGATGTTGGTTAGCTGGGATGTTTGAGGCTTGAATACTGTTTTATTTGATTATGGTTTTAGGCTTTTTTGGTTTTGTGTTTGAAGCTTGAGACTTGTTTGTTGCAAGTTTTTGATCCTGTTTTTGGTTATGGATTTTTGGAATGTTGGTATTGGGATGTTGGTTAACAGTTTGCAGGTTTGATGGTATTGAGATAGTTTTGACAGTTTTGAAACTTTTTCTGGTTTTTTTTTATTTGTTGACAGTTTTTGAGGTTTGATGGTGTTGAGATGGTTTATCAGTTTTGGTTTTGAATGTTTTTGTTGTTTTGGATTTGTTGGTTAACAGGTTTGATGAGTTTGTTACAGGTTTGTGACCTGTTTTGAGGTTGGGTGTTGTTTTTGCTTGGCTTGGTATGTTTTGTTGATGGGTTACAGTATTTGAGAGGTTTATCAGTTTGGAGGTTTGAATATTTTGGTTATGGTTCAGACTTTGGGTTTGACAGTTTGGGATTTTTTGGTTTGAACTTGTTTGACAGGTTTGAATATTGGTTTGACAATTTGAAGGTTGGTTATTCTGGTTTTTGTTCACAGGTTTGGTTTGATGGTTTGAAAGTTGGTGATTCGGTTCTTACTGTTGGCTTTGTAACAGTTTTTGAGGTTTTTTGGTTTGAAAATGTTTTGACAATTTTTAGACTTTGACTGTTTTCTGAGTTTGATAATTTTCTTCCCCCTTTTGCTTGAGCCTTGTCTACTGTTATATCCATGTTGCTTTGGTTTGACAGCTTATTCAAAAAGGGGGGAAAACAAAGAAATTGAATACTTTGGCATATTGTTCTTATGCTCTTTTTGTTGCAGTTTTTGTTTTCTAGCAACTTCCATGCAATTATGACAGTCAAGGCAGCAGGGTTGTGCATCCCTAGGTGACTTCTTTCCTCTCTTCTCTCTCAATGACCCTAAGAGTCAATTGCTCTTTTTCCTTTTTCTTAAAAGTTTGCAATAAAAATGGAAAATGATGAATTGGCTTATTGAACAAGCCCCTTGCTTGTTTGACTTAGTTTATCATATTGCTATACTTTCTTTGCTGCCTACTCTAGCTTATGTTGTTTGTTATTGCCTCGTTTGCATTTGGTTTTTGCTGTTTTTTGGCTCGGTTTGCAATATTTGTTTGGGCAACTTTGTTTGATTTGTGATGCCTTCTGTTTGGTGATGCACTGCTGTTTGGGCCTTTGGCTGCTGTTTGGATAGCTTTGCTTGCATTTCTTGTTTGAACAACTTGCTTGCATTTCTTATTTCTTCTTTTTGTGAACCAAGAAAAATAATTCTCTTGTGATTTGCAAATAGAGAAAATAAAAATGTGATGAATTAAAAATAGCCTTCTGATTCCAAATTGCAAACTTTAATGATGAACACTTTTTATTTTGAAAATTATTGCTCATGTCCAATTAATTTGTACTAACTTTTTCTTCTGTCTTTCATTTTCATGTGAGCACAATGGAGAGGACAAAGGAGGGGAAGCAAGAGACTCTGTGGCAAGCATGGAAGCAAAGGAACCTCAGTCAACCTTAGGCATAGATTCATTTTCTTTTCTTTGTAATTTAGAGAGAAACATTCTTATATTGTAACCAATATTTGTACTAATTTATTTTCAAATGCGATAAGTTGTAAAACCTAAAGTATTTAAATAATAAATTGTTTTGTAACAACTTTTGAAATAAGTGGAGAAAGTCTTATGAGATATTTTGGTGTCCATTGAAATCTTTGATCAACAATAACTTGTAATCTTCTCTTTGCATCCTATTTGATTTTTGAATGCCCAATCAAGATAATAGAAACAAAATGCTCCAATCTGATAATTTAAATTCCAATAATTCTGTAATCTTGCAACTGCATTCCAAACAAACACGCACTGTATATTCCACTTCCTAACTAAGAGAATGCGAAACATTTGGTTAACCTAGATCAAACAATCATGAGTGTCCCAACGACAGTCTCAATCTCTTTTCCCAAACAAACCCTACTCTGAGAATAAACACTGTCTTTTTAGTAAACTTGAGAAAGCATGAAAACTTGTGAAAGCCAATTGGATCTTTGAGAATTCATTTCTTTTGAGAATTGCAAGAAAAACCCTAATTGCTGGTTTGTTGACACAAAAGAAAATTTTTCTGATCGATTCCTGAGCCAACTTAAATATCTGAGAAACCCTAGGGTTGTGTCTTTTATGAAAAATGGGAGGGCAAATTTTGGGGTACAACAGCTGCCCCTGTTCAATCTTCTTGAACCTGAAGAGTTAGATCGACGAGTTTTGTCGTTCGTGACTCAAAGGTAAAAGATAATTGGACACTAGAGTGCCTATAAATTTGCACTCGACAAAAGTGTAATTGAGGGAATGGGCTTAAAGATGCCATTTGGAGAGTATGTTAGAATCTTGTTGGAGATGGGCTTGTAGATGCCATCCAAGAATGTTTATTTGTAAATCAAAAGAAATAGCATTAGAATGGTGTCCGTATTTGGAACGTATCTGAACTGTATCTGTACTTGAATCCGAATAAGCGACAGAATGGCTTCTGTGTCTGGAGCGTATCTGGACCGTATTTGTAGGATGAAACTGAATAAGCAACAGAATAGCTTCCGTGTCTGAAGCGTATCTGAACTGTATCTTAAAATTAAGATCTGAATAAGCGACATAATGGCTTCCGTGTCTGGAGCGTATTTGTACTGTATCTGAATGAGAAATAGAATGGCTTCCGTGTCTGGAGTGTATCTAAACTGTATCTTGAAATTAAGTCTGAATGAGTAACAGAATGACTTCCGTGTCTCGAGTGTATCTGTATTGTATCTATAGGATAAAACTGAATAAGCGACAGAATGGCTTCCGTTTCTGGAGTGTATCTAAACCGTATCTGAATGAGAAATAGAATGGCTTCCGTGTTTGGAGCGTATCTAAACTGTATCTGAATTTGAAATCCTAATGAGTAACAGAATGACTTTCGTGTCTGGAATGTATTTGTACTGTATCTGAATGAGTAACAGAATGACTTCTGTGTCCAGAGTGTATCTGTACTGTATCTGAAGTTGAGATCTGAATGAGTGACAGAATGACTTCCGTGTCTGGAGTGTATCTGTACTGTATCTGAAATCTTTGAATATTTGTTAAAGATAGCTGTTAATCTTATCCTGAAAAGCGTAAAATGTTAGCTGAAACACAAAGTTATGTTGCATGAAATGTATGATGCAATAAATGTGTTTTATTCATGTTTATGATATATGAATGTAATGTATGTGCATGTAAGCTGATTTGTTGTATTGCTGAGGAAAATAAATCCTTGACTGCTTCCAGGGAAAATAAATCCTAGACTGCTGAGGATTCTGTTGTGAGAGTAATACCATATACTTCTTGAGGAATCTGCTTGGGGAATCCAGAGAATTTTAATGACTTCTACTGGGGATTATTGACGGGAGTTCTTGTTCTGTCGAGAAGCAATAAAAACTCTACGGGGAAAAAGTTTATCCTGTAATGAAAATTTTGTGGGGAAAAACTTATTCCGCTGGGGAGTTCCGGAGTTTGGGTTGTATGCCAATCTACTGGGGAGTTCAGGAGTTCGGTTTGTATGCCAATATACTAGGGAGTTACCCTAGGTTTGGGAGAAGCAGAAGTTAACCGTTATCTGGTTAATTTTCGAGCTTCAATACAACTTGCTGGGGAAACCTGGAGAAACTGGATGATTTCCGATGTGGGTTGATAGTTTGAAGTTTCGGCTCCACTGGGGATTGGTAGTTGGTAGTCTCTGCTCCGTTGGGAATCTGTAGTTCAAAGTTTTGGCTCCGCTGGGGATGTTAATGACGTGCTGTAGGGATTGGTCATGGAATAGCCTAAAGACGTTTTCCTAATCTTTCTACCTGTCAATAATTGTTCTTTTTCATCACGTTTATTTGTAAACAGTAATTAAGTTCAAATGCATATGTTCATTAATGAATCATTGGACGTTTTTGCAAATAAAACACTAGTGTAAAGAAAAAGGCAAATAGTTTTATGTACTTTGAAAGAGATATCTTTGTATTTACTTTGAATAAGTGTTTTGTACAAAGGAGACAGACATCCTAGTAAGAGGATGGTGTCATAAAAGTAAGAAAAATTTATACAAAGAAAGATAGCTATGAGTGTAAAAATCGCATGGGGTTCCCATTCTGCTATAGCCTTCGTATCTCCGAATATCTTGTCTGTCTGTTGCTTCATCCGAAGATGATTGAATTGATCAGAAGCCTCGAAGTTTGTCTGTGAAGAGATTGTCCTTAAAGTGATCCGACGAGACATAGTCATACGCTTTAATTCCCTAATTTTTGCCTGGACCGCCCTTTCGGGTTTTCAATCCACCGGGAAACCCTTTTTTTCCCAAGTCGCCTTTTCAGGTTTTCAACTTGCCGGGTGTACATATTTTTTTGTTTTATCCCTAATTTTTTCCTGAACCGCCCTTTCGAGTTTTTGATTCACCGCGATGCCCCTGTTTTGCCTAGGTGTGTCAACCTAGTGGGTCTCTTATGCGTAGTATCTTTTGACTATGTCTGCATTCGCGGGGTGCGGCAGATTGTCGGCGTCCATGGTGGTTAAGATCATTGCCCCACCAGAAAAGATGTTCTTGATTACAAATGGTCCTTCATAGGTAGGAGTCCATTTGCCCCTGGGATCACTTTGTGGCAAGATGATGCGCTTGATCACAAGATCTCCAACTTGATACACTTGGCGCCTGACTTTCTTATTGAAAGCTTTGATCATCCATTTGTGATACGTATGACCGTGGCAAACAGTAGTAAGTCTTTTCTCGTCAATTAAGTTTAACTGATCAAGCCGGGTTTGGATCCAATCGTCTTCACTCAAACCAGCATCTTTCATGATTCTCAAGGAGGGAATCTGAACCTCGATAGGTAAAACAACTTCCATGCCATATACCAAGGAATAGGGTGTTGCCCCAGTTGAAGTGCGAGCCGTGGTACGGTACCCGTGGAGAGCAAACGGTAGCATCTCATGCCAGTCCTTGTAGGTGACTATCATCTTTTGTATGACCTTTTTGATATTTTTGTTCGCAGCTTCGACTGCACCATTCATCTTTGGCCGGTAGGGGGATGAATTATGATGTTGAATCTTGAACTTCTCACACAAGGCGGTGATCATAGTATTGTTAAGGTTTGTACCGTTATCAGTGATGATCCTTTCGGGAATATCGTACTGACAGATAAGGTTCTGCTTGATGAAGCGGGCAACAACATTCTTAGTAACGGATGCGAAGGAAGCTGCTTCGACCCACTTGGTGAAGTAATCAATGGCCACCAGAATGAAGCAGTGTCCATTGGATGTTGTAGGCTTGATCTCTCCAATCATTTCGATTCCCCACATAGCGAAGGGCCAAGGAGCTATTAAGACATTTAGAGGAACAGGAGGCACGTGCACCTTGTCAACATAGATTTGACATTTATGACAAGTTCGGGAGTGTTGATAGCAGTCTGCTTCCATGGTAGACCAGTAATAGCCTGCCCGTAGAATCTTCTTTGCCATCGTATGCTCGCTAGAGTGAGTTCCAAAGGTGCCTTCATGCAATTCGGCCATGATCTTTTCAGCTTCAATCTTATCCACACAACGAAGCCGAATAGAATCATGATTGCGCTTGTACAAGATGCCATTACTTAGGAAGAACTTAGCTGAGAATCTTCTTAAGAACTTTTTGTCATTGACTGAAGCTCCTTCAGGATATTCTTGAGCCTCGAGATACCTTTTGACTTCGTGAAACCAAGGCTGGTCCACTACTTCTTCGGTATTAATCTCGTGACAGTGTGCGGGTTCGTCCATCCGTTCAATGGTGATATGGGGAGCCTCGTTGTCCCAATTAAGTTTAAACATGGATGACATTGTAGCTAGAGCATCTGCTAGCTGATTTTCTTGTCGCGGGAAGTGCTCGAAGGTAATCTTCTCGAAATGTGGTAGCAATGTCAAGACATGTTCTTTGTAAGGGATGAGGTTTGGATGCTTAGTGTCCCACTCTCCTTTGATTTGACTGATAACCAAATCTTAGTCCCCAAACACAACTAAAGATTTGATTCCCAAATTTATGGCAGCCTTTAGCCCAAATATGCATGCTTCATACTCTACCATGTTGTTCGTACAGTTGAAGCAAAGCCTAGCAGTGAAAGGAGTATGGCATCCTTCTAGAGATATGAGTACCGCGCCGGGTACCGTTGCCAAGTGCATTGGAGGCCCCATCAAAGTACAGGGTCCATTGGGATCCTTGTTCAGGTCCGTCATATGGTCTGAAATCTTCAACATTGTCAAATGTCATGATGTCTTTGTCGGGGAAGTCAAACTTTATGGATTGGTAATCTTCAATAGCTTGATGAGCCAGATGGTCAACTAACACACTCCCTTTTATAGCTTTTTGGGTCGTGTATTGTATATCATATTCGATCAGGATCATCTGCCATCTAGCTGTTCTTCCAGACAAAGTAGGATTCTCAAAGATGTATTTGATCAGATCCATCTTAGATATCGGCAAAGTGGTATGAGTCAACATATATTGCCTTAGCCGGCGAGCAGCCCATACCAAAGCGCAGCAAGTTTTCTCGAGCAGTGAATATCTGGTTTCACAGTCGGTAAACTTTTTGCTAAGGTAATAAATGGCATACTCTTTTCGGCCAGACTCGTCATGCTGCCCCAGTACTCACCCTATTGAATTCTCTAGGACGGTCAGATACATGATCAGCAGTCTTCCTTCGACGGGTGGCATCAAGATAGGAGGTTCTAGCAAATACTCCTTGATTTTATCGAAAGCAATTTGACAGTCATCATTCCATCTAACTACCTGATCTTTCTTCAACAGCTTGAAGATTGGTTCACAAGTAGATGTTAGGTGAGAAATGAACCTAGCAATGTAGTTTAGGCGTCCCAAGAAACCTCTGACCTCCTTCTTAGTGCGAGGAGCAGGCATTTCTTGTATAGCTTTAACTTTGGCAGGATCAACCTCGATGCCTTTGTTGCTGATAATGAAACCTAAGAGCTTACCGGACCGGACTCCGAATGTGCACTTGTTTGGATTCAATCTTAGCTTGTACTCCTTCAACCTGACAAACAGCTTTTGCAAGTGACCAAGGTGTTCTTCTTCAGTTTGTGATCGGGCTATCATGTTATCTACGTAGACCTCTATCTCATGATGTATCATATCATGAAACAAAGCTACCATGGCGCGCTGATAGGTTGCCCCGGTTGTTGTACCCCAAAATTTTCCCTCTCATTTTATCAAGATTTCCCCTCACAAGACTCTTTGAACTCCAGACGGGATTAGGGTTTGCTCTACTCAAGACATTTCCTTGCACTGATGACCTAAATTAGGGTTTGAGTTTGCACATGGATTTTTGGACTTTCAATGCTCAAATTTACTTTCATACTTCATGTTGGACTTATAAGATTTCCTCTACCAAGTTTCAAGCTTTGAATCAAATTTTTGCCCAGTCAATTGGACAGTTGACCTAGAAATCAGCTGTATTGGGGAAAAAGTCAATTATGGCCAATTTACAGTCAAACCTCAAAATTTTTGATCCACATCAACATTATAGACTCATATGAACCATTTGATCAAGTTTGGACCACAACTCCTCAAGAAATTTGATCAGATCATCAAAAGGGAAAAATGGTCATTTTTAGGGTTTTGACTACACAAGGGCAACTTCTGATTTTTAACCTAGCCAATGGAAAATTAGGCTCAAGCATATATTCAAGGACTCAATGGCATCATCTTTACCTATTCACAAGGTTCAAAAGATCTCAAATGCATTGGATTGACAGATGAATTTTTCAGTCAATTGATCAAAATTTGATTGTACACTGAAAAGTCAAACTTTGACTTTTTGGTCAAAATCAAGTGCCAAGGGTCATTTTTCATCAAGATGTGTCAAAATATGAAACTTGTTCATCAAAAAACCTAATTTTGCAAATTAGGGTTTAAGATTGAAAAATTTCATAACTTAGAATTTTTCTAAGTTATGAAATTTTCTTATTTTTTCCCAACTTTGCCCAACATTTTGACCATGATGCAATTGGATTCAAACAAAACTTCCAACATGAAAGTTGTAGTCCTCCACAAAGTCTACAACTTTGATACACAAAGTTTTCCCAAAAGAATCTTGTATCTCAAGTTATGAATTTTGGAACAAGGGTCCATGAAACTTTTAACTTAGTGAAATTTTGCCCCAGTTTAGGCAGGATTTTGACCTATCTTCATGACTATTTTTCACATAGTTCCACTTGGAATCTCAAAATTCACTCCAAATATGGATTTTATAGCATGTTACAAGCTTTCCGAAATGTCAAAGAACTCTCCAAAATCATTTGTGGTTAGGGAGAATCGAAGGTTTGAATTTGGCAAAAACTCACTTTTGATCCATGGCATTTTCATGTTGATACAAGTTGCAACTTCTGTCCAGCTTCATTTGTACTTGATTACAGGTCCCTAACCCCTTTCATACTCAATAATTTAATGCAAATCCATTTGTTTGAGGCTTTGTTCTGATCATGGGAGGATTACACAAGAGATTAATCCAAAAATAGAAAAAAGGCAACATTGCCATTTTTGTCAAAATTGCTTTATGTCAAATTGCATTCTTGAGCCTTGAACCAAATCCTATACAGCAAACCAAATCCACTAACTTGGGGCCAAGCTTACACAATGTATGCAGGGTTAGAGCTAGCCTGTACAGGCCTACTCTTGGTCACTTCTCATTTTTGCTTCATAACCAAGAAACTTGCCAAAATCACATAACTTGCATATCTATTATAACCAAACTTTGCAAGCATTTGAAACAAGTTTTTGCATTGCCTTGAGCCAGAAACACGAGTTGTTGAACCCTCAAGCCTTCCAAAACACCAAATCACATTCTTCTTGCAAAATAGAGCACTCCCTACAGATTCACATCCATCACACAACCCACTCGTGCGTTTTGCCTCAAACCTGTTCAAACACATTCCATATAACCTATCCAAGCTATCCCAACCATTAGACACTGACTGTAACTCCATTTGCAAGCTTCACCGTTTCTGTTTTCATCTTATGTAGGTTGAGTTCTACAAGCTTGTTCAAGGACATTCAAAGTAAACTAGGCATTGGGGAAGGTCAGAGGAAGTTCAAGCAAGCTCCCAAACATCTCAGGCCTCACTGAAAACCTCCACATTGCCATACACGAGTTCATCTGAAACAGGTATTTGGCAACTTTCTATCTCTCTATTTAGGAAACATTAGGCTTAGGTTTGTGAATAAAAAATGTAGTACTCATAGCCCTGAAGCTGTACATATGCTCAGTTTTCATTTAAGTTAAACGTGTTAAGAGAATTTGATTCATGAACTTCCTGAAAAAATTAGGGCCAGAGAAATTCTCTCTGGTCTTTGAGAGTTAGATTAAGTTCTTTATATGGTTGAAATCGTCTTGAAAAATGCTACAACTTTGATGTTATGAGTTTTTGCATTAGAGCACTTATGCAGGATCTGGACATTTTGTACAGGGCGCGCGTTTTCTGAGTTTCAAAGGTTGAAGATAAAGTTCAGTGGGTTGGGCTTTGGCTTGGCATGATTTTTGCACCCCCTCTTTACTGATTGCACCCTCCTGGCCCATTTCTCTATATTTTTGTATTTTTGTATTTATTTTTCATTTCTGATTTTATTTTATTATTTTCTAAACATAAAAAATACCAAAAATATTTTTATAAATTTTCACATTTATTTTTATATTTTATTTTATTTTTCTAACATAAAAATAATTATCAATTAGTATATACTTTTATTTTATTTAATGAAAACTTGAAAATAATACATAAAAATATTATACCTTTATTTTTTATTATTTATACTTAAATAATATTTTTTCTAAATATATTTTTATTTTGTATATATTTTATTTTATTTTATTGTACATGAATAATATAATTAATATATATTTACTTTCTTAAAAGAAAATTAGGGTTTTTACCCTTAATAAAAAAAATAATCTTTTTATTTCTTTTTTTAATACATTAAATATTATATTTTTACATACATAAAAATAAACAAAAGCATTTTTTTGCATATTCATAATATTTTGCATATTTATTTAATTGACCATTTAAATACTTGCCTATTTATTTATTTGTACCATTTATTCAATTTGGATGTAATAGTAAATATTAGGGTTTTAATTTCTTGCAAAATAATCCCCATTCAAAATTGTATCCCCCTCCCCACATCAATGTTGTAATAGTCGTAGATTTATTTTGCACATTTATAACTTTCAAGTATGCCATGTTAGAGATTAGGGTTTGTATGCAATATCCAAAATCAAAACAAATAGCATGACTAATACAAAGACAAAAAAGCATGTAAATTGACAACACAATGCACACATGCACCCTTAGGGTTTCATCCACTTGTTGCCTTTAAAAATGACCATGTTATGCATGTTGAGTATCTTGGCAAAACAAAAACAAAACAAAAGATCATAGTCGCTCGATGACGCTATCTTGGTTGCCTATACAAAATGATCTAGTCCCTCAAAAAATTTCTAAAGATACTTGGCAATATTGCTATCATGGTCAATACGATGACCCGCGCCTGTCCCGTTTAACATCCAAGTACAAGGTTGTTTACCAAATGCAATGGTAAAATAACACTGTCAAAAGGGTTAAAAATGTGTAGGAAAGATCTTTGAGTAGATAGGGTAGACAACTCTTAGTTACTTGATCAAAGTTTGAAAAATCATCCTTGCTATTTTCAAACACAATTCACAACACAATTCAAAACATTCCCAAAACAAACTTTCAAACATTGAACAATCTTTTCAAAATACAATACACCTTTGTATACATTCAAATCAGAATCATTGCAAAGGTTGCCACAACGATGGCCTCTTTTCAAAACATTTTCAAAACCACACATAAAGCACTATTTCAAACAATTGGAAAAGCAAAGCAAGTGATCTAAACAAGTGACTAAGAGCCCATGGATAACCATGGATGAAAAGGGTGCTTGCACCTTCCCTTTTCATAATCTACCCCCCGAACCCAAGAAAACATCTCAAAGGTCTTTCCTGTGCTTTTTGACCTTTCCTTTGGATAAAATAAAAAGTCGGTGGTGACTCTTGCTAAACCGAAACATTTGCGAATACAAACGCAAAACCTCAAGTCAGTTCTCCCACCGTATCACAGAACTGGAGACTCTGCTGGAGAATAATCTAAAAGTGGGGTTACCTTAGGGTTTAGATCACCTTTACATGCTTACCTTGTTTACTTTGATTGCTTTAAACTTGGTTCTATTGTTTGGGTTTGAAATCCTCTACCCGGATTTGGGAAACATTCATAGGTAAATAGCAATACGTTGTGGAAACTGTGCGGGGTATACCGACATGGTTGAAGCAATAGCTATATTAGTGTGACATATTTGTGGGCACCGGTAGCCTTTGAGTCAATCAAAGAGAATACGGGGCCGCTGAGTGATGTCATGAAGCACTAATGAACTTTTAGAACCTTTACTTGACCATCTTGGCCTTTTTAGGGGTAGTGAGATGACCGGCTTTGGTGCAGTCCGAAGTTGGTAGATACTCGATACTACACTCATTGAGGGTTATTTTCTTGGAATATTTCGGTCGCCAATTAAGTGGCTAAACTGAAATAATGAACACAAAAAATAATCCAGTGATATTGAGCTCCTTAGAACCCGGTTACTATTTATAGGACAGGTTGAGCCAACTAACTTCAAGAGGGTACTTACCTATGAAACCCCATGCAAGCCTGAAACTAGGATCTTATGTGACTTGCTTGTACATATACTTGTGCATACATCATGAACATCATAAAGCATCATATGCATCCACTAACCATTTCAAGGGTTTGGATCTTCATCTTTGTTCCTGTTTTGTAGGTTATGGAATCTCTTCGCAGGAAAACAATTCAGGTCAACCTTGTGAGAATCCCTCCTCAACTCAAAGAGCTTGCTTCCAAGATTCCAGAGAATTCTCTCTTCAGTGAAAGACATGGTAGACTTCTCAACTTGGTCAACTCCAACATTGAAGAAGACATGGTGAAAGTTTTCTTCCAGTTCTTTGACCCTCTACACCATTGCTTTACATTTCCTGATTACCAACTAGTGCCTACTTTGGAGGAATTTTCTCAACTCTTGAGGATTCCTATTCTCCATCAACTACCCTACAACGGTACGGAAAGAGAACCAAAGCCTGAAGATGTTGCTCAAGCCCTACACTTTCAACCATCTGATATCAAAGGTCATTGGGAAACAAGAAGTGGTGTCAAGGGTTTCTTGGCAAAGTTTCTGTTTGAGAAGGCACAAGAATGCTGGAATTCTCTAGATCTGCAAGCTTTTAAGGAGATTGTAGCACTTCTTATCTATGGGTTGGTCATGTTCCCAAACCCTGATCAGCTTATAGATGTGAATGCTGTCAAGGTTTTCATATCTCGGAATCCTACGCCTACATTGCTTGGGGACATCCTACACTCATTTTACACACGAACAATGAGGAAAAGAGGTGTTCTCATGTGTTGTACTCCTCTTCTAGCAAGGTGGTTTATTTCTCACCTTCCCCAGTCAGTCTTGAATAATGAACAAGGCTTGAGGTGGTCGCAACGATTGATGACTCTTACGCATTCTGATGTTCATTGGTGTTCTCGGTCCAGAGAAAATGTCATCATCATTGATTGTTGTGGGGAATTCCCTAATGTCCCACTACTTGGCATTAGGGGAGGCATTACCTACAACTCCTGTTTGGCTCTGAGACAGTTTGGGTATGCCCGACGGGATGGCCCTCATGACATGCTGATTCCAGACTTGGTTTTTGACTTCGACAACAACGCTCAAGGACTTCGACAAAGGTTTATCCGAGCTTGGAGGATGCCCAACAAAGTGGACAGTAAGACACTGGGACACAAGAATTCCATCCCCCTTGAGCCTTGCCTCAAGTGGGTACAAACCTGCGCCCAGAGTCTTATGATGCCTTACCCCTACATTCTACCTATGATCAAAGAGCTTGTTATGGAAGGAGAGGTTCCATACACCCTCCTACATCTTGACATGCCAACATCATTGGAAGATTTGCAAAAGAGTTGGATATAGCTCAAGGAAGAACGGAATACTTTTAAAGCCAGCTTCTACGCCAGTGAGAAGAAGGTTTTGGAACTTACTCGTCGACTCCATGAAGAGAAGACTCTCAACACCTACAATGCACCAAAGAGGATGCGCAACGTCTTTTTACATTAGAATTTTGTATTTATTTTGCCCATGGGGCATTTATGTACTATCAAAATTATTCTTATTAATATGACGTGTGTTCTTTTTGTTTGCAACAACTTTGAATTTCTGAATCCTTGAATGCATTACATGAATACATATCATTCATCATATGCATAAACAGGTCTTCACGCCAGGTTTCCTTATCTCTCTGCTGTTTATTTCAGCAAGATGGATATAGAGCAGACGGTCAAAGATCTACAGGCGCAGAATTCACAATTCCAACAGCTACTCATGACCTTGGCAAAGGGTCAGGAGGAGCTCAAAGGTCTACTAGAAAAAGAAAAGGAGAAAAAGAAAAATAAAAGAGTGGGTGTGGCCACTATGGGAAGAAGATTTGAGAACCAAGCTAGGAGAGTCCTGGATTTCCCCTCGACGTCTGATGAAGGGGCTGGCAAAGGAAAAGGAGTTGCAGGACCTTCCGAGTCTGAGGCTGAAGAAGAAGAAGAAGAAGAGGATGAAGATTACTCTGAGCAGCAGTACCCTCTTGCGGACGATAAGTATAAGAATCTGGAAGAGCGGCTGGCAGCCATGGAGGTACAAAGAGTACCTGGGCTGGATTTCGAAGAACTAGGGTTGGTTGTTGGGATTGTCATTCCCCCTAAATTCAAAGTGCCTACATTTGCTAAATACGATGGTTTTTCTTGTCCGAAGATGCATCTGCGGTCTTACGTCTGAAAGATCCAACCTCACTCTTCTGATAAGGATCTGTGGGTCCACTTTTTTCAAGATAGTTTGTCGGGTACGCAATTGGATTGGTTCTATCAGCTTGAGAGATCTGACGTACATAACTGAGAGGATTTGGCTGCTACTGTCTACCGACAATATCAATATAATGCAGATTTAGCACCTACTCGTACTCAATTACAGAGTATGGGTATGGTCTCTAATGAAGGCTTTAAGGCGTATGCCCAGAAGTGGCGGGATTTGGCTGGAAGGGTGCAGCCACCATTGTCTGAAAGAGAGCTTGTTGATATGTTTCTGGGGACCCTGTCAGGTCCATTCTTTAATCACCTGATTGGGAGCTCATCTGCAGGGTTCACCGCGTTAATTCTGACGGGTGAAAGAGTCGAAGCTGGCATTAAGAGCGGTAAAATTCAGAAGGATACATCTGCTTCCGCTGCTATCAAGAAGACCTTTCCAGCCAAGAAAGAAGTTTCTGCTGTTTACACCCAGAGAAATCAAGGAAGAGTCGAGCGCCGACCAGCGGTGGGGGCTGTGATGATTCAGAACTCTGCAACCGATCAACCTCGAAGCAGTCAACCCAGAGCTAACCAAGCCAGGGTGGAAAATCCTGCACGGCAATTCACTCAGATCAATATGACACCTGCTCAGGTTCTCCCTCATCTGTTAAAGTTAAACCTTACAAACTTGAAAGAGGCGCCGAAGAACCCAAATACCTCTTCTCCCTACTATCATGCAAATGCAAAGTGTGCCTATCATTCGGACAGTGTGGGGCACGACACAAACAATTGTTGGGCCCTTAAAAATAAGATCCAAGATTTAATAGATGCCAAGGAGGTGGAGTTTGATGCCCCCGAAAAACCTAATGTGATATTCGCTTCAATGCCAAAACATGGTCACAATGTCCATGCTATTGTAGAAGATCTTTATGTTACTGCTGTTGATGACTTAATGACTCCATTGCCAATGATCAAGATGAATCTGTTGAAAGTCGGGATTTTCCCGGGCTGTGAAAAAGATTGTTACTGTTGTTCGACCTTGCAATCCGACTGTCCGCTTTTGAAGTCAAGCATCCAACTCCTGATGGATAATCAAGAAATCCTCTTCAAGAAAACTCTTGTTACTCCTGTTACTCCTGTTACTCCAATCAATGATGTTGCTATAATCACCATTTCTGACAATCTTTCCAAGGTCTCCAAAAGACCTGCTAAGATTACACCCGATCCAAAGTTTGTACCTCTGAAGATAACAATGTCGGGGCCTATCCCATACAAGTCCAACAAGACAATAACGTGGAATTATGGAGGAGAAATCTTCTACCACTGTGTTAAGCAGATCGAACCAGTTGAAGAAAGCTCTGATAAAGAGACTCCTAACGTAGGAAATATTGCGGGGACAAGTAAGATCACCCGCAGCGGAAGAATCTTCTCTCCAGAGATTGCTCCTCCAAGGGCAATCTTCGGACCCTCAAATGCTCCTAAGATTACTCCGGTTCCAGTCAACACATCTGTACGAAGTCCAGTTATTGAAGAAATCATAACTCCTTAAGTTGTACCCTCTACTGTTATTGCTGATAAAGGTAAGGGGGTCCAAGAAGCGCCCGTCAGGACGAGGGCTCAATATTTGGTCATCCCCGAGACCACCCAAAAGGAAATGGAGGAGATTTTAAAGATAATTAAGAAAAACGACTATGATGTCATAGAATAACTGGGGTAAACCCCTTCAAAAATCTCTATGCTGGCTCTATTGCTCTGCTCCGAGGCTCATGCCAAAGCCTTGATCAAATTCCTGAAGACGGCCCACGTGCCTCAAGAAACTTCTGCGGATCAGTTTCAAGAGTGTGTAGCCAGCCTTACAGCCAACAATGGTCTTGACTTCTCTGATGCCGATCTAACGTCTAAGGGAAGAAAGCATAATGATGCGCTGCATGTCTCGGTGGAGTGCAGAGGGACCACTCTTGCTCATGTTCTGGTTGATACCGGGTCGTCTTTAAATATCTTACCTAAGAAAGCATTGGACAGATTGGACTGTAAAGGATTGTCCTTAAAGCCCAGCAATATCATTGTAAGAGCCTTCGATGGTTCTAAGCGGATGGTCCACGGGGAGGTGGACATCCCAATTAAGGTAGGTACTGAAACTTTCCACTCCACATTTTATGTCATGGATATCCGTCCCTCTTACTCTTGCTTGTTAGGAAGACCATGGATTCATCATGTCGGGGCTGTTACATCCAATCTGCATCAGAAGCTTAAGTACCCATTCCAGGGGAAAATTGTGACAGTTCGTGGCGAGGAGGAGTATATGATAAGCCATCTGAATTCATTCCGCTGTTGAATTAGATGGTGAATTCATCGAGACCCCCTTTCAGCACTTTGAAGAGGTTTCTCCTGAAGTTGCGGTAGCCAAGACAATGACTTCTGCGCCCATCATTACCAAACCTGTGTCCCGGATGTCATCCCTTAAAGATGCGGAGGCTGTGATTAAGGAAGGAGGAAGCACAGTATGGGGTCAACTGCCAGATTTTCCTTATAAGACAGATAAGTTCGTCTTGGGTTTCACTGCTGCTAGTCAGAAGGCTGTGTGTTGCTCCCGGGCTGGAGGACCGCCATTGAAGATCACTCATCATGGAGTTCATGCTTTAGAGGATGATGAAGAAGAATGCAATTTTGAAGACTGGATCTTTCCAACTATTGAAGGAGGACTGAACAACTGGGAGGCGAAAGACTTCGTTCCCATTACTTTCATCAATCAGTAATATAGCTTTTGAACATTTTCTGTTGGTCTGTAATAATTTTAAAACAATTCGTACACTTTTTGCTTTACGCCTTACCCGGGGCATCTAGGTCCATTTGTAAGGGTTTTGATTCTTCATTTTCATATGCCATTTTTAATGAATCATGGACGTTTTCATATATAAACTTTTGTGTTCATTTTCTTTCTTTTCACATTTTATTTGTTTAAAGATGGCTATCCCTTACACACACCCACACTCACAAAATGCGGGTACCCATCCACTTCGGATTCCATGGGTAACAATTCTGCTACGGCCTTCAGTGACTCTGAAGATCTGGTCAATCATGCCGAGTATGAAGGTGATGAAGACTGTGAAGTGCCTGGAGAGTTGGCCAGACTTTTGCAACAGGAAGAAAGGGCTATTCTACCTCACGAGGAGTTGTTAGAGACTATCAACTTGGGTATTGCCGAAGATAGAAAAGAGGTTAAGGTGGGTGCCAACCTGGAGCCAAGTGTCAAAGAGCGCTTAGTTCAGTTGTTGAATGAATATGTTAAGATCTTCGCCTGGTCCTATGAGGACATGCCGGGACTGGATACAGATATTGTGGTTCACCGTCTTCCTATGAGAGAAGACTGCCCACCAATTAAACAGAAAGTTCGCTGCATGAGGCCCGACATGTCTGAAAAGATCAAAGTTGAAGTGATGAAGCAGTTCAATGCTGGCTTTCTTGCTGTTACTTCCTATCCATAATGGGTTGCTAACATTGTGCATGTGCCTAAGAAGGATGGCAAAGTCAGAATGTGCGTGGATTACATAGACTTAAACAGGGCTAGCCCTAAAGATGACTTTCCACTACCGCACATTGACATCTTGGTTGATAACACAGCTCAACACAAGGTATTCTCTTTCATGGATAGATTTTCAGGGTATAACCAGATCAAAATGGCCCCCGGAGACATGGAGAAGACTACTTTTGTTACGTAGTGGGGTACCTTCTGCTATAAAGTGATGCCATTCGGACTGAAGAATGTCGGGGCAACCTATCAGCGAACCATGGTAGCTTTGTTTCATGACATGATACATCATGAGATTGAAGTCTACGTAGACGATATGATAGCCCGTTCACAGACAGAAGAAGAACACCTCAACCATCTGCAAAAGTTGTTTATCAAGTTAAAGGAATATAAGCTCAGACTGAACCCTAACAAGTGCACTTTCGGAGTCAGGTCCGGTAAACTCTTGGGATTCATCGTCAGTAACAAAGGCATCGAGGTTGATCCTGCCAAAGTCAAAGCTATACAGGAAATTCCCGCCCCTCGCACTGAGAAGGAGGTCAGAGGTTTCTTGGGACGCCTAAACTACATTGCAAGGTTCATTTCTCACCTAGCATCTACCTGTGAACCAATCTTCAAACTATTGAAGAAAGATCAGGTGGTTAAATGGAATGGTGACTGTCAAGTTACTTTCGGTAAAATCAAGGAGTATTTGCTGGAACCTCCTATCTTGATGCCACTTGTCGAAGGAAGGCCTTTAATCATGTATATGACTGTCTTAGATAATTCAATGGGGTGCATACTGGGCCAACATGACGGGTCTGGTCGAAAAGAGCATGCCATTTATTACCTTAGCAAAAAGTTTACCGACTGTGAGACTCGCTACTCACTGCTCGAGAAAACTTGTTGCGCTTTGGTATGGGCTGCTCTCCGGATAAGACAGTGTATGTTGACACATATCACTTTACTAATCTCTAAGATGGATCTGATCAAGTACATCTTCGAGAAGCCTGCTCTATCCGGAAGAATCGCTAGATGGCAGATGATCCTCACCGAATATGATATACAGTACACAACCTGAAAAGCTATAAAGGGTAGTGTGTTAGCCAATCATCTGGCCCATCAAGCTGTCGAAGATTATCAATCTATGAGGTTCTACTTACCCGACGAGGATATCATGACTTTGAGCAACATTAAAGAAAACAGACCGTATGTCGGACCTGAACAAGGATCCCGATGGACTCTGTACTTTGATGGTGCCTCCAACGTACTTGGGAACGGTATCGGCGCGGTACTTATCTCTCCACAAGGTTGCCATACACCTTTCACTGCTAGACTCTGCTTCAGCTGCACCAACAACATGGCCGAGTATGAAGCTTGTATCTTTGGTCTCAAGGCTGCTATTGACTTGGGAATCAAATCTTTGATTGTATTTGGGGACTCAGCTTTGGTTATCAGTCAAATCAAAGGAGAGTGGGATATTAAACACCCTAACCTCATCCCTTACGAAGAACATGTCCTGACATTGTTACCACACTTCGATCAGATTACCTTCGAGCACTTCCCGCGAGAAGAGAATCAGCTGGCAGATAAGCTAGCTACAGTGTCATCCATGTTTAAACTTAACTGGGATAATGAGGCACCTCAAATCACCATCGAACGAATGGACGAACCTGCACATTATCACGAGATTAATACCGAGGAAGTAGTGGACCGACCCTGGTTTCATGACGTTAAAAGGTATCTCGAAGCACAAGAATACCCTGAAGGAGCTTCAGTCAACGACAAAAAGTTCTTAAGGAGGTTCGCGGCCAAGTTCTTTATGAGCAATGGTATTCTATACAAGTGCAATCTTGATTGTGTCCTACTCCGTTGTGTGGACAAGGTTGAAGTTGAGCAGATCATGGCTGAACTACATAATGGCACCTTTGGCACTCACTCGAGCGGTCATACAATGGCTAAGAAGATTCGAAGGGCAGGCTACTACTAGTCTACCATGGAAGTTGATTGTCATCAACATTCCCGTACTTGTCACAAATGCCAAATCTATGCTGATAAGGTACATATTCCCCTAGTTCCTCTCAATGTCTTAACAGCTCCTTGGCCATTCGCGATGTCGGGAATTGACATGATTGGAGAGATCAAGCCTACATCATCCAATGGACACCGTTTCATCCTGGTGGCTATTGATTACTTTACCAAGTGGGTCGAAGTTGCTTCCTTCGCCTCTGTTACAAAGAATGTGGTTGCCCGCTTCCTCAAGCAGAACCTCATATACCGGTATGGTATCCCTGACAGGATCATCACTGACAACGGTACAAATTTGAACAATACTATGATCACCGCTCTGTGCGAGCAGTTCAAGATTCAACATCACAATTCATCTCCCTATCGGCCTAAGATGAACGGTGTTGTCGAAGCCGCGAACAAAAATATCAATAAGATCATTCAAAAGATGATAGTCACCTACAAGGACTGGCATGAGATGTTACCGTTTGCTCTGCACAGGTATCGTACCATGGCACGCACTTCAACCGGGGCAACACCCTATTCTTTGGTATACGGCATGGAAGCTGTTTTACCTATCGAGGTTCAGATTCCCTCCTTGAGAATCATGAAAGATGCTGGTTTGAGTGAAGACGATTGGATTCAAACCCGGCTTGATCAACTTAACTTGATTGACGAAAAGCGACTTACTGCTTTTTTCCATGGTCAGGCGTATCAAAAACGTATGATCAAGGCCTTCAACAAGAAAGTCAAGAGACAAGTATATCAAGTTAGGGACCTTGTAATCAAGCGGATCATCTTTCCGCAAAGTGATCCCAGGGGAAAATGGACTCCTACTTACGAAGGACCATTTGTGATCAAAAACATCTTTTCTGGTGGGGCAATGATCCTGACCACCATGGACGGTGATGACCTTCCGCACCCTACGAACGCAGACATGGTCAAAAGATACTACGCATAAACGACCCGACAAGTTGAAAACCCGAAAGGGCAACTTGGGCAAAAACGGGCATCCCGGTGAATCGAAAACCCGAAAGGGCGGTTCAGGCAAATTAGGGATAAATAAAAAAAATTGTACACCCGGCAAGTTGAAAACCCGAAAGGGCGACTTGGGCAAAAAAGGGTTTCCTGGTGGACTGAAAACCCGAAAGGGCGGTCCAGGCAAAAGTTAGGGAATTAAAGCGTATGACTATGTCTCGTCGGATCACTTTAAAGACAACCTCTTCACGGACAAACTCCAGGCTTCTGATCAATCCAATCATCCGCGGACGAAGCAACGAATGGACAAGATACTCAGAGTTACGAAGGCTATAGCAGAATGGGAACCCCATGGAATTATTACACATAGCCATCTTTCTTTGTATAAATTTTTTCTCAATTTTATGACAACATTCTCTTACTAGGATGTCTGTCTCCTTTGTACAAAATACTTACACAAAGTTAATACAAAGATACTTCAAAGTGCAGAAAACTATTTGCCGTTTATTTTTCTTTACACTTATGTTTTATTTGAAAACGTCCAATGATTTATTAAATGAGCATATGCATTTGAATATAATCACTGCTTACAAATAAAACGAAATGAGAAAGAATAATTACTGACAGATTGAAAGTATGGGAAAACATTTTTAGGCTACTCCAGAAGAAATCCCCTGCAGTACATCATTCAGATCCTCAACAGAGCTAAAGCCTTGAAATATATATCCCCAGCGGAGTTAAGTTTCAAAATCCCCATCAGAACTAAGTTTCCAAACTCCCAATCCCCAGCGGAGCCAGAAAACATTGAACTGCAAACCCTCAGTGAAGATAAAACTTTCTTCCCCAACAAAGACCAAAACTTCAACCCTTAAACCCCGGTGGAAGACCATCCTGTTTCCTCTAATTCCCCAGAGATTTGTCTTGAAACCAGAGGATTCCCCTGCAAGTTATCTTACTAACCAGACAACAGCTTCGGATAATTCCTCAATAGATTGGCATACAACCCAAACTCTTGAAAACTTTCCAACAGAATAAACATTCTCCCCACAGATTTATTTCCCGGCAGATCAAAGATTCTCATTCTCATTTCTCCAGTGGAAGCCTCCAAGGTTTCGATTCCCCAGTAGAGATCGCCAGAGTTTTCTTTGTTCCCCAGGAAAGTCTTGAAGGATTCTCACATCCCCACAAGTTGCCAAGGATTTTCTATCCCCAACAGTGGTCCAAGGATTTCTCATCCTCAGCAAACCAAGATTCTGAATCTCCAGCAGCGTCAAGGGTTTATTTTCCCCGGCAGCAGTCAAAGATTTCTTTATCTCCAGCTATCAAGGATTTAATTTCCTCAACAAGACATCTAATCATCTTACATGCGCATCCATTACATTCATATATCATAAACATTGATAAAGCACATTTTATTGCATCATACATGTCATGCAACATAACTTTGTGTTTTAGCTAACATTTTACCCTTTTCAGGATGAGATTAAAAGTTATCTTTAACAAATATTCAAAGATTTCAGATACCGTACGGATACACTCCAAGACATGGAAGTCACTCTGTTACTCATTCGGATCTCTTATTCAGATACAGTATGGATACACCCCAGACACGGAGGTCATTCTACTACTCATTCAGAATTTCAAGTCAAGATACAGTTCAGATACGCTCCAGACACGGTAGCCATTCTGTCACTCATTCAGACTTCAGCAATCAGATACAGACTAGATACGCTCCAGACACGGAAGCCATTCTATTTCTCATTCAGATTCAACTATCAACTTCAAGTTCAGATGCACTCCAGGCACGGAAGTCATTAAGTCACTTATCCATATCCCAGTTACAGTACAGATACACTCCAGACACGGAAGTCATTCTTCTACTCATACAGATCTCAACTTCAGATACATTCCAGATACGCACCAGACGCGGTTGCCATTCTGTCACTCATTCAGAATTTATCCCCAGCCCAGAGATGCTCCATACACAAATGCTTCTCTATCGCCCATTTAGAATTCAGATACAATACAGATACACTCCAGACACGGAAGTCATTCTGATATTCATTCAAGAATCAAATACAGTTACAGTTCGGATACGCTCCAGACACGGACACCATTCCTTTGCTCATACGAATCCAATCTCCAGATACAACTCAGATACGTTCCAGATACGGATACCAATCTGATGTTCATTCTCCTGATTTTCAACAAACATTCTTGGATGGCATCTCTAAGCCCATCTCCAGCAAGATTCTACCATCTCCAAATGGAATCTTTAAGCCCATTCCCTCATTTACATTTTGACGAGTGCAAATTTACGTGCACTCTAGTGTCCAATCATCTTTTACCCTCGAGTCACGAAAGGCAAACTCGCCAATCTAACTCTTTAGTTTCAAGAAGATTGAACAGGGGAAGCTGTTGTACCCCAAAATTTTCCCTCTCATTTTATCAAGATTTCCCCTCACAAGACTCTTTGAACTCCAGACAGGATTAGGGTTTGCTCTGCTCAAGACATTTCCTTGCACTGCTGACCTAAATTAGGGTATGAGTTTGCACAGGGATTTTTGGACTTTCAATGCTCAAATTGACTTTCATACTTCATTTTGGACTTATAAGATTGCCTCTACCAAGTTTCAAGCTTTGAATCAAATTTTTGCCCAGTCAATTGGACAGTTGACCTAGAAATCAATTGTATTGGGGAAAAAGTCAAATATGGCCAATTTACAGTCAAACCTCACAATTTTTTATCCACATCAACATTATAGCCTCATATGACCCATTTGATCAAGTTTGGACCACAACTCCTAAGGAAATTTGATCAGATCGTCAAAAGGGCAAAATGGTCATTTTTAGGGTTTTGACTGCACAAGGGTAATTTCTTATTTTTAACCTAGTCAATGGCAAATTGGGCTCAAGCATGGATTCAAGGACTCAATATCATCATCTTGACCTATTCACAAGGTTCAAAAGATCTCAAATGCATTGGATTGACAGATGAATTTTTCAGTCAACTAATCAAAATTTGACTGTACACTGAAAAGTCAAACTTTGACTTTTTGGTCAAAATCAAGTGCCAAGGGTCATTTTTCATCAAGATGTGTCAAAACATGAAACTTGTTCATCAAGAAACCTAATTTTGCAAATTAGAGTTTAAGATTGAAAAATTTCATAACTTAGAATTTTTCTAAGTTATGAAATTTTCTTACTTTTTCCCAACTTTGCCCAACATTTTCACCATGATGCAATTGGATTCAAACAAAACATCCAACATGAAAGTTGTATTCCTCCACAAAGTCTACAACTTTTATTTACAAAGTTTTCCCAAAAGAAGCTTGGATCTCAAGTTATAATTTTTGGAACAAGGGTCCATGAAACTTTTAACTTAGTGAAATTTTGCCCTAGTTTAGGCAGGATTTTGACCTATCTTCATGATCATTTTTCACATAGTTCCACTTGGAATCTCAAAATTAATTTCACATATGGATTGTAGAGAATGTTACAAGCTTTACAAAATGTCAAAGAACTCTCCAAAATCATTTGTGGTTAGGGAGAATCGAAGGTTTGAATTTGGCAAAAACTCACTTTTGATCAATGGCATTTTCATGTTGATACAAGTTGTAACTTTTGTCCAGCTTCATTTGTACTTGATTAAAGGTCCCTAAACCCTTTCATACTCAATAATTAAATTCAAATCCATTGGTTTGAGGCTTTGTTCAAATCATGGGAGGATTACACAAGAGATTAATTCAAAAATAGCAAAAAGGCAACATTGCCATTTTTGTCAAAATTGCTTTATGTCAAATTGCATTCTTGAGCTTTGAACCAAATCCTATACAGCAAACCAAATCCACTAACTTGGGGCCAAGCTTACACAATGTATGCAGGGTTAGAGCTAGCTTGTACAGGCCTGCTCTTGGTCACTTCTCATTTTTGCTTCATAACCAAGAAACTTTCCAAAATCACATAACTTGCGTATCTGTTATAACCAAACTTTGCAAGCATTTGAAACAAGTTTTTGCATTGCCTTGAGCCAGAAACATGAGTTGTTAAACCCTCAAGCCTTCCAAAACACCTAATCACATTCTTCTTACAAAACATAGCACTCCCCACAGATTCACATCCATCACACAAACCACTCGTGTGTTTTGCCTCAAACCTATTCAAACACATTCCATATAACTTATCCAAGCTATCCCAACCATTAGACACTGATTGTAACTCCATTTGCAAGCTTCACCATTTCTGTTTTCAGCTTGTGTAGGTTGAGTTCTACAAGCTTGTTCAAGCACATTCAAAGTAAACTAGGCATTAGGGAAGGTCGGAGGAAGTTCAAGCAAGCTCCCAAACATCTCAGGCCTCACTGAAAAGCTCCACATTACCATACACGAGTTCATCTGAAACAGGTATTTGGCAACTTTCTATCTCTCTATTTAGGAAACATTAGGCTTAGGTTTGTAAATAATAAATGTAATACTCATAGCCCTGAAGCTGTACATATGCTCAGTTTTCATTTAAGTTAAACGTGTTAAAAGAATTTGATTCATGAACTTCCTGAAAAAATTAGGTTAGAAATTAGGGCCAGATAAATTCTCTCTGGTCTTTGAGAGTTAGATTAAGTTCTTTATATGGTTGAAATCGTCTTGAAAAATGCTACAACTTTGATGTTATGAGTTTTTGCATTAGAGCACGTATGCAGGATCTGGACATTTTGTACAGGGCGCGCGTTTTCTGAGTTTCAAAGGTTGAAGATGAAGTTCAGTGGGTTGGGCTTTGGCTTGGCCTGCTTTTTGCACCCCCTCTTTACTTATTGCACCCTCCTGACCCATTTCTATATATTTTTGTATTTTTGTATTTATTTTTCATTTCTGATTTTATTTTATTATTTTCTAAACATAAAAAATACCAAAAATATTTTTATAAATTTTCACATTTATTTTTATATTTTATTTTATTTTTCTAACATAAAAATAATTATCAATTAGTATATACTTTTATTTTATTTAATGAAAACTTGAAAATAATACATAAAAATAGTATACCTTTATTTTTTATTATTTATACTTAAATAATATTTTTTATAAATATATTTTTATTTTGTATATATTTTATTTTATTTTATTGTACATGAATAATATAATTAATATATATTTACTTTCTTAAAAGAAAATTAGGGTTTTTACCCTTAATAAAAAAAAATCTTTTTATTTCTTTTTTTAATACATTAAATATTATATTTTTACATACATAAAAATAAACAAAAACATTTTTTTGCATATTCATAATATTTTGCATATTTATTTAATTGACCATTTAAATACTTGCCTATTTATTTATTTGTACCCTTTATTCAATTTGGATGTAATAGTAAATATTAGGGTTTTAATTTCTTGCAAAATAATCCCCATTCAAAATTGTATCCCCCCTCCCCACATCAATGTTGTAATAGTCGTAGATTTATTTTGCGCATTTATAACTTTCAAGTATGCCATGTTAGAGATTAGGGTTTGTATGCAATATCCAAAATCAAAACAAATAGCTTGACTAATACAAAGACAAAAAAGCATGTAAATTGACAACACAATACACACATGCACCCTTAGGGTTTCATCCACTTGTTGTCTTTAAAAATGGCCATGTTATGCATGTTGAGTATCTTGGCAAAATAAAAACAAAACAAAAGATCATAGTCTCTCGATGACGCTATCTTGGTTGCCTATACAAAATGATCTAGTCCCTCAAAAAAATTGCTAAAGATACTTGGCAATATTGCTATCATGGTCAATACGATGACTCGCGCCTGTCCCGTTTAACATCCAAGTACAAGGTTGTTTACCAAATGCAATGGTAAAACAACACTGTCAAAAGGGTTAAAAATGTGTAGGAAAGATCTTTGAGTAGATAGGGTAGACAACTCTTAGTTACTTGATCAAAGCTTGCAAAAACATCCTTTCTATTTTCAAACACACTTCACAACACAATTCAAAACATTCCCAAAACAAACTTTCAAACATTGAAAAATCTTTTCAAAAGACAATACACCTTTATATCCATTCAAATCAGAATCATTGCAAAGGTTGCCACAACGATGGCCTCTTTTCAAAACATTTTCAAAACCACACATAAAGCACCATTTCAAACAATTGGAAAAGCAAAGCAAGTGATCTAAACAAGTGACTAAGATCCCATGGATAACCATGGATGAAAAGGGTGCTTGCACCTTCCCTTTTCATAATCTACCCCCCGAACCCAAGAAAACATCTCAAAGGTCTTTCCTGTGCTTTTTGACCTTTCCTTTGGATAAAATAAAAAGTCGGTGGCGACTCTTGCTAAACTGAAACATTTACGAATACAAATGCAAAACCTCAAGTCAGTTCTCCCACCGTATCACACCGGCATTCTTCAGTCCGAATGGCATCACTTTGTAGCAGAATGTACCCCACAGTGTAACAAAAGTAGTTTTCTCCATGTCTTCAGGTGCCATTCTGATTTGGTTGTAACCTGAAAATCCGTCCATGAAAGAAAATACCTTGTGCTGAGTCGTATTGTCAACCAGGATGTCGATGTGCGGAAGTGGAAAATCATCTTTAGGGATGGCCCTGTTTAAGTCTCTATAATCCACGCACATCCGTACCTTTTTATCTTTTTTAGGCACAGGCACAATGTTAGCAACCCATTGAGGATAGGAAGTAACAGCCAGAAATCCAGCATTGAACTGCTTCATAACTTCTGCTTTGATCTTTTCAAACATGTCAGGTCTCATGCGGCGGACCTTTTGCTTCACTGGTGGACAGTCTTCTCTAGTGGGTAGACGGTGTACCATAATGTCTGTATCAAGTCCCAGCATGTCTTCGTATGACCAGGCAAAGATCTCAACATACTCATGCAACAGCTGAACTAGGCGCTCCTTGACACTCGTCTCTAGGTTGGCACCCACTTTGATTTCCTTTCTGTCATCCTCAGTACCCAAGTTGATTGTATCCAACTGCTCTTCATGAGGCAGAATAGCCATTTCCTCTTGTTGTAATAATCTGGCCAATTCCCCTGGCACCTCACAATCTTCCTCACCTTCGTATTCGGCTTGGTAGACTAGGTATTCAGAGTCACTGAAGGTTATAGCAGTATCGTTACCCATGGGATCCGGAATGGAAGAGTACCTGCATTTGTGAGTGTGGGTGTGTGTAAGGGTATATCCATCTTAAAACAAATAAAATGTAAAAAGAAAGACAATGAACACAAAAGTTTATATGAAAAACGTCCATGATTAATTAAATGGCATATGAAGATGAAAAATAAGAACCCTTACAAATGGACCTTTGTGCCTCGGGTAAGAAACAAGGTTAAAAAAGTATGAATTGTTTGTGAATTATTACAGATCCAACAGAAATGGAAAAGATAAATTACTGCGGTATGAAAGTAATCGGAACAAAGTCTTTTGCTTCCCAATTGCACAATCCTCCGCCAACGGTAGGGAATATCCAGTCTTCCAGGCTGCCCTCTTCTTCACTTTCCTCTAGAGCATTGACTTCATGATGACTGATCTTCACAGGTGGCCCTCCGAAACGGGCGCGGCGCACGGCTTTCTGAGTAGTCGAGGTGAATCCCAAGCCGAATTTGTCTGATTTGAAAGGAAAGTCTGGAAGCTGCCCCCAGATTGTGGATCCTCCCTCTTCAACCACTGCTTTTGAATCCTTGAAAGATGACATCTAAGGCGGAGGTCTGGTAATCGTGGGTACAGAGGACACTGTCTTGGTCGCCGCTATTTCCTGAGCTACCTCCTCAAAATGCTGAAAAGGAGTTTCGATGAATTCCCATCCAATTCTACATAAAGGAATGAATTCAGATGACTGATCATGTATTCCTCTTCGCCATGAACAGTTATGATTTTCCCTTGGACAGGGTACTTAAGCATTTAATGCAGAGTAGAAGTGACAGCTCCAGCATGGTAGATCCAAGGTCTTCCCAACAGGAAAGAGTAAGAAGGACGGATGTCCATCACATAGAATGTGGAGTTGAAGGTTTCAGTTCCCACCTTAATCGGGATGTCCACCTCCTCGTGGACCATCTTTTTAGAACCATCAAAGGCTCTGACAATGATATTGATGGGTTTCAGGGTTAAGCCTTCACAATCCAGTCTATCCAAGGCTTTCTTCGGTAAGACGTTCAAAGACGAACCAGTGTCTACCAGTACGTGTGCTAGGGTTGTCCCTCTGCATTCCACCGAGACATGCAAAGCATCATTATGTTTTCTCCCTTTCGAAGTTAAATCTGCATCGGAGAATCCTAGACTATTGTCAGCTGTTAAACTAGCCACACATTCCTGGAACTGATCAGCGGAGGTTTCTTGTGGCACGTAGGCCGTCTTCAAAAATCTTATCAGAGCCTTAGCATGAGCTTCTGAACAAAGCAACAGGGCCAACATGGAGATATTTGAGGGGGTTTGCCCCAGCTGTTCTACCAAATCATAATCGCTTTTCTTGATTATTTTTAAAATTTACTCCATTTCTTTTTGAGAGGTTTCAGGGATGATCAACGGCTGAGCCCTCGTCCTGACGGGCTCTTCTTGGATCCCTTTCCCTCGAACATCAGTAGCAGCAGAGGGGATAACCACGGGGGTTGTGACTTCTTCTATGATTGGTGTACTTGCAGATATGTTTACTGGTGTAGAGATAACCTTAGGAGCAGCTGAGGGTCCAAGAATTGCCTTTGGAGGGGCAATCTTTGGAGAAAAGATTCTTCCACTACGGGTAACTTTGCTTGTTCCGGCAATGTTACTGATATCGGAATTGTCTTCTTCATAACTCTCTTCCTCGGCAGTCTGTTCAATCTGTTTAACACTATGGTAGTAGATTTCTCCACCATAGTTCCATGGTATTGATTTGTCGGACTTGTATGGGACTGGCCCGGGCATGGTTATCTTCAAAGGTGCGGCCTTCGGAGCGGGTGTGTGATCGGTGGATTTAGAACTGACTGTTTTTTAAGCTGGTTTCGTGAAATTTCGCGGAAGCAAGAGTCGCCACCGTCTTTTTATTTTCTCCAACATGGAAAGGACAAAAGCACAGCAAAATTCCTTATGAGATATGTTTCTCGGTTCGGGAGGTAGATTTATAGAAAGGGAAGGTGTTAGCACCCTTTCTATCCATGGTTATCCATGGGCTCTTAGATACTTGCTCTTATGTTTTCAAAATGTTTGCTTTAAAATGTGAGTGGGTTTGAAAAAAAAGTTTCTTTGAAAGATTTCTGAATAACTCTTGTATCTGTCCTCAAGAGTGTTTGAAAAATTTGTTTTGAAAGCTTTTGAAAGTGTAAGGTGTGAAAAGATGTTTTTATTTGTTTTTGAATAGAGCAAGTATCCATGAGTCATCTACCTACCCTAAGGAATTAAGCTGTGTAAGTGTCCTTTAGGTAGTGCTATCCCACCATTGAGAGGCAGGTGGCACCATCGTTGGAGGTGTTCGGGTCAATTCTATTATTAGGGACATTGTGGTCACCGAAGCAATAGTAGGACACCTTAGAAGCTACCCTTATGTCCTTGATCCCTTTTTAATCCGAGGCAACCGTTTCGAGGCAACTGTTCTGAGGCAACTGTTTCAAGGCAATTGTTCCGAGGCAACTGTTTCGAGGCAACTGGATCATGAACATAAGGACCGCTAAGACGTCCTATACTTGACAACCACGTTTCGAAGGCAACGAGTGAGGCGTACTCTAGAAGTGGTGTGTGCATTGTGTGTTGTTTTCATGTTATGTTTGTCTTTGTAACTAGTGAGCTACGAGTTGTTTTTATTTACATACATTCTTTCATGCAAGTTTAGCAGTTAAGGGGTGCAGAAAGTAAATTGCGGAAACATAAATCCTACGCTATTACAAGGCGCGGGTCTATACATCGCCAAAATTACAAAGACCCGTTTTTGGTAAATAAGTACGGAAAGTAAATAAAAACAGTAAAAGTCATAATTACTATTACATCCGGAGGCAATTACATAATAATCAAACTGTGCGCGAATAAAAATCAAATTGGAATGTTCTAAGGGTGTTGACCCTTTTAAGAAAAAGAAATTGATTTTTTGTCTTTTTGTAATTAAAATGAAATTAAAACTAACTAATGGCTAATTAATTAATTTAATTAAAAGAAAATATTTTTTTTATGTTTTTTATGGAATAAAATAAAAAGAAATAAAACTAAAAGTTAATTTCACCTAATTCTTGATCTATTTTAATTATTTAAGAAAAGGAATTAAAATTGCCTAATTAAACTATTTTAGTTAATATTTATTTACAAAATAAAATAATAATAATAATAATAATAATGATGTTAATTCTTGTTGGATTTTTTTATGAAAATGTGTTAATTTGTTAATAATAATAAAATAAAAAAGGTTAGAAATTAAATTGGAAAATAAAAAATGAAAAGAAAAGAATAAACCAAATGGAGAGGGTATTGGGCCAGGAATGGGGGTGTGTTGTCGAAACTGGAATCAAGTGTGCAAGCATTAACTGGGAACGCCATGGTCCACGCCTCATAGCCATCAGGCTGGCGTTAGTGGCCACTTGGCAGGATGATCACTTGAGATGCATGATGGACGCTGTTTGGAAGCCTGCATAGGAATACCTTAGAAAAAATAATATTGAGTTTTGGGGCATCTCAAAGCAATTGAACCATACCATTAGTTTCCTGTGGACTCATACAACACAAAACAAGCAACAAGTTATGTTAATGATGCATGAACAAATGAATTTCGATTCCAAGAAAATTGTGCAAACCGTGAGTTCGTGTGGGGCGATTCCTTAGGCTTGAGCGCTTGGTTTTGATTCCAAAAGACTCCTGAGAGTTCCTGCAAAGTGTTAGAAACGAGAAAAGGCTTCGAATTGCTTTGGAAGGTGGATTTCAGTTTTGACTTTTTGCTTGATTTTTTTTTAATATGGTTTTTTTCGTTTTAGAGATGCTTAGGGTGTCAATTGTTATTGGAAAGCTTGCATATATGTTAGTCAATGAGAATCAGTCACTATAATGCACCTTTAAGCCTTACAATTATGTTTTGGATTTTGCCATAACCTCCATTGAAGAAACTTGCCTTTCTTGTCAAAATTTGAATTTTTATGCTTGAAATAGGTCTTGAACGAATTTGGTATATGTTTTATGGTGTATCAAAGCTATTCAAACTACAAAATATCTCTCCATTAATTTCTTTGATTTTTATTTGAATTTTAAAGATTTAAAATGCATTAAATCAAATAAAATTAAATAAAAATGGGAAAATTAATTTTTAATCTTGAAATAAATTGTGGGACACGTGGGAGGCATGGCCAAGCTGAAACAAGTGGAAAAAGTGGGCCCCTTTTGTCAAAAATGAAGTTTCAAGGATAATTGACTTTGGCCCTTTCACAAAAATTTCCCAACTTCTCCAATGCATATCTTGCTCAATTTTGAAGCTATGAACATGTTCTTGGACATTTTGGATAGGTATTGAAGTCCTCTAACCAATGCCTTTGGTCCCATGTCATTTTGATTTACCAATCTCAAGTTATGGTCTTTGACTTAAAGTGCCTTTTTGTTGACTTTTGAAAATGACCTATAATGTTGAAATTGATAACTTTTTGTGAGAGCATTTCTTGGACTTGGAATGTGAGGATGAGTTGTAGGAAATGTCTTCCCCTTCAAAATGAGCATTGGATGGGATTTTTCTGATGAACCATGAAAAAGTTATGCCTTGGTCAAGGTACAGTTGACTTTTCAACTGTCCAAAAAGAGAAACTTTTGACACCTTGATGATTTTTGAGCCATGCTTGAGGAATCATGATCAAGATTTGACCAAATGATGATTGTGGCTTCAAAATAAGATGTTGACCAAAAAATTTGACTTTTGACTGCCAAATGACCATTTTGCCCCTACAGTTGATTGTGAAGCAATTAGGGTTTTTGACTGTGCAACTTGACCTTGTGAGCCTTGAAACTTGGCATGTAGATGCTTGAAAATGTTTATAGGCATGTGGGACTTGATTGAGCCCTTGAAAACCTCAACTTCCTTGCAAGAACCAAAACCCTAATTTGACTGACTCAGGAGGATGCTTCACTGTGTAGCCCTTGAGTAGACTTTGAACCATTTTCTTGTCATAACTTTGAAGATTATGGGAGGGCAAATTTTGGGGTACAACAGTTGCCCCTGTTCAATCTTCTTAGACCTGAGGATGTATATTGGCTTGTGTGCCTTTCGTGATCCGAGGGTGGAAGATGATTGAACACTAGAGTGCCCAGAAATTTGCACTCACATAGTAGAATATCAGCAGTGTGATGTTGGGAATGGGCTTACAGATGCCATTTGGATAGATGATGGATGGGAGGATGGGCTTAAAGATGCCATCTGAAAGTGTGACAGAACCTTGTCGGGAATGGGCTTATAGATGCCATTTGGAAAGATGGTGGATAGGTGAATCTGAATAAGAAATAGAATAGCTTTCGTGTCTGGAGCATATCTAGTCTGTGTCTAATTGCTGACGTCTGAATAAAGGGTAGAATGACCGCCGTGTCTAGGGTATATCCATACTGCATGAGTAACAGAATGTCATCCGAATCTGGATCGTATCTGGACTGAACAATAGAAGAGCATCCGGGATGGAGCATCTCTAAGTTGTCTTTTAGAAGTTTGAATCTGAATAAGCAATAGAACGGCGTCCGGATCTGGAGCATCTCTAGGCTATATCTGAAAGGGAATCTGAATAAGTATCAGAACGTCACCATGCCTGGGTCACATCTGAGCTATCTCCAGAAGGAGTCTTGAATAAGCAAAAGAACAGCATCCATATCTGGAGCATTTCCAAGCTATCTCTGAAAGGAAAACTGGAATGAGTATCAGAACGTCGCCATGCCTAGGTCACATCTGAACTATCTCTAGAAGGAGTCTTGAATAAGCAAAAGAACAGCATCCATATCTGGAGCATTTCCAAGCTATCTCTGAAAGGAAATCTGGAATGAGTATCAGAACGTCGCCATGCCTGGGTCACATCTGAACTATCTCTAGAAGGAGTCTTGAATAAGCAAAAGAACAGCATCCATATCTGGAGCATTTCCAAGCTATCTCTGAAAGGAAATCTGGAATGAGTATCAAAACTTCGCCATGCCTGGGTCACATCTGAACTATCTCTAGAAGGAGTCTTGAATAAGCAAAAAGAACAGCATCCATATCTGGAGCATTTCCAAGCTATCTCTGAAAGGAAATATGGAATGATTATCAGAATGTCGCCATGCCTGGGTCACATCTGAACTATCTCTAGAAGGAGTCTTGAATAAGCAAAAGAACAACATCCATATCTGGAGCATTTCCAAGCTATCTCTGAAAGGAAATCTGGAATAAGTATCAGAACGTCGCCATGCCCGGGTCACATCTGAACTATATCTAGAAGGAGTCTTGAATAAGCAAAAGAACAGCATCCATATCCGGAGCATTTCCAAGCTATCTCTGAAAGGAAATCTGGAATAAGTATCAGACGTCGCCATGCCTAGGTCACATCTGAACTATATCTAGAAGGAGTCTTGAATAAGCAAAAGAACAGCATCCATATCCGGAGCATTTCCAAGCTATCTCTGAAAGGAAATCTGGAATAAGTATCAGAACGTCGCCATGCCTGGGTCATATCTGAACTATATCTAGAAGGAGTATTGAATAAGCAAAAGAACAGCATCCATATCCGGAGCATTTCCAAGCTATCTCTGAAAGGAAATCTGGAATAAGTATCAGAACGTCGCCATGCCTGGGTCACATCTGAACTATATCTAGAAGGAGTCTTGAATAAGCAAAAGAACAGCATCCATATCCAGAGCATTTCCAAGCTATCTCTGAAAGGAAATCTGGAATAAGTATCAGAACGTCGCCATGCCTGGGTCACATCTAAACTATATCTAGAAGGAGTTTTGAATAAGCAAAAGAACAGCATCCATATCTGGAGCATTTCTAAGCTAACTCTTTAATGTAGATATGCCCTGGCTAGATACAGGTATCGAATCTGGAATTGCGACAGTTGATAGTAATCGTCTTTGGATTGACCTTTTTCCTGAAAAGGCAAAACATCAGTTGTATGCAATGTCATGATGCATGAACTGCATGATTTTAAGATGTTCTCAAAAATAAAGGAGATTTGTGTGATATGATGCGTATGTGCATGCATTGTGTATGTAAGCAAGATGTATGAAAGGTGATATGTTTATGAATGTATTTTCATCTAGGAAAATAAATCCTTGACGAATGTCGGGAAGTTGAATCCTGGGCTGATGTTGAAGAGTAGCGTTCCTTGTTTCCGCTGGGGATGATGGTTGCAAGAACAAACCGGTAGGAGAAGATGACTCTGTTGGGGAATAAACTTGCTGGAGAGATACTCTGCGGGGAATACTCTGTGGGGAAGGGATACTTCACTGAGAATTTGATGATAACTCCGCTGAGGGATACCGTTGATAAGCTTTGTTGAGGGAATTGATGAACTCCGCTGAGGGGTAGGAAGAAACTTCGCCGAGGACGATCTTTCTGTGGTTATTAGCTGAGGATAACCCAGTTATAAGCCCTGGTGGGGAATAACCTTTGGATAAAGTCGGGGAGACGCGTTCGTGCTCTGCAGAGGATAAGCTTCCAGAATCTACTGGGGAGATTGATTCAACTCTCCTGGGGAGACTTTTGAACTGTATTGGGGAATGGCTCCACTGGGTGTCTTGTATTCCGCCGGGGATCAATCTTATATTAAGACTGCCGGGGATGCTTACTGAGGAATAATATGTATACTCCGCTGGGGAATATTGAGATCTTTTGGAGATACCCAACTTCCTTAAGGCTGACAGTAGACTAACTCTGCTTGGGGAGAGTGTTGCTGACTTGCTGGAGATATTGTGCCTTTTCAGGGCTGACGGGAGACCAGCTCTGCTCGGGGGAGAGTATTGCTGATTCTGGTCTTACTCTGCGGGGAGTGAAGGTGTCCTGGTTACGTTCTTCAGCCGAACCTACCTCGTACCTGGTGGACAAAGTAGCTCGTATAGTTCAAACAATTCTTATTACCCTAGTTTTTGCGGGAGAAGATACCTGTGGAGGTGCTTGATAACTGCCGATTTGACAAATCTTCTTCTAGTAGACAAGTGACGAGATGACGGGACATAGTCGTATGCTTTTGATCCCTAACTTTTTCCTGGACCGCCCTCTCGGGTTTTCAGTCCATCGGGATACCCATTTTTGCCCAAGCCGCCTTTTCAGGTTTTCGACTTGCCGGGTGTACAGATTTTTCTATTTCATCCCTTATTTTTGCCCGAACCCTTTTGGTTCGCCGGGAAGCCCTTATTTTTGCCTAGGTGTGTCAACCTAGCGGGTCTTTGATTATGCGTAGTATTTTTTCGACTATGTTCGTGCTCTCAGGATGTAGGGTGGTGCCCCTGTCAGCAGTGTTACGTTGTCATACCACCAGAAGATCTTCGTTTGATCGTCCAATGCCCCAAGTGATCCAGGTAGAGATTTGCCCCATGTTGATTGGCCTTTTGAGAGATTCCTCGAATCTTGACTTAACTGCCCCAGATGATGGACGATGATCATGCCATGCCCCTTGATTGGAAGTGTTTTTGTTCATTAGATATTCTTCGCGCGAATTTCTCTGTTGTTCGAACAAAAGGTCATATGCAAACAATGTTCTATTAAAAATGCAAAGCTTATGTCTGTCTTGAAGTTTTTGAAAATGTATTTTTTTAGTAAGACCAGCAAATTTTGTAAAATGTGATGTCAACTCAAGATTTTACAGCGAGCCTTAAGGAGTCAGGATACCTTTGTAACAGTATGCTTTCGAATTAACCTATGCTTCAGCTAGGACTTTTGAGGGTTATAACGTGGCCTGGTTCACGGTTTAAGAAACAAAGGATAAAGGCTCAAATTTATTTGTACCCACCTGTTCTTCGTGATGTTCTTCAGACCTAAACTCAACTGATCGTGCGTTAGACCTTGTTTGAGTCTTTGCTTTGATATACCAGTGATGGTTCGGATACTGACGATTTATTTTGAATAGGCAGTCATTTCCTTTTGTGTGGAGGGTTTGTAGGACCTCTTTCTTTTTTGATTTCATTATCCCTATTTTTTGCCTGAACTGTTTCTTTTGTGATTACAGTCAGCGGGATGCCCTATTTTGTAAGTCTCCTTCATAGGTTTTGACTTATTGGGCTTTAGTTTTTTTTTTGGTAATGACTGCCTGTCTTTATGATCATTCGAAACCATCACTGTCTTTTGTTTTGTAAGGACTTCTTTGGTGCTATTCGTTATGCACTTGGATCAACTGAGAGAATTACCCTGCCCTAGGTTATAATTAAGGGTTTAATTTTTTTGTGAAAAGAAAAACTCCTACTTCTTTGGTTCGAAGGGGTTGACGAGGGATTATCATCCTTATAACTCCAGTGTTTAGGAATTGAAACAATGCCTGTACCTCATCAGCGGGGTCTGTTCAAAAGCATACTGTAGATCATGGTATCATTTTCGTCATCCTCCCTCAAGAGGGTTAGAATTATTAACCGAGCGTTGATCATCACACAAAAATATGAAAGCAATTTGCAATATAGTGAATACGAAATAATTACTTCAAAACAGACATATGCGATGCATTGATAACGTAAAAGAGTTTGACATGAACAAATGTCTGAACAATCAAAAGAAAATTACAACTTGAAAAATCTAATGAACAAAAGTCTTCTAATTTGAACTAGTCACTTCAAGTGATGAATCTTGCAGGGATAGTAGAAGAACTCAGCCTGGCCATCTTGGGTGAATTCCACTGCTCCTTCATCAATCAGATCCTGGATCTTATTCTTCAGAGACCAGCAGTCGTTTGTGGCATGCTCCGGGCTGTCCGAATGATAAGCGCAGTGGGCGTTGGGGTTATACCTTGAAGGTGTCTTGTTGGGGTTCTTAGGAGGGTCCCTTAGAGTTACCAAATTCAACCTCAACAGATGTTGTAAAGCTTGAGACAGCGACGTGTTAAGCTTGGTAAATTGCCTCCTAGGCTTGTCTGGATTGCTCTGATCAACCCGTTGCTCTGGGCGAGGTTGTGGTTGGACCTGTGAAGTGGTAGCAATTTGGAGAGGTCTAATCTTCACCATGCCGGACCCTTGTCCTCTCGGAAGCTGGTCAATGACCTAGTCCCTGACATGGACTGTTTGCTTCATGTTGTATCTGTCTTGATGAAGATGGTTGACCATGGCTTTCAACTCTTCTTGCTCCCGAGCCAAACTTTGGATAAGGGTCATCTGCCCCAGCATCTAAGTCCTCATTGCATTTACCTCAGCTTGCAGACGTTTCAGTTGTTCGTCCTTATCATCTTCGGGACTTTTCTTGGC
Source organism: Vicia faba (assembly GCA_948472305.1). NCBI lineage: Eukaryota > Viridiplantae > Streptophyta > Magnoliopsida > Fabales > Fabaceae > Vicia > Vicia faba. Next base: position 766,424,195 of record OX451736.1, read on the forward strand.
CAAATTCCCCATGAGGAGTGTCCTCAACTCTTCCTGCCCCTTGGATAGGCTTAGGAAGATCTCCCTGAACTGAGTCTCTTGAGCATGAAGACCCTGGTTATCTTGTTGGGAAGCCATTGCTGAAATAAACAGCGACGAAGGTAAGTGACCTGTCAAAAAAAGAGTACCTATAATGCAATGATATGTATGATATGCATGCAATGTTTTCAAGGATCTCGCGGGATAAACAAGAAAATTATTAGAGTTGGGATCCGGTAGCTTGATTGAAGGAACTGCATATTGTAGAGAGTCCTTCTTCAAGAGTCAAGGCTCACCATATCGAGTGGGTCATAGCCCCTGACTCGAGTTATCATGCTTGGCTAGAGGAAAATAAATCCTCTTTGCCCCTTGCTAGACAGTTGGTCCATCATGACCTGCATCACAAGCCCTTGAGATCCTTGAAATGGATTAGTCCTTATGCAGGATGCATGCAATGATATGATGTTATGCTATGCATGGAGTGATGTAAGTAACCCTGTTATGAGTCCAAGTTAAGGACTGTAAACAAAACCTGCAAGAAACTCAAGTGTCAGATAACAAGCATGCAAGTAGTCAAGTTTAAAGGCACACAAGTCACACAAGACAACCCTTAGAGTTCAGGCCAGCATGAAGTTTGGGGTACTACCCTCTTGAAGTTGGTGGGCTCAAAACCTATCCTATCAGAAGTAACCGGGTTCTAAGGGTCTCAATATCATTGGATTTCTTTTTGTGTTCATCGTTTCGATTTAGCCACTGAACTGGCGACCGAAATATTCCAAGAAAACAACCCTCAATTGAGTGTAGTATCGAGTATCAACCAACCTCGGACTGCACCAAAGTCAGTTATCTCACTACCCTAAAGAGGCCAAGATGGTTCAATTAAGGTTCCTAAGGTCAGTTGATGCTTCACGGCACCACGCGGCGGCCCCGTACTCTCCTTGACTTGACTCAAGGGTTACCGGTACTCACCAAAGTGCCACATCAACGTAGCAGACTGCTTCAACCGTGTCGGTATACCCCGCACAGTTCCCTCACAGCCTTGTTGCTACTTTCTAAGAAGGTATCCCCCAGATCCGGGTTAGGATCTATAGAACTCCCAAGACAGTACCCACAATAATAAAGCAAACAATTCAGACAATTGAAAACACAAGTATGAGCTATCCTAAGGTACACCTCACTTAAAGTGTCCCCAGCAGAGTCGCCAGTTCTGTGATCGGTGGATTTAGAATTGACTGTTTTTTAAGCTGGTTTCGCGAAATGCCGCGGAAGCAAGAGTCGCCACCGTCTTTTTATTTTCTCCAACATGGAAAGGACAAAAGCACGGCAAAATTCCTTATGAGATATGTTTCTCGGTTCGGGAGGTAGATTTATAGAAAGGGAAGGTGTTAGCACCCTTTCTATCCACGGTTATCCATGGGCTCTTAGATACTTGCTCTTATGTTTTCAAAATGTTTGCTTTAAAATGTGAGTGGGTTTGAAAAAAAGTTTCTTTGAAAGATTTCTGAATAACTCTTGTATCTGTCCTCAAGAGTGTTTGAAAAATTTGTTTTGAAAGCTTTTGAAAGTGTAAGGTGTGAAAAGATGTTTTGATTTGTTTTTGAATAGAGCAAGTATCCATGAGTCATCTACCTACCCTAAGGAATTAAGCTGTGTAAGTGTCCTTTAGGTAGTGCTATCCCACCATTGAGAGGTAGGTGGCACCATCATTGGAGGTGTTCGGGTCAATTCGATTATTAGGGACATTATGGTCACCGAAGCAATAGTAGGACACCTTAGAAGCTACCCTTATATCCTTGATCCCTTTTTAATCCGAGGCAACCGTTTCGAGGCAACTGTTCCGAGGCAACTGTTTCAAGGCAATTGTTCCGAGGCAACTGTTTCGAGGCAACTGGATCATGGACATAAGGATCGCTAAGACGTCCTATACTTGACAACCACATTTAGAAGGCAACGAGTGAGGCGTACCCTAGAAGTGGTGTGTGCATTGTGTGTTGTTTTCATGTTATGTTTGTCTTTGTAACTAGTGAGCTACGAGTTGTTTTTATTTACATACATTCTTTCATGCAAGTTTAGCAGTTAAGGGGTGCAGAAAGTAAATTGCGGAAACATAAATCCTACGCTATTACAAGGCGCGGGTCTATACATCACCAAAATTACAAAGACCCGTTTTTGGTAAATAAGTACGGAAAGTAAATAAAAACAGTAAAAGTCCTAATTACTATTACATCCGGAGGCAATTACATAATAATCAAACTGTGCGCGAATAAAAATTAAATCGGAATGTTCTAAGGGTGTTGACCCTTTTAAGAAAAAGAAATTGATTTTTTGTCTTTTTGTAATTAAAATGAAATTAAAACTAACTAATGGCTAATTAATTAATTTAATTAAAAGAAAATATTTTTTTGTTTTTATGTTTTTTATGGAATAAAATAAAAAGAAATAAAACTAAAAGTTAATTTCACCTAATTCTAGATCTATTTTAATTATTTAAGAAAAGGAATTAAAATTGCCTAATTAAACTATTTTAGTTAATATTTATTTACAAAATAAAATAATAATAATAATAATAATAATAATGATGTTAATTCTTTTTGGTCTTTTTTATGAAAATGTGTTAATTTGTTAATAATAATAATAAAATAAAAAAAGGTTAGAAATTAAATTGGAAAATAAAAAATGAAAAGAAAAGAATAAACCAAATGGAGGGGGTATTGGGCCAGGAATGGGGGTGTGTTGTCGAAACTGGAATCAAGTGTGCAAGCATTGACTGGGAACACCATGGTCCACGCCTCATGGCCATCAGATTGGCGTTAGTGGCCACTTGGCAGGATGATCACTTGAGATGCATGATGGACGCTGTTTGGAAGCCTGCATAGGAATACCTTAGAAAAAATAATATTGAGTTTTGGGGCATCTCAAAGCAATTGAACCATACCATTAGTTTCCTGTGGACTCATACAACACAAAACAAGCAACAAATTATGTTAATGATGCATGAACAAATGAATTTCGATTCCAAGAAAATTGTGCAAATTGTGAGTTCGTGTGGGGCGATTCCTTAGGCCTGAGCGCTTGGTTTTGATTCCAAAAGACTCCTGAGAGTTCCTGCAAAGTGTTAGAAATGAGAAAAGGCTTCGAATTGCCTTGGAAGGTGGATTTCAGTTTTGACTTTTTGCTTGATTTTTTTTTAATATGGTTTTTTTCGTTTTAGAGATGCTTAGGGTGTCAATTGTTATTGGAAAGCTTGCATATATGTTAGTCAATGAGAATCAGTCACTATAATGCACCTTTAAGCCTTGCAATTATGTTTTGGATTTTGCCATAACCTTCATTGAAGAAACTTGCCTTTCTTGTCAAAATTTGAATTTTTATGCTTGAAATAGGTCTTGAACGAATTTGGTATATGTTTTATGGTGTATCAAAGCTATTCAAACCACAAAATATCTCTCCATTAATTTCTTTGATTTTTATTTGAATTTTAAAGATTTAAAATGCATTAAATCAAATAAAATTAAATAAAAATGGGAAAATTAATTTTTAATCTTGAAATAAATTGTGGGACACGTGGGAGGCATGGCCAAGCTGAAACAAGTGGAAAAAGTGGGCCCCTTTTGTCAAAAATGAAGTTTCAAGGATAATTGACTTTGGCCCTTTCACAAAAATTTCCCAACTTCTCTAATGCATATCTTGCTCAATTTTGAAGCTATGAACATGTTCTTGGACATTTTGGAAAGGTACTGAAGTCCTCTAACCAATGCCTTTGGTCCCATGTCATTTTGATTTACCAATCTCAAGTTATGGTCTTTGACTTAAAGTGCCTTTTTGTTGACTTTTGAAAATGACCTATAATGTTGAAATTGATAACTTTTTGTGAGAGCATTTCTTGGACTTGGAATGTGAAGATGAGTTGTAGGAAATGTCTTCCCCTTCAAAATGAGAATTGGATGGGATTTTTCTGATGAACCATGAAAAAGTTATGCCTTGGTCAAGGTACAGTTGACTTTTCAACTGTCCAAAAATAGAAACTTTTGACACCTTGATGATTTTTGAGCCATGCTTGAGGAATCATGATCAAGATTTGACCAAATGATGATTGTGGCTTCAAAATAAGATATTGACCAAAAATTTTGACTTTTGACTGCCAAATGACCATTTTGCCCCTACAGTTGATTGTGAAGCAATTAGGGTTTTTGACTGTGCAACTTGACCTTGTGAGCCTTGAAACTTGGCATGTAGATGCTTGACAATGTTTATAGGCATGTGGGACTTGATTGAGCCCTTGAAAACCTCAACTTCCTTGCAAGAACCAAAACCCTAATTTGACTGGCTCAGGAGGATGCTTGACTGTGTAGCCCTTGAGTAGACTTTGAACCATTTTCTTGTCATAACTTTGAAGATTATGGGAGGGCAAATTTTGGGGTACAACAGGGTGTAATCCTAACAGGTCTTTTAGGGACCTTGGAAGGATTGGCGGATATGGTTATTATTGAAACATCGTTAACAGGAGTTGGTAAAATAGGAGACTTCTCGAATAGGATTTCTTGGTTATTAATTAGGCGTTGGATGCCTATCTTCAACAATGGACAGTGGGTTAATGAGGATGAACAAAGGTGACAATCTTCTTCACAACCTGGGAAAACCCCAGCCTTCAAAAAATTTGACTTGATTATAGGGAGCGGAGTTATCAAACCATCTACAGTAGCAACAAACAGATCCTCCTCAACAGCATGGGTGTTGTGGTCGTGCCTTGGCATTGAAGCAGAGATAACATTGGGTTTTTCAGGTGCGTCGAATTAAAATTCTTTAGCATATATCAAATCGTGGATTTTATTCTTCAGGGCCCAACAATTGTCAGTGTCGTGCCCTGGGCTCTCCGAATGGTAAGCGCACTTGGCGTTCGGATGGTAATGTGGAGAAGCAGTGTTAGGATTTTTAGGGGCCTCTTTCAGCATGGCCAAATTCAACTTCAGAAGATGTGGTAAGACTTGAGCAGGAGTCATGTTTATCTTGGTGAATTGTCGTACAGGGCTTTCCACCCTTTGTTGGTTATTTCTAGGCTGATCATTCCTCGGCTGATTGTTTCTGGGATGGTCTGATGCAGACTTCTAAATCATAACGGCCCCCACCGCTGGTCGGCGCTCAACTCTTCCTTGACCCCTCTGAGAGTAGACAGTTGGCACTTCCTTCTTTCTCTGGTTAGGATCAATTCAATGAACCCAACAGACGAACTTCCAATCAGGTGATTGAAGAAAGGACCTGATAGGGTAACCAGGAACATGTCTACTAGCTCTCTTTCTGACAACGGTGGTTGCACCCTTCCAGCTAAGTCCCTCCACTTTTGGGTGTAGTCTTTGAATCCCTCGTTGGACACCATGGCCATACTCTGAAGTTGAGTACGGGTTAGTGCCAAGTCGGTATTATATTGATACTGTTTATAGAAGGCGGCTGCCAAGTCTTCCCAATTATGGACATCATACCTCTCCAACTGGTAGAACCAATCCAGCTGTGTCCCCGACAAACTGTCCTAGAAAAAGTGAACCCACAAGTTTTTGTCAACAGAATACGGTTGAATCGTAGGTGCATCTTTGGGCAAGACACCCCATCATACTTGGCAAATAGAGGTACTTTAAACTTCAGAGGGATTACTATTCCAGAAACCAACCCTAGCTCCTCAAAATCCATCCCCGGTACTCTTTGCACTTCCATAGCAGCTAGACGTTCTTCCAAGTTCTTGTATTTGTCATCGGCCGGAGGGTACTGTTGTTCAGAGTAGTCCTCTTCTTCCTCTTCTTCAGCTTCAGAATCTGAAGGCACCACAGTCTCTTTACCTTTTCCTTCCCCTACCTCAGAGGTTGATGGAAAATCCAAAGCTCTTCTGGCTTGTCCTTCAAACCTTCTGCCCATGGTAGCCACACTGACTCGCTTCTTCTTCTTTTTCTCTTTTCCTTTCTCTAGCAGAGTCTTGAGCTCCTCTTGCCCCTTGGCCAAGGTCAAGAGTAGTTGTTGAAATTGTGAATTCTGAGCTTGTAAGTCTTTAACCGTTTGTTCAAGATCCATGTTGCTGAAATAAACAGCAGAGGGATGAGGAAACTTCTTGCAAAGACCTGTTTATGCATATGATGAATGATATGTATTCATGTAATGCTTTCAAGGATTCAAAAATTCAAAAAAATTTTAAACAAAAAAGAAACACACGTCATATTAATAAGATAGAATTTGTTAGTACATCAATGCCCCTTGGGCAAAATAATACAAAATTCTAAGGTAAAAAGATGTTGCGCATCCTCTTTGGCGCAATGTAGGTGTTGAGAGTCTTCTCTTCATGAAGTAACCGAGTGAGTTCTAAAACCTTCTTCTCACTTCCGTAGAATTGGGCTTCAAAAGTATCGCGTTCTCCCTTGAGCTGTATCCAACTCCTTTGTAGATCTTCGAGTGATGTTGGCATGTCAGGATGTAGGAGGGTGTATGGAACCTCTCCTTCCTTAACTGGCTCTATAATCACTGGGAGAATGGAGGGGTAGGGCATCATAAGACTTTGGGCGCGGGTTCGTACCCACTTGAAGTAAGGCTCAAGAGGGATGGAATTCTTGTGTCACAAGGTCTTATTGTCTACCTTGTTGGGCATCCTCCAAGCTCGGATGAACCTTTGTCGGAGTCCTTGATTATCATTGTCGAAGTCGAAAACCAAGCCTTGAATCAGCATGTCATGTGGGCCATCCCTTCGAGCATAGCCAAACTGTCTTAGAGCCAAGCAGGGGTTGTAGGTGGTGCCTCCCTTAATTCCAAGTAGAGGGACATTAGGGAATTCCCCACAACGATCGACGATGATAACATTCTCTCTGGATCGAGAACACCAATGAATATCCGAATGTGTAAGAGTCATCAATCATTGTGACCACCTCAAACCTTGCTCATTCTTCAAGACTGACTGGGGAAGATGAGAAATAAACCATCTTGCCAGAAGAGGAGTGCAGCATATGAGAACACTTATTTTCCTCATTGTTTGAGTGTGAAAAGAGTGTAAGATATCCCCAAGTAATGTAGGCACTGGGTTCCGAGACATGAAAATCCTGACAGCACTTACATCTATGATCTGGTCGGGGTTTGGGAACAAGACCATCCCATAGATGAGAAGAGCTACAATCTCCTCAAAAGCTTGTAAGTTTAAGGAATTCCAGCAGATTTGGGCCTTCTCAAACAAGAACTTTTCCAAGAAGCCTTTGACACCACTTCTAGTTTCCCAATGACCTGTGACATCTGATGGTTGCAAGTACAGGGCTTGAGAAACATCTTCAGGCTTTGGATCTCTTTCCATACCGTTGAAGGGTAGTTGATTGAGAATAGGAACCCTCAAGAGTTGAGAAAATTCCTCCAAAGTAGGCACTAGCTGGTAGTCAGGAAATGTAAAGCAGTGATGCAAAGGGTCAAAGAACTGGAAGAGAACTTTCATCATGTCTTCCTCTATGTTGGAAGTGACTAAGTTGAGAAGACGACCATGCCTCTCGGTGAATGGAGAATTCTCAGGAATCCTTGAAGCTAGCTCCTTGAGTTGTGGAGGAATTCTTACTAGGTTAATTGGATCGTTTTCCTGCGAAGTGAATCCATAGCCTACAAAACAGGAACACAGATGAACCTCCAAAAATCCTTGAAATGGTTAGTGGATGCATATGATGCTTCATGATGTCCATGATGTTACGCACAGGTATATATGTACAAGCAAATCACGCAAGTTCCTAGTTTAGGCTTGCATGGGGTTTCATAGGTAAGTACCCTTTTGAAGTTTAGTTGGCTCAACCTGTCCTAGAAATAGTAACCGGGTTCTAAGGAGATCAATATCACTAGATTTTTTCCTCGTTCATTGTTTCAATTCAGCCTCTTACCGGCGACCGAAATATTCCAAGGAAACAACCCTCAATGAGTGTAGTATCGAGTATCTACCAACTTCAGACTGCACCAAAGCCGATCATCTCACTACATACTAAAAGGCCAAGTTGGTCAAGTAAAGGTTCTAAAAGTCTGTTAGTGCTTCATGACATCACTCAGCGGCCCCGTATTCTCTTTGATTGACTCAAAGGCTACCGATACCCACAAATATGTCACACTAACATAGCTATTACTTAGACCGTGTCGGTATACCCCGCACAGTTTCCACAATGTATTGCTATTTACCTATGAATGTTTCCCAAATCCGGGTAGAGGATTCAAACCCAAACAATAGAACCAAAATGTAAAGCAAACAAATCAAGCAAGATAAGCATGTAAAGGTGATCTAAAACCCTAAGGTAACCCCACTTTTATATTGTTCCCCAGCAGAGTCGCCAGTTCTGTGATGCGGTGGGAGAACTGACTTGATGTTTTGCATTTCGTTCGCACTTGTGCGGTTAGCAAGAGTCGCCACCGACTTTTCTTTTATCCAAAAGGAAAGGTAAAAAAGCACAGGAAAGACCTTTCGAGATTATTTCTCGGGTTCGAGGGGTAGATTATGAAAAGGGAAGGTATTAGCACCCTTTTCATCCATGGTTTTCCATGGGCTCTTAGTTACTCGTTTTAGATCACTTGCTTTCATTTGATTGTGTGCTTGTGGTGTGGGCTTTTGAAAGAATTTTGAAAAATCTCTTTGTAATGGTTCCTGTCTCTATAAGAACGTATACAAAGTTTTGTTTCGAAAAATGGTTCAAAGAGGTGTTTGTGAATCGTGTTTTGAAAAGTGTTTTGAAAAGAGGTTTTGCAATGGTTCTCGTCTCTATAAGAACGTATACAAAACGTTTTGTCTTTTGAAAATGTTTTGAAATGGAGGTGTAGGTGTAAAAGTTTTTGTCGTGAGCAAGCGAGTAACTAAGAGCGAATCTATCTACTCGAAAGGTCTTAAATTGTTCTTTTCTTCTTCCTTTTAATGGTGTTATCTTACCATTGATTTGGTAAGAAGCCCCACCATTGGATGTGAAGGGACAGGCGCGGGTCAATTTTACAATCATTGAAGGAAACTTGTGAGACACTTTAGAAATTTTGTAAGGGACGAGATCATTTTAATCAAAGGCAACATCGAGGGTAATCGAGGGTCTATGATCTTTGTTTATCGAAGGGTCATTTTCTAGAGTGTCTCATATCCGAGGGACATGATTGTATTTCCGAGGCAACGAGGGAGGTTACCCTAGAGGTGCGCATGTGAGAAAGTTTGTTGGTTTCAAGTTATTTCATTCTTTGATTAGGTCATCTAGCGATTGATTTTTGAATCTTGCCATACATGCCTAGTTACTATACAGTATATGGAAAACAGTAAATTGCGGGAATTGAAATTCTAAGCTATTACAGAATGTTCGGGAATGGGGGTACAATTATTACGAATGGGGATGAATCAAATGAAATAGCAATGTCCAAATATCAAGCAATACAACCAAATCGAATTTTTGTGCGATTTAATATAAAGCTATGACAATTTATGAAAATAAAAATCAACAAAGTATGAAATGAAATGTATTTACTTGAAAAAGAAAAATAAAACCTATTCTAAAAATGAAATTGATTTGATTTATAATCTTTATTATTATTTTTTGTATTCTTATTAATTATGTAAATAAATTCAAAGAAAGAAGACCAACTAAGTTAATTTTTTTTGATGTTTTTATTAAGTGTAAAAAATTAATAAAAATAAGTTATAAAAAAAGAAAAATGGTAAAAATTAATTTTCAAGACTTAAATCAAATGTATAAAATGTATTTTATGTTTTAATTAGTAATAAAATATAAGAAAGAAACAAATTTAAAAAAAACAAGTAAAAATGGGCTTAAGTGAATGTAATGGTATTAGGCCCAAAGAAAACATAGTTATAAATGCTGAAACAAAAGAACAAGCCAAAGGGGGGGAGGTGAACCGGAAAAACACGCTTGGGCTTTAAGGGATTTGAACAAAAAAACAGGCCCAATGTTTCTTAAGCTGTGTTAGCTGTTTGATTAGGGACAAAGCCGAATTAGGGTTCTGAGACCCTTTGGCTTACAGCGGCGCTGCCTCGTCTCCTTCGTCCCTCTCTGTTCATCTTTTGTTCATCCTAACTCATCCACTTTCGTTCATCTTCTCACCTTATCACTCACCTCTTCCTAATTTCCAAAACAAACCACTTTTGGCCTCTTTGTCTCGCCCTGATTCACGTTTTTCTAGAAACCCTACGTTCTGATTTATGCCTAAGATGCTCGATTCTAGCTTATCTAATCTTCCCCCAACTTTTCGTTGCCGGAGCGCCTCTCAACCTCACCTCCTTAAACGATTTTCAGTTGTTTTCTTGGAAACAGTACGGTTCTGTTGTTATTAAAGCTTGAACGATTTTGTTGTTTTTTTGTCTTGTTCATGTGTTTTTCTGTTAATCCATCTTATTGTCCATTGAAATGTAAGAAAATATGTTTTTAGGGATTTATGAGAAATATGAAAAGTTCATACCTGTTTGGAAATCTTCTGTGAAGTGAAAAGGATAGTGAGACTGAGAGAAGTGACGCTCCTTGGTGGCCGGAGACGGGGGGAAGAAATGAAGATGAAGGCCTTGGTATTTCTGGTAACCTTCTTCTATTTTATGTGCTTTGAATGATGATGATGCTGATGATAATGATTTGATGATGTTTGCTGATGATAATGATTTGATGATGTTTGCTGATGATAATGATTTGATGATGTTGGTTATCTGGGATGTTTGAGGCTTTAATACTGTTTTATTTGATTATGGTTTTAGGCTTTTTTGGTTTTGTGTTTGAAGCTTGAGACTTGTTTGTTGCAAGTTTTTGATCCTGTTTTTGGTTATGGATTTTTGGAATGTTGGTATTGGGATGTTGGTTTACAGTTTGCAGGTTTTATGGTATTGAGATGGTTTTGACAGTTTTGAAACTTTTTCTGGTTTTCTTTTTTATTTGTTGACAGTTTTTGAGGTTTGATGGTATTGAGATGGTTTATCAGTTTTGGTTTTGAATGTTTTTATTGTTTTGGATTTGTTGGTTAACAGGTTTGATGAGTTTGTTACAGGTTTGTGACCTGTTTTGAGGTTGGGTGTTGTTTTTGCTTGGCATGGTATGTTTTGTTGATGGGTTGGAGTATTTGAGAGGTTTATCAGTTTGGAGGATTGAGTATTTTGGTTATGGTTCAGACTATGGGTTTGACAGTTTGGGATTTTTTTTGTTTGAACTTGTTTGACAGGTTTGAATAATGGTTTGATAGTTTGAAGGTTGGTTATTCTGGTTTTTGTTCACATGTTTGGTTTGATGGTTTGAAAGTTGGTGATTCGGTTCTTACTGTTGGCTTTGTAACAGTTTTTGAGCTTTTTTGGTTTGAAAATGTTTTGACAATTTTTAGACTTTGACTGTTTTCTGAGTTTGATAATTTTCTTCCCCCTTTTTCTTGAGCCTTGTCTACTGTTATATTCATGTTGCTTTGGTTTGACAGCTTATTCAAAAAGGGGGGAAAACTAAGAAATTGAATACTTTGGCATATTGTTCTTATGCTCTTTTTGTTGCAGTTTTTGTTTTCTAGCAACTTCCATGCAATTGTGACAGTCAAGGCAGCAGGGTTGTGCATCCCTAGGTGACTTATTTCCTCTCTTCTCTCTCAATGACCCTAAGAGTCAATTGCTCCTTTTCCTTTTTCTGAAAAGTTTGCAATAAAAATGGAAAATGATGAATTGGCTTATTGAACAAGCCTCTTGCTTATTTGACTTAGTTTATCATATTGCTATACTTTCTTTGCTGCCTGCTCTAGCTTATGCTGTTTGTTGTTGCCTCGTTTGCATTTGGTTTTTGCTGTTGTTTGGCTCGGTTTGCAATATTTGTTTGGGAAACTTTGTTTGATTTGTGTTGCCTTCTGTTTGGTGATGCGCTGCTGTTTGGGCCTTTGACTGCTGTTTGGATAGCTTTGCTTGCATTTCTTGTTTGGACAGCTTGCTTGCATTTCTTATTTCTTCTTTTTGTGAACCAAGAAAAATAATTCTCTTGTGATTTGCAAATAGAGAAAATAAAAATATGATGAATTAAAAATAGACTTCTGATTCCAAATTGCAAACTTTAATGATGAACACTTTTTCTTTTGAAAATTCTTGCTCATGTCCAATTAATTTGTACTAACTTTTTCTTCTGTCTTTCATTTTCATGTGAGCACAATGGAGAGGACAAAGCAGGGGAAGCAAGAGACTTTGTGACAAGCATGGAAGCAAAGGAACCTCAGTCAACCTTAGGCATTGATTCATTTTCTTTTCTTTGTAATTTAGAGAGAAGCATTCTTATATTGTAACCAATAGTTGTACTAATTTATTTTCAAATACGATAAGTTGTAAAACCTAAAGTATTTAAATAATAAATTGTTTTGTAACAACTTTTGAAATAAATGGAGAAAGTCTTATGAGATATTCTGGTGTCCATTGAAATCTTTGATCAACAATAACTTGTAATCTTCTCTTTGCATCCTATTTGATTTTTGAATGCCCAATCAAGATAATTGAAACAAAATGCTCCAATCTGATAATTTAAATTCCAATAATTCTGTAATCTTGCAACTGCATTCCAAACAAACACACACTTTATATTCCACTTCCTAACCAAGCGAATGCGAAACATTTGGTTAACCTGGATCAAACAATCATGAGTGTCCCAACGACAGTCTCAATCTCTTGCCCCAAACAAACCCTGCTCTGAGAACAAACACTATCTTTTTAGTAAACTTGAGAAAGCATGAAAACTTGTGAAAGCCAATTGGATCTTTGAGAATTCATTTCTTTTGAGAATTGCAAGAAAAACCCTAATTGCTGGTTTGCTGCCACAGAAGAAAATTTGTCTGATCGATTCCTGAGCCAACTTAAATATCTGAGAAACCATAGGGTTGTGTCTTTCATGAAAAATGGGAGGGCAAATTTTGGGGTACAACACTAAATAACCAGGATAATTTTTAGAAGATGGAATTTAGAAACTTGCGATGTTTCAGCGCTGCTGGTGGACTGTGAAGCTGTCAGTTTGAGTAGCCCTTGCATAAGATGTCGATGTTTGAATGGTGATAGAGTGACAAATTACTGTAGACCTTGTCGTGGGATCCTTGTGAGTGATTGTAAAAATTGTTGCAGTTGTTGGAATATTTTGAATCGCGAGTCAGAGTCGGAAAAGCGAGGAGATGAGTATGATTTAAAGAATGGTAAATGTTGGTACTGGTATAAAGAAATTATGTTCTGATGTTATCGTAAGGTGTGTGATAGTATGTCGCTGCATGACGTCGGTGTTTGCATTTTTGGATAAATTTGGAAATTCATATCTGGTGTTCCGAGTATCGGATTGGTGTTCCGTTTGAACCTATAAGGAGATAAAAATGTGTTCTATCCTATGAAAGTCTTTTCAAACACGGTAGATGCATTCCTATATGGAGGGACTCTGAAGTCGGGTACAGAACTAGAAGCTTTTTGGGAATAAATGATTATTATCGCAGTTGTTCGAGACGAGGTCAAGCATAATATGTTGTTGATGAATAAGTTGAGAAATTAGATGTTCAACATTAAAATGGATAGTCGTTCGTCATTTCAAGTATGATATGTTGATGTGAAGAAAGTTTGTAGAACTAAAGAAAAGATTGACGACTGCTCCGGTATTGGTTTTGCCTAATCCAAGTGAGTCATTTGTAGTGTATTATGAATGCGTCTAAGATAGGACTTAGTGGTGTGCTAATGCTGAATGGACAAGTTGTTGCTTGTGCTTCTAGACGACTCATAGTTCATGAGAGGAATTATCCTACGCGTGACTTAGAGTTAGCAGCGGTGGTGTTAATGTTAAAGATTTGGAGACATTGTCTTTTTGGTTCAAGGTTGAAGTATTTAGAGACCGTGAGAGTTTAAAGTATTTATTTGATCAGAAGAAATTGAATATGAGACAACAAAGATGGTTGGAGTTGTTGAAAGATTATGATGTCGGTTTGAATTATCATCCAGGTAAAGCTAATGTCGTGGCTGATGTTTTAGGATGGAAGACTTCACATATGTCAGCAATGATAGTTAAAGAATTGGAATTAACTAAATTGTTAAGAGATATGGGCTTAGTTTGCGAAGTGACACCGAAGAGTGTTATGTTAGGGATGTTGAAGATTAAGAATGATTTTCAGGACATTACCAAAGAACCTCAAAAGTTAGATGTGGAATTGATAGATACGGTGGTTGGACTCGATCAGTCTGAGAATGATGATTTCAAGTTAGATGTGAAAGGTGTGTTGAGATTCTGTAATCGAATTTGTATTCCTGATGATGCGGAGATGAAGAAAGTAATTCTTGAGTTGGAGGATACTTAACCTTTGTGTGAGGCTAAGTGAGTGTAATGTGGACCGTGTAAATATGGAGCGTTGGTGTCTCATCGAGAAAATCGAATGAGAGGGAAATTATGGGAGTATTTGTAAACCTCATTAGAAATTATTGGATTATGGTGAGTACAAGTTCGAAAGGAACACTATTATAGTTAGTAACGATAGTTTATACTCCATTATGATTGTCGGCTATCTATTGACAAATTGAGGAACTGATCACCCTTAATCTCTTGTTGATAGTAGAAGAGACCGTGTTGGATGGTATAGACTTGTATTTCTACCTTAGTGGTGTGTAAAGTGATTGATGTTATATCATGATTGATAGTAGAAGAGATTGTGTTGGGTGGCATAGATTTATCGTACTGTCTTAATGGTGTGTGAAGTGATTAATGTTATATCATGATGGTAGTCGCTCACCAGTTTGTGTGAAGTAATAGAGGAATTGTTAAGAAAGAATTGAGGCGTATTGAATAAGTTGGAGTGGCGAGTTATATGTGAATTAACGTCGCAAAGTGAAAGATTGAGAATATCAAGTGAACAATGGTTTTATGGTGGGTATTAAGGAAAGTCTGAAACTAGATTGAAACTTGCGACCAAGATAGTTGATGGAAATTTAAACGAGGACAGTGACTTAAGGTGGATTATCAGAGTTGTGCAGCTAAAGCGTGATGTGGCACAATTACTATGCGTGTACGACTCGTTAGAAGTGAAGGATTAAAACATCAAAAGCCTATGGGAATGGTGTGTCTTAATCTACATGATTGATTTGGTGGATTGTTGATATAGATATGTTGTGCCAGGGCACTATGTTTGCTAGTGGATAATTGCGGATTTTATAAGGAGATTGTTGTGGATTGTTGGTTGAGGGTGAGCTATGGGTATGCTTGCTGAGTTATACAGTTAAGTTGATGTTGTAATGATTTTTTTATCGTTATTGAAATGTTATTGTTGATTTCTGTAAGTAAGGAATGATACTCCATAAGGTGACGAAGTTGATTATGTTGGTTGTGTTGATGTCACTATAAGAGTGATACGACAATATGAGTAGAGTTATTGATATTTTGTTGATAATTGACATACGGGAATGAAATTGTGTATGTGTTTTGATGTTGAAAAGGTTGTTAAGATGATATTACAATGATGTATATCCAAGTATAAGTTTGTTATAGTTGTTGCTATTTTAAATGTTGATATGTCAGATTATGGTGGAGTAGTTGAGATGCTAGTAACGATCATGTCACGAAGTGTTGAATGACTAGCATGTGTGTAATCGATTTGAATCATGTTGAATTATTGAGTTAGCAAGAAAGTAGGGGTCAGAGTGTTGCCAAATGCAACTTGGAAATCAACGAGTTGGATGCGAAACTCGTACTAAGAGTGGTAGTATCGAATAGATTTTCGAGGACGAAAATATTCTAAGTGGGGGAGAGTTGTAACACCCGTTAATTTAATTAATTATTTAATTAAATTAATTATGGATTAATGGTTGAAAATGTTGTTGAAATTGTTGAAGTTACGAAATGTCGAGAAATGTTGATTTAAGTTACTAAGTTGTTATTTGGTTGATTAATATTAGCAATAATATTAATAATAACATTAGAATGGTTATAAGATTTATTGTTGGGCTTAATTATTTGGTTGTATGGATTAATAGGTGGGGTGTGAAAGTTATGACCAATAAGAATAGTAATAATTATAAGGTTAAGCTAATTATAAGGAATTAGGTTAATTGAACAAGTCTTGGAGAATTTGGTACGTGAGAAGTTGTAAAGCTACAGAGAAGAAGCAAGGGTTGGAAGCTAGGGCGAGAGACTTTAACCGGTAGAATAGAGCGATCTCCAATCCAAGGTAAGGGTGGGGTTCTGACTCTATAAAATGGTATATGATAAATATTATACAAGGATTGGTCTGTATAAAATTATCATTGTGGGAATGTTGTTGTATGTGTAATTTTTGTTGTTATGAGTTGGTGTTACCACAATCAGATTTTCCGAGGAATTTGCAGTAAACCAATCAATGAATTTGTTGTTGGAAATTATTATATGTTGATATAGTTTTTACGTTTCTATGTGGTTATATGCGGTTTGCCTAAAACTGAAAACTATACGTTAGTAATCAGTAACAGACTGGAAGGATGGAAAACATACATGCCGAGGGGCATGACATGGGTGCCGAACGGCACAATGTTGAAAGGGGGAGTGTGTTGATCGGTAGGACAATGGTGCTGAGGGGCACATGTTATCTCAATTTTATTTTGTTTGTTTTGTTTCTTTTTGTTGTAGTGGAGCCTTCATGTAGCAGTATTAGTATGAATTAGCATAGACATTTTTGGTAGCAGTATATAGCAGAGTACCAGTAGGATTAATTTGTGGAAATTAATATTTAGAAGAGATGGATTTAATAAGTTATAGAATTAGCTAAATTAATTATAGTAGTATGCCATTAGATTAATTTAAACCAAGTAGCAGATTTGTTGGTACCTAACAGAGGTAATTGTTAGATTAACACTTAGTTGGTATCTATAGTAGCAGTAGCAGTAGAGTTAATAACAATGGTGTTCCAGAAATTAAAGTTGCACAAAGATGCTAAGTAGCAGAGGATGGTTCAATTAATTTAGCTGAGTATTATATTAATAACAGATGCAATAATTTAGCAGAGAATTACCGGTAGAAGTAATTAGTAGAATAAATTGGCAGAAGATCAATGTAGTAACTAATAGTAATTTATTAAGTGGATAACAGGTAGTGTATGTTGGTAGTTTAGCGAAATATTAATTAACTGGAATAAGTTGAATTGTCCGAACAAATTCGCGAAGCGTTTGTAGTATATTTTGGTTGATATGGTGTATTGTATACTTTGCTGAAAAATATGAATTGCAGGTGGTATTGAATTGTTAGGCTTATGACCAATGTTGTTTTCTTGTTGATGTTGTTGTCAAATTACTATTGTTGATATGATATTGTTGTTGTGACGTACTAAGTTGTAGACTTATGCCAATGTTGTGTTAATTGTTGTTGTTGAAATATCAAGTTGTAGGCCTATGGCCAAAGTCGAATTATGTTGAGTTGATGTTGAATCGTTGATTGATGTGGTAGGCTTATGGCCAATATGGATTTATGTTGAGATGTTATATTATTGTGATTGTCTCTGTGAATTCTTGTTGATAATGTGAAGTTGTAGAGAATTTTAGATGATGATGACTTACCTCTATTTACTAGTAATAATGGTGATGTAGGCTTATGCCTTGCGATGGATGATGATTGTTGTGAGTATGTGATAGTGCATTCATTGAGTTATATACATTTGCATACTCTGTGATGATCTGGATTGGCAAACTGTGAAGAAGGCTTATACCTTGTTGATGCCTCTATTTATTGGCATATGTGATCGGTGGATCTGGAACTGACTGTTTAACGCTGGTTCGCGAAATATCGCAGAAGCAAGAGTCGCCACCGTCTTTTATTTTCTCCAACATGGACAGGACAAAAGCACAGCAAAATTCCTTATGAGATAGTTTCTC
Organism: Vicia faba; assembly: GCA_948472305.1. NCBI lineage: Eukaryota > Viridiplantae > Streptophyta > Magnoliopsida > Fabales > Fabaceae > Vicia > Vicia faba. The sequence goes on from OX451736.1 coordinate 766,442,034, forward strand.
GGTTCGGGAGGTAGATTTATAGAAAGGGAAGGTGTTAGCACCCTTTCTATCCATGGTTATCCATGGGCTCTTAGATACTTGCTCTTTATGTTTTCAAAATGTTTGCTTTTCAAATGTGAGTGGGTTTGAAAAAGTTTCGTTTAAAGATTTCAGATCGACTCTTGTATCAGTCCTCAAGAGTGTTTGAAAAATTGTTTTGAAAGCCTTTTGAAAGTGTCGGTGTGAAAAGAGTTTGATTGTTTTTTTGAATAGAGCAAGTATCTACGAGTCATCTACCTACCCTAAGGAATTAGGCTGTGTAAATGTCCTTAAGGTAGTGCCATCCCACCATTGAGAGGTAGGTAGCACCACCGTTGGAGGTGTTCGGGTCAATTCGTTTGTAGGGACAGTGTGGTCACCAGAGCAACAGTAGGACACCTTAGAAGCTACCCTTATGCCATTGATCCTTTTTAATTCTGAGGAAACCGTTTCGAGGCAACTGGATCATGTCATGGACATAAGGACTTACTAAAACGTCCTATACTCGACGACCACGTTTCGAAGGCAAGGCAACAGTGAGGCGTACCCTAAGAGTGGTGTGTGAATTTGTGTGTTATTTTCATGTTATGTTTTATCTTGTACATGTCATGGTGAGCTACGCATTGTTTTTAATTAGCCATACATTCTTTCATGCAATTAGAATTTAAAAGTGCGGAAATTTAAATGCGGAAAAATAAATCCTACGCTATTACAAGGCACGGGTCTATACATCGCCAAAATACAAAGACCCGTTTTTTGATAAAGATGCGAAAAGTAAAGACGGAAAGATAAACCTAATTACTATTACATCTGAGAAACAGTTACATAATGATCGAAAGAAATAATGCGTGAAAAGAATTAAAATTAGGACGTCTGAGGGTTTTGACCCTTTGCATGAAATTAAATTAAATTAAAGTCCAATTAATTATTTAATTAAAGAAAAGAAAGTGTTTTAGTGTTTTTTGTATTTATGAAAAATGAAGAAAAAGAATAAAAAGGAAACCCTAAATCTAGATTATTTTAATTATGAATGAAAATATTAAAGTTAACCTAATTTACTAGTTAATTAATTTATTTACATGTTTATTTACAAAATTAATGATAATTAATAATAATGATAAATAACGATGATTAATAATTTATTTAAGAAAAAGATGAAAATGTCAAAAAAACCTAATTCTAGATACTTTTTACTTATTAAGAAAAAGATTAAAGTTTAAAAACCTAAATTAAACTAAGTTAATTGTTAGAGTTTATTTACAAAAAATAGGTTAGTGATGAAATTAATAATAATTAAAGATATTTGTATTTTTTATTTTTCTGTTTTTATTATAGAAAATTATTTTATGGTAAAAAAAACAATTAAAACAATTAAAAAAGAATTAGAAAAGAAAAGAAAATAAAATTAAAAAGGATGCAAACCAATGGGGGTTTCAGGCCCAAGGGGAGGTTTTTTTGAACGGTCTGCATTCTTTGGCCATTGGATTAGGTTTCATGGCCATTTGTGTTTTGGCTGTTGGCCATTTGTGTTCTGGCCTCAACGTTCCTTAATCTTCTCAGGATGTCTGTCTCGCCATGTATTGGTGTCATGCATAAGTTGTTCTTTTGGCCATTTGGCTTTTGGCTTTTGGCTTTTGGCTTTTGGCCATTTGGCTTTTGGCTTTTGGCCTCAATGTTCCTTAATGATCCTGCATGGGATCCTGTCTAAATCTGCAGTGTTGAATCTCATGAACACATTAAATAAAATCATAAAATTCAAATAAAGCCAATATATGAAGAAATTTAATGTTTAGGCACAATCATGGGCGGATCCACGTTTAGGCTAGGTGTGGCTATAGCCACACCAGATTTTTTTTTCTAATATTAATATATATTTAATTAATTAATTAATTTTAATATTTAATATTATATAACTCTTCAACTCACTTTTATCTCTTAATTTTCTCTCTCTTTTATTTCTTTCTCTCTCACACAGTAAACCCTTTCTCTTCTTCTCAAACCCCACCAACTTCCATATTTGTCTCTTTCTCTCATTAATCCAATAACCCCACCATTTTGCATTGTTTATGGGTGATTGAAAATCGAAGGTAAACTAACTACTTCAAAATTTTCTTATTCTTTTGTTCTATTTGAGTTGAACCCTAAAACCCCAATTTGTTTTAAAAAAGTAAATTGTCAATTTCTCATAAATATTTTCTTTACAATAAATTGTTCTTATTATTTTCTTTATAGAGTGAATAGCTAATTTTAATGGTTTCATTGTTCTCTTTATAGGATGAAGAAATTTTTTCCTCTGCTTTCTAGAGACAAAGCTACTTCTTCGGTAAATCTAGAAGCATCGGAAACTCAACATCCAAGTGAGAGTATTAGAGTTGTCGATTATGAATTGTTGGAAACCGATCCAGGAATTAGGCCTCCAATTTCAAGCTATCATCCAGACATCCAAAATGAGGTAAGGAAAGCTTATTTAAAAATAGGTCGTCATAAACCTCCTTATAATTTTGTTTACCCTTGGTCTGTTCAAGGTAATCAAAGACGTAGATTTTGCAAAAATTGGTTTGATTTGTATGATTGGATTGATTATAGTGAATCTAAGGACCTGGCATTTTGCTTGCCATGTTTTTTGTTTAAGAATGTCTCTAAATACGGGGGAGATCACTTTGTGACAGAGGGGTTTGGTGATTGGAAGAATTCTCACAAATTGGCTAATCATGGAACTTCTTCCAATAGTCATATTGATTGTGTGCATATGAGTTACGCTCTCATGAACCCAAACCAAAGTATTAAGGCTGCATTTGTTAATCAAACTAAACAAATGAATTCTGAATATCGTGTTCGTGTAAACACATCTCTTATAGCTACTAAGTTTCTTTTGAGGTGTGGCATGCCATTTAGAGGGAGTGACGAGTCCTTTAACTCTTTATTTAAGGGGCCATTTCTTGAGTTGGTGGACACTCTAAAGGAAATTAACCCAGAGATAGCTAAGGTAATAAATTGTGCTCCAGGAAATAACTTTATGACTGCCCCTAAGATTCAAAAGGATCTTGCTGCTACTTGTGCATGTGAAATAACTAAACAAATTGTATGTGATATTGTGGATGATGTGTTTTGTGTTTTGATTGATGAATCCGGTGACGTTGCTGGTAAAGAACAAATGGCTGTTGTTATTCGCTATGTTAATAGTGATGGTTTGGTAAAAGAAAGGTTTCTTGGGATTGTTAGTGTTAAAGAAACAAGTGCTAAGTCACTTAAGGAGGCACTTTAGAAGTTGTTGTCTATTAATGGCTTGAGTTTATCTAGCATAAGGGGGCAAGGATATTATGGAGCTAGCAATATGCGAGGTAAGTTTGGTGGTTTGAGAACTTTAATTCAAAATGAAAATCCATCAGCTTATTATGTGCATTATTTTGCCCATCAACTTCAATTAGCACTTGTTGCATGTGCTAAGACTCACAAAGATGTTAGTGGTTTTTTCGGTAAGGTCAATATGCTTGTTAATTTCATACGGTCTTCTAACAAGAGACAAGAATTGCTTCGGGACAAACAAGTATCTCAATTTGCTAAATTGATTGAAGAGGGTGAGATAGAGACTGGTAGTAGATTAAATCAAGAATCGTCTATTGCTAGAGCGGGTGACACTCGTTGGGGTTCCCACTTTAGGACTCTCACTAGTTTGATGACTTTATATGGTGCCATTATTGAGGTACTTGAAGAAGTCGGGAAAGATACGTCATTTAAAAAATATGGTGAAACTATGCTTTTGCTAGATGTGCTTCAGTCCTTTGATTTTATTTTCATGTTATACATGATGGTTGAGATTTTAGGATTTACAAATGATTTAAGTGTAGTGCTACAAAAGCGTGAACAAGATCTTTTGAATGCTTTATCACTTGTCAAAGCCACCAAACAGGAATTATAAGAAATGAGAAATGATGGATGGGAAGAACTTATATCTAAGGTTATGGAAATTTGCAATAAGCATGATATTGATGTGCCTGATTTGGATGCAGCGTACGTGCAAGGGAAGAAACCTAGACGACATGCTATCACTTCTAGTGTTTCTAATTTGCATCATTATAAGCATGATTGTTTATGTAGTGTTTTAGATTTTCAGTTGCATGAGCTCAATGCTAGGTTTGATGAAGAGAATACTGAACTTTTACAATGTGTTTCATGTTTGAGTCCCTCATCATCATTTGAATCTTTTGATGTGAAAAAATTATTGAGGATGGTTGAACTTTATCCAAATGATTTTGTAGATGTGCCGGAAGTGGCGGTACGACATCAGCTTCAGAATTATGTTAGAAATGTTCGATGTGATCCAAAATTTGCAAATTTAAACGGACTTTCAGATCTTTGTGCAAAACTTGTGGAAACAAAAAAATGCAACACTTTTGATATAGTTTATAAGCTTCTGAAGTTGGCTTTAGTCTTGCCAGTAGCAACTGCGAGTGTGGAACGTGTTTTTTCAGCTATGAAGTTTGTGAAGAGTCAACTATGTAACAAAATGGGTGATCAATGGTTAAATGATCGTCTTGTAACTTTTATAGAAAGAGATGTTCTTGGAACAATTAACAATTATGTTATTTTAGCTCATTTTCAAGAAATTGATACTAGACGATTTTTATTGTAAATATACTTCATCAAACAATATTATTTTTTATTTTCAATATATTTTAGTCGATAATTTCTTTTATGTTTAGCCACACCAATATATAAAGTCTGGATCCGCCCCTGGGCACAATATGGCATGTATGAATGATTATACCCTTTTGATCATGGAGATCAAATCAATCTTACCCTTACTGGAAAATTAGTGACATGAATGCTTTTATGCCTTTTGGATCATGGAGATCAAGCCAGCCTTACCCTTATTGAAGAAGTAGTGAGGTGTTGGTTTGTAACTGTGATGGCTTGTTTGTAGTGAGAGAGGGATTTGTAATAAGGATTTCAAGGTTTTAGGGTTCTTGAAGTAATTTGATATTCTAATAGTGTTGTGGCAAGGTTTTTTTCTCTCTCTTTCTCTCCTCTGTTTTGTGTGAAAAGAATGTGATTATATAATGGAAATTAGGGTAAAGAAAATGGGCTTTGAATGTGCAATTGGGCCTCCAATGTTCACTTGAGTTCGTCACTTTCCAGGCTAAATCGCAGGGACTTAAGTGTAATTTTTGAAGTTGAAATGTGAAAACAAAATGTAGCCGACATCGATAACTAACTCCTGTCCGAAAATCGGCTCAATCGGATAAACGGTGAATTAGTTATGAATTTTTGAAGTTTCAGCTCAGACAAACTTATTTTGGGCTCCAGTGTCGACTCTGACACGTTCTTCAATAAAAAACTGGTATTGATCGGAGCATAATCCGGTCTCGACTTTTGAAGCAAAGTTGTAGATCTATGAGTCAGGGACCTTGTGTAAAAATATGAGTCCAATCTGATAAAAATTGACCGAGTTATGAATTTTCGAAGTTTCGGCCCAAATGAAATAGTATTCAGCATTCAGGATTTTCAGCGTGTCACGCACTCTGAGCAAAAAACGAAGGCCTTTTGAATACCGTTTGAACTCAATACCTTCTGTGAAAATGTAGCCAACTCAATTTGTGAAATTTTGGCGCCGGAACCAGCTCGATCGATGAAAATCGACCAAGTTATGATTTTCTGAACATGACGCAAATAAACTTCTGTCACAAATTTTCTGTATGAAAATACTTGATAAATCCACATTTTTGAAGACCTTCTGATCGAAATTGGCTTCCAGCCGTGAGAGATGAAAACGTAGATAATGTCAAGACGGAATTTTGGCCACCTGAACGGGTTCAAAACGAGCCACGATCTTCAAGTTATGAATTTTTTAGCACGTAAAAACTGCACTTTCAGCACACTTTTTCACCATATTTCTTCGAGAAAACTCACACATTCGGATACCTTCTTTAAAGAATTGACTCTTGAGATGAACCTGAATTTGAGAATACGTTATCAGAGATATCTTGGCGAAAGAATACCTGAATATGATGCGCCGGGTTGGACTTGTGAGTTTTTCTTGAAATATTTTGAGAAATATGGGAGGGCAAATTTTGGGGTACAACAGTTGCCCCTGTTCAATCTTGTTAGACCTGAGGATGTAGATTGGCTGGCGTGCCTTTCGTAATCTGAAGGTGGAAGATGATTGAACATTAGAGTGCCCAGAAATTTGCACTCACATAGTAGAATGTCAGCAGTGTGATGCAGGGAATGGGCTTACAGATGTCATTTGGAGACTGTAGGTATGTGGAGATGGGCTTATAGATGCCATCTGGAAGTATGATAGTACCTTGTCGGGAATGGGCTTATAGACGCCACCTAGGTGTCGATCGCGTAAGAGATTCCTTAGCGAGAACTTGCGTACCTGAGAAAGAAAAATAATTACCTGGCCTGTTACAGGAGTTGATCTTCAAACTCTTTACGTAGATGTGCCCTGGCTGGATACAGGAATCGAATCTTTAAACTCTTCAGACGTGCCCTGGCAGGATACAGGAATCAAGTCCGGAGAATATTAGTCGTCAACAGATACACCCTGGCAAGATACAGGAATCGGATCTTCGAACTCTTCAGACGTGCCTTGGCAAGATACAGGAATCGAGTCTGGTAATGTTAGTCGTCAACAGATACACCCTGGAGAGATATAGGAATCGGATCTTCGAACTCTTCAGACGTGCCCTGGCCGGATACAGGAATCGAGTCTGGAATTCAGAAAGGTTGGTGAGTTGTCTCTACTGACAGGTTATTTCCATGGACGGGTGGTCTTTATCGACGGTTGTCTATAACGACGAGTGTCTATAACGACGAGTGTCTATAACGACGAGTGTCTATAACGACGAGTGTCTATAACGACGAGTGTCTATAACGATGAGTGTCTATAACGACGAGTGTCTATGACGACGAGTGTCTATAACGACGAGTGTCTATGACGACGAGTGTCTATAACGACGAGTGTCTATGACGACGAGTGTCTATAACGACGAGTGTCTATAACGACGAGTGTCTATAACGACGAGTGTCTATAACGACGAGTGTCTATAACGACGAGTGTCTATGACGACGAGTGTCTATGACGACGAGTATCTATGACGACGAGTGTCTATGACGACGAGTGTCTATAACGACGAGTGTCTATAACAACGAGTGTCTATGACGTCGAGTGTCTATAACGACGAGTGTCTATAACGACGAGTGTCTATAACTACGAGTGTCTATAACGACGAGTGGAATTAATTTTAACTGGACTTGTCTTCTTTTGACTGAATTTGTCTACTTTGACTGAATTTGTCTACTTTGACATAGCTGATCATTTAACTGTATCCTTCCTGAAAGGTAAAGGTCAATCCTATGCAATGCATGGTACGGATCAAGCGGTGATATTCTCAGCATAAATGAGATTATGTGATATGATGCATGCATGCCATAATGTATGAAGATGCGATGTTTATGAATGTATTCTCGTTTAGGAAAGTAAATCCTTGACGGATGCCGGGAGCTTGTTGAATCCTGGGCTGATGTTGCAAGAATACCGGTAGGAGAAGATGACTCCGTTGGGGAATAAACTTGGCGAATAAATTACTCTGCAGGGAGTGAACTCTGTGGGGAAAGAGAGGCACTTCGCGGAGGTTTGATGATAACTCTGCTGGGGATATCATTGTTGAGCTTTGTTGAGGGAATTGATGAACTCCGCTGGGGATACCGTTGATAAGTTATGTTGGGAGATTTGATGAACTCCGCTGGGGACATGAAGACTTCGCCGGGGACGATCTTTCTGTGGCAATTGGCTGAGGATAACCCAGTTATATCCTGGTGGGGAAATAACCTTTGAATAAAACCTGGGGAGACGCGTTCGCTCTGCAGGGAGTGAAGGTATCTTGGTCGCATTCTTCAGCTGAACTTACCTTGGCACTTCGGTGGACAGAGCAATCGGATCATTTAGAGAACTCATTATTGCCCCTGTTTCTGTGGGAGAAGATACCTGTGGAGTTGCTTGATGGCTGCCGATTGACAAATCTTCTTCTGGTAGGCAAGTGACGAGATGTCAGGACATAGTCGTACGCTTAATCCCTAACTTTTGCCTGGACCGCCCTTTCGGGTTTTCAGTCCACCGGGATACCCATTTTTGCCCAAGCCGCCTTTTCAGGTTTTCGACTTGTCGGGTGTACAGATTTTTCATTTTCATCCCTTATTTTTGCCCGAACCCTTTTGGTTCGCCGGGAAGCCCTTATTTTTGCCTAGGCCAGTCGACCTAGCGGGTCTTTGATTTTGCGTAGTATTTTTTCGACTATGTCCATGCTCTCAGGATGTAGGGAGGTGCCCCTGTCAGTAGTGTAGTGTTGCCATACTACCAGAAGATCTTTGTTTGATCGTCCAACGCTCCAAGTGATCCAGATGGAGATTTGCCCCAGGATGGTTGGCCTTTTGAGAGATTCTCCGAATCTTGACTTAACTGCCCCCATATGATGGACAATGATCATGTCTGCCCCTTGATTGGAGGTGCTTTTGTTCATTAGACATTCGTCGTGCGAACTTCCATGTTGTTCAAACAAAAAGTCATATGCAAACAAAGTTATGTCAAAAATGCAAAGCTTAAGTTTGTCTTGAAGTTTTTTTGAAAATGCATTTTTTCATAAAACAAGTGAATTTTTTGTAAACTGTGATGTCAACTCAGTATTTTACAGCAAGCCTTAAGGAGTCAGGATACCTTTGTAACAGTATGCTTTCGAACTAACCCATGCTTCAGCTAGGACTTTTAAGGGTTATAACGTGGCCTGGTTCACGGTTTAAGAAACAGAGGATAAAGGCTCAAATCTTATGTGTACCCACCCGCTCTTCGTGATGTTCTTCAAACCTAAACTCAGCTGATCGTGCGTTAGACCTTGTTTGAGTCTTTGCTTTGATATACCAGTGATGATTCGGATATTGACAGTTTATTTGGAATAGGCAGTCGTTTCCTTTTTGTTGAGGGTTTGTAAGACCTCTTTCTTTTTTTGATTTTGTTATCCCTGTTTTTTGCCTGAACTGTTTCTTTTGTGATTACAGTCAGCGGGATGCCCCAGTTTTTGTAAGTCTCCTTCATAGGTTTTGACTTATTGGGCTTTTATTTTGAGAAGTAATGACTGCCTGTCTGTATGATTATTCGGAACCATCATTGTCTTTTGTTTTGTAAGGACCTCTTTGGTGCCATTCGTTATGCACTTGGATCAACTGAGAGAACTACCCTGCCCCAGGTTATGATTAAGGGTTTTAAATTTCGAAAAAAACTCCTACTTCTTTGGCTCAGAGGGGTTGACGAGGGATTATCTTCCTTATAACTCCAGTGTTTAGGAATTGAAACAATGCCTGTACCTCATCAGCGGGGTCTGTTCAAAAGCATACTGTAAAGATCGTGGTATCATTTTCGCCATCCTCCCTCAAGAGGCTTAGAATTTTCAATCAAGATTTGATCATCACAAAAATATGAAAACAGTTTGCATATAGTGAATACGAAATAATTACTTCAAAACAGACATGTGTAATGCATTAATGAAATAACCAAGTTTGACATGAAATAAAATGTTTGAACAATCAAAGAAAATTACAATCTGAACATTCAAATGAACAAAAGTTTCCAATCCTAGCCATGTTTTGACAAGAGAGCAGTGGTCACATTCGGAGTCTCTGGAGAGTCGAACTGGACTTCCTTCGCGTCGATCAGATCCTGAACCTTGTTTCTCAAAGTCCAACAATCATCTGTAGCATGCCCCGGGCTGTCAGAATGATAAGCGCAGCGAACGTTGGGGTTATACCTTGAAGGCGTCCTGTTGGGATTCTTTGGAGGGTCCATGAGAGTTACCAACTTGGTTTCCAGCAACTGTGGCAATATCTGTGACAAGGTCATGCCGAGGGGAGTGAATTGCCTTTTGGGTCTCTCTTCCCTTTGCTGATTGTGACGCTGAGGAGCACCGGTCGGTTTTGCAATAACCACCGCGTTGACATCTTGGTGGTGTTCGGACCTATTCTGCCCTTTTGAGCCATAGACAGCACTAGATTCTCTCTTGGATGGTTTCTTCTCAGTGTTCGAGGAGTCACCATTCTGTATTTTCCCCGACTTGATGCCAGCTTCTATTCTTTCCCCGGTCAAGATCAGATCTATAAACCCAGCAGCAGAATTCCCAATCAGGTGGTTGAAGAATGGACCAGACAGGGTCCCCAAGAACATGTCGACGAGCTCGCGGTCAGTCAGAGGTGGTTGTACCCTTCCAGCAAGGTCCCTCCATTTTTGAGCATATTCTTTGAAACCTTCACCTGCACCCATAGACATTCCCTGAAGCTGAGTGCGCGTGGGAGCAAGGTCGGCATTGTACTGGTACTGCTTGTAGAATGCAGTGGCCAAATCCTCCCAGCTGCGGATGTTAGCTCCATTCAGTTGATAGAACCAGTCGAGTTGGGTTCCAGACAGACTATCCTGAAAGAAGTGAATCCATAAATTCTTGTCAGCCGTGTAGGGTTGGATCCTCCTTGTGTAAGACCTGAGATGCAGCTTAGGACAGGATGCCCCGTCGTACTTTGCAAAGGCAGGTGCCTTGAATTTGTGCGGGATTACTACCCCAGAAGACAGACCTAGATCCTCGAAGTCCAGGCCGGGCACTTTTTGTATCTCTATGGCACTTAGCCGGTCTTCCAACTGTTTATACCTGTCCTCAGCTGGAGGGTACTGCTCATCATTGTAATCGGTCTCGTTGTCGGAGACCACTGGACTAGGAACCTCCCTTTCTTGGGGACTGTCTTTCCCAATAGATGGGGTAGTATGCTCAACTTCATTTCGTGATCCATTCCCAGATTTGCGTCTAGGGTTGAACAGCACTGTCCTCTTCTTCTTCTTTTTCGAAAGCAGGGTCTTCAGATCTTGTTGCCCCTGGGCCAAACTCATGATCAGCTCTTGGAACTGGGCGTTCTGAGCCTGGAGAGCCTTGATGGATTGCTCAGTAGATGTTTCCGGATTCATGATGAGACTGCTGAAATAAACAGCAAAGAAGGTAAGCAACCTGTAGAAAAAAGGGTGCCTGTTATGCAATGATGTGTATGTATGTATGCGATGTTTTCAAGGATCTCGCGGGGTAAACAAGAAAATTTGTTAAAATTAGAATCTGGTATCTTGATTGAAGTAACTTCATGTTGTAGAGAGTCCTTCTTCAAGGGTCAAAGGCTCACCATATCCAGTGGGTCATAGCCCCTGACAACCTTGGCTAGAGGAAAATAAATCCCCTTTGCCCCTTGCCAGACATGTTGGTTCATCATGACCTGCATCACAAGCCCTTGAGATCCTTGAAATTGGTTAGTCCTTATGCGGGATGCATGCAATGGTATGATGTTATGCTATGCATGGGGTAATGTAGGTAAACCCTGTTATGAGTCCCAATTAAGGACTATAAACAAAACCTGCAAGAAACTCGAGTGTCAGATAACAAGCATGCAAATAGTCAAGTTGGAAAGCACACAAGTCACACAAGAGAAGCCCTTAGAGTTTAGGCCAGCATGGGGTCTAGGTATTACCCTCTTTCAGTTTGTTGGTTAAGACCTGTCCTATCAGAAGTAACCGGGTTCTAGAGGATCCCAATATCACTGACTACCCTCAATCGGTCATAACTCTAGCATCGCAATCTTTTCTTGCAGCCAGAACCATCACGAGAGTTTAGCCTCAATGGGCGTAGCATACTGCTACTGTTCTATTGGCCAAGTTGGGTCATTTAAGGTTCTAAGGTCGGTTGGTGCTTAATGACTCCTCAGAAGACCCATATTCTCCTCGTTGTGACACAAGGGATATCGGTACAGACCAAGGTGCCACACCAATGTAGCCACTGCTTCACCCATGTCGGTCTACGCCGGACAAGTCCCTCACAGCTTATGCTACCTAACAGGGTATCCCCAGATCCGGGTTAGGATCTATGTAACTCCGATGCAGCCCACAATAATAAAGCAAACAAACACAGCAATTGAAAACACAAGTCTGAGCTATCCTAAGGTACACCTCACTTTGAGTAGTTTCCCAACAGAGTCGCCAGTTCTGTGATCGGTGGATCTGGAACTGACTGTTTAACACTGGTTCGCGAAATGTCGCGGAAGCAAGAGTCGCCACCGTCTTTTATTTTCTCCAACATAGACAGGACAAAAGCACAGCAAAATTCCTTATGAGATAGTTTCTCGGTTCGGGAGGTAGATTTATAGAAAGGGAAGGTGTTAGCACCCTTTCTATCCATGGTTATCCATGGGCTCTTAGATACTTGCTCTTTATGTTTTCAAAATGTTTGCTTTTCAAATGTGAGTGGGTTTGAAAAAGTTTCGTTTAAAGATTTCAGATCGACTCTTGTATCAGTCCTCAAGAGTGTTTGAAAAATTGTTTTGAAAGCCTTTTGAAAGTGTCGGTGTGAAAAGAGTTTGATTGTTTTTTTGAATAGAGCAAGTATCTACGAGTCATCTACCTACCCTAAGGAATTAGGTTGTGTAAATGTCCTTAAGGTAGTGCCATCCCACCATTGAGAGGTAGGTAGCACCACCGTTGGAGGTGTTCGGGTCAATTCGTTTGTAGGGACAGTGTGGTCACCAGAGCAACAGTAGAACACCTTAGAAGCTACCCTTATGCCATTGATCCTTTTTAATTCTGAGGCAACCGTTTCGAGGCAATTGGATCATGTCATGGACATAAGGACTTACTAAAACGTCCTATACTCGACGACCACGTTTCGAAGGCAAGGCAACAGTGAGGCGTACCCTAAGAGTGGTGTGTGAATTTGTGTGTTATTTTCATGTTATGTTTTATCTTGTACATGTCATGGTGAGCTACGCATTGTTTTTAATTAGCCATACATTCTTTCATGCAATTAGAATTTAAAAGTGCGGAAATTTAAATGCGGAAAAATAAATCCTACGCTATTACAAGGCGCGGGTCTATACATCGCCAAAATACAAAGACCCGTTTTTTGATAAAGATGCGGAAAGTAAAGACGGAAAGATAAACCTAATTACTATTACATCTGAGAAACAGTTACATAATGATCGAAAGAAATAATGCGTGAAAAGAATTAAAATTAGGACGTCCGAGGGTTTTGACCCTTTGCATGAAATTAAATTAAATTAAAGTCCAATTAATTATTTAATTAAAGAAAAGAAAGTGTTTTAGTGTTTTTTGTATTTATGAAAAATGAAGAAAAAGAATAAAAAGGAAACCCTAAATCTAGATTATTTTAATTATGAATGAAAATATTAAAGTTAACCTAATTTACTAGTTAATTAATTTATTTACAGGTTTATTTACAAAATTAATGATAATTAATAATAATGATAAATAATGATGATTAATAATTTATTTAAGAAAAAGATGAAAATGTCAAAAAAACCTAATTCCAGATACTTTTTACTTATTAAGAAAAAGATTAAAGTTTAAAAACCTAAATTAAACTAAGTTAATTGTTAGAGTTTATTTACAAAAAATAGGTTAGTGATGAAATTAATAATAATTAAAGATATTTGTATTTTTGATTTTTCTGTTTTTATTATAGAAAATTATTTTATGGTAAAAAAAACAATTAAAACAATTAAAAAAGAATTAGAAAAGAAAAGAAAATAAAATTAAAAAGGATGCAAACCAAGGGAGATTTCAGGCCCAAGGGGAGGTTTTTTTGAACGGTCTGAATTCTTTGGCCATTGGATTGGGTTTCATGGCCATTTGTGTTCTGGCTGTTGGCCATTTGTGTTCTGCCCTCAACGTTCCTTAATCTTCTCAGGATGTCTGTCTCGCCATGTATTGGTGTCATGCATAAGTTGTTCTTTTGGCCATTTGGCTTTTGGCTTTTGGCTTTTGGCTTTTGGCCATTTGGCTTTTGGCTTTTGGCCATTTGGCTTTTGGCCTCAACGTTCCTTAATGAACCTGCATGGGATCCTGTCTAAATCTGCAGTGTTGAATCTCATGAATACATTAAATAAAATCATAAAATGCAAATAAAGCCAATATATGAAGAAATTTAATGTTTAGGCACAATATGGCATGTATGAATGATTATACCCTTTTGATCATGGAGATCAAATCAATCTTACCCTTACTGGAAAACTAGTGACATGAATGCTTTTATGCCTTTTGGATCATGGAGATCAAGCCAGCCTTACCCTTACTGAAGAAGTAGTGAGGTGTTGGTTTGTAACTGTGATGGCTTGTTTGTAGTGAGAGAGGGATTTGTAATAAGGATTTCAAGGTTTTATGGTTCTTGAAAGAATTTGATATTCTAATAGTGTTGTGGCAATGTTTTTTTCTCTCTCTTTCTCTCCTCTGGTTTGTGTGAAAAGAATGTGATTATATAATGGAAATTAGGGTAAAGAAAATGGGCTTTGAATGTGCAATTGGGCCTCCAATGTTCACTTGAGTTCGTCACTTTCCAGGCTAAATTGCAGGGGCTTAAGTGCAATTTTTGAAGTTGAAATGTGAAAACAAAATGTATCTGACATCGATAACTAACTCCTGTCCGAAAATCGGCTCAATCGGATAAATGGTGAATTAGTTATGAATTTTTGAAGTTTCAGCTCAGACAAACTTATTTTGGGCTCCAGTGTCGACTCTGACACGTTCTTCAATAAAAAACTGGTATTGATCGGAGCATAATCCGGTCTCGAGTTTTGAAGCAAAGTTGTAGATCTATGAGTCAGGGACCTTTTGTAAAAATATGAGCCCAATCCGATAAAAATTGACCGAGTTATGAATTTTCGAAGTTTCGGCCCAGATGAAATAATATTCAGCATTTAGGATTTTCAGCGTGTCACGCACTCTGAGCAAAAAACGAAGGCCTTTTGAATACCGTTTGAACTCAATACCTTCTGTGAAAATGTAGCCAACTCAATTTGTAAAATTTTGGCGCCGGAACCAGCTCGATACGGTGAAAATCGACCAAGTTATGATTTTCTGAACATGACGCAAATAAACTTCTGTCACAAATTTTCTGTATGAAAATACTTGATAAATCCACATTTTTGAAGACCTTCTGATCGAAATTGGCTTCCAGCCGTGAGAGATGTAAACGTAGATAATGTCAAGACGGAATTTTGGCCACCGGAACGGGTTCAAAACGAGCCACGATCTTCAAGTTATGAATTTTTTAGCGCGTAAAAATTGCACTTTCAGCACACTTTTTCACCATATTTCTTCGAGAAAACTCACAATTCGGATACCTTCTTTAAAGAATTGACTCTTGAGCCGAACCTGAATTTGAGAATACGTTATCAGAGATATCTTGACGAAAGAATACCTGAATATGACGCGCCGGGTTGGACTTGTGAATTTTTCTTGAAATATTTTGAGAAATATGGGAGGGCAAATTTTGGGGTACAACAGCATATTTTTAAGATGGGAGTTCTGCTCCAATGGAACCACATGCATGTGCATTGTAGTTGAGTCGCATTTGATGTTGCATCTTGATTTATGGTGAAGATAGATTTGTTGTTGCTTTATGTTGTTGACTTGTTGTGAAAAGTATTATCTAAAAGCTGTGAATTTAGTAGTTATGTCGTGTTGATGTTTTGTTGTGATTAAAGTTGTTTGTAAGTTGTGAAGTGGTTACTTTATATGATCTAATTTAATATATTATTTATCATATGACTTATTATATTGTCCGATATCTCACCCCTTCTGTTTGAATGTTTCCCTCTGTTGGTAATGTGCTGGTAATCAAGAAGGATAGTTGTTACCTCGTTAGTTCGAGTCAGTGTTGTCGCCCTGATACGTAGCACTCAGGAGGGTGAACGCTTGATGTTTAGTTGTTGATTATTATTTCAGTTGGTGAATTTTTAAGTTGATTACATGAAATAATTGGTATCTTGAGGTTGTTTTAGTTGAATAAAAGATGTTAAGTGAATTGAAGTTGAGTATGTAGATTCCGATGCTTATCAATAAAAAGTTGTTTGATTTTGAAGAATAAATCAGGTTGTTATCGGTTCATCCGAGTTAAGTGTTATTTATCTGTTTGTATGCGATTAAATGAAGTTTGATTTTAAGTTGTAAATGTAGCATCCTATTTATGTTGAACTCTGATTTTTAATATTATTCGCCGGGTAGAAATGGGGTGTTACAGCACCAATTCAAGAAATCGATCAATTCTTCCTCAGGTTGAGGAAAAGCGACCTTCATCATCTCAATGATAGTTTTTTCTAACATCTCTTCCTCTTGTTCGCGTGTCTCCAAATTCACCTCAAGGCCATTAGCGGCCTCTACCATCAAGATTTTCATAGGTTCAACGCAGTTAGCATCACCAACTTAAAGGGGATCAGCATCAACTTGCATCAAAGCCTTTATCTTTTCGCTGAATGTGGCCTCCCTTCCTTCAAAGCCTTTTGCACCAGATCCCTGAAAAGAACATATTGAGAAGTTTTGACCCAAGAAATTATGGTATTTACAAAAACTTATATTTTGATTTTGTTCTAATGGTGTATTTTTTAGGCCTGGGGGAACTATAATATGTCCATCAAACACTAAGACGTCAAATATTTTATCGCATTTCGTGACATCAAAGGTTCGACGGGATTTTTTCCATTCAAGGATCTCAAAACCCTGCACGCATACGAAGGGCCTGGCTTTAATTCTACCCCATTGACTTTGCCCTCTTCCATGTAACCACTGACCCGTTATGAGGTATACTCCTCAGTGTTAACATACGCAACTTTCTCTCTTTTATGAGGTTTAGAAATTCTGGCCTTTTCAGCTTTTAAGCGTTTGACTTGGAAAACCCTATCGACTAGTTATGGAATATCCCTAAGGTACTGAGTGTCTGGTTCTTCCTAATAGAATAATCTAAACCTTCAGCAGCCATTTCGATCAACTCGTATTCAGGGACTTGTATAAATCATCTAGCTTTAAGAATTCTAAACATGTTGAGATAGTCATCAATTGACTCATCTATTTTGCGTCTAACATTGGATAACTCTTTGAGACTTATCTTTGACAGACCCATATAAAATTGTTCATGGAAAATTTGTTCTGGTTGATCCCAAGTCCGTATGGTGTTGGGTATAAGGATTGTGAACCACATAAAGGTATTATTTTTCAAAAAACTGGGAAAGTGCCTCATTTTTAAACATTTGTCATTAGCTACGTTTCCAGCCTCAGTTTTGAACGGGGTTATGTGTTGGACAGTTGATTCATTGATATCACCAGTAAACTCAGTGAACTTGGGGACTTTACATCCTTTGCGTAATTATGCTTGAAGAATGTAACCAGGTAAAGCGGAAGTATAATTAGGCCTATTAAGGCCATGTTAAACCACTCTAGGCCAGGACTCTTTCAACCACACTCGCAATGTTATTACGTCCTACTAGGTTATTTTAATTGGCGTTCCTTAACATGTGATCAGCATCTTGGTTTCTTTGCACTAACACGGGTCTAGGGTTATACTGCTCTATGTATTCCTCTTTCTCATTAAGAGTAGATTCTTGCGATCAAAACCTTGAAGGCTATTCCTGATTTACTGGTGATGCCTCATCATCAAGCGTGTCGACCTTCCTCACGATTAACCTTTGGGTATTGGTCGAGGCTGAATCAGGTGAACACCAAAAGATTCAGCTATTCTGCTCATTTGATCGATCATGGGGTTAAAGATAATACCCATTTGTTGAGTGAGATTATTTACTAACTTGAGATTAATTTTGTCCATCTGCTACATCAACGCCATCACATAAGTCATATTCAGTGATGATGTCATTTGAGGGGTGTAACTTACCTTTCCTGGTTATCCACTAGTATTGGTAGCCATCATGTTATCATTATACATTGACGTGTTTGAATGAAGGCCAACCATCATCAACTGAGGAATTTATCCCATTTGAAATAATTCCCTCAAGGGGTTAAAAGGAAAACCCCTATGGTGCACCGGTGCCGATGAAATTGTTATTGTCGAATTGGTAGTGAAAAATGTCCTCACAGGGGACAAAACCGTCGTGTTTTGAGTTGTGGTGTCAACTAGTATGACATCCATATTTTGAGCATTACTTTGTGTAGGGCTAAAAGTATTAGTGTATGTGCTAGAACGTGACATTTTAGACAATCGCTTGCCATTTCTCAAGTTTATGCATAAACAAACATCAATTTCATGCAAAGAAAACTACACGACATGAAAAACAATACTAAAATTAACAAAACACTTGGAAAAAATATTAGCACGTGACCCACCGGGTGTGCCAATTTTTTTACTCTGGAAATTGGTAAATACTGCTATTCTCTTATTAAATGTTGTTTTGCGAAATCGACTAGTGAATTTCATAACACTATGCTTGGACTTTTTCAAATGCATTAAGAATAGTGAGAGTTTATCGAAATCACGTCATGATTTTTAGAATTAGCAAAGGTAAAAGTCTGAATGAAAATGTAAAGACTTCAACTGTAAAATGTAAAAGAAAGTAAATCAAGATTGTTGTACCCCAAAATTTTCCCTCTCATGTTTCCCAAGATTTCCCCCTACATGGTTGGTCATAAACCTTTGCCTAAAGAAAAAGAAAATTGGTGAGTGATGTTTCTAAGTTTCCTTCGATTGGCATCTCCAAAATTCCTTTCAATGGGTATCTACATAGCGCCCTTCGATTGGCATGGACAAAGTTCCTTCGATTGGCCTGTTAACAAGGCTCTTCGATTGGCAGTTTAACAAGTACCTTTCGATTGGCATTGTAACAGTGTCCTTCGATTGGCAATTTAAACAAGTATCTTTCGATTGGCATTGTAGCAGTGGCATTCGATTGGTAGTTTAACAAGTATCTTTCGATTGGCATTGTAGAAGTGGCCTTCGATTGGCATTTTAATAAAGGTCCTTCGATTGGTATGGACAAATGCCCTTTGATTAGCATTCCAAAAGGTCCTTCGACTGGAACTTCAGAGTTTCCCTCAATCGGAACATCTGAATGAAATGACCTTCGAGTGGCATTTCAGTATAGAGTTTACCTTAATCTAAGATACTCTAATGAAGGAAGTTCTGAATACTTCGAATCATAACTTAGACTCATCACAAGGCGAAGAGCTGGTCGAAGTTGCCTAATAGGGAATTTTCTTCAAAAGGACAGGAGATCGAAGCAAAGGGTGGTTCAATCGAAGGAGCCCTAGTATTGAAGCTGGCACAATTCGACTCAGAACCATTAAGGAGAGCAAGGTTCTACTAGGGAAAGTTGGCTTGAATTGGACTTTGAAGCCATCGAAGAAAGCAAATTCGAAGGGAAGTGGACCTGCAGGGGAAGGTCACCTTTCGATTTTTATCATGTTGGAGGCCTAAACAGCTCATAACAGGCTGGCAGTAACGCATGAAAGCAGATTGGCACGTGATTGAATCAAAAATAGAAATTTTTTATGAAGAAATCAAATCAAATTCGTGTAAAGGCATGGTGTGGACAAAAAGATTGAATTAGGCTATTTTTGGAAAGATATTCAAAGGGTATCAAATCAAGAATCAAGACATTGATGGAGAAAGATTAAGGCTAGGTTTCAAACCTAATTCACTCCTCAATACATATAGAAGCGATACAGACCAAAAAAGAGGTTAGAAAAGAGGCGCATGAACCAGAGGCAAAACTAAAAAAAACAAGGAAAAAGTGGTGAATCGAATTCGTACTTAGAGGCCAATTCAAGACTCTTGGATTATCCCAATCGTTTCCTGAGGTCATCAGCAAGCAAAAGCAATCAAACTCAAGCATTTCCAGGCCTTATATCGCACTGTAAGTCACCCACGGCATGGCTTCCTTTTTTGAAATCGAATAGCATCATTCTTGTACTTGTAGCATAAAGTAATTGTATATTATTGCTCACCATCCTATTTGCAAGCTTTCTGTAATAGTCAGTTACATTTTCATGGCCTATATTGGATTTAACCATTATTAGGGTTTCGTGATTCAAATTGGGATCTTCGTTTACAGGCAAAATTAGGCCATGAAAGGGCCACCAATGGACTCAGCAGGTCCAAACGAAGATGTCCATGGCCTTCGTTTTTATTTATCACGCTTGTGTTGAGTTTTAAGTTTTGCAGGACTTGTAGCTACGGACAAACGTCCGTAGGTAAAAGTTTGGAACTTTTACCAACAGATTCAAGGAGGAAGACGACCAGCTGGCAAGCAACTAGTGGCCTATTTGAAAAAACGCGCGTTGAATTATTGTGTTTGGCCGTTTTCATATTCGATTAATGTTTTGTATTATATGTACAAATAAAAACAGTTGGCGCAGTGGTAGTGGAGTGCATGGTAATTGCTTCAGGACCTGGGTTCGAATCCCAGGTCCCCCAAATATTTCATGTATTTTTTCTTTTCAGGATTCAGCACATGCACAAGCCAAGGGTCTATCATGTGACCTCAAGATCCAGTCTGCCAAGTGGCCAGATGGCCAGATCCAAAGGCCATCCATGAAAGAGCACCAAAGGCCTAGTCAAACGCACATGCATGGGATTCTGGAAGTCAACGTGGACCTCCATCTTTTGGGCCCAGAAGTTGCTTCTCATAGCCCCCCCCCCCCCCCCCCCCAGAATTGTTGTTGCAGGCCCAAATTTCTTTTCTTTATTCTTTTATATTTATTTCATTTAATTTATTTATTTTATTTTACTAACCAATTAAATTATTTTCTTATTACCAAAAAATCACAAAAATATTTCTTTTCACAAATTAGGTTTAGATTTTATTTTTTATCAAAAATTAAATTAATTTAATTAGGTTTGTTAATTTAGATAACTTTAATTCCTTTTGTAAATAATTAAAAACAACAAAACCAAAAAAAAACACTTTCTCTTTTAATTAGGATAAAAGGGTCAAAACCCTAGTTCGTACTCGTTCTAACTTTCATCGCGCGTTTTATTATTTTATTTTTACCCTATTATTATATCTGCTCACAAGTTGTAACAGTTAATTAGGACTTTTACTTTTATTGCTTTATTTTTCAAAGGGTTTGTTTTTGGCTATGTAAATACTCAAAGCCTTGTAATAGCGTAGTTTAATTTCCGCATTTTAAATTCCGCAAATTATTAACTGTTAGATGTGTGATATTAGGATGCATGACAAGAATGTATGTAAAACTTTAAAACAGTTAGATAACCCTAAATGTGCAAAGATAAATAATCTGAAATTGAATCACTCGCACATGCGCACTCCTAGGGTACACTCCCACTTGGTTGCCTTCGGTAAACGGTCATTGAGTATAGGATGTTTTAGTGGTCGTCATGTTGTCTAAACAAAGATCAAAGTCCCGATTCGGAAAAAGTTGCCTCGGAATGGTTGCCTCGGAATTGTTGCCTCGAATAATTGATCTAAGACATTAGGGTTACTACTAAGACATACTAACATTGCTTTAGTGATCGTACGTCCCTTTCGAATTGACCCTCAAAACTCCAATGATGATGCTACCTACTCACAAACAGTGGGATAGTGTTGTCTAAAGGAAACAAACATAGAACGATTCTATTTTCGAGTAGGTAGATTAGCTCTTAAGTACTTGCTCAATCCAAACAAAACTTTTTTCACACTTACACTCCTTTACAAACAAAGTTTTCAAAAACACTTCATTACACTCTTGAAGACAGAAGCAAGAGTTAAATCGAAGTTAAAACAAAAGCTTTTCAAATCACACAAACACCAAGGAAGCAATTTTGAAAATGATGAGCAAGTACCTAAGAGCCCGTAGATAACTACGGATAGAAAGGGTGCTAATACCTTCCCTTTCTATAATCTACCCCCCGTACTCAGAAATATCTTGAAAAAGGAATTTTTATGTGCTTTTTCCTTTCCTTGTTGGATAAAATAAAAGTCGGTGGCGACTCTTGCTTACCGCGACATTTTGCAAACACAAACGCAAAACGCAAACCAGCAATTCCTTAAAAAATGGAAACACGTCCCGGTTCTGGCCACCGTATCACAGAACTGGCGACTCTGCAGGGGAGATTAATAAGTGGGGTGTACCTTAGGATTAGTTCATCATATTGTTTTCAATTGTTTGATTTGTTTGCTTTTATCTTTGTGGGCTTTGTATCGGAGTTACTATAGATCCTAACCCGTATCTGGGGACACATTTTAGGTAAGTAGTAATAGACTGTGAGGGAACTGTACGGCGTAGACCGATACGGTTGAAGCAGTAGCTATGTTGATGTGGCACATTAGTTGGTACCGATATCCCTTGTGGAGCAACAAGGAGAGTATGGGGCTGCTATATGGGTCATTAAGCATCAACTGACCTTAGAACCTATAACTGACCAACTTGGCCATAGAAAGTAGCAGTATGCTACACTCATTGAGACCATACTCTCGAGATGGTTTCGGCTGCAAGAAAAGATTGCGTGACTGGAATTATGACTGATGGAGGATGGCCAGTGATATTGAGAACCTCTAGAACCTGGTTACTATTATTAGGACAGGTTAAACCAATTAAACTGCAAGAGGGTAGTACCTAGACCCCATGCAAGCCTAAACTTAAGGTTGTTTATGTTACTTGTGTGCTTTCAACTTGAACTACTTGCACATGTTTATTATCTGATAACATGAGTTCTTTGCAGGTTTTGTTTACAATCCTTATCCAATAACTTGGATTTCTTGCCGGATTTACTTGTTTACATCACCTCGCATTTTTGCTTAAACGCATATCATACACATCATCATGCCTTAACATTTCCTTAATCATTTCAAGGATCTCAAGGGTTTGTGATGCAGGTTATGATGAACCAAACGTCTAGCAAGGGGCAAAGGGGATTTATTTTCCTCTAGCCAATGTCGTCTATAAATCAAAACATGATAACTTGAGCCAGTGGCTATGACCCACTCAATATGGTGAGCTTAACTCTTGAAGAAGGATTCTTGACGACACGAAGTTTCTTCAATCAAAGCTGCAAAATTCAAATTCTAACAGTTTCTTGTTTACCCCGCGAGATCCTTGAAAACATTGCATACATATCATTGCATAACAGGTCTTCCAGTACAGGTCTCTCATGTTCTCGCTGTTTATTTCCGCAATGGCTCTCAAACAAGACAACAGAGATCTTCATACTCAAGAAGCTCAGTTCAGGGACATATTCCTAAACCTATCCAAGGGGCAGGAAGAGTTGAAAACACTCCTCGTTGGGAACTTGGTCAAGAAAAGTCCTGAAGACAATAAGGACGAACGGATGGAGCAATTGCAATTTGAGGCAGGTGCAATGAGAACCCAGATGCTGGGGAAGATGGCTCTTATCCAAGGCTTAGCCCGGGAACAAGAAGAGCTGAGAACCATTATCGACCAGCTTCGTCAAGGCAGATACAACAGTATGAAGCAAACAGCCGAGGCCGGGGACCAAGTCATTGATCAACCTCCAAGAAGATAAGGGTTTGGTTTGGTGAAGAATGGACCTCCCCAAGTTGCTACTACCTCACGGGTCCAACCACAACCTCTCTAACGACGGCGTGGAAATCCGCATAAGAAGAATACATCTGAAAGGCGCTTCACCGAAATCAACATGTCATTAGATCAAGCATTGCAACGCCTGTTGAAGGCCAAGTTGGTTATATTAAGGTACTCTCCTCAGAATCCCAACATAGCCTCCCCAAGGTACAATCCTGATGCTAGGTGTGCATACTATTCCAACAGCCCTGGACATGACACCAACAATTGTTGGGCGTTGAGAAACAAAATTCAAGACCTGATTGATGAAGGAGCATTGGAATTCACACAAGACGGTCAGATTGAGTTCTTCTGCCATCCCTCCAAGGGATACCATCTGAAGTGACAAGTTCTCACAAGAAGACTTTTTGTTCATTAGAATTTTCAATTTGTAATTTTCTTTTGATTGTTCAAACATTTAGTCATGTTAAAACTTTATTGCTTTATCAATGCATTGCATATGTCTGTTTTTGAATCAATCCATTCGTATTCACTATATTTAAATTGATTTCATTTTTTGTGATATTCAACTCTCGATTAAAAACTCAAAGACTTTAGAGGGAGGATGACGAAAATGATATCAAAATCTCTATAGTATGCTTTTGAACAGACCCCTCTGACGATGTACAGGCGTTGTTTCAAATCCTAAACAGTGGAGTTATAAGGAAGATAATCCCTAGTCAACCCCTTTGAGCCAAAGAAGTAGGAGTTTTCTTTTCACACAAATTAAAACCCTTAATCATAACACGGGGCAGGGTAGTTTCTCAGTTAATTTAGATGTGCATTCAGTCGCAATATTCTACTTCATACATAGTGAATGGCATCAAAGAAGTCCTTCCAAAAAAAAGACAGTGATGGTTCCCTATAATCGTCAAGATAGACAGTCATTATCTCTCAAAAATAAAAGACCATTAAGTCAAAACCTATGAAGGAGACTTACAAAAAAACTGGGGCATCCCGCTGACTGTAATCACAAAAGAAACAGCTCAGGCAAAATACATGGATAATAAAATCAAAAAGAAATAGGTCCTACAAACTCTCAACAAAAATGACTGCATGTTCAAAATAAATTGTCAGTATCCGTACCATCACTGGAATATCAGAGCAAAGACTCAAACGGGATCTAAATGCATAATTAACTGAGTATAGGACTGAAGAACATCACGAAGAGCGGGTGGGTACAAATAAATTTTGAGCCTTTATACTTTGTTTCTTGAACCGTGAACCAGGCCACGTTATAACCCTTAAAAGTCCTAGCGGAAGCATGGGTTAGTTCGAAAGCATACTGTTACAAAAGGTATCCTGACTCCTGTAGGACTTGCTGTAAATCCTGAGTTGACATCACATTTTACAAAAGTTTTCTTGTTTTTACTGAAAAATGCATTTTCAAAAAAAAATTCAAGACAGACATAAGCTTTGCATTCTTAAAAAAAACATCGTTTGCATATGACTATTTGTTCAACAGCAGAGAAATTCACACGACGAATATCTAGTGAACAAAAAAAAACCTTCTCAATAAAAAGGATCACCTCAAGTGGAAAAACTCTTCCGACCAAGGGCCACGGCATGATCGTTGTCCATCATCTGGGGCAGTCAAGTCAAGATTCAAGGAAACTCTACAAGATGCCAAATAGCCAGGGGCAGATCTCCATCTGAATCACTTGGGGCTTTGAACATGAATTCGAGCGACGAATCTTGCATGATCAAACAAATATCTTCTTGTATCGTGGCAACACAATGCTACCAACAGTAACAACTCCATACATCCTGAGAGCGTGGACATAGTCAGAAAATACTGTGCATGAACAAAGATTCGCTAGGTAGACTGGCCTAGGCAAAATAAGGGCATCCCAGCGAACCAAAAGGGTTCGGGCAAAAATTAGGGATAAAAAACAAAAAAGATATGTACACCCGGCAAGTCAAAAACCCGAAAGGGCGGCTTGGGCAAAAAAGGGTATCCCGGTGGACTGAAAACCCAAAAGGGCGGTCCAGGAAAAATTAGTGATCAAAGCATACGACTATGTCCCGTCATCTTGTCATTTTCCTACCAGAAGAAGGTTTATCATTTTGATCAAAAGTTACCAAACACCTCATAAGACGAACACCACTTCATGCGAGTGCAAATTTCTAGGCACTCTAGTGTTCAATCCTCTTCCACCTTCAGATCACGAAAGGCACGAAAGCCAGTCTACATCCTCAGGTTTAAGAAGATTGAACAGGGTCAGCTGTTGTACCCCAAATTTTCCCTCCCATATTTCTCAAAAAATTTCAAGAATGATACTCAAGTTGCTCAAGGTAGTCCAAGGGTTGGCTAGACAAGCTCTCTCCTAAGGCAGTCTATCTCAAATTAGGGTTTCATGTTGCATCAAGATACTTGAGTCCAAGGGATTCCAAATGTTCACCAATGTCCTAATATGTTCTCAAGATCATCCATGTCAAGTTTCAAGCCCTACAGATGAAGTTTGCTCAGTCAATTGCTCAAAAGCCCAAAAATCGACTATGTTAGGGCAAAAGTCAATTGTGGCCCATATACAGTCAAACTTCAAGATTTTTGGTCAACATCCTCATTTTGAAGTATATTACATCATTTGATCAAGTTTTGATCATGATTCATCAAGGATTGCTCATAATTCATCAAGAACCAAAAGTTGCTAAATTAGGGTTTTGTAGGAAAAGTCAACTCAACTTTGACCAAGCATAACTTTCTCATACTTTATGAGAAATGACCCATACAAATATCATTTTTAAGAGGATGTAATTCCTAACAATCCATCTTCAGCTTCCAAGTTCAAAATATGCACTCACAAGAAGTTATGAATTTGGATATTATAGGTCATTTTGAAAAGTCAACAAAAACATCTTTTTTGTCAAAGCTTCATACATCTGCATGGAATATCAAATTGAGATGATACCAAAAGGGTTGCTTAGAGGGAATCCTAAGATTTATAAAAAGTCCAAGAACACCTCCAAAGAGTCAAAATTGAGGAAGTTATGAATTGGTGAAGTTGACCGTTTTTGCAAAATTGCCAAAAGTCAACTATGCCTAAAACTTCATATTTTGCCAAATGGGCCCAATCTTTTTCATTTGTTTTGAATTGGAAACATATTCCACGAGCTCTAGCCCTTTCCACTTGTCATTATCATGTTTTTATTATTAATTTTTATTTTTATTTGATTTAAATCAATTTTAATCAAAATAAATCATATAAAATCCAAAATATTGAAAACTAAAGATTTTTTACATGATTCAGGTCTTAAATTACAGCTAGCAAGTATTCAAATTCGTATCAAGGCATGGTGTGAACAAAAAGATTGAAATAGGCCAATTTTGTAAAGTTTTCAAAGTGAATCAAATCAAGAATCCAATTCATTGATGGAGGAAGATTGATATCAGTTATCAACCCTAATGCATTCCTTGGTACAAATAGAACAAAGGCAGACCAAAAACTAGGTGAAAAAACAGGCGCATGAACAAGAATTAAAACTGAAAAAATCAAGAAAAAGTGGTGAATCGAATTTGTACTTAGAGGCCAATACAAGACTCTTTGCCTATCCCAATCGATTCCTGGGAGTCTCAGAAAGCTAAAGCAATCAAGAACCAAGCCTTTCCAGTCCCAAAAAGCTCTGTAAGTCCATCACGATATCCATGAAACTTTGAATTCGGCTAGCATGATTTAGGCATTGTTAGGATGAATTAATCATATATTGTTGATCCATGAGACATATGCAAACTTTCTGTATGGTTTAATTGTGTTTTCATGGCTTTTATGGAGTTTCACCATTATTAGGGTTTACAAGCTTGATTTGGGATTTCTGCGTGCAAGCAAAATTGGGCCATGAAAGGGCCACCACTGTGCTCAGCAAAACCAGACGAGTCCATTCATGGCCTTGGTGGTCATTTATATCACGTGTATGTGATTTTGAGAACTGGAAGGGCTGTAGCGACGGACGTTGTCTGTAGGTAAAGGTTATCAAAACTTTTAGCCACAGAGAGAGGAAGGAGACGACTGCGTGTCACATCCCTATTGGAACATTCAAAATTGGCGTGCATTTTCTTATTGTTTTCCAAAAATTCTTGTTTTTATATATTATTATTATTATTCATTACATATACAAAAAGAGCAGCCATCGCAGTTGGTTACAGGGTATGTGTATATTTCCTCAGGACCTGGGTTCGAATCCCAGGTCCCCCACTTTTCTCCATGTTATTTTCTTTCAGGCAATTACATGCAAGCACAAGCCAGGAGACTACCATACTCCCTCAAGATCTGGTATGCCAAGTGGCCAGATAGCCGAATCTGATGGCCATCCAGGAGGGAACACCAAAAGCCAAGTCAAACGCGTAGCACTGGATCCACAAAGTCAAACAGACCTCACTCTTTTGGGCCCAGATTTCTACTTCTCACACCTCCCCAAGTTGCTATTTTCAGGCCCATTTCCTATTCTTTTCTCTTTTTTATATTTATTTCATTTAATTTCATTTATTTATTTACTAACCAATCAATTATTTTCTTTTTATCAAAAAATCACCAAAAATATTATTTTTCACCAATTAGATTTAGGTATATTTTCTATCAATAAATTAATTAATTTAATTAGGTTTGATTAATTTAGATAACTTTAATTTATTTTGTACATAATTAAAAAAATAATTAGAATAAATAGGTTTTATTACTAACTTAATTATATTTTTTTTCCTAAAATAACAAAAAAACCAAAAATAGGTCATGTAATTATTTTCATTAATTAATTTGATCACTAATTAATTTTTTTATTTAATTTAGAAAACTCATTTCTTTTATTAAAAACAAAAAAAAAAACAATTTTTTTTAATTAGGTTAGAAGGGTCAAAACCCTAATTTCTCGTCGATCTAATTTTCCTCGCGCGCTTTATTATTTTTATCATATTGATGTAACTGCCTACAATTTGTAATAGTTAATTAGGACGTTTATTTCTATTTACCGCTTTATTTTTCAAAGGGTTTGTTTTTGGCTATGTAAATACCCGAAGCCTTGTAATAGCGTAGTTTAATTTCCGTATTTTAAATTCCGCAAATTATTAACTGTTAGATGTATGATAATAGGATGCATGACAAGAATGTATGATTAATTTGAAAACAGTTAGATCACCCTAAATGTGCAAAGATAAATAAACTGAAATTGAATCACACGCACATGCTCACTCCTAGGATACACTCCCACTTGGTTGCCTTCGGTAAACGGTCATTGAGTATAGGATACTTTAGTGGTCGTCCTTTTGCCCAAAGATCAAAGTTGCCTCGGAAAGGTTGCCTCGAATATTGTTGCCTCGGATAAATGATCTAAGACATTAGGGTTACTACTAAGACGTCCTAACATTGCTTTAGTGACCGTATGTCCCTTTCGAATTGACCCTCAAAATTCCAACGACGGTGCTACCTACTCACTAATAGTGGGATAGCACTGTTAAAGGAAACGAACATAGAACGATTCTTTTTTCGAGTAGGTAGATTAGCTCTTAAGTACTTGCTCAATCAAAACAAAATTTTTTCACACTTACACTCCTTTACAAAACAAAGTTTTCAAAAACACTTCATTACACTCTTGAAGACAGAAGCAAGAGTTAAATCGAAGTCAAAACAAAGACTTTTTAAAGCACACAAACACAAAGAAAACAATTTTGAAAATGATGAGCAAGTACCTAAGAGCCCGTAGATAACTATGGATAGAAAGGGTGCTAATACCTTCCCTTTCTATAAATCTACCCCCCGTACTCAGAAATATCTCGAAAAAGGAATTTTTCTGTGCTTTTTTCCTTTCCTTGTTGGATAAAATAAAAGTTGGTGGCGACTCTTGCTTACCGCAACATTTTGCAAACACAAACGCAAACCAGCAAATTCCTTAAAAAATAGGGAAACACGTCCCGGTTCTGGCCACCGTATCACAGCCGCCATTTTATTTCCCGCATTCAAGTCTTTTCGTTGATTTACTTCCTGTACCAAATTAAAGTCTCTTCGGTGCTGGTTTTTATTAATCGCATTACTTTTAATTTATCGTCTCTTTATTTATTTTCACTTAATTTGCTTTAAAATAATTTCTATAACTTGCATGTTTCCACCCTTACTTTATATGCCTACTATGTTTTTTTACATGATCAAATCAACCATTTTTCCGTATATTATAAGCATGTCTAGCTAAATTATAAGTGTTGGAATGTGAGGACCGTCAAGTCGATATTACTCTAAATTGTTTTTCTTTGAGAAACACTTATGGGGCTGTTTTGATTTCAGAATAACTTTTCTAAACTTAATTTGGTCAGTTGCTATGAAAGTAGAACCATTTATATGTCGGGTAAGATCGAAAGTTGTGCGGTACAAAAGATTACGATTGTTTAGTTTTTAATTGATAAATACCATGAAAGCTCTTTGTTAATTAATTAGGAAAGTTAGTATTTTTAAAAAGTGTTTTTTAAACCCATTTTTCATACGCGTTTATGAGTTTAAGGTACGGTTGGCTGAGTGAACGTCGGGAATCCTTTAAAGTCTAATTTTACAGTCAAAACTACTTTTCATCTAAGTAAAAGAAACTTGTTTCTAAAAAAGGTATTTTCTTCTTTATAGAAAAATGCATTAGGCCCGCGACAACAAAATGTATAAATTAAAGGATACGATCTGGTATTGATTATGCGACAGCGACCGTTCCTTTTTAATTTGTTCTTTTCAAAGAGGAAAACATTGTCCAAAAGGTAGATCAATTTAGGAACAATAAGAGTATCAATAAGTTGATGAGATCCATATTCAATTATTGCATTTCTGAATTAGTTATATTCTTTTGTTCTACTTTATTTTCCGTATCTCTAATCATTATTTTAATTGCCTTAGACAAACACTGTATCAATAGAAAACGATAGCTTGACTATTAGGTCTATGTGGGTTCGACACTCTTTATACTACTCAGATACTTTTCATGCACTTGCGGAATACCCCGTCAATTTTTTGGCACCGTTGTCGAGGACCAATTACGTCAAATATCGTAACTTCATTGTTACATCGTTTATACTTAGGCACCCTATTTTTGGTAAATGCGAATAACTCGCAGTATCGGAACTTTAGAATATCTAATAGCTAAACTAGAAAGATATGCACGTGTGAGACTTTTGCTCTAATGAATCCAGAAAGTGATGGCAGACGAACAAGACCGTAAGCCACTTAAGGATTTTGCTTTACCTTCTAATGAAGAACCTCATTCAAGTATTCTTAACCCTATAATTCCAGCTAACAATTTTTAATTAAAACCCACTTTGTTGCAAATTGTGCAACAAAACTAATTCGCTGGTCTCCCAACTGAGAACCCTAACCAACACTTGAAAGTGTTTATTCAACTATCTGACACATTGAAAAGAAATTGTGCTCCTCCTGAAGCTATACGTTTATTTTTATTACCTTTCTCCCTCATAAACAGAGCAAGATCATGGCTAGACTCTCTTCCAGCAAATTCTATCACCACTTGGAATGACCTAAAGAAAGTATTCATTGCTAGATACTTTCCACCAAGTAAGACAATTGTCTTGTAAAACCAAATAACCAGATTTACTCAACAAGATGGTGAATCTTTTTTTAATGCTTAGGAAAGATACAAAGATCTATTAAGGGCTTTCCCATATCATGAATTAGAACAATGGTTGATCATTCATACCTTCTATAATGGACTTCTCTATAACACAAAAATGACCATCGACATTGCCTCCAGTGGTGCACTGATGGACAAACCATACCCCAAAGCATGCGCGCTCATAGAAAACGTGGCACAAAACCATTATCAATGGGGAACTGAATGAGCATCAGTAGAGAACAAAGAAACAAAAGGAGGTATATACAAAGTTAGTAGCCTAAATCATATGAACGTCAATATAGACGCTTTAGCATAAAAGGTAGAAAACTTAGTCGTTAATCCTACAGCTACCATAGCCCCAATTTAACCTGCATGTGAAATCTGTGGAACCCCAGGGCACATAACTACTGAATACAACCTTCTAGTTGAACCCATCTCAGATCATGTAAATTACTCCCAAGAAAACCCTCATTCAAACACTTATAACCCTGGATGGAAGAACCATCCAAATTTCCCTTACAAAAATAATATCCCTATCCAGAACATTGCACCTCAGAGATCACAAGGTTTCCAAGCTCAAAGACCGACACAGCCTATGCAAGCTACCCCTCATAAATCAAACATATAGAAGATTATGGAAAACTTCACTTCAACTCAAACTCAACAAAACAAAGAATTTATGAATCAAAACATTCATATAAATGAGTTTATTACACACTTAGGCAACAAAGTCAATTATGTGGTAACCCACAACCAGATGCTTGAAACCCAAATCTCTCAAGTAGCATAAAATCAAGCTACTCAGGCTACGCCGGGAGAATCATTCCTTGGACAGCCTCAACCTAAACCTAAAG
Organism: Vicia faba; assembly: GCA_948472305.1. Classification (NCBI taxonomy): domain Eukaryota; kingdom Viridiplantae; phylum Streptophyta; class Magnoliopsida; order Fabales; family Fabaceae; genus Vicia; species Vicia faba. Next base: position 766,473,888 of record OX451736.1, read on the forward strand.
GTCATGCTAACATTATTGTCCTACGAAGCAGAAATGTGTATGATGGGCCTCTAAACCCTACGTTGAGTGGAAATCTTACAAGGAAACCAGAGCTACCAAAAGAAAATGTTGTGACTATACCAGAAAAGCCACCGGTAGAGGAACCAGTTGAACCAGAGAAACAAAGAGAAGAAGAAGTTAAAGATGAAAGAGCTAAGAAGGATAATGTTGAAGATGTAAAGAGGCAAGCAAAAGTAAGTATTTTATAGGTTTATCATATCGTCTCCACAAGGATTAGTGCTAATGATTTATCATTCGATAATTTCTCGTGTGTCATACACCAAATTTTCCCGCCCCATTTTTAAAATATTCAAATTATTTTTATACTTGGTTTCATAAATTTTTTGGGTATTACTCACATTTGGTTTAACAATAATTTATTTTTGTTTATTTAAAATATATAATAATTTACTTTAAATTATTTGTATTTTTAAAATAGCAAAATATTTCTCCCGCCTTCATATGCTTCTATGTGTCTTTTTATCTTGAATAGAATGACATAACACAGCTGGTAAAAGAGTAAGGCTTGCAAATGGAAGGTCTTGAGTTCCAGTCTCATTACACTACTTTTTGATATTTATATCTTTTGTATGTTTTTTAATAAAAAGAATAAAAAAGTTATTTTTCAAATATTTTATTATTATTTTCGTTTTCGATTTTAAGGATACTTTAAAATTATTTTTTTTATTTTTTTAAATCTTTGATTTTATACGCTTAATTGTCAAGATGTTAAAAATAATTAAAATCTTTCAAAATCAATTTTTATTAATTACCAAATCAATCACAATATTGAGAGAAAATCACAAAAGTATCTAAGTTCATAATCGTGTCCTCCAAGTTTCAATCAAATCTCAATTGGTATAAATCTTCCCAAAAAATCACTTTTTTATTATTAAATTATTATTTACGTTTTTTTTAATTAATAAATATTCAAAAATAGTTTTTTTCACTTTTTTCAATTTTTAATTAAAAAATAACCAAAAAATCATATAAAATATAAAAACAACAAAATCACATGATTTGCCACTTTATGATTGGTCACATATTGACAAAACTGATTTCTGATTGGTTAAAGTTTGTAGACTTGTTGACCAAGATAGAACCTACAAAACTTGGGTTTTTTATGTTGGATAGTTTTCTTATTGGTGTTCTTAACCTAATTTCTAGTTCTATAAATAGGGATCTCTTCACCATAATTTGTCATCAACAATTACATCAACAATTTCATATCTCTCTCTCTCACAAACATTCTTCCTACATGATTTTTTTGGTTTATTTTAGGGTTTTGAACAGAACATCTAAAATTTTTCTATCAAAAATAATTTGGAGAATCAACAATTGTCAACAATATTTGGATCGTTGTCTTGAACAGAAAATGGTCGAAGAACAAACACTCACGAGCTCTTTTTTTCAATTGTCTCTCCAGATAGATAATTGAAAGATCGGATTTTTTCAGACATTCGTGTAGTAAATGGTTTTCCCTCACTTTATAAGTTACTTTCAATTTTAGTTTTTGTTTGTTCTTTTTACATTATTATTATGGAACTTAATTATATTTATTTAAATACTTACCTTATAGAAGTTAATTAGATTCATTTAGAAGTAAGTTGGATCTCAAACTCATTACTACTCAGACCCCAAAAATTACTACCCTAAGCAATACTACACCCCTTCTGCGCTTTTTGGGCCCAATTCAATATCTGAACTTAGGCCCTTACTTTTCAGACTCTCCAGTTTTACTATCTAGTTAAAAAATACACCCTAGTCAATTTGGGCTCAGAATTTCTTTTCGGCCTAAATAAATTTCTACAACACCACTTAGTCTTAATGGTTTTACCCCCCTTAACTTAATTAATTAATTTTATCTTATTTTCTTATTTTATTTAACGTAATTATCTCATATTCTTTTTTATCATTTTTACATTAAAATAATTTTGCATATTAATAAATAATTATTGGATATTTTTATTAAAAATATGAATATATTAGAAAAAAAATAGTTATTTATTAAATAAATATTTTCTAAAACACTAACCCTATTTTTCTAATTTCATTAAATCTTTTTCTCAAATTTATTTTTTTACATATTGCATAACATATTCTAAAACAGCTAACCAATAAAATGCTAACCCTTTTTTACTAACAGAAAATTCAATATTGTTTTCAAAAAGGATTGTGGAAATCTTTTATATTAATTGCGAACTGCGTCTATGATTCCGCTATTTTAAACTCAGGCTTGGTTTAATAATTAATTTAAAATATTTCCACAATCTATAAAAATTACAACCAAACATTACGAACTACGAAATGGGACTCTGATTCTTCATAAGAAGATATGTAGGAATGCAGCTTAAAAACCAAGGTGAGTTCCCTAATTAAAAGACTAAAACCCTTTTCCCTCTAATTAAAAGACTAAAACCCTTTTCCCCTAATTAAAACATTAAAACTTTTTTCACAAGTTATCTCTAAAACCATATCTTACCCTTAAACCTAAATTTGGGACATCCTTGAGGACAAGGTAGATAAATGGTGCCTAACACCTTCCCTTAGTCTAAAACGAAGCACCAGCTCAGAATCTCTGTACACTTAGGGTTATTCCATTATTCACCCGTCATTAGGATAAAAAATAGTGGTGGCGACTCGTTATTTTTTGCCGGTTACGATAGCTTGCGACTCTGCAGGGGACTTAACCCTAGGGTTTAGAAGCTTCTCTCTTTTTAGGTTTAGGATTTTGCTAGGATTTTTGGTGTTTTCCTATTTTTTGATTTATTTCTATTTATTTATTCTGTTTATTTGTTTATGGTTATATTGTATTTATTATTTATCATTATTTATTTGTTGGTGATATTTTTAAATTCGAATTATTCAAAACCTTAAAAAGAAGGATCATCTATTATTCAAGGGGATACATCATCCCTATGAGTTTTTGCGACGACTTCGCCTAGAGTCGCTAGAATTCCGAAAAAGGAATATGTCTCAAGAGATAGCCTTTTAGGGGTTAGGACTTTGGAATGAAATCTATGACTCTTTGTATAACCCTAAAACAAAATATCATGGTGAGACCTTGTACAATCTGAGAGACAGAAGTTTCGATCTACAAAGAGGCTCCGCTTAAGGGAGGCTCTTTTGCCTTTCCCTCTAGCATTATCCATGATACCCTTAAGGAATCCACCCTATGGGGAGGGTAGAATATCCGTAGGATGAAACTAGGAACCTACCTACTAAGGATATCTTGTCACCATCCCTAAACCCGTAAGGGTTACCTTCTATTTGTTACATGTAGGTTTTTCTTATGTATATCATAATCTCTAGCCAGTAGGGTGTCTCTCTATAAGTCATAATCCCTAGCCTGTAGGAGTTTTATTTTAATTGTCACTCGAAGGGCTTTTATTCGTGTCGTAGTCCATATCTTGTAGGGGTTTTCTATTCCTAAACTTGTATAGGGTGTGCTTAAGTCTATACATATTATACGCCTGCATGTCATTGCGTCTCATGAAATTTTTAGCATACCCTCAAAAGCCAAAAAATAATTTTTGCATACCCCTCCAATTTTATACATTCATACATTTGTATTTCATGCATTTCCACCTTCTCCCTCGGTTGCTATCAATCCATCTAGCAAGATTGTCTGATACTCAAAGAACAAATTTCAAGCATGCTTCAAGAAAGTTGTGACGGAACTCAAGAAATTCCTAAGTTATTGATGGACAAAGTCAACTAGTGAGATTGGTCCTACAAATCTTGTTAAGGAGAGAAGGCAACCCTTCTTTATATAATTCAAAGGCCTACACAACGCCTCAAAGGCAATTATCATTGGTAATTCATAAACAACAGTATCAACAATTTCCCTCTCAACAAAATTGGTATGCTCAACAAAAGAAAAGACAAGAGCCACTCCTACTCTGGCAAGTCCAAGATCATCAAGGAGATATCCTAGAGTCAAGTGGATCGACAAAGAAGCTCTTCCATAGGATCATTAGATTTTATCAATTTCAAATTGTAGTTTCCAAGTTTCTAAGTTGTATTTGGTGTAAATTTGTATCTTTTGACTAATGATTCAAATAAAATAAGCATGCATGTTTTTTAAATCAATCCATTCATTTCACTTTTCCATCACTTTCCATAAATATCAACTATTCACTTTTATCTTCCATTTCACAATTTTAACAAACTTTGAGGGAGAATGGTGAAAACTAAATAACTGAATTTTGCTAAACTATGCTTTCAATGGTAAGACCGAGCTGACGACGTAAGGCATTGTTTCAATTCCTAAACATTGAAGAAATAAGGAGTTAATCTATAGTCAACCCCCCTCGAGCCAGAAGTTAGAGTTCTTTCTATTTTCAAAAACTCTTAATCATAACCAGGGGAAGGGTGGACTTCAATTAATTCAATGATGCATTCTAATCTCAAGAGAATCAGTATATCTAAGCAAGAGGTTCAAACACATCCTCTTCCTCGCATTCATCATTCAAGGTCGAGGAAGAAATGAAGATAAAACTATCAAGATCTTCTTCCTCACATACATCATCCAAGATCGAGGAAGTAATAAATATGAAGTTCACCAAAGTCAACATGACATTCACAAAAGTTCTAAATAAAAAGTGAAATCTCAAGAATTATTCCAAAAAAAGAGCCCGCTAAGTCAAAAAGAAAAAATCATAATAATAGTTGGCTTAGGCAAAAGTTAGAGCATTCCGATGGACTAGAAAATTCCAAAAGAATTGGTCCATGCAAAAATAAGGGATTAAAAGCAAAAATGGAGACTAGCTTATAAACAAAAGTAGGTGACTGCCACCTCAAAAATCATCTCATCAAGTGCTTGAACCTTGTCAATAATTATCACCATCACTACGACTGTGAAAATTCTCTTGCATACCGAATGCATCTGTTGGATTATAACTTAGGATTGGAGAACATCAAGGAGAATGGGGTGGGCTAAATAAATTTTGAGCTTTATATCCTTTATTTATTAAACCACGAACCATGACCATGTTACAACATTCAAAAGTCCTAATTGAAGCAAGGTTAACTATGAAAGTATACTCGGAAAATTTATATTAAACTAACTCCTATGTTTGTTAAAATTACTGCTAACCACTTTTCTTCTTCAAATATCCATCACTAACCATCCATTTCTATTCCATAACAAACTTCGATTTCAAAACTTGCATGTGCATCACTGAGAATTACTTTTCAAAATATGCAATTTTATATGTGAATCAATATTTAGCATCGAGGAGATCTCAAAAAGATTTGGTTTAGTCAAAAATATCGTTTCCAAGAAACTCCTAACTAGGGGGAAATAATCTAAAGAAGAACCCTATAATCATAAGCAAGACTAATGATCGTAGGGGTATATTACATGAAGATCCTATTGACTAGGGGCAAAACATCTAAGAGGAGCCCTATAATCAGAGGCAAGACTAGTGATCATATGGGCATCATATTAATAAGGGATGATCATTATGAGATCCAATCAACTTGGATCACATTTCAAAGTGTCGTTTAATCAAGGGCATACCTTTCGAAGGGGAATTCTTTAATCAAGTTCATATCACAACATGGTAGGACTCAGGTCCCTCTTTTTGCAACTTCTCAAGGCCCTGATGATCAGAGGAAACCTTCCAAGATTCAAATTTTGAGGGAAGTTTATACCAAGTTCATCTTACGACACGTAGGGTCCAAGTTCTCTCTTAAACGACTTCAAGGACGAACTCTTCAAGATTCAAACACTTGGAGAAATCCATATCAAATTTATATCACATCATGGGGAGATCCAAGTTATTTCTAAGGGTACTTCCTCCAGATCCTGGGGATTGGGGGATACCTTTCAAAAAACTCAAATATGGGGGAAGATCACTACAAGGCTCAATAAAAAGGATTTGATTCAAAATGGTTCATCAAGGGTTAATATCTTCTTGAGTCCACTAGTCAGAGGCATAATTCAAGATAGTGGGGTTATTCATATTATGATCAAACTACTTTCGAACTCATATCAAGGAGAGTCTTTTCAAAGACCCTACTAGGAAATTGGGGCAAGATATTCCACAAAGGGGCAAGCTCTCTGTGTACTTTCACAATCCCTAGTGGATCCTTCTCCTACGTCAGCAATCTGCAAGTTCAAAATGAGTATCGAGAAATCATGTCAGTATAACACCCTACCACTATGTGACAAGTAACCTTGTTACATGAGAAACTTCTTTGCGCCTTAACCATCCATGACCCATCATAGGGGCACTGGTCAAAAATCATTCGAGTCAATTTCAAAAATTTCAAAAGAACAACCTCAAGACAACTAACTTCGAAGCAAGAAAAAACACGTGTTACGAAAGAAAAAACATTTATAACACTTGGTGCATTTACATATTCATAATATTTTCATTAATCATTTTAATTGTGACATGGGCAGAGGGATACTTTGACAGAATCTATGGGCCTATTTAATAAGATAAGCTAAGTCACCTGCTAAAATTAGAAATTCAAATCTTAACTTTCACACTAGTACAAAGACAAACCTCGATTACGAGCAGATATAATACTTAGAGGTGTTACAAACCATATTACCTAAGGTGGTATACCTACGACTTCAAGGATTTTCAAACTTTTCTTTCAAAATTGTCAAAATCAAATTTTTCAAATTCAAATTTCAAAGTTGGTGAATTCAATTTTTTAGATTCTAATTCTTTCGAACTTTCAAGTTCAAATTTTTCAGAGGTCAAGTCTAAATTCAAATTCAAATTTTTCAAGTGGTTAAACTCAACTTTTTTCAGTCAAGTTCAAACTGTGCGATTATCAGATTCAAACATTTTTGGTCAAATGTCCAAATATCAATTTTTCAAATACAGACCTTTCAGATTTAAAAACTGTCAATTTCAAGTTCGAATCTCAAACTCACATTATCTACCCCCTAAGTTGCTATAGATAGGCAAAGTCTATGATAGCTTACTATGTTAGTCTCAAGGCGTTAGTAAGTTCTTTTTCAAGACCTGTATTATCTATCCCCTAGGATGTGATAGGTATATGAATATGCGATATAGTTCACTGTGTCAGTCTCGAAACGACAATGAATTATCAAGTTTGTATTATTTATCCTTTAGATCGTGATAAATACACAAACTTATACTCATGTTATCTACCCCCTAGATTGTGGAAGGTATGTGAAATTAAGTGATATAGTTCATTGTGTCAGTCTTAAAGCAACAATGAATTATCAAGTTTGTGTTATTTATCCTCTAGGTCGTGATAAATACACAAACTTATACTCGTGTTATCCATCCCCTAGGTTGTGGTAGGTATGTGAAAATCCGTGATACAATTTATTGTGTCAGTATCAAAGTACAATGAATTATCAAGTTTATATTATTTATCCTCTAGGTCGTGATAAATACACAAACTTATATTTGTGTTATCTACCCCCTAGATTGTGGTAGGTATGCGAAAATATGTGATATAATTTATTGTGTCAGTCTCGAAGCAACAGTGGATTATCAAGTTTGTGTTATTTATCCTCTAGGTCGTGATAAATACCCAAGCCTATACTCGTGTTATCTACCCCCTAGGTTGTGGCAGGTATGCGAAAATCTGCAATATAGTTCATTGTGTCAGGCTCTAAGTGGCGATGAATTATCAAGTTATTTATCCTCTAGGTTATGATAAACACACACACCTATATTTGTATTATTTATCCCATAGGTTACGGATAGCTATGTGAATCTTCGATATAGTTATTTGTGTTAGTCTCGAAGAATTAGTGAATTATCGAAATTGTGTTATTTTCCCCCTAGGTTGCGGTGAATATGCAATAATTGCAATGTAATCTGTTGTGTTAGTCTCGAAGCATCAACGTGTTATCAAAATTTGTGTTATTTATCCTCTAGGTCGTGATAGTAATATATTTTCAACCTATATCGCTTACTCCCTAGGTTGTAGTGGATGTACGAAATATGCGATATAACTCATTGTGTTAGTCTTGAAGCAGCAATAAGTTATTTGTCTCTCTGTGATATAATTCATTGTGTTAGTCTCCATGCAGGAATGGATTATCAAACTTTGATTTATTCATCCCCTAGGTTGCGATGAGTATAAGAAATCTGCGTTATAGCCTACTATGTTAGTCTCGAAGCATTAGTAAGTCAATTTTCAAACTTATGTTTACCTCCTAGGTTATGGTAAATACGCAAAAATCTACGACTACTTTTCTAGATATTGGTGAGTTATTTGTGTCATCGTATCTAGGTCAATCATACTCTTTACTCTAGTCTTGGTGGGATGACGGCATCACCCTTACCTATTTTTTCGTACTTTTAGGTATACTTTACAGTTTATCCTTATATTTTCTCTTAGGTATACTTTACAGTGTATCTTTATAATCTTTTGGTCAAATTTTGAGGTTCTCCATTATTTAATAACCCTTCAATCTGAATGTGCGAGATCTTCGTATTCTCGCACTTTTCAATCAAAGAGTAATTAAATAGGGGCATCTCTCATACCCCAAATTTTCCCGCCCCATTTTTAAAATATTCAAATTATTTTTAAACTTCGTTTCATAAATTTTTTTGTTATTACTCACATTTGGTTTAACAATAATTTATTTTTTCTTATTTAAAATATATAATAATTTACTTTAAATTATTTTTATTTTTAAAATATCAAAATATTTTTCCACCTTCAAATGCTTTTATGTGTCTTTTTGTCTCGAATAGAATGACATAGCACAGTTGGTTAAAGAGTATGGCTTGCAAGTGGAAGGTCTTGAGTTCTAGTCCCATTACACTATTTTTTTGTATTTATATTCTTGTGTATTTTTTAATAAAAAAGATTAAAAAAAGTAATTTTTCAATTATTTTATTATTATTTTCGTTTTCTATTTTAAGTGTATTTTAAAATTAGTTTTTTAAATCTTTGATTTTATACACTTAATAGTCAAGATGTTAAAAATAATTAAAATCTTTCAAAATCTATTTTTATTAATCATGAAATCAATCACAATATTGAGAGTAAATCACAAAAGTGTCTAGGTTCATAATCTTGTCCTTCAAATTTCAATCAAGTCTCAATTGGTATAAATCTTCTCAAAAAATAAATTTTTTTATTATTAAATTATTATTTTCGTATTTTTTAATAAATTTTCAAAAGTAGTTTTTTTCACTTTTTTTAATTTTTAATAAAAAAATAATCAAAAAATCATTAAAATATAAAAACAACAAAATCACATGATTTGTCACTTTTTGATTGGTCACATGTTGACAAAACTGATTTCTCAATGTTCAGAGTTTGTAGACTTGCTGACCAAGATAGAACCTACAAAATTTGGGTTTTTTATGTTGGATAATTTTCTTATTGGTGTTTTTAACCTAATTTCTAATTCTATAAATAGGACTCTCTTCACCATAATTTGTCATTAACAATTACATCAACAATTTCCTATCTCTCTCTCACAAACATTCTTTATACGTAATTTTTTATTTTATTTTAGGGTTTTGAACAAAACACCTAAAAAATTTCTATCAACAATCATTTGGAGAATCAACAATTGTCAACAATATTTGAGTCATTTTCTTGAACAGACAATGGCCTAAGAACAAACACCCACGAGTTTTTTTTTCTTTCAATTCTCTCTCCAGATAGATAACTGAAAAATCAGCTTCTTTCAGACATTCGTGTAGTAAGTGGTTTCCCCTCACTTTATAAGTTATTTTCAATTTTAGTTTTGGTTTGTTCTTTTTACATTATTATTATGGAACTAAATTATATTTACTTAATTGTTTACCTTATAGAAGTTAATTAGATTCATTTAGAAATAAATTGGACCTCAAACTCATTGCTACTCAGACCCTAGAAATTACTACTCTAAGCAATATTACACCCCTCCTGTACTTTTTGGGCCCAGTTTAATATTTGAACTTGGACCCTTACTGGTCAGACTCCCCTATTATCTAGTTACAAAATACACCCTCAGTCAATTTGGGCTCAGGATTTATTTTGGGCCTAAATAAATTTCTACAACATCACCTAGTCTTAATGTTTATACCCCCTTAACTTAATTAATTAATTTTATCTTATTTTATTATTTTATTTAATTTAATTATGACTTTTTTTAATCATTTTTACATTAAAATAATTTTGCATATTAATAAATAATTATTGGATATTTTTTATTAAAAATATTAATATATTAGAAAAAATAGTTATTTATTAATTAAATATTTTCTAAAATACTAACCCTATTTTTCTAATTGCATTAAATCTTTTTCTCATTCAAATTTATTTTTTTACATAGTGCATAACATATTCTAAAACAGCTAACCAATCAAATGCTAACCCTTTTTTACTAACATAAAATTCAATATTATTTTCAAAAAGGATTGTGGAAATCTTTTATATTAACTGCAAACTGTGTCTACATTCCTCTATTTTAAACTCAGACTTGGTTCAATGATTAATTCAAAATATTTCCACAATCTATAAAAAATACAATCAAACACTACGAACTACGAAATGGAACTTTGATTCTTCATAAGAACATATGTAGGCAGGCGGCTTAAAAATCAAAGTGAGACCCCTGATTAAAATACTAAAACCCTTTTGTCCTAATTAAAAGACTAAAACTCTTTTCCCCTAATTAAAACATTAAAACCCTTTTCACAAATTATCTTTGAAACCCTATCTTGCTCTTAAACCTATATTTGGGACATCCTTGAGGACATGGTAGATGAAGGGTGCCTAACACCTTCTCTTCGTCTAAAACGAAGCACGATCTTAGAATCTCTATACACTTAGGGCTATTCCATTATTCACCCGTAATTAGGATAAAAAGTAGTGGTGGAGACTCGTTATTTCTTGTCGGTTATGACATCGCGTTTATGAGTTTGGGATTTAATTGGGTTGGTTTGTATAAAAGGTAAATACGGGAATTAAAGTTATTAACAAAAAAAATTCATTATTTGGAGAGCAGAGAACTCTCAAATTTGCATTTCATTTACCCTATCAAATACTTAAACTTACTACCCAATTGTGCTCAACCTAAACTACTCGTCAATATAATCACGTATCATTCACACAGAGGTTATCTCTAACACGGATTGAGATATCAACCTTATTACTCGTGTCGACGATCTCTTAGCACAACACGAACAACACAGAGGCATTAAGAGTCAATACCTAAGTGACTACTAAGTCTTAATTTATCTCTAGAATCAAAACACAATAGATGTTCATCCTAAAATTGGATTCAAACCGTCCATTTCTACAACAACCCAAATCCAAATCAAAAAAGAAATTATCAACATTGATTTGTAAAATGAGTTTCATACAACACCATGAGCAATAAATATAGATATAATCAAGGTAAACATACATACAAATTCCAACAAATAGAGATTATAAAGAGAAGAGAAGAAGAGGAACCAAACATTTATTGGTTTGCCTACACCAATTGATGAGAATTTCGACTTTGGGTCATCCGATTGCAACCTCCAAATGTTGTTTCTAAGCCTCTCTCTACCAAAAAATGATGTTGATGGTGTTGGGACTCAAAAATACCCAACCCACAGATCCCGCTAAGCGCACTATGTTGTCATGAGAAAAAAATCATATTTTATTTCCGCCATAACTTCAGAACAGTAACTCTGATTTATGCATGATTTGAAGCGTTGGAAAGATTATTCAATGATCTATCTAAAAATGCCTAAATATCAATGAAATTAATGATTTCCTATTCTTTTATTTGAGCCTCACTCTTTGATGGATTGCTCAAAATCGCCTCTTTGAAGTTATGACTTCGGCTCTTTATTTCTCAATGTTCCAAACATGAATAAAATTCCTACAAAAGATATGAAAAACTATCAAACGGTACAGTATTTACACAAAAACATGATTATACACAAACTAAACGTAATTACAAACAAAGTGGGGTTTATTTAAATGACATTAACAAAAAGTATCGATAAGTGCAACAAAACTTATATACAAAAATATATACACTTTTCACTTATCAAATAACCAAACTTATGTACCACCTTCTCCTTATAAGCCATTGATTCCATATCTACAAAGGCTTAAACAAACAAAATAAGACAACCAATATAAGAAGTTTATAAAGGTAATTGAAAAACTCCACGTTGAAATACCATTTACTGAAGCTATCACCCAGATACCATATGTTAAATTTCTGAAAGATATTTTATAACAAACAAGTGCAAGCTTGACGATCCCAAGCCTTTGGAATGTAATGTTATTGCTGAGAAAAAATTAGCCAAGAAGGAGAAAGATCCGGGAAGTTTTTCCATACCATGTGTCCTAGGAAAATATGTTATTGATAAAAGAACTATTAGACCTAGGCGCAAGTGTAAGTTTGATTCCTTTAGCTATTTGGAATAGGATAAACCTGGGAGAACCTCAACCTACTAGAATGTCCCTTCAACTGGTTGATCGATCAGTTAAGTTTGTAAATAGGAATATTAGAGGATGTTTCAGTTAGGATTGGTCAACTCTATATTCCAATTGATTTTGTTGTGATGGATATTATGGAAGACGCAAAGATCCATGTCCTTCAAGGTAGACCTTTCCTATCAAATGCAGGAGCGATAATAGATGTTTAAAAAGGGAGGATGACTTTCGAAGTAGGTGATGAGAAGGTCGAATTTATCCTATCCAAATTTCTATAAGCACCAGCCATAAATGACTTGTGTTGTGCCATCGACATTATCGATGAATTCATAAGAGATTTTGATATGGAAACTCAAACTGAAATGATAAAACTCCCTTCAACACCCATAATGGAATATGATGGAATTGAAGTATATTCACCCTATGTGGATGACAGCCTTCACGTATTCCTAGAGCTCACCCCTGGCCATATGCTCGATCCTAAGAAGCCAGAAGTAGAGCTTAAAGAATTATCTAAGAATCTGAGATATGAGTTCCTTGATGAGGAACTGAATTATCCTGTTATAGTAAATCCTAATCTAAACAAAGACTAAATTAATCAACTCTTAGATGTCTTACGAAAATACCTTACGGATCTAGGCTGTAATATCTCCGCCTTAAAAGGGATAAGTCTGTCTGTGTGCATACACCGTATAATGCTAGAGAAAGATACTAAACCCTCTAGAGAACACCAAATAAGGATAAACCCTATCATGAGTGACATGGTTAAGAAGGAATTGTTAAAACTACTTGATGTTGGAATAATCTATCAAATCTCTGACAATAAGTGGGTTAGCCCAGTGCATGTAGTACCAAAGAAAGGAGGTGTAATAGTTGTGCAAAATGAAAAGGGAGAATCAGTAGCACAACATATAGTAAATGGATGGTGCATGTGTATTGACTATAGGAAGATAAATAAGGTTACCGGGAGGGACCGTTTTCCCTCTCATTCGTTGATCAAATGATATAATGTTTAGCTAGGCACTCTTACTTCTGCTATTTAGATGGATACTAAGGATTTTTCCAAATTCCTATTCATCCAGATGATCAGGAGAAAACTACCTTCACATGCCCTTATGGAAATTTTTCCTATCAATGAATGTCGTTCGGGCTATGCAATGCCCCTGCGACTTTCTAGCGATGTATGATGGTCGTATTCACTGATTTCCTTGATGGGATAATAGAAGTATTCATGAATGATTTCTCGATGTGCAGGTCAAGTTTTAAAAACCGCCTCACCAACCTGGAAAGAATTCTAGAAAGAAGTGTGTAAGTTAATCTTGTATTAAATTGGAAAAGTATCATTTCATGGTTACAGACGGTATAATTTTGAGACACATAGGGTCTGAAAGGGGAATCCAGGTGGACAAAGCAAAAATTGAGATAATAGAAAACCTCCAACCACCTATAGCAGTTAGGGAAGTCCAAATTTTCCTTGGACACGCCGGTTTCTACTGACATTTTATCAAGGACTTCTCTAAAATCACCAAACCCTTAATCGGCCTCTTGATGAAGGACGTCGAATTCTTTTTTAACGAAAAATGTCTGGAAGCATTCAATATCTTGAACAAGCACTAATCTTAGCACCTATCATGTAACCACTAGATTGGAATATATCGTTCGAGATTATGTGTGATGCAAGTGATTTCATCGTTGGTGTTGTTTTAAGACAACGAACGGATAAGAGAACACATGTGATATATTATGCAAGCAAAACTTTGGATGCCGCTGAAGTAAATAATGCCACTTTGAAAAATGAACTCCTAGTCATAGTATTTGCAATAGACAAATTTTGCTCTTATTTAGTTGGAGCCAAGATCATCATATACACTGACCATGATGTCATACGGTACCTTCTAAGCAAAAAGGATGTAAAGTCCAGACTACTTTACTGGATCCTTTTGTTACAAGAATTCAATTTGGAAATCTAAGATAAGAAAGGGATCGAAAATGTGGTATCTAACCACCTTTCGAGATTTGAATATCTAAAACTGGACCATATCCCCATAAATGATTATTTCACTTATGGTAGGTTAATAGCATCAGTAAATGATGGGAGAAATCACGAGGACGATGAGTTAAGACAAAATATTGAAGTTGCCTTAATGATAACTAGTATACCTTGGTACACTGATTTTGTTAACTATCTAGCAGCCAATATTCTCCCCATGATATGACCTATCATCAAAAGAAGAAGAAAAATTCCATGATATAAAACAATTCTATTGGGATGAACCCCTCCTTTTTAAAAGAGGAGCAGACGGAATATATCATCGGTGTGTACCTAAAGAGGAGATTGAAACTATTATAACTCATTTCCAATCCTCACCTTATGGTGGACATGCAAGCACATCTAAAACTTGCACAAAGATCCTTCAAGTAAGCCTATACTGACCAACCCTTTGGCGCGACATTCATGCCTTCATAATCAAATGTGATCGGTTCCAGCAAATTGAAAACATTTCGAGACGCGATGAGATCCCCTTAGGAATATTCAATAAGTAGAGGTCTTTGAGGTCTAGGGAATTGACTTCATGGGTCCATTTCTATCGTCCATGGGAAATATACATATTAGTTGTTGTCGACTATGTGTCTAAATGGATCGAGGTTGATGCCTCACCTACGAACGATGCAAGAGTAGTTATGAAGATGTTTAAGAACTATATATTCCTAAGATTCGGAGTCCCTCGCCTCGTCATAAGCGATGGCGGATCTCATTTCATATCAAGGATTTTCGAGAATCTCTTAGAAAAATATCTGGTGAAACAAAGGGTAGCAACATCTTATCATCCACAGACCAGTGGGCAAGTTGAAGTGTCTAATAGGGAAATAAAACAGATCCTAGAGAAAACTATCACCATCTCTAGAAAGGATTGGTCCTCTAGACTTCAAGGTGCACTACGGGCTTATAGGACTGTCTATAAGACCCCTATAGGGACAACACCCTTTAAGTTGGTCTACGGGAAATCGTGTCACCTACCTTTCAAACTAGAACACAAAGCCTATCGGGTCATAAAAACATTGAACATGGATTATTTAATAGTTGGTCACAAGCGCATATTAGACATCCATGAGTTAAAATAAATCTGGCGTGATGCTTACGAGAATGTTATAATTTACAAAGAACGAACCAAAGCATGGCATCATAAGCGGATCGTGAGACGAGAGTTTAATATAGGCGACCCAGTACTTTTATTCAACTCCAGATTACGACTCTTCCCATGTAAATTACGTTTCAGATGGTATGGACCATTTAAAGTGACAAGAGCCATGCAATCTGATGCAGTTGAGATCTGAAACCAGTCAACCAGTTCTTTCATTATAAATGGACAACGATTGAAATAATATAGCAGTGGTGATAACCCTACTACCTATGATCGCCATACTTTGATTGAACCACCTCATGTTACTAATACAACCTGATTCTCGCACCCTTCGAGCTATTGAAATTAAACAAAGTGATGTGTGGGAGGCAACCCACTGATTTCTTTTCATTTTATCAATAAACGGTTAATTTCAATTCTAGTTAATAAATTTCTAACTTGTGTGTGTTTTCTTTTTAGGGCGACCACATTCTACTTAGCCATATTTTATCCATTAATATTATTTCAGGATGCATACACCAGATGAAACGAAGATCATTTTCAAAAACAATGTCTAGAGGAAGTGTTTTGATATCCTATCTAAGAAAACCATCTCACATACCCGTTACCCCGGATTTCCCTTCCTTAGTCCACTTAGGACTTACTGACAGTGTCCGTTTAATGTTTAGCCATGTGAGTTGGGATAGGTTTTCAGTTGCAAAACACTCAACCTACAGAAACCTACACTGGAGTTCCTTAGTTCATTTCATTTCCATCTTCACACTAGACTAGGATAAGACAGAGGCTTAGCCACCTTTAGACTCTTTGTCCAGCATTATCGTCTTACCAATAGGGAGTTAGCCAGATCCCTTACATTTCAACATAGTCTCAACGCTTATTCATAAGTACCTGATGATATGCAAGGTGAGCTATAATATTTCTGGATAAGAATCACTGAAGATTTTCCCCATGATCATAAAGCTATAAATAACACTCTCATCCATAACCCTGCCATTAGATACTTCCAC
The DNA here is from genome assembly GCA_948472305.1 of Vicia faba. Taxonomy (NCBI): domain Eukaryota; kingdom Viridiplantae; phylum Streptophyta; class Magnoliopsida; order Fabales; family Fabaceae; genus Vicia; species Vicia faba. The sequence continues at coordinate 766,490,467 of OX451736.1, forward strand.
ATGGTCATCATTCAAACATTATTTGAAAAAGTTGAAAACCAAACTTTTGTGAATAAAGAAGATTTGTTTTTCATCCTTACAATTTTCCATAATCATCCTATAAACTCAGAAACCTTCCTATTGATAAATATAAATAAGATTGTTAACCAGATCATAGAAAATATTTATGTGGGCAGATTAGTTACTCATATTGCTATAGCACTAGGCCTACGCAACCGTGTAGTTCACCTAACCCCTACTTTTGGTTATAACCTGCTAGATATTGAGCATTTCCTAAACTATAGTTTAGTAAGACGAGAGGGGCCTAACCAATTCAATATTCTCATTAATTATGAAGTGGTCGGTCATTTTACCTTACTTAACCACGAGTTCACTAGTGTCCATGACCATAATAAGGGGCAGTACCAATTAGAAAACATGGACGAGAACCCATCACCACTTGAGACTCCTCCCGCACCTGATACCCCTTCTGTTACGCACAATGTTGACTATGAGCTTAACATTTTAAGAGTGGAAATCATGGCCTTTTATCATGACCAAAGTGAACAAGCTGACAAATTAATTGAGCAAATAGATCATCTCTTCGAAGAGACTTATTCTTTGATGAGATCTCAAGGCTGTTATGGCCCTTGATTTGATTACACAACAGGTTCTTTCCTTCCTTTCTCACCTTGAATCAAAATATTAAGGACAATGTTTGGTTTAAGTGTGGGAGAGAAACTTTACTTGCTTTCTAGTTAGATTTCCTGCTTTATTTATTGCTTTCTAGTATTTCTTTTGCTCATTTTTAGTCTGTTTTATCGAGTCATTGCATGTGTTGTCGAATCCTTATGTGTTATTTTTGCTGTTTATTGAATATTTTCATTTTCTTGAGCCATACCAAAAAAAATTGCAAAAAGAAACAGTGTTTGTTTTGAATTTATGGACTATCAGACAAGCTTAGGACAGGTTATAGAGACTTGGGAAATATCCTGAAATATCGTATCGTCTTAACACCGTAAGTCTCCAAATTATAGAGATCGATATGGATAATTATTATGCATTAGCCTTAAATTCTCACCCCAAAATAATGTTAGACGGTGTGGCAAGTGATCGAGAGGGGGGTGAATAGATCACCTTCTTGTTTATCAAGGATTTAAAATCTTTTATCAAAGTTTATTAGAAACAGCGGAAAAACACAGTCCTGAATCGACTTCTGTCTATTTTAAACCGACTACTAAAAAATCGGACATAAGACAAACTTGCTGGATTTTTATTAAGATGAAATAGATGAAAATTAACATAAATCAAATGTACATTTTAATTCACTTATCACAAGAACACTATTTCCAATGAGCAAAAACTTGCAAGCACTTTTGTCAAACAGTTGACGTATACTTGTTCGATGATCAATAATAATGGTGATTTAGCAAAAGAGTTTGTACCACTATTGTATCATTGAACATAAAAACCAGCAGACCAAGTGAATCACAAAAATGCGGAAAACGTAAAGAGAAAGAGAGAAAGAAAACGATACACGGGCAGTTTGGTAAGGAAGTTCCCCACTGTCGTCCTCACGTGTGGGTACGTCTCCCTCTCAATTCCAAAACTGAAATTGAGACCTATTATATCAATTTGTTGAATGTTGTTTACAAGGTTACAATACAAAGATAGAACATAATCACTAAGATCTTCTTCTTCTTGTATGAACCTTCACTTGATTTGAGTTGATCAAGATTTCACCTGCAAGATCCATAATCAATCCTCCGCTTCCATGACCTATTTGAGAAATCAGCCAAATTTCCAAACCCCTCGCAACGGCTGAATCTGATATATGCAATCGTGACTGACAAACCCGCAAGAACAGACCCATTATTGAAGGACAAACCATGTGGTTTTTCCTCGAAACCCCCTTCTGAATCTTCAACTCAGCTAAGATCAATGATCATACCACTGAACGTTATCTCTATGATCCCTTGATCTGATGAAAAAAGATGATTATGTTTCGATGTTGATGAACCAAGTTGATTGAGAAGAAGGTGAAGATGACGTATCTTTTAGGTTTCTAATGCTCAGAAAATTTGAGCACACCAACTGTATTTGTGACACCTGTTGTGTTTAACTGCAAAAAAACTGACTTATATATGTAACAGAAAACTGTTAGAGGTAAAAACCGCAATATGAGTCAATGCATGTCTAATATGAGTCGACTCATGTTAGTTGTAAAACATGGGATGAGTTAATACAATATGTTATGTATCAATACATACTGATAGAAAGACATATTACAGAGAGACCAAATATGTATGAGTCGGTGCAAGTCATTATGTGTCGATACAACATGTTTTCCACACTGAATCCAGAACCTTTAATTTCATATGAGTCGATACATAATGCGTATGTGTCGATTCATATTGAGTTGATTTTTGATTTCTGAAAACAAAACATGATATGTATCGATGCATGAGTTCATGTGTCGATGCATAAAGGTTTTAAAACGTTTCCAAGGAGCATGAACTTGACATGTATCAATGCAAAGTATGATGGATCGACTCATACTGAAGCAGAATTGTTTTTGTGATTTTTAGCTTCAGTATGTGTCGATGCAAAGCCTTTTGTATCGACCTGAAATGGTGATACATGTGTAAAACACATTTTTTACTCTTTTTTAACATGCTACACTATTATCATATCATGCACACATATAGATCAAACACATAAACATTCATTAATACTTATATTACACATATTTGCTATCATACAAAACTACTCAAAGAAAAGGGTTGCTCACAAACTCCCCCTTTTTGATGATGGCAAATACTTGCAAGATGTGTGATGATGGAGCAATGAATTAGTTGCTCCCCCTGAGTTTGTGCATAACAATATCAATAAGTCTCATTCTCTAACACTGTTTTTTCTTCTCCCCCTTTGACAACATCAAAAAGAGGAAAAGAACTATTTTTTAGCAATTCAATTTAAGATACACAAAATATAATTGAGTTACAATCTTAGCAGAATTGAAACGAAAACCAACGACATTCATAAAGAATGAAACTTAGCATGGTAATCAAAAAGGTGCACTCACAAAGAGTGACAAATATAGGAAATAACCATGTAAACAAAAATAAACACAAATAAGCAAAGTCAAAGCATTAACTAAGAAAGTTTTCGAATTACATAAGCTTAATCAAAAACAATTATTGTTTGAACCAGGATACAAATGATATATAAATTCTATGCAATGGATGAGATGAAATGATCAAGGATTATGGCCACCACAGGATTCATCAGCATCTCCAAAATTGTAACTTGGAGGTGGCGGAGGTGGATTTTGATCTGGATTTTGACCCATGAAGCTGTATTGCCAAAACCTGTTTTGGACTTCAGCATTTCTGAAGTTGTTCATGATGCCAGGGTTGTCACAACAATCATCCATAAAACATGCCATCTCATTATATAATTGGAGGAATTTCTGTAGCAAAACCAGATGGGCCTGCACCAAGCTTTCCCTTTCCCTTTGTCTTAGGAGGCATGATTTTTGATGGAGAAGTGTAGGCTAGGATCTTGAGGTAAATGTAGTGGGAGATGAAGTGGATGATGAAGATGATGAATGATAATTAGGGTTAGTTAATGTATGATATGTATGAGATAATTAGAATGATTTTAAGACATAAAGTGGGCTGATGGGTCGACCCAAATCCAATTAAAAGCTACATGTGTCGACATGAAACACGAATGTGTCGACACATGCTAAAACAAAAACAAATTTTAAAAGTTTTGTATCGACTCAAACATCGAATGTATCAACCGGAAATAAATGTTAGTTTCTGTTTCAGCAATTTTTCTGCAATATGTGTCGACTCAAACACTTACGCATCGACCTGAAAACAATCTTAATTTCTGTTTTTACAATTTTCTTCAATATGTATCGACTCATACATGTTTGAGATGACTCATATCAGTAAAAAAAATAGTTTTTAATAGGTATTTATAGACAGTTGGATATGAGACCCATTAGCAATTATATGTTTATGCAATATGAACTATCTAATGATGATTATGCATTCATAATGATGCAATGCAATTACCTTATGTCAATGTTCAAACAACTGATGCATAGAAAAGCATATAGACAATATCAATGGAACATTTAAAAACAAATTTACAAGTAATCACATAATTCCAGCGAGATAGAGAAAGGAACAATCTTACCTTAGTTGATGAATAATTAAGACGCACGTACGAGAGCTAGAACACATCTTAACAGCATGGTGATATATATATATATATATATATATATATATATATATATATATATATATATATATATATATATATATATATATATATATATATATATATATATATATATATATATATATATATATATATATATATATATATATATATATATATATATATATATATATATATATATATATATATAAGGTACATGCATGCTTAAGACATCAAGTAAGAGAGATCTAAAATCCCTAACTCACGACGAATATTGAAGAAAGGTTACGTTGCTAGTGGTTTCGTGAAAATATCAGCAAGTTGATTTTTAGTATCAACATGCTCAAACACAACATCCTCTTTTTCAATATGATCGTGAAGAAAGTGGTGCCTAATCTCTATGTGTTTAGTGCGTGAATGTAAAACAGGATTCTTAGTAAGGTTTATAGCACTTGTGTTATCACATTTTATTGGAATACGTTTTAATTGGATATCAAAATCTTGTAATTGTTGCTTTAGCCACAAAATATGGGCGCAACAACTATCGGCTGCTACGTATTCAGCCTCGGCGATTGATAATGCAACAAAAACATGCCTTTTGCTATGCCAACTCACTAAGGAGTTTGAAAACAAATGACATGTGCCACTAGTGCTTTTCCTATCTGATTTGCAGCTAGCAAAATCAGAATCAGAGTAACCTACTAAGCTATAATCGCTTCCCTTGGAATACCATAGCCCATACTTAGATGTACCATGAAGATGCCTAAGTATACGCTTGACAGCTTTTAAGTGGAATTCCTTAGGATCCGATTGATATCGTGCACACATACAAATGTTAAAAATGATGTCAGGCCTAGATGCAGTAAGATACAAGAGGGATCCACTCATACCTCTATACTTCTTGACATTTACACTCTTACCATGTTCATCTTTATCTAAGTTCCTGTTGGTAGGCATAGGGGTGTCAATTGCCTTTGAGTCGTTCATTCCAAAGCGCTTAAGCAACTCTCTGCAGTATTTTGTTTAACACACAAGTGTGCCATCATTGAGCTGCTTTATTTGGAGACCTAGGAAGTAGTTTGGCTCCCCCATTAGACTCATCTCAAATTCACCTTGCATAACCTTAGAAAATTCTTCAACCAAATGTATGTTAGTTGAACCAAAAATAATATCATCTACATATATTTGAACTAAAATAATGTGATTTCCTTTATGTTTAATGAAGAGAGTGGTATCCATTTTACCTCTTGAATATCCATGATCAAGCAGAAATTCGTTAAGTCTTTCATACCAAACCCGAGGGGCTTGCTTAAGACCATATAATGCTCGTTTTAATTTGAAAACATAATCTGGATATTCATTGCACTTAAAACCAGGAGGTTGTGAGACATATACCTCTTCATTTATGACACCATTTAGAAAAGCACTATTTACGTCCATTTGATAAAGCTTAAAATTCTTAGCACATGCATAAGCGAGCAAGAGACATATAGCCTCAAGGTGAGCAACTGGAGCATAAGTCTCCTTATAGTCAATGCCCTCCTCTTGGTTATACCCTTGTGCCACTAAACATGCTTTATTCCGGGTTATCACTCTGTTTTCATCAAGCTTATTTATAAAAACCTACTTAGTACCTATGATATGATGGTCTTGCCAACGAGGGGAAAGTTCCAAAATGTCATTTCTTTTAAATGATTAAGCTCTTCTTGCATGGCCGTTAGCCAAAATTCATCAATCAAGGCCTCTTTGGCGTTTTTAGGCTCTACTTGTGAAACAAAAGCGAAGTGATAACAAAAATTACTTATCTTAGAGCGGGTCATCACTCCTTTTGAAATATCTCCCAATATGTTGTCAATAGGATGGTCTTTTGAGGATTTCCAAGCTGGTGGAAGATCATTAACTTTTGTTGGCCCTTCTTTCTCATCTTTTGCATGAATAATATCTTCCTCCTCCTCATTGTCAACTGTTTTGGACTGATCAATTTCCTCAACAGTTTCCTTGAGTATGTCTTTTGTAGATACACCTACACCATTAAAAGAAATACCTTTTCCGACATCTTTCGGATAGGACTCATCGAAAGAAACATGGACTGACTTCTCAACAATAAGTAAACGCTTATTATACACTCTATATGCTTTACTTGATTGTGAGTATCCAAGAGATATACCTTCATCCGCTTTTGCATTGAATTTCCCAAGGTTTTCTTTACCATTATTCAAAACAAAACATTTACAACTGAATACGTGAAGGTGTGACAAGTTTGGCTTTCTTCCTTTTAAAACCTCATAAGGGGTTTTATCCAAAATATGACGAATTAATATTCTGTTTAAAACATAACAAGTCGTGCTAATCACATCAGCCCAAAAGTATTTTGGTAATCCACCTTCATTGAGCATTATTCTTGCCAACTCCTCTAAAATACGATTTTTGCGCTCCACAACCCCATTCTGCTGTGGAGTTTGAGGGGTTGAAAAGTTATGCTCAATGCCATGCTTGTCATAGTACTTATCAAAGAGATGGTTTTGAAATTCACCTCCATGATAGCTTCGAATTGTAACTATTTTTTATTCCACTTTGTTTTGGGACAGTTTTGCAAAACTCTTAAAAGCAGAAAAGGTTTCATCTTTGCTACGAAGGAATATAGTCCAAGTAAATCTAGAATAGTCGTCAACAGTTACAAAACCATAGTAATTTCCACCTAGACTCTTTGTCCTAGAGGGTCTAAAGAGGTCCATATGGAGAAGCTCAAGGGGTCGTGAAGTAGAAATCAAATTTTTAGATTTGAAAGAGACCCTTGTGTACTTTCCCATTTGACATGCGTCACATAGGTGATCTTTTGAAAATTTTATTTTTCAAAGACCGAGTACTAGATCCTTAGAGACAACCTTATTAAGCAAATCAAAGTTAACATGTGCTAGTCGTCTATTCCAAAGCCAAGAATCATCATTCAAGGTAACTAGACACTTAGTGCTTGTTAACGATACATAAAAAAGATCAAGCATATAGACGTTGTTTACTCTAATACCCTTAAACATAATATTTTGTTCAGTATGTTCAATTATACAATAAGTGTTTGTGAAATTAACTTTATAACCCTTGTCACACAATTGACTAATACTTAACAAATTGTGTTTAAGCCCCTCTACTAAATGGACATCAGAAATAGTAGTGGTAGAGGGATTACCTACACTACCTTTGTCGAGTATTGCTCCTTTGTTATTGTCTCCATAAGTAACATATCCTTTCTTATTTGCTTTGAAGTCAATGAAAATAGATATGTCACCTGTCATGTGCCTTGAGCACCCGCTGTCTAGAAACCATCTTCTATCCACGGATGTAAGACACTTATCTTGCAATATCAAAAGAGAGAGGTAGGTATCCAATTTTCATTGGGTCCGTGTGGGTAAGTGGTAACATGGTTTCCTTTAGGCCTCCATTGATAAATTCCCTTAGGAACAAGAAATCTCCTAAATTTGCATTTCTCAATGGTGTGACCAGCATGACAACAATAATGACATAAACCATGATGATGTATTTTCTTACTTTTACTCATTGAATCCTTTGGATTATTTTCTACAAAAGAATATTTTGCATATGGTGGATTCAAAGTTTTCTTAAAAAGCCTAGGATCAACGGCAAAGGTAACCTTGGATTGTAAAGATTTTTCCAATTTGGCATTTAGAGTTCTAACCTCTTGTTGCCAAATGTGACAAACTTCACACTCCCTTCTTGGAATACATACTTTAACATTCTTATCTTTTGAAATTTCTGCAATACTAGCTTTTAGATATTCTAAGTCTTTTTCAGCTTTATAGACTTTACCCTCCAAAAAGGAAAATATTTTTTTATCGGAGGATAACCTCTTAAAAGCGTCTTCAGCTTTGTTATGCAGTTTTTCAAAAGCTATTTTCAGTTCAGAAAAAGACATAGAAGAAAAATTGTTATAGTAGTCTTGTCTCACTTTCTTGTCGTGGTTGTTCTTCTTGTGGTAGGACTGATTTTTGGTATGTTCCATGAGACATAAGTTTTCAGTCTCATCATTGTCACTTGAGTTGTCATCGTTTGATGAATCACTCTCGCTTTCCCATGCAATATAAGCTCTTCTTTGTTTATTGAACTTCTTTGGTGGAGCTTTTCCTTTGTCCTTTTTCATCATTGGAAAATATGGTTTGTAGTACCCAACTTTACCATAATTGAAGCAAGGTCCATTATCTCTATGCTTCTTATTCTCTTCTTGTCTTGGTTCTTTGGACTGTTTTTGAAAATTTATGAGATTCATATCAAAGTGCTTGATTCCATTCTTTCGAATGAACCTATTATATCTCCGAACAAAGAGTCCCATTTCTTCATCATCTTAATATTTGTCACTACTTGAGTCACTACCATTTTTCTCTTTGTGTGAGGACTTAGAGCTAGAAGCTATAAGAGCTATTGACTTCTTCTCACCCTCCTTGTCTTTATTCATCTCCTTTTTACTCTTGTTTTCATACTTTTCAAGACTTTCCAGTTCTTTTTGATGTTCTTCCAGCTTGCCAAACATAGTTGTAATAGTAAGCCTAGTGAGGTCGTTGGCTTCCTTGATAGCTGTTACTTTAGGTTTCCATTCCCTGCTAAGACATCTCGGAATTTTGTTAGTAGAAATTTCATTGGAAACAGGTTTTCCAAGTGCATTCAAACGACTGATGAGATGAACGAATCTCCTTTGCATGTCGGAGACAGATTCTCCTTGTTTCATGTGAAAGATCTCGAACTCTTGATTGAGTGTGTTAATGCGGGACTGTTTAACTTCAGTAGTGCCCTCATGGGAAATTTCTAAAGCATCCCACATTTCTTTAGCAATCGTGCAATGAGACACCTGATAATACTCATCAACACCAAGTGCTGAAATTATCATATTTTGGCCTCTCCAATCGCTCGACCACTTCTTTTCATCTATTTCATTCCATTGATCCTTAGGTTTAGGTACTATAGCACCTGCATCATTCCTCATGGTAATTTGAAAGGGGCTATTTTGAATGGCAGTCCATACATTCATGTCAATGGAATTTATGTGTACTCGCATGCAGTCTTTCCAGTAGCCATAGTTTTCACCATTGAAAACAGGAGCTCTATTATACGCTCCCTTTGGTTCAAAAGCCATAGTGTTACTAGTAGACACAAAGCACCAGTGAACCGATGCTCTGATACCACTTGTTAGACGGTGTGGCAAGTGATTGAGAAGGGGGGGGATAGATCACCTCCTTGTTTATCAAGGATTTAAAATCTTTTATCAAAGTTTATTAGAAACAGCGGAAAGACACGATCCTGAATCGACTTCCGTCTATTTTGAACTGACTACTAGAAAATCGAACATACCATAAACTTGTTGGATTTTTATTAAGATGAAATAGATGAAAATTAACACAAATCAAATGTACGTTTTAATGCGCTTATCACAAGAACGCTATTTCCAATGAGCAAAAACTTGCAAGCACTTTTGTCAAACAATTTGCGTATGTTTGTTCGATGATCAACAATAATGGTGATTTAGCAAAAGAGTTTGTACCACTATTGTATCATTGAACAGAAAAACCAGCAGACCAAGTGAATCACAAAAATGTAGAAAACATAAAGAGAAAGAAAACGATACACGAGCAGTTTGGTAAGGAAGTTCCCTATTGTCGTCCTCGCGTGTGGGTACGTCTATCTCTCAATTCTAAAACTGAAATTGAGAAATGTTATATCAATTTGCTGAATGTTGTTTACAAGGTTACAATACAAAGACAAAACATAATCATTAAGGTCTTCTTCTTGTATGAACCTTCACTTGATTTGAGCTGATCAAGATTTCACCTGCAAGATCCACAATCAATCCTCCGTTTCCACGGCCTGTTTACGAAATTACCCCAATTTCCAAACCCCTCGCTACGGCTGAATCTGATTTGTGCAATCGTGACTGACAAACCCGCAATAACACACCCATTCTTTAAGGACAAACCATCTGGTTTTTCCTCGAAACCCCCTTCTGAATCTTCAACTCAACTAAGATCACTGATCGTACCACTGAATATTATCTCTATGATCCCTTGATCCGATGAACAAAGATGATTATGTTTTGATGTTGTTGAACCAAGATGATTGAGAAGATGATGAAGATGAAGTATCTTTCAGGTTTCTAATGCTTAGAAAATTTGATGCACACCAACTGTATTTGTGACACATGTTGTGTTTAACTGCAAAAAAAATGACTTATATATATATATATATATATATATATATATATATATATATATATATATATATATATATATATATATATATATATATATATATATATATATATATATATATATATATATATATATATATATATATATATATATATATATATATATATATATATATATATATATATAACAGAAAACTATTAAAGGTAAAATCCATAATATGAGTTGATGCATGTCTAATATGAGTTGACTCATGTTAGTTGTAAAACATGGGATGAGTCGATACAATCTGTTATGTATCAATACATACTGATAGCAAGACATATTACAGAGAGACCAAATATGTATGAGTCGATGCAAGTCATTATGTGTCGATACAACATGTTTTCCACACTGAATCCAAAACCTTTAATTCCATATGAGTCGATACATAATGTGTATGTGTCGATTCATACTGAGTTGATTTTTGATTTCTGAAAACAAAACGTGATATGTATCGATGCATGAGTTCATGTGTCGATGCATAAAGGTTTTAAAACGTTTTCCAGGAGCATGAACTTGACATGTATCGATGTAAAGTGTGAATGGGTCGACTCATACTGAAGCAGAATTGTTGTGATTTTTAGCTTAAGTATATGTCGATGCAAAACCTTTTGTATCGACCTGAAATTGTGATACATGTGTAAAACACATTTTTAACTCTTTTTGAACATGCTACACTATTATCATATCATGCACACATATAGATCAAACACATTAAACATTCATTAATACTTATATCACACATATTTGCTATCATACAAAACTACTCAAAGAAAAGGGTTGCTTACAAATAAGTTCTTAAGTAGTTTATTTTAGCAGTCGGCATCAGCTTAAGCATGCTCTACGTAGAGAAGTCGATGAATATAAGTGAATGATCCTAATTTTTTTCTACTATAATTAATTGAAAATATGGAATGCAACTTCTAAGTTAGGTGACCCCCACCCGATCGCTTAACCCAACAGTTGTGGAATCTGCAAAAATAAAATAAAAACCTGTTGTTAGTTAGTTTCGAGGTTTCAGGAACTGAACTTGGTAGGGAAGATTACGGTCCGATCCCCCGTAACTACAATAGGGAAAATAAAGGGGTTACACCAATTAATGTACCCGAACCTCGTGCAAAAGGATCAGAAACACTAATTGGTCGCCTTACTATGAGTATGTACAGATAACGGGCTTAATGTGATTGCACCTGAATGAAAAGGGATGAAAAAAGTGGGATGAGTAAGTTAGGCTTAAGCATAATAACATGATACAGATTGGTTTGTATAGGAAGGAGACTTATGCCCGCAAAATGCAGAATGTGTTATTACGATGCCCTTGTTTTTGTAAATTAGAACCTATTGACATAACCTTGTTCAAAGTAAAGTCTTTAAGCCCAGAGTAGCTATCGAGTGTCATCGTTTACTTTCGTTTTGTTTGAGGACAAGCAATGGTTCAAGTGTGGGAGAGTTTGATAACACCAAAATACACTGTATATTTGACTCGATTTACATTTGTCTTATTGTTATTTTATCTCTATTTCCAGTATTGTGTTGGTATTTTGTCTATATTTCAGGTATTTGACCAAATGGGAGTCGTACGCGAAGAAACGAAGTAATTCAGATGAAAAACGGAAAAGAAAGGGGTAGATTACACAAAAGGCGACCACCATGGCGTTTACCATAAAGGTGGCCATGAGTGGTCCACACGCAAACGATCACAAAGATCGAGTCAAGGTCATTTTGTGAGCATGGCATTCTCCATTGCCACACCTTGTAAAAACGCAGCAGTTACAAATGGGCTTGGCTTGGTCTCCCATTCTCTCTATTTACTCCTATATTTTCTCCCACGAATCCAATAACTTCCCACATGATACTTTAGGTCTTTGAACATTATAAATAGGTGTTTAGCTTCACTTTTTGGATCATACAAGCTTAGTACAAACTTAAATCATATATTGTTGTATTTTATAAGCTTTAACTCTTCACATCGGAGAGTTATAACACTGTCGATTGAGCTTGTATCAAGTTTGAAGCAACCTCTCTATAGAAGTTTAATCTTGTCGCCATTTTATTTTCCGCATTCAAGTCTTTCTGTTGACTTACTTCCTGTACCAGATTAAAGTCTCTTCAGAGCAGGATTTTATTAATCGCATTACTTTTATTTTATCGTCTCTTTATTTATCTGCACTTAATTTGCTTTAAATTAATTTCTAACAATTGCATGTTTCCAAGCTTACTTTTTATGCCTATTATGTTTTATTTCATGATTTAATCAATCATTTTGTCGTACGTTATAAGCATGTCTAGCTAAATTTTAAGTGTTGGAATGTGAGGACCGTCGATTCGACGGTACTCTAAATTGTTGTTCTTTGAGAAATACTTATGGGACTTTTTTATTTTATAACAACTTTTCTAAACTTAATTTGGTTGGTTGCTATGAAAGTAGAACCATTTATATGTCGGATAAGATCAAAAGTCATCTGGTACAAAAGATTAAGGTTGTTTAGTTTTTAATTGATAAATACCGCGAAAGTTCTTTGTTAATTAATTAGGAAAGTTAGTATTTTTAGAAAGTGTTTTTAAACCCATTTTTCGGACGCGGTTATGAGTTTAAGGTACGGGAACCTTTTAAAGTCTAGTTTTACAGACAACTATTTTTCATCTGAGTAAAAGAAACTTATTTCTAAAAAAAGTATTTACTTCTTTAAAGCAAAACGCATCGGACACGCGACAACAGACGATATAAATTAGAGGATAAAATTCAGTTTTGATTACACGACAACGACAATTCCTTTTTAATTAGTTCTTTTTCAAAGAGTAAAACATTGTCTCATAGGTAGTTCAATTTAGAAACAATAAGAGTATCAACGGGTTGATGAGATCCACAATCCATCATTGTATTTCTGAACTAATTATATTTTTTATTATGCTTTATTTTTCGTATCTCCAATCATTATTTTAATCGCCTACATAAACATCGTAGCAATAGAAAACAGTAGCTTGACTATTAGGCCTTTGTGGGTTCGACACTCTTTGTATTATTCTGATATTTTTCGTGCACTTGCGAAATACCCCATCACAAGACTGAATGAGAAGCTTTGCTTTAATTGGAATTTGATGATCAAACATACATTACACTCTTAGGACTCATTTCACGCTTCTTTGGATATTTTGAGTTGTATGTGAGTGTGGTAGCAAGTTTGAACACCTCTAAATCTAGTGATGAAACTTTTATTTATAATACAAATAAGTAATTATTTTATGATAGACTTCTCTTTGGGATGTGCCAAATCCTCTTATATCCGTTAACCGCTTCTACATGTTTCCATATTGGGGGCGAGATAACGAACAGTTACGACACCATGTTCGTTTGTGATGATCGCCTTGTTTCGCTTGACCGCCCTAATCATTAATCTTTTTACAGAAAAAATCCTAAATCCACAACTTCCTTCAGACGGGATTTCGACCCCCTACTTCACCCATTTCAAGTCGACCATTCACCCCTACACATATCGACCACCTTTTTCGCCTTGAAATAATTTTCTTATCTAAAAATTGTCTTCCTCCACTTACTTTAGCTTAATTTTAAGACCTTATCGAAAATCTCAGCTAACAATTAATCCCAAATTATTTCATTTATTTTAAAAAGAAAAATTCAATATTCGATCTAAAACCAAGTAATATGGAAGAACAAAACTTTGAGTTTGATGTATTTTGATGAAATCTTTAGACTTAAAAGTATACTCCTCTTTAAATTTCGAATTTAAATTTTACAAATGCTAACAATTATTATATTGGATTAGTCTATACAAATTTTTACTTTGACTTAATTAAATCATGTTAGTGGACAGTGAATTTAATCGACTTTAAAACTTAATATCAGGTTCTTTATATAAAAATATTGAAAACAATTGTATTATTCACTAAAGTCTTTATAGATTAACTCATCACATAAATTATTAGTATCTAAAGGATTCAAACCTAAAATTTAAAGAAAAAGCACATTCCTAAATCTCAAACTTTTACCACCAAACCAACACCTAAATCTCTAGATTATACCATTTATTAGTTAATTAATACTTCAATTATACGACTTGTAGCCGATTAGTCTCTGAATTATATCATTTTTTTGTGAAACCACCTCTACAATTTAAAAGAAGGATTAAGACACTAAGTTGACCAACATCATTTAAAACTAAATTTTACTTATTTAGTTATTCGCATCGAAACTTCATAATTCTAGGAGGAATTGGAATTTTTTATTTTATTCGCAAATTTCAGAGGTGTGAAGGTCCGAACTCCACAATCCTAGAGGGAATTGATGATTTAATCTTCTAGATTATCTTCCTATTGCTAACATATGAATTAGACTGGCCAGAAATCAATTTAAAAACTGCTGTAAATGATTTTAATAAAATAAATACATGTGACTAAATTTCAGCCTCGTATTCCTAATGAAGAACGATGATATATTACCACTGAAATCAATTATAAACAAATATCAGAGGCTACTTGAACTTCTTTGAAACTTAAGTAACTAAGGAAGGGTGCGTTTTCACATATTTTGCAAGAGTAGAATCCAGCTTCTCTCCGATATAAGTTATCCATGCCTGTAAGTATTTCAATAGTTATGCTAATATATTGAAATCCTCTGTCAATTTAACATGTTTATATAATTAAAATATCTTGACAAATTCAGATAGATCTCTGAAAAAATATGAAAGATGAAATGTACCTGATCAGAAGTAGTGAAACCACGTATTGTGTCACCCCCAATAATTACAATTCCTTTATCTCCAAGTGGTTGTAAAATTACAGCCTAGCAAATAACAATTGTACCAATAACTTTAGTTATTATACATTACTACAATATACTCCATCTAGACTCACATAAGTAAAAATGACCAATTTTACAGTGGTTAAAATTATTAGTTAACGTCATTTAGTTTTTTTCAATGTGAGAAACAAATACAGTTATATTTCTCAAACTACTCTTTCACTTCATTCAATTTTCTATAAGAACATCAGTTAAAAGCTAGTTTTGCAATAATAGCATTAAAAATAATGAAGTTAGTTGGAATTTGTTTATACTCAAGACTAAATATAACTTATTTTTTAAGTATATGTGAGTTCGGAAGGAGTCTTCAACAAAATCATAGGATGCAAAGAAGGGAAAGAGAGGGCAAGGAAGAATGTTTCTCTAGTTTGTTTGTTTTTTCATAATACAAATCTTCTTGATTAAAGGGAATATTGTCCATAAAAGGCTTTAAAGTGAGTCATCTTGGTGACATTGCTGAACCATAATTTTGCCTAGCATAACCAATCCAGCAATTGCTTTTGATTAGTACTTGTTACTGTATATAGCGCAGACAACCCACTCAGCTAACCACCTCTTTAAGGTTGTTTGTTTGTGAGTAGATAATGAACTTCAATTAGGTACTCGCCATAAAAAATAATTTCTTCCATGATTCCCTAATATGGTCTCTCCGACAAAATAGATGAAAAGAAACCATGTAATTAAAAGATTTAGATCCTCTCCTGCCCTTTTCATTCTGCCGTGTCTCATGCTCCATTTCTGGTCATTGGATTTTATTTAAGGGTTTGATGACTCTTGTTTTACATCATATTTTTTTATTTCTTTCTTTCTCCACCCTTAGATTAGAGCAGAATAGGACAGCATGAGACAATAAATTGGAGAGGCCTATAAAATAGGCATATTTGGCTAACCAATCAACTGCCGCCCAAATAGAGTATAGACCTTTTGCCTATTCTAATATAACCCTCTTATAAAATGGGGCCACGTGGAATTGTCTCCATTAATTGCCATCAATTATTTTTCATACACCAACTTATTTTGGGCCCATTCCGATAGTGCTACTCGGAAATGCTTATGGGTTACTTCCTTGCAGAGGTATATTTTCACGGACCATACTGAGGACCCGAACCATGCTGAAGAGGAAATGACATGGGGGAAGAGATTCCCCAAATCAGGTCCAATCGTAACAGGATTAGGCCCAAATGGTTGAGAGGCCATGAGGTGCCTAAGAGGCTCAAACGAGTGCACTATAATATAAGGCCCATTCTCATGTGACCTAGCTTATAAGAAAGATCTAGAATATCTATCCCTTTTCTATCCTTAGGATTATGTTGTAGAGGACAATTGCTAAATGTATGAATCATCATTGACAGCTATAGTAGTACTAGCTAGAGTACTATAAATGTAAGAAAGGGAATATGGAATAGTACATGAGAATTATCAATAAAAAATATAGATTTGTTTAGTAGGAGTCACCCTCGAAGGAGAACAAACTTTTATGCTCTTGATATTATGCACTGAAAGTTCATCCTATGATAATCTTAAACAGGCTATGACTGAGGCCTCGGTGTTTTAGCTTTACATAACTTTAATAATGAGTATATACTGGATACTGGCGCCTCTGGGCTTTAGCATGAGGGCAGTTCTCTTTTAACAAGAACACCAAATTTGCTATTATAGTAAGAAATTTTGCCCCAAAATACTTACAGCTTCAACATATCTGACGGAGCTTTGAACTATTTCTGCAGTCAAGAAGTGGATAACTTACCTCCTTGGCTGCAAATTAACCATTCACACTGATCAAAGAAGCTTAGGGAACTCATGACTAGGGTGATCCGAACCTCAGAGCAACAATTCAATTTGGCTAAGTCATGGTTGTCAAACTCGAGGGTAGACTCACGCATAGAATCGTTTTTTGATAGACTCGAATAAACTCAGGTAAACTCGCACAAACTCATATAGACTTGCGAGTCTATGGCGAGTTTACGAGTTTATAAATTTTTTTTATTTTATTTTATTTTTTATATAAAAAAACAAAAAAAAAAGGCCCATATTTCCCAAAAGATTTTGTTTTTTTGTTTTTTTGTTTTTTTATAATAAAAAACCCGTATTTTTTTTTTGCTTATATGGGAATTATAAAGTATCTCTTCTAGTCTCTTGTTTCAACTTCATAGACCCTTACATGCCATACATATTATCTTAATCCGCAGTTTCAATATGAAGATAATTTTAAAGACGAGGATGCTGAAATTAAAAATGAGTTGTTCAGTTGTTTAAATAGGATGGTAAATGATGTTGTTGAGTACAACAAAATTCTTAAGAAAATGATTAACTTTCATTATGCTAGAAGCATATTTGGTTGTGAAGTTGCAAAGAAATCTAGGAAGAATATGTTAATGGCTGAATGGTGGAATTTCTATGGAGATATGACTCTAGAATTAAAAAAGGTTTGCATTTCGTGTTCTAAGCTTAACTTGCAGTACATCTAGTTGTGAACGAAATTGGAGTTCCTTTTAAATGATAATGAATTATTATTTGTTTGTTTACAGACTTGATTGTTATTTGTTTAGAAACATTGAGTTGAATTATTATTTATTTTGTAGGTTCAATCAAAGAGAATAAATAGATTGCATCCAGAAAGATTAATAGCTTAGTTTATGTAATGTACAATATGAAGTTGAAAAGTAGAAAAGAAGAAACAAAAAGTGTTGTTTTTTCAGTTGAAGATATTCATTCAGATGATGAATGGGTGATTGAATATCCTAATGAAGAAAATGTGCAAACTGAAGTTAAAATTAAACAAGATGATGTTATTGTTAACAATGTTGTGGAAGTTTATGTTGTTGTTACTAATATTATGCAAAGTGGTGGTGGTGGCAATGTTGAATTAGGTGGAAGTGAAACTTCAAGCAATCCAATTTTAGTTAATGATGAAGAATGCGTTTTACCAGGGACAAAGTTTGGTGATGATACTCAAGATACCGATGAATATGATGATGATGATGATTTCACTAGATATTTAGATGTTTAAAGCCATTAACATATATGTTTATGATTTTCTTTGTTTTATGTAGTGGCCAATTAAGCAGAAATTAGTACTTTAAGTCTTAACTATATACTTTGCTATTTTGTTTATTTTATTATCGAGTTTTTTTGTTAATAAATTTGTTATGGAGTGTGGAATTTAAATTTTGATGTTATTTGGCGTTCTATTATATATATTTGTGTCATATATGAGGCATTTACAAGTTTAAAAATATGTGTGTGTCCTGTATGTGTCACTTATAGGTTTTTGAAAGTATTTTTTTTGTTTTCCATATACTCGTACGAGTTCGCGAGTCGAGTCTGCGAGTTGAGTCTATGAACCCTTTACAAGTCTAAGTAGACTGGCGAGTTTGACAATCTTGGGCTAAACTCCTCAAGTATTGTCATGAGTTATGTTAGTTCCATGGTTCTATGGTTAGCTAAATTTTGGCTAAGCATGGTTCTAAGTATGATTTTATGTTGGTATTGAGTAAGATGATGCAACATCTTTATCAACTGTCATAATAGGTTTTGGTGTTATGAGTTTTACTAGATGTCACAAAAGATGTTGTGACATCCTGAGACTGATGCAGAAGGCGCACTACTTTTGGATATCCTTGAAGATTTGATTTGAAGATATGAGTATCTTGAATATTCTGTACTCATTATAGGTGCAGGCCAATCAAGGATTTTGTTAGAAACAGATGCAGATTTGATTGGTTACTAAAAAGGATCGATTGAGACATTTTTGGGATACTATTTATGAAGATTGTTTATGTTTTTGAGGAGAATATTCTGCAGAGATTTTTCAGCTGAAGATTGGAGTTGATTGAAGAATCCCAGTCAGTCCAAGCCCAACTGCAGAAGTTTTTATTGTAAAACCTTGTGAAAATTAAGGGTTTAGGGTTTGATTTTTCCTTAGGTTCTCGATTTGTTTTTGTACGTCCTCATGTATCTCTGATAGATTTGAGTTGACTGATTGTTGTTTGTTCATCAAGCTATTGTTCTCCTTGAAGCTGTGAAGCAAGAGTTGAGTATTGTTCTTGGAGGAAGCTTTTAAGCAACTCCTAGTATTTGATTGGGAAGTGTGTTCTTCCTATTTTTATCTTCAGGTTTTTGTGACTGTACTTGGTTAGAGACTGGGGATTGGGGTAGGTCTATTTTATCATTGCGGTGATTGGAAGTGGGATGTCGATTTCTTAGACTTAAGGAGGACCTAAGTAGAAGTAGCATTGGTTAGGGATTAGGCGCGAAGTTGTAAACTTGGAACTAGCTTAGCTTCAAACTAATACTGCTTATAGTGGACTTCCTTCCTGGCTTAGTAGCCCCCAGAGTAAGTGAGTTAGCACTGAACTGGATTAACATATCTGATGTTCTTTCTTTTTCTGCAAGTTATAATTCTGTTGTGTTATTGTTTGTTGTTCTGTCAGCAAATGTCATAACATCATTTGTGACATTACGTGTTGTTGAGACATCAGTTTTGACTTTTGTTTGTGTGCATGCCAAAATTTCAAGTTATGACATTATTTAAAAACTGGGCCCTCAAAACTATGTAGAAGATGCATTTCTCGTATAAAAGTGGTTGAACCACAATTAATGGCAATCACAGTCCCTCACCTTGAGTTTTTGAAGATGTGGGAATGACCAAGTAAATGACAACAAGTCTCCACGTGGATATCGCGAGAGGAGGGAGTGAATGCTTGTGATGTGTGGATAATGGATAACCTAGTCAATCAACATGCGACGCTGATGTGCTATGGGTAGCCACAGTGACCTACATGAAACCAAGACTGGCATCACTTTCACTTCCAATCAGCTTACCAAAATTTCCACCCTGAGGACAAGGTTTTGGTGGAACATGTCAATATTCTTATAGAAGATGAATTTGAAAAAAGTTTCTCAAGTCCCACGTTGTAAGAAAAAATAAGTGTGTTTGTGTGCTAGTTGAAAAAACTTCTTAGTCCCGCATAGCTTAGATTAGAGATCTTAGCTAGCTTACTTCATTATATAAGAAAATCACTTGTTTCATTCCAAAACACACAAAAAAAAAACTTCTATTGAGTTTTTCTTCCTCACTCTCATAACTGAGTAAATCGCAAGAGGAGAGAGTGAAAGCTTGTGATGTGTTGATATTGGATAACCTAGTCAATCAACTTGCAATGTTGATGTGCTACGAGTAGCCACAGTGATCTACATGACACCAAGACTGGCATTACTTTCACTTCCAATCAGCTTACGAAATTTCCTCCATGAGGACAAGGTTTTGATGGATGTCATGGTCCATACTGAGGACCTAGACCACGCTGAAGAGGAAGAAATGTCACAGGATTAGGCCTAAATGATTGAGAGCCTATGAGGTGCCTAAGAGTCTCAAAGTCAAATGAGTCACTCTAAGGGCTCATAAGCCATTTTCATGTAACCTAGCCTATAAGAAAGATCTAGAACATCTATCCCTTTTGTATCCTTAGGATTCCGTTCGAAAAGACGATAGCTAAGTGTATGAATCATCACTGACAACTATAATAGTACTAGCTAGAGTAATACATATCTAAGAAAGGGAATATGGAAATAATACATGAGAATTATCGAAGAACTTCTTTATTTGTTTAGGAGAAGCTCCCCTCGAAGGAGAACAAACTTTTCTGCTCTTTAATTTGTGCTTTGCAAATTCTTTACATATATTGCCCCTAACCCCTTGCTAGAAGGGTCTATCTCAAATCTCAACCAAAAATGTTGAGAAAATCCAGGACTTCTGAGACTGCAGCTTTCTGTTTCTCACAATGTTGTTTGGGCCTTCTTGTCTCACACATAACAGTCTTTAAGAAGTTGAGTTGGTAGTTTGGTTATCTTGATATATCCCGTCATGAAATGTCTTACATAGCTTGCCAATTCATGGAATATCTTAACCCCCTCACATCTCTTGTTTCAGGCCACAGACACATGGTGTTTAGTTTATTAGGACCAGCCATAATTCCCTGGCAGAAACCCTGTGCCCCAATCCAAGAGTTTACTTGCTTTCATACGGGTCAAAAAAAATGAGTCTACTACCTACACATTTGACTCAGACCTATAGTCAAAAGTTCAAAACAGTTTCTTCATTCACTTGTCCCTAAAATCTACCTACACTCCACCCGTGTTTCACTCTTTCTAAACAAAAATTTGTGCTACATACAAGTTTTGAATATAGACCAAAAGAACTAGTTAAAGCACAAGGTATTGATGAAGTGCATATTAATGTGTCTGCTATTTGAACCAGTTTAACACAGGCAAACACAATACCTGGGTATTTGACGGCAGAAATGGTAGCTCAGACTTCCCAGGATAAAGAGATAGATTAGCCAAGTAACTCTCTGAAAATGTATAAAAAATATTCAAAACATTTCATTTAATACTGGAGCACACCTCAATGGAAAGTACTGAACTAGTGGGCACTAGAGTAGAGGCAGTTTTGAATATGACTCATGGTTGACAATATACTGTCGGAAACTTACGAGTTCCAGATTTCACAACACCCTGGTACACTGATCCTTGCATCAATTTATCGGTGTCCACACTTACAACCTCACCATTCCCAGGCAAAGACTCTGCAGCAAAACCAAATTGAAGCACACAACTGCTCTCATAAACAATAACAAGTGATCGGCAGCAGGTGACATCTGACAGAGATTCCCACACCCTAATAATAGTTTATAAAAGATACTTTACTGTCAACAAACAAGGGAAAAGTTAACTATTTAAGGCAATAGCTTCCATATTACTGGCTGAGATCACAGCACATGAATTTTCCCTATCATATAAGATAAGTGATAACGTGTCGCTTTCTTTTCACACCATTCATATCTAATTTATTTACATCACAGTAGTTAAGACAATCATAAATATGAAGCATCCAAGCCCCAAAGCATCCATTCTTTTACTTCACTTATTTAGATTTGATGATTTATAACAATGATAGAAAGCCATATTAATTATCTAAATTTTCAATCATTAAGTTTTATATAGAATTAGAAAGTTCTTGACCAAGGGATGAGGGAAAAAGCCAATTAGCTAACAAGTGGAAATAAAGAGCATTACCAAAGCAGCTCAGTAAGTGCAACATCGGGGAGGGCAGCGCACAGCTTCTTGCATTCAGCTCCCTGAGGATTTACCTGGACAGAAACAAGCCTATTATCGGCATCTTAAAGTCAGGTTATTTTGGAAAAACAATATCTTCTCGAAAAAGCATTAAATTAGGGTCTGATTTAAGAAAGTTTGGGTCCTTTTTAGTTTGAGAAATAGTTTTTGGGTTAAAACAACTTTTGATGCCAACATTTGTTTCTACACTTACAAACTAAAGATTTGGGGCCACTAAAATATTTTTTGGGGATTGAAGTTGCTCAATCCAAGAGTGGTGTGGCTATTACGCAACGAAAATATGCTCTTGATATACTTGAGGAAAATGGCTTGCTTGATTGCCGACCTAGTGACACTCCTATGGATCCTAACGTCAAGCTACTACCAGGTCAAGGGGAGCCACTGAAAGATCCTGGTAGATATCGATGTCTAGTTGGCAAACTTAATTACCTTACAATGACTAGACCAGACATTAAATTTGTTGTCAGTGTGGTTAGCCAATTTCTAAATGCTCCATGTGATGACCATTGGAAAGCTCGTGAATATTTGTCTGTCTCTTTTCAATCTTTTTTGGCTTCACAGGGAATCCTCCATCAGACCTCGTGTGCTCATACTCCTCAACAAAACAGTGTTGCTGAGAGAAAGAATCAACACTTAGTTGAAACAACCCATACCATGCTCCTTCACAGTTTGGTACCCACATTAAAATTTTGCAAAGTGATAACGCTCTAATACCATATAGAATTCTGTAAATTCTGTGTGTCTTAAGGGAGATCACACTACTTGTATTTATACTAGTGTTACAATAAATACATTGAAGTTTAATGAATAAGTACTAACCTAGTTAAAGAATAAGCACTAACCTAATTAATGAATAAGCATTAATCTAGGAAGTTGTTTAGTCTAGGAATACTATCAATCACTAGAATATCTACAATTATAATTAATTCTAACACTACTTATCAATCATGTTGTTTACAATTTATTTTCTACTTCCGAAAATATGTACGATGGAAAAAAAACTCTTTATGAAATTAATAATTATACATGGACATTATAACAGTGTTTTACAAAGACGGACATTGATATAGCTTGAAATCATGGTTTTAGAAACGTGATTTGCGAGTCTGACTCTCAAACTGATCTGAAGTTTATTCAAGAGGGTGTATCCTCTACTCATCATTATGCACCTCTGGAGGATTAGATCCAATCTCTTACTCATAAAGAGTGAAACCTTGACCTTGTTCACGCCTTACGGAAGGGAATACTAGTGTTGATTATCTTGCTAAATTGGGAGTCTCGTTTGTTCAAGAACTGATAGTGTTCTCTATTTTTCTCTCTCCTTTAGTTAATATTTGCTTAGCATACTCTATGGGAATTCAATTCCCAAGAACTTAATTTCCTGTTGTTTCATCTTTTTCCCATTGATAAAAAACGTACAATCGTATGTCACTATGTGTTACATATTTTTGCTAGTGTTTTGGAAAACAATAATATTCTTAGAATTTGGATTGAGCCTAATTCAACCCTACAAAACTCTTTTATAAGCTGAATATTGCTCTCACATGTAAACAGACTTTCACGCCGTATCTCAAATTTCCAGCCGATACAGGACTCTTAACACACCCCTCGCGCCCAACACTATTGGATTGGCCAAACGGATTTCAGATAGGCTCTCTGATACGATCTTAGAAATTGAGTTTCTCAGTAAAGTCGGTGGATATTTTGCACCAATGTCATGTTTGCCAAAAGAAAAACACAAAACAATCCATAACAACCAGACCTAAAAACAAATTACGAAGCTAAAATAACAATCAGATAGATGAAAATGGAAATGCAAAGGTATGAGGCTCACCACAGCTATAGATTTGGGTTTTATGGAAAGCCATACAAGGCCAGCCAAAATATTAGTGACAGCCAATCCTAAAGTTAAGAGGTCTGCTCTAGATTGGGAACTGCAAAAAAAAAAAAAAAAAAAACTAATTAACAATCATTAACTCACTAATTAACAAAATTAACCTAACAACCTTTTAATTAATCAAGAGAGATTGATGACCTGCCGGCATCGGCGACGGGAGCTATACCGGAGACGGCGCGATTGAAGAGGACGGCAAAGAGAGAGGTAGTTCCAACGTAGATTGGGAGGGGGCGAACGACGTCGTCGTTTTGTGAGGCCCAATCAGCGAGGAAATCGCGTTTGGGCTTTGGGCGTAGGAAACTGTGAACAGTAGAAGAATGAGAACGAGAGGGAGAAGATGAAAGAGTGAATGCAGTTTTAGGTTTTGAAGTGGGGTTTGATTGGGAAATGGGGGTGTGGAGAGTGAAATGGAGACGGAGGGCGGTTCCCGCTTCCATGGGAAATGTGTTGTCAGTGTTTGCACTGGCTTTCCGATTTTGAAGATGAGGGTGATGCGGACAAAAAATGCACCGAAATAATAGTAAATGTTAAGAAAAACTGAATTTTGAATTTTTTTTTAATTAGGTAAAATAGTTTTTTTTCCTGTATCTTTAGTGCTCGGTCCTCAATTTTAAAAACTATCATTTTCATCTCATATCTTGAAACAATGTCACATTAGTTTTTTTTATTAGATCTGATAATCAAAGTCAAAATAAAAGATCACTTAATATATATTTGATGTTGATGTGGTGACATATTCATCCAAAACTCAAATTTGTTGGGTTGTTGATGTTAAGAATGGTTGATGTTAAGAATGATTGTTGAAGGTTTAGGTTGAAGATGAAGAAGTGTGGTTTGAATGTTGTTTAAGGTTTAGGTTGAAGAAGAAATTTTGTTTGAATGATGTTGAATGGAGGTTTGTGTTAAGGAAGAAAAATATAAGTTTTATATAAAAAAATAATATATTCTCTCTCACGTTTTTGCTCTTATTTTCTAATGTTGTTGCCTCCTTATTTGTATCTCATTGTTTGTGTAGATATAAAACATATATATATCTCTTTATGAATGGTCGATTTGGAACTTTTAGATATGTGAGAAAGATGAAGATTATGTACAGAACTTAAGGAATCCATAAAATAAATTAGTTTAATTGATTTGGTTGAATGTTCTACATCAACAGAAAATAGACGTCATTACTCACATTTGGATAGAAAGGACCAATGTAATATGTCTTGAAAATTTAAGGAATTTAATTAGTCATTTTTAAAATTGAGGTACCAAAATGAATCATGCCCTAAAAATACAGGACAAAAAAGAACATTCTTCCTATATAATACTACAAAATATATATGATTATATGATATATCAAACTAAGATAAAATATATAGGAAAGTAGGATAGTATCAATTATATGTTTCAAAAAAAAATTGGTATGTATTTACATAAACTAAAGAGAGTATTTATACTACTAGAAATACAATCATTACACTAATGTAATAATTGACATTACTATTTTAAGTTTGACATATTACACATCTATAATAATTGACATTACTATTTAAAGTTTGACATTAAGATAGATAATTCTAAATAATAATAAATAAGGGAAAAAGAGTTATTCTTCAACATAACACATTTAGTTCTTCTTCAAAGATCTTGAAGGTGACGCATTCCAATATTTTGTACGTGCTTCTTGAAAATTGATGTAGGGAGTATCTTTGTTAAGAGATTTATCACATTATCACTCGAACGAATATATTGAATATCAACCTATCTGTTTCTTTCGAGTTCTTGTGTGAATGAGAAGAACTAAAGAGAGATATGCTTGGTTCTATCACTTTTGTTGTAACCTTGTTACATCTGGATTAAAATTCTGGTATTCAGATAACAAATGTCCTAACACATGTAAGACACTGGTCTCTATTTAACATCACACGGACAAGACAAAGCACTCTGATATAATTCATATTAGAATAATATTATATTAGATATTCCAACATCTTATATGACATGTCAATCAATCAAGAAACAAAGTTGAACAACGCAAAATGATAAAAATACAAAGATATGATGACCCAATTTGGTGTATAATAACACCTACTATGGAGGCTATCAAATCAGGAATGAAGTCCATTATCAGCATTATTAGTTCAAAACTAAACTCCCCCTTTACAACTTCTCGCCTAACCCATATCCAATGTAACTTCTACTTAGGTCCTTCCTAAATATGAGAAATCACCATCTCATTTTCTAAATCATCTCGGTGATGTCTAACAATCATAAAGTTCAGTCAAGACTCTTGACTAATAACCACACTTAGATTTGCTTCAAAATCTTATCCAAGAATAATATACAATTCATTACCTAAAGGCTTCTGAAATTGTTCTACCACAATGTATCAAACTGATACAAAGGGTGACTTACAATACAAGAAAGTCTACGACTCTCAAAACCCTAACCCCTTATAATTTATTTACAAAAGTTTTTGCGCTAGAATTAGTTAAAAATATTTAGGTCTAAGTCTTCCTTTTATAATCTTCAGGTTTCCATGAGCTTCTAAACATCAACATATTAGTTGCTGAAAATCTGCAGAATCTTCTGCATAAAAATAGAACTTCAATCATTTGTTTCCTAATTTGTCTCCATAAATAGAAACTGATAAACCTCCTTGAAATCAGCTTGAATCTCCCCAATCTTCAACCTCAGTGCCATATAGGATAGCATAATATTCCCTGAATATTCTGCATCTGTTAAATCTTAAACCAATCCAACAGTCCAGCCCAACACAATCACAATGTCGAATGACTCTGCATATGACATGTTTATTCTACATGTTTCTTCTGAATGATAGAACGTCTTAGTTCAACACTTCTGATTTATTCATCTTAGACACCCCCATAAAATTACTTAATATTTCTAGAGTATTAAGTAATTTAAATTACCTATATCTAATCTGTGACAGACCAAATGTTCTGCTCTTCTGGTTAGGACATCATATACGACATGTTGAAACCGTTGTAAGAACAAAAAGTGTTTTCTACATCTGGCCTTGAGACTTTGATGATAAATTCACATTTTATCTTAGAGAACAATTGTATACACTAATGGTTTTGTCTAGTGTGTAGTTGCTGCTATAATGTTATGACTCTAGTACAAGGCATGTGACGTCATCAAGTTCTGAACATACACTCTGGTAGAAAACATGTGGTTACATGTTTTGGTAAAGCCAAGGTTCTGAGCTGATCTTCTGCAACGTGTCTTAGGAACGTTAGTACAAGAAGTTCTGATCGTGACTTTATGGTTTAGCTTTGGAGGCCTTCTAAAGATTTACTTTTGTGTTAGAAGTTCTGAATATTATGAAGAACAAGATTCTATTGAACAAGTTCTGATGATCTGAAGAAAAGGAAGTTCTTACAACCAAGTGCTGAAGACTCTGAAGAACAAGGTTCTATGTGACAAGTTCTGAAGACTCTAAGACTTAGGTTTTAAGGCTAATAAGAAAGATTCTTCTACAACAAGCTTCAATGTTTAACATTTAAATATCTGAAGCCTCTAAAGATAATAAGAAATTTCAAATGCTTAACGTGTGATGTTATGCAAAAGGTACATAAAGTGTATGTGACCTCTACCCTCTAGGGTGGCGTAAGGACAATCCTTTATACTGTATTGACAACCACTCTCAATGTGACCATTGGGAACAAATAGCTAGATTTACAATTATCTTTCTTTACTTAAAGGATATCTATTTACAAGCTCAATAGAAAAATATTATTCAGAGGAAAGGTGGAAAGCTATCATTGAACAGTGACAGGATACAAAAATATTATTTTATATTGTCTAAACTCTTACACCTTATTCTATCTGTTGGGAACTAACCGTTGGTGCAGGAAAAGTCTACTCTATCCTCACAATGTCTCTCTCTGTCAAGGGCTATAAAAGAAGATCAAAGCTTCAAAGACATTTGTTGGTTAGCGGTTTAACCATTGCCATTGGCCAAGAAGCTTCATCATGTGGAAGAAAAGTAGTGGATTATGAAAATGTTAAAGTTTCAATGCTATACATACTGAAAACCACTAAAGAAGAGAGAAAAAGAAAGAAAGAAGATTTCAACAAGATTTCATTCAACTATCATCATATGCATCTTGGATGAAATAGAAGAAGCAATGAGCCACTATGCCAAAACTACTTTTAGGCAGCACACCTTAGACAACGCTTATGTACCAAAGCTCTGCTATATGTCCCGATAAAATTTTAAATTTTAAAACTATATACATTAGACAACGGTTAAGAAAAAAGTGCTGCCTAAAGTTAAGAAAAAGCAATGCCTAAGCCACACTTTAGGCAGCGCTTTCTGAAAGCGCTGCCTAAGGTCAATTAAAATTGAAATAAAAAAATAATTCTAGAAAGCGCTACCTAAATTCAAAGCGCTAATATAGATCCAACAATAAAAAGCGCTGCCATAGGCCCAAAGTGCTGCTAAAGCCACACTTTAGGCAGCGCTTTCTACTACAAAATTTGTTTTAGGCAGCACACTATAGACAGTGCTTTTTCCCCAAAGTGTTGTTATAGCTTTAAAAAAATTGAGAAAAAAATGTTGCTAAAGGCTTACTTTAGAAAGAGCTGCTTAAGGCCATACATACCCACACTTTAGAAAGTGATTATAGAAAGCGCTGCTAAAGGATGTGTTTAGAAAGCGCTTCATATAAGCGCTGCTATAGGCCATACATCAGAAAACGCTTTTTTTAATGAAAAAGCGTTGTTAAAGGAAATACATCAGAAAGCGCTTCAAAAAGCGCTACCTAAGGTCATTTATTTTTAATTTCTAAATTAAAAATACGAAAACCCTAAAACTCATATTTTTCCCCATATTCTCTCAAAACCTTCTCATTCATCGAAAACTTTCTCTGCAACTCTCGAATCTCTTATAGAAAACTGATATCACCTTCGTGTTACTTCATCATCTCTTCGATCAGCTTCAGACTGCACAACCTTCTCTGCCTCTCCAGCTCTTCAATATTTAACACCTTCTCCTTCGTCGTGGTTCGCAGCATCAAGCTCTCTCTTGTTCACCAAGCTCAACTATTTTCTCTTCCCTTCAACTTATACTCAACTCAATCACTATCCTCATAAATTCCTCTCCACAATCATTAATCGTAAGTCATCCATAACAACTCCCTTCGTTTCTGTTCAACAATAAATTGCATCTTCAACTGTTCTGTTCATTTTGACATTTCGGTAAGTTTTGATTTCGTTTGGTTTGAGTTGTTGTCAAGTTTCTGTGATGAATAGCTATTACAAATTTGAGTTTGAACTGATATGTTGATGGATATGTGAAAATGTTGATTTGATTGCGTCGTCTTTTTAATTCGAAATGATATGATGTTTGATTTTAATCTGAGAAAATGATTCGTTAGCCTTGAATATGCTAATTCTGTTTAATTTGTAAGCTCGTTGGTTTATGTCGATATATGTTAAAATTTTGTGTAATTGTGTTTTCCTGGTTGTGTTAGAGTAAGATGTTAGTCTTGTATTGATACTTTTTTTGAATTTGAACAGGATTGACGAATGTTGCTTTAGTTTGGAGTGTTATGTTGAACCGAAATGTTGAAATCGTTATGTCGGTAACACTTTTTGTAGCGTGAAGATCATCATGTTGGTATTTGGTATTGAAATCGTATATCGAAATTCATGTGGACATTATGTTTTGTTTGTGTTGAATCTGCAAGGTTTTCGATTTTAATGTGTAACGACAATACTGCTCTTGATTTTTATAAAGGCATTACAACTCGGTGATCTTGAGAAACCATATTGTTCTGCCAAGAAATTTGTTGTTAAATGAAGTTTAGTTTTTTCTAATACTTGCGCTAAATGGTGATAGTTATGTTTCGAATATTACCGACTAAGAAATTATAGAATTGGACAGGCCAAACAATTGCTTGGGTTGCACATCAGGTGACTGTTTCCTGTTGGCGTTCTTGTTGAGAGCAATTAGAGCATTTCATATATATTCCTTTACTTTTCTTGCTTGATCCTTCATATCAGTAGTGATTTTGCTTTTACTCGGTCCAAAGAGAAAGAAATCATGCAAATTAAAGATACACTACTAAGTATAATGTTTTGTAAAATAGCGGATAAAGTTGTGTTATAACACCGGCGTAGTAGAATTTTATCAAACCTTTTTCTTTCTTGTTGCCCGCAATTGACAATACTACTTAAAACTTACTTATGTTGTGTGATTAAATCTATTTTGAAATGTACACTATATAATGGGGTATCATTTAAGGGTTTCCACAGAAACAATTGTCACACAATTCTTTATTCTGTTATGTCAAATTTTTGGGGTAGACATTATGAGCATTTCTTTTTCAGATAATTGTTGCAATGCGGACATTATATCAAAAGTGCAAATTGGTGATTGGTCACCTCAATGAATATACTATACTTTATTATGAGTTGAATACTCCTTCGTCAGAAGAGGATCAACCTAAAGAAATTTAATATAAATAGGAAAAATTGGTAGTAAAATTAGAAAGAAAGCATGCAAATCAGAGTTTTCTAGAATAATATAGATTGAAAAATTCACAAACCTGAAGCTCTCTACAACATTTTTGGTAAAGTGAATCGACTACATAGTAATAACTTTGTTTCAAAAATTGAAGCTGCAAAGAGAAAGTAACACAACATTATTAGTAACTATTGTTAATTATTAGTAACTACAAACTAAATACTAAAATAGAGCTTAGAGATTACCCTTTCATAAACTTGCTCTTGCCAGTCTCTCTTTGCGTCTATTTCTACTTCAAGAGCTAGAAAAGGAAAACATTAGCATTCATGGAAACAATATAGAAAACAAATGTAAAGAAGAGAATATTTCTCCTGAGACAGAAGGGTTAGTGATATTTTTTTTACTTTAACAATATTTCGAGTCTGTGCATGAATCCTCTTTAACTCCTCTCTGACGAAACTAACGTACTCATCTTGTAAACAGATTTGGTCATATATTTCCTGAACCAGTTATGGTCATATATTGCACACAGAAGCTTAAAGATGATACCTGGGTTTTAGCAAAAACATTTGACATTTTAAACCTACGGCATGATGGATTATATTACTCTTTATTTTTTGTCTGTATGTTTGCACTTTCTGTATTATTTTATTGTTTTATTTTAAAATATTTACTTATGTTGAACCCTCATAAGGAGGCAAGGCATGAATTTGCGGCAAGGTACAAAAAGCATGAATTTGCAGCAAGGTACAAAAAGCATGAATTTGTGTTATATCGTTTGGTTTCAATGATAACTTTGGTTGTAACATTGGTTGCTTTCCCATTTTATGTGTAGTTGCTTCCCGATTTCATCGTCGTTGCTGCATCTCTGATTTCTCTTGTGAAGAGTGAAATTCTGATTGTTCCAAGAATCTTACACTGTGTGGTTCCATAAGTGGCTGACTTCTCTATAGGTAATTAGTTGTTCTTTTGTTATAGTTGCGTGATTAATTATAGTGTTTTTGTTTAGCTTACTTAGTAGTAAAACCATGGATAAAAAATGGATATCTTCCAATCGATTGTCAAAAGAGTACGGGAATAAGGTATTAGAATTTGTTAAGTTTGTTGTTGAACATTCCGAAAACCCCAGTCGAATGAAATGTCCTTGCTTAGGTTGTTGTTATGGGGGTCGGGTTGAGGCAGTTGGGTTGGAATCGCATTTACTGAGGAATGGAATTGATCAAAGTTATACATGTTGGATATTTCATGGTGAGAAAAGTAACAGGAATGTTGAACCGAGGGATAGTACGACATATACTTCATACGACAATGGCACAGATACATACGATTGTGATCGAGTTGAAGATATTGCAGAAGCACTTGAAGAAGATCTTCAGGATTGTCCCAAAATGTTTGAGAGGTTACAGAACCATTGTATAAAATTTTCACTAAATTCACAATACTGTCTGCGGTATTAAAGTTGTACAACTTAAAGGCGGACAATGGATGGTCGGATAAAAGTTTCAGAGTTATTAGTCTTATGAAAGATATCCTTTTGGTGGATAATGTTTTTCCTAATCAAACCTATGAGGCCAAAAAAGTGTTGTGCTCTATTGGCATGAGCTATGATAAGATACATGTTTGTCCAAGTGATTTCATTTTGTTTTGAAATGAATATGAATCGTTAAATGAGTGCCTTAAATGTAGTTTATCTCGATATAATAAAAAATTGTCTCCAGCAAAAGTCTTATGGTATTTTCCTATAATTCTGAGTTTTAGACGCATGTTTCATAGTGAAACCGATGCAAGACACTTGACTTGGCATGCAGATGAAAGAATTATTGATGGAAAGTTTTGACATTCGGAAAATTCACCATAGTGGTCGAAAATTGATAATGATTATCCTGATTTTGGAGGAGAAGCAAGAAACCCTTGCTTGGCATTATCTACTGATGGAATGAACCTGCATGATCTTCAAAGTATATCATATACCACAAGGCCTATAATTATTATGATTTATGACCTACCTTTATGGCTATGTATGAAGTGCAAGTACATGATGTTATCTATGTTAATTTCTGGGCCTAAACAGTCAGGGAATGACAGACGTATACTTGACACCTTTAATCGAAGATTTAAAGATTTTGTGGGAGAACGTTGTGAAGGTTTATGATGGATATAGGAAATAAAGTTTCAATTTGAGGGCGATGTTGTTTGGCACAATTAATTATTTTCCATTATATGGAAATCTATTAGGATATAGCATTAAAGGTCAAAAAGCATGTCCTATTTGTGAAGAAAACACAAATTGGAAGTGTCTGGAATTTTGTCAAAAGAATGTATTTCTCGGTCATCGTAGATTCTTAAATTCTAATCATCACTATTATGGGTGGAGAAAGGAATTTAATGGAAATCCATAATATTTTAGAGCTCCACCTATATTGACAGGTGACCAAATTTTTTAAAAGGTGAAAGATATGAGTACTCAGTCTGACAATCCTTTCGCACATATGCTTATCAAAGGTGGGTGGAAGAAGAGGTCAATTTTTTTTTAATTACCATATTGGAAGTCGTTGTGTGTAAGACATTTTATTGATGTTATACATATTGAAAAAAATGTATTTGAAAGTGTTATTGGTACATTACTCAATATACAAGGAAAGTCTAAGGATGGCCTTAAAGCAAGAAAGGACTTGATACAGATGGGAATAAGAACAAAATTAGGATCTATGAAGAAAGGAAAACAAACATATCTGCCGAATGTTGCTTATACTTTATCTAGAAAGGAGAAAAAATATTTTGTAAGTTTCTAAGTGAAGTTAAAGTTCCAGAAGGTTACTCTTCAGATATTAGAAGACTTGTGTCTATGAAATACCTCAAGTTAAGGAGTTTAAAGACACATGATTGCCATGTTATAATGGAGAATTTTCTACCAACAGGTATATGTTCAATTTTGCCAGAAAAGTAAGAAGCGCCATAACTAAATTGTGTTTTTTTATCAGGTCAATTTATCATAAGGTGATCGATCTTGAGATCTTACCAATATTGCAAAAAGAAATATTTATTACTTTGTGTGAGCTTGAAATATATTTTCCTCCCTCATTTTTTGACATTATGGTACATCTTGTTGTTCATCTTATGAAAGAGACACAATTGTGTGGACCAACTTATATGAGATGGATGTACCCTGTTGAGCGTTATATGAAAATATTAAAAGGGTATGTTAAAACTGAAGTCAACCAGAGGGTTGTATGGTTGAACGATGCATTGTTGAAGAAGCAGTTGAGTTTTATACTGAATATTTGTCCAATATTAAATCCATTGGGCTACCCAAATCTCCTATTTTTGAAAGGAAGGAATGAAAAAATTTAATTGGAAATAAAATTGTGACAGTATCAAGGGTTGAACGGGATCAAGTGCATTTATATGCTCTGCACAATGACAATGAGGTTAAGTTGTATGTTGAAATGGACAAGGATGTACTCTAGGGTTTAAATTCGAATAGAAATGAAAATTGGACAGTACAAGAGCATACTCAAAGTTTTATACAATGGTTCAAGGACCATATTTATTCAAAGTTTGATTTAGATCCCACTTCAATAATAAAAAGGTTAAGATCTTTAGCATATGGTCCGAGTTTGCACGTGTTTTCTTATAGTGCATACGTAATTAATGGATACACATTTTATAACAAAGAACAAGATGATAAAAATACTATATAAAATCGTGGTATCACAGTGGTAGCTGAAGCAATGCACATTTCAAGTATGAAGGACTTAAACCCCAAATATGCAAATTTGTCATATTTTGGGGTTATCGAGCACATTTAGATGTTTGATTATGAGAAGTTTTAGATTCTTATCTTTGGTTGCAAGTGGGTACATAATAGTGGCCTACGAATGGATAAGTCGAGATTTTTACAAGTGGATCTTAATAGGGTGGGGTACAAAGATGAGTCTTTTATTATAGTCTCTCAAGCTAAAAAAGTGTTCTATGTCACTGATCCGACAAGTACGAAATGGTCTATAGTGCTTTTACCTAAAAAAGTGATTGATGATAACAATGTAAATCAAAGTGATATTAATGTTGAGAATGAGTCATATGTTAGAGGGAATGAGTCGTATATACAAAATGATCAAGATGAGAATATTATAGCGGATGAATCATATATTAGAAATAATCATAATGAGGGAATTTGGATTAATCCATCCGTCCGAGTTGTTAAGAGCCAAGTAATTCATATTCCAAACAAGAAAAGAAAGTGATATTAGTGAAAAAGGTACTAGTAAAATATTATATGTTCTGTCATTCAATAAAATTGTTATATTGTGTTTATGTTTTTATATTTTGTTTATTTTTTTATATTGTGTGTATTCATTCAATGCTACTTAAATTTTATATGTTTTTTATGTTTTTATTTAATATTACATGTCAAATGGCTAGTAACGAGGAAAAATCACACGATGCTTCTAATAATGATAAAAATGTATCAATTCATTATGTAGAGAATGATATTAGATGAGGAATAACTATTATGAAGTCAATCATTCGTGCAAGAGATAAAGGTTTCAAATTTGGCGTACATTGGAATGAAGACAAACAACTAATTGAGCCTAACAGTTCAATGTTGATAAGTTACATTAGTTCCCTTGTGAGGAGATAAGTTCCAAGCACCTGTGATGATTGGAGAAATCGAGAGTTGAAACCCGCTAAAGAAAAAATATGGAGTGATATACAAGTACCATATATGATGTCATTTGTTTTTGTTGACAATTATGTCTTTAAACTACTAACGCATTCTATATATGTTTTTTCATAGAGGTATTTTAACATTGATGATGATCGAAAATCATATTGTCTTCAATTGACCGAAAAAAGACTCAGAGGGTTTCGATCTTTTTTAACAAACAAGTTTATCAGGGATCCGATAATAATTTTATCGATGTAGAACTTCCAAAGACGTGTGTAGGCTTGATTTCACCTAAAGAATTGGAAACCTTTAAAGGCAAAGGAAGAACCTCAGATTTTCAGGATGTGAGTGTCGTAAATTACCAACGAGCATCAAGTCCTCTCTATCCATACAAAAAAGGGCGTATGAGATATGCACACTTACAACAAATAATGGTAAGTATATATAAATGTTATGATATACTTGTTCATAATGTGTTACAATTGATCTTATTATTTCTCTTAATGTGTAGTTAGAAGAGGAAAAAAGTCAAGAAACATCTCTTCTGGAACATGTTCTGTGGAAGGCTCCTCGTGTGGATAAGGATGGAGTTGTTAAGGAAGATGTGCTTCAAATTTTTGAGCAATGTGTAAGTATATTAGTATTCCTTTAATTAAATCAAAAGTTTATTAACGTAAAGAATTTATGAGTTTTGATCACGACTAATTCATTTTGGCATGTATATGAATTTCAGGAGAATCTATCTCAATCTTTAACTCAAGTTGAAGACCACAATTGCAGGAGCATACTTAGTCGAGTATTAAATGTTCTTGAGTATACCGGTCGTGTGAGGGGTAAGGTATACCCAGGAACATTTAATACTCAACTAGGTATGATCCTGCAATCGTGGTCTTCGTCTTTAGTTAAAGATAGATTCTCCTGAAATTCATACGCATATCGAAATGAATTAGTGGTGATTAAAACTCATAAAATATTTATGTTAATAGACTTTTGATTTAATTAAAGTAATACTGATATACTTACACATTGCTCATAATTCTGAAGCACATCTTCCTTAACAACTCCATCCTTACCCACACAAGGAGCCTTCCACAGAACATGTTCCGAAAGGGATGTTTCTTGACTTTTTTCCTCTTCTAACTACACATTAAGAGAAATAATAAGATCAATTGTAACACATGATGAACATGTATATCATAGCATTTATATATACTTACCATTCTTTGTTGTATGCGTGCATATCCCATACGCCTTTTTTTGTATGGATACAGGGGACTTGATGCTCGTTGGCGATTTACGACACTCACATCCTGAAAATATGAGATTATTCATTTTCCTTTAAAGGTTTCCAATTCTTTAGGTGAAATCAAGCCTGCATACGTCTTTGGAAGTTCTGCATCGATAAAATTGTTATCAGCATCCCTAAGAAACTTGTTTGTTAAAAAAGATCGAAATCCTCTGAGTCTTTTTTCAGCCAATTGAAGACAATATGATTTTCGATCATCGTCAATGTTAAAATACCTATATGAAAAAACATACATAGAGTACGTTAGTAGTTTAAAGACATAATCGTCAACAAAAGCAAATGACATCACATATGGTACCTGTATATCACTCCATATTTTTTCTTTTGTGGATTTCGACTCTCGAATTCTCCAATCATCACAAGTGATTGGAACTTCTCTCCTTAGAAGGAAACCAATGTAACTTGTCAACATTGAACCGTTAGGCTCAATTAGTTGTTTGTCTTCATTCTAATGTACGTCAAATTTGAAACCTTTATCTCTTGCATGAATGATGACTTCATAATAGTTATTCCTCGTTTAATATCATTCTCTACACCATGAACTGATTCATTTCTATCATTATTAGAAGCATCATGTGATTTTTCCTCGTTACTAGCCATTTGACCTATAATATTAAATAAAAACATAAACACCATATAAAATTCAAGTAGCATTGAATGAATAAACATAATATAAAAACATAAACACAATATAACAATTTTATTGAGTGATAGAACATATAACATTTTACTAGTACCTTTTTCACTAACATCTCTTTATTTTCTTGGTTGGAATATGAATTACTTGGCTTTTAACAACTCATACGGATGGATTGATCCAAATTCCCTCATTATGATCATTTCTAATATATGATTAATCCACTATAATATTCTCATCTTCATCATTTTGTATATACGACTCATTCCCTCTAACATATGACTCATTCTCAATATCAATATCACTTTGTTTTACATTGTTATCATCAATCACTTTGTTAGATAAAAGCACTATAGACCATTTCGTACTTGTCGGATCAGTGACATAGAATACATGTTTAGCTTGAGAGGCTAGAATAAAAGGCTCATCTTTGTACCCCCCACCCTATTAAGATCCACTTGTAAAAATCCCGACTTATCCATTCATATGCCACTATTATGTATCCACTTGCAACCAATGATAGGAATATAAAACTTCTCATAATCAAACACCCAAATGTGCTCGATAATCCCAAAATATGACAAATTTACATACTCGGGGTTTAAGTCCTTCATACTTGAAATGTGCATTGCTTCAGCTACCACTGTGACACCACTATTTTGTATAGTACTTTTATCATCTTGTTCTTTGGTATAAAATGTGTATCCACTTTTGCGTACGCGCTATAAGAAAACACATGCAAACTTGGACCATATGTTAAACATCTCAATCTTTCTGTTATTAAAGCGGGATCTATCAAACTTTGAATAAATATGATCCTTGAACCATTGTATAAAACTTTAATTGTGCTCTCGTACTATCTAATTTTTATTTCTATTCGGATTTAAACCCCGGAGTACATCCTTGTGCATTTCAACATACAGCTCAACCTCATTGCTATTGTGCAGAACATATAAATGCACTTGATCCCATTCAACCCTTGATATTGTCACAATTTTATTTCCAATTAAATTGTTTCCTTCCTTCCTTTCAAAAATATGAGATTTGGGTAGTCCAATGGATTGAACATTAGACAAATATTCAACACAAAACTCAACCGCTTCTTTAACAATGTAACGTTCAACCATACAACCCTTTGGCCGACTTCGGTTTTTCACTTACCATTTTAATATTTTTCATATAACGCTTAATAGGGTACATCCATCTCATATAAGTTGGTCCACATTATTGTGTATCTTTCATAAGATGAACAATAAGATGTACCATAATGTCAAAAAATGAGGGAGGAAAATATATTTCAAGCTCACACAAAGTAATAACTATTTCTTTTTGCAATATTGGTAAGATCTCAGGATCGATCACCTTACTACAAATTGATGTGAAGAAAAAACACAATTTAGTTATCGTGCTTCTTACTTTTTCTGGAAAAATTGAATGTATACCTATTGGTAGAAAATGCTCCATTATAACATCGCAATCATGTGTCTTTAAACTGTTTAACTTGAGGTCTTTCAGACACAAGTCTTCTAATATCTTAAGAGTAACCTTCTGGAACTTTAACTTCACTTAGAAACTTACACACTATTTTGTTTCTCCTTTCTAGATAAAGTATAAGAAGCAGGCGGTATATATGTTCATTTTCCTTTCTTCATGGGTCCTAATTCAGTTCTTATTGCCATTTGTATCAAGTCCTTTCTTGCTTTAAGGCCATCCTTAGACTTTCGTTGTATATTGAGTAACGTACCAATAACACTCTCAAATACATTTTTTTTCTCAATATGCATAACATCAAGAAAATGTCTTACATACAACAACATTCAATATGGAAATTCAAAAAAAATTGACCTCTTCTTCCACCCACCTTTGACAAGCGTATGCGTAAAAGGTTTACCAAACTGAGTACTCATATCTTTCACCTTTTCAAAAATTTGGTCACCTGTCAATGTAGGTGGAGCTTGATAAATCGGAAATGTATCGAATATTTGGATCAATTTACATGAATTTTATCCGCATTTTAATTAATTAAATTACTCTTTATTTGTATTATGCTGGTATTTTCTATGTTTTCAGGAATTTGATGTTTGCAAGGCATGTTCGAAGAAAGTCAAGAAAAGTCGAGCTAATCATATTTAAAATCCGCACAAAGAAAGAGAAATTATGCAATTGAGGGGTGTGTGGTAGAATTGGGTGCACTACAAGTAAAAAGCCTTGGAAGAATAAAGAAGAAATAAGCGTTGGGCCCAATCCACCCAAGGGGGGTGTAACAACCGTTACACGTCACCTAACCCAGGTGTTACGACCGTTACACCTTGCCACGCTAGCCCCTCCTCAAAAGCATGAGAGTAACGACTGTTACACTGATTCCTTCAATCCATAGCGGTCGCTACGCAGGAAAATACGGAGGAGAAAATATCTCAACTCCCCGCGCGTCTCCAAGCCTATAAATAGGACCTCAAATCCTCATTTTTGGGGGACATTTTCTTTTCTCTGCTTTTACTGTTACTCTGCCGAATATTTCCCACATTATTTCTTTTTGTTTATTTTACCGATCTGTGGGAGACACCTGAAGTCAGCCAAATATTCTACCATAGTATTTTCAGGTTTAATTTAAGTATTTTATTTATGCCAGGATTGTCAATGTTTAGTTTATTTAAATTGCTTGATGGTAGTTATTTCTGTTGCGCTGTTATTGAATTGTATAACATGCTAGGCTAAATTTATTTATCGGTATGTAAGATCATATAGCCAACGGGGTTTAGCAACACCAATTGATCAGTTCCTTTTAAAAAAAGAATAATTTTCTGGTTTCAATTACTAGTTCTAAATATTAACTATTTTGTTACGAGAGTAAAATACAGATAGAAGTTAGGATCAATAAAACGAGAGTTTGAGATGATAATTGGACAGTGGTAATTGTGCATCAACTTAAAATACAGCGAGAGCGCTTTTAAGTTGATTAGGTTTTGTTTGTTTCCAAAAACTATTTTTAAACTCTAATTGAAACAGCGAGAGCACTCACTTAGGTTTGATCGTAGGATCTGAATCAATAAACACGAGAGTGTGAGAAGAGGGTTTTCAAACAAATACTTCCTACTGAAAACTATTTTGTTAATTCGAGTTAGGTCAATGAGTTGCTAAATCCCCAAAGTCATACCATTACATACCGATATTCTCCCTTGAATCTAAACTAGATTATAATCAGTTAGGTTCCCTAAACCTTCTATTAATTACATCATTAACCTTAGATTTACGTAGTAACCTAAGATAACGGTAGTTCGATATTTAGTCCCTTGGGTTTCGATAATCTTTAAAGCTACACGCAATAGGACTGTATACTTGTGGTCTAGATTCTTTAAGACTCACAAAGTTGCGATCAAGTTTTTGGCGCCGTTGTCGGGGAATAACAAGTCGATATCGTAACTCTTTTAGTTACGCTGTAGAGACTAAGGCATCATTCCCAATTGTATGCCAAGCACTCACTCTAAAGATGAAGGCTTAGTGCTACCAATTTCCGAACCTGAGCGCTCTATTACTAGAAGACGTCGAGTATGAATATCTCGTACAAATCAATCCCCCTCCCAGTCTTCTATCCATGCCGAACCAGTTGAAGAACCAAACATGGGTGATCAGCCACGTCCGCTCAAATCTTATGCTATTCCTTCGCAGGAAGAACCACGTAACATCATTGTTCCTCCTCTGATTGAGGCTAATAACTTTGAACTCAAACCTTCCTTGTTATCTGTTGTACAACAAAACCAATTTTCTGGAGGGTCAATGGACGACCCTAATCTACATTTATCAATGTTTCTGCAATACACAGATACAATTAAAAACAATGGAGTCAGTCAAGAGGCGATAAGACTTCGTCTTTTCCCTTTTTCTCTAAGAGACAGAGCCCGGGCCTGGCTCCAGTCTCTACCAGCTAACTCAGTTACCTCTTGGGATGAGTTGAAGAAAGTCTTTCTTGCAAGATATTTCCCACCAAGCAAGACAACTATGCTAAGATCCCAAATAAGCGATTTTCGACAAAAGGAAAACGAGTCTCTTTTTAACGCTTGGGAAAGATACAAAGACATGCTGGGGCTCTGTCCATATCATGGCCTAGAAGAATGGTTAATCATCCATACCTTGTACAATGGTCTCCTTTATAATACAAGATTAACGATAGACGCCGCCGCAGGTGGCGCACTTATGGATAAATCCTACGCTGCTGCTTATGCTCTCATAGAAAGTATGGCTCAAAACCACTATCAGTGGGAGAGTGAAAGAGGTCAAGCAGACAAAGCTCCCGTAGAGAAAGAACCGACAAAAGGCGGTATGTATGAGATCAG
The DNA here is from genome assembly GCA_948472305.1 of Vicia faba. Lineage (NCBI taxonomy): Eukaryota > Viridiplantae > Streptophyta > Magnoliopsida > Fabales > Fabaceae > Vicia > Vicia faba. Next base: position 766,532,210 of record OX451736.1, read on the forward strand.
CAATCTTGATAGCGTCCATGCTAAGGTAGACGCTCTCGTTCAGAAGATAGATAACTTAATTGCGGTACCTCCAGCCACCGTGGCTGCTATAACTCCAAATTGCAAGATATGCGGAGTACCTGGACATGCTGCTGCTGAATGTCAAATCTTAATAGGAACCCCCCCGACCAAGTACATTATGCTCAAGGAAACCCATACTCGGACACTTACAACCCTGGATGGAAAAATCATCTAAATTTATCATATAAGAACACCAATGCGTTGTATGCGCCTGGCCAAGCACATGCTGTACCACCAGGATATCAAAAAGCACTTGCAGCTGCTCCTAATATGCCTAGGAAGTGTAACCTAGAAATTCTAACGGAAAACTTTATAGCTACCCAAGCTCAAACTAACAAGGAATTTCTAAACCAAAATATTCACACTAGTGAGCAAATCAAACAGTTAGTGAACAAAGTAGATGCGTTTTTGCCACCCATAACAAAATGCTTGAAACCCACATTTCACAAGTGGCCCAACAACAAGCACATAATGTTGCACCTGCTGGTACATTTCCAGGTCAACCTTAACCGAATCCAAAAGGACATGCTCACGCTATTATATTGCAAAGTGGAACTGAATACGATGGACCAATTGATCCTAGAGCTGAAAACCTATCCATGTCCCAAAGTTATAGAAAAACAACCGAGGAGGAAATCAAACCAAAAGAGAAGGAGAAGGTATGTGATGGAGAGACAAAAGAAAAAGAAAAACCTTATGTGCCTCTTCCGCCTTACAAACCACTAATCCCGTATCCTCAAATACTTACTCAATCTAGAAGTGCGGGGCAATTTAATAATTTTTTTGAACTTCTGAAACAATTAAACATCACGATACCATTCACAGAAGCTATCACTCAAATGCCCTCGTACGCTAAGTTTCTCAAAGAAATCTTGTCAAACAAGAAAAAGATAGAGGATAACGAGAGAATTACACTCACTGCTGAGTGTAGCATAATCATTCAGAACAAAATGCCTCAGAAGCTGAAGGATCCCAGAAGTTTCTCTATACCATGTAATATAGGTAAGTATGTCATAGACAAAGCTTTATATGACTTAGGCTCTAGTATCAGCGTTATGCCCCTGTCAATATCCAAAAGGCTTGACATGGGAGAATTAAGACCAACCAAGATGTTAGTACAACTTGCGGATCGCTCTGTCAAATACCCCGTGGGAATTCTAGAAAACATTATGATACGCATAGGTCAATTCTACATCTCTACAGATTTCATCATTATGGACATTAAAGAAGACAACATAACCTCTATAATATTGGGAAGACCATTTTTAGCCACTGTTGGAGCTATTATAGATGTTAAAAGAGGAAATCTAACTTTTGAAGTTGGAGAAGAGAAAGTTGAGTTTATCCTGACACAGTTCCTACAGGCCCCAGTGTAGCGGTAGAAATGTTTAAGACTAAGTCATTGGATTTACTAGACTTATACAGATCAAAATAAAAATCGCCACCGCGCTTTATTATTTCCAAAGGAATGGGAAAGGAGCGAATAACCCAAAAGAGGGGGGAAAGATTCAAGGTAATGGGGGTTGGTTATGAAAAGGGAATATATTAGCACCCTAAACATCTACGGTACTCTGTAGGAACCTCTTTGTAAAATGTGTATATTTTGGCTATAAAATGTTGTAGGTAAAATAGATGGTGGAGGTGAGAAAAGAAGTATTTTTTATGATTTTTGCACCCTCCGCGGTTGCGAACCTTTAGTGCCTATGTACCATCTTTCGTGCAATAGGGGATCAGGGTACACGTAGTTCACCTTTTAAAAAATTTAAAACACAAGTATGTTGGTTAATTTTATGAGATAGACATCATTGTCATTGTCCGTATAGAAAACACACTTACTACCCACAATCATGAGAAAGGAGAATTTGCATCATCTCAAAGTGGAGGATATGGCTTGGATTTTAAAATTAACAATGTCTCACTCAACACCCAAGTGGAAAATATCTCTCTTTACTACATATTGTAGAAGTATAGTTGTTTGCATCACTACAAGGATTGACAAGAGTCAAATCTTTTGAGAAAAGTTTTAAAATAAGAAAGCCAAAGTGGCAAAAATGATTTGAAATGAGATTGATTGACTTTTAGTCTTCTCACAAAAAAATGATGTCAAAATGTTATTAAGTTGATTGAAATTTATTTATGAAAATGTTTTGAAAATGCATGGACATAAGTCCAAGTTTATTATGAAAGTGGTTCAAGTTTAAAAAAAAACAAGAAGAGTTTTCAAAAGGAGGGAGAAGATTTTTGAAATTAAAAATGATAAGAAAGTAAATGCTCAAATGAGCAAAGATGAAAATGGCATGAAATGCAAATGCTAAAAGTAAATAGTGCATAAAAATAAAAGGGGCATATAATAAAAATACAGGATAAAGTCAATGATTAGTGATTAGTGGTTAGTTGGATGATCATCTTGAAACTTGCATTTGGAACTCATTAGAGGATTGGTAGAACCAAAGCCTCCACACAACAAGTTGCATTTGCTTTTTGTCAAGTATATCATCCATTTGGAATCCTCATAAGTACCATTTAATGATCAACGATGTTTAAGTGATCCGCGTTGATCAAAGATGTTGTAGATCCATTAGAGGATTGGTAGAACCAAAGCCTCCACACAATGAATCTCAAGGTTATTGGATCAAAGAGATCAAATTAACATACTTGGGCTTGCAAACATATGTTTGGGCCACGAATGATCATTTATTCGAATCGGGACAAAATTTAGCGCTATGTTAAGCAATCATAAGTGGACTTATATAGAAGTCACACCTATTTTGAGGTCGATCAATAGCAATCTATGCACCATTTGTTTTGAGACATGCTATAGAGATCATACTCCAATAACACTTAGTGCAATAAGAAAGGGATAAGATGAAGAGGGGTAGGAAAGAATATACAAACCATATTTGAATTAAATTTTAATCAAACTATTATTAAAATCATTCATCCATTTTTATGGAGTTAAACTCAACACCATAGATCCAATAAATGTTAATAAAGTTCATGATAAAAAATTCAACCCAAGATCAGCCAGAAAATAATCACAAAATAATATTGCATTTAATATATATATATATAATATATATATATATATATATATATATATATATATATATATATATATATATATATATATATATATATATATATATATATATATATATATATATATATATATATATATATATATATATATATATATATATATATATATATATATATATATATATATATATATATATATATATATATATATATATATATATATATATATATATTAAATAAGGTTTTTAAAATGTTTTAAAATAGAAATAAAAGAGAAAAATATCAACTATATTCAAATTAATCAAGAAATATTAAGTAAGACCATAGAAAAATCAGAAATGGACTCAAATGTTTTTATAAATTTTTTGGTAATTTTTTTAAAGTGAGAAACTATTTTTAAAATTAAAATAAATGAGTAAACTAAACCAAAAATGATAAAAAAAAATAACAAAGTCAAAAATAAAAAATAAATGAGGTCACCAATATTTGTCACAATATCATTGGATCATTCCATAATTTTTTTAGAATTTAAAAATGCATAAAAGTATTTTTAAACATTTAAAACAATTCAAATAAAGTAAAAATTTATAAAAAATATCAAAACACAAAATAAAATTGTAAAAAAATGAAAACCATAAAGAGAAAAATCAAAAATATTTTTCATAATATTTTCAGATTTTTGGAGTAAAAATGGATTTTTTATGATTTTTTGAAGTTTAAAACAATTAAATATAAAAATCAGAAAAGAAAATAAAAACCAAAAAGATGTGGACCAATGGATGAAAGTCAAAACGCGTTAGTAATCAAATCCAAGGGATCTGGCGCATTGTGCATATCATAGTCATTACTGAATAGAGCATATGATAAAATATAAATCAGAAATTTAAAAATACAAATGGCACGCCATCATTGGTTGGAAGATGACACATTGGTCATCTTCAACCTCCAGCTAGTCCCAAAACCAGGTTGCTCAATCTGTAAAATTATAGCACGAGACCTATGCCACTCACTTCGTCTCTTCAAGATGAAGACAACCACACATTCGCGACAAATTTATATAAACTGTAGCTCAAGCAATTTGGAAGAGAATTTTTGAAAAGGGGATTGAAAATTCATGGCCAAAACGTGTTTCCAGATAAAAGCAAGTGTTGCGACTAGAACCAGGGCAATGAGAGCTTCACAATGATGTCAAAGTTTGGAAGAATTGATGGAGAAATTTACCTATTGAAGTTGAGTTGCAGAGCTCTGAAACTGGACTTCTATGGATTAATATAGGTCACGATTATTGAAGGTAATTATATGGTTAGCTTCAGGGAAGATCAATGAAGGTGAATTGATAGCAAAATTGGATTGAAAAAGGATTGAACACTGATTTCGAAGTTGCAGAAAAATGAGTTATGGAGCAAGTTTGGCAGGGTGATTCTGGATGTTCAAGCTTGAGGAAATGAATGAGGGATGTCCCTCTATTTATAGGGAATCAAATGGAATGTTCAAGCGTGAAAAATAATGAAGTTTGGAGGGAAATCGTGTGAAGTTGCAAACAAGAAAAGCGTGACTTCTACTTTGATCAAAACTAATCCAAAACGCGCATTTTGCTATGCTAATCACTTCTGAAAGTTCACTAAACACGTTTAGAAGCAAAAACACGCAGAAAAAAATGTGCTTAGAAGCTAATTCAAGGATTTCAAATCCTGACTTTTGAAGAAACTTCAGTTTCAAGTTACCAATTTCAAATTAATGGCATTCTCAGCTCAAGGGGTCTTAGGGCATGATTATTGATGGTTTAGAAAGATGAGATTACAAGCTTTGCAATGGAAAAAGAATGGAATCAAATTGATGTTTGAGCCGAAAGTTGCAATGAGTCAAAGTTGGGAAAAAGAGGTTGACTTTCCATACTTAGAAATATTTCAAGTTTTTCTTCAAAAGTGACCTATAATGTTTTGCATCTAAGCATGGCCTTCCTCTTGGAATTTGCTCTTGACCAAAAATGATGGCATGGAATATACCTCTTGAATGACATTTTGAGACTTGAACCATTCAAAATCTCCAAAAGTTGAGAGAGTTATGACTTGTTGAAGTTGGAAAAAAAATCATGAAATGACCTATAATCTTTTGTATCTTTAGGGCATCTTCCATCCATTTTCTCACTTTGCACATAAAATAAGGAATAAAGCTCACATCCTCAAGATAATTATTGAAAAAGAGTGGGTTCAAGGTGATAAAAATTGACCAAGTTATGATCATTTGAAGTCACACATGGGAAATTGGGGATTCATCTGGAGGACTTGTAATATTTCTTCATCATCAAGTTTCTTACACATGAAAACTCCTTGAAACTTTTTAAGTGATTCGTTAATAACCCTTTAAAGAGAAGGATGTCTTTGGAATCACTCAAAAATACCAAAATATGACCAAAATATACTTCTTTGAAGTTCAAAACCCTAGCTCCTAGCCACCACTTTTGATTTGTAAATAGAAGTTGTAAAGGATGACAGTTAGAACTCACAGCCACCAAAACCACTTCCATATCTTGAGAATTGAGAGAAACATGCACTTGTGCCCAATGGGAACGATGCCTTGTCCAACCATGACAACTTCTTCAATCAACCCCTTGTACTTTTGAATCAATCTTGATAACTTTGAAATATGGTGAACCAAAATAATCCTTCCCATTCCATTTCCTACAAAACAACTTCAATGGTGAGGTTTGAACTTCTCAAGCTTTATTGACTAGGGCATGGAAATAAACTCATGAACCCATGAATCAACTTGCTAAGCCACACTGCCTTTACCTACATTTTTAACCTGTAAGACAAACTAACATTGCATTTTATTAATTAGAAAGAAAGTCAAAACAAAACATGTATGATCACAAAAGAAAAACAAGTCAAGGTGCTTGGTGATTCCTCAAAGAGCAAAGATAAAGATAGGGAGGAGAACCAAAAGCCCTAATGTGACCTTGTTGTGATTGAATCAATATGGTATGATGAAGGGATCTTAGGGGAAAATTTAGGGTACAACAGCTGCCCTTATTTAAGTTTCTTCTATCCGGAGATACGAAGGTTAAAAATATTCGTGTCGACGCGATGGAAGATACTTAAATTTAAAACAAACCCTATTTTTGGTCCTAATATGCCATGCAATGCTTATGAGTATGAATGCATATGAACAATTTCGAAGGGACCCAAAACACCAATGGGGATGTAGCAAAGGAAATAAGGATTAGAAGAGAAACCCGAACAGGAAAATAAATCACTGGTGAATCAAAAAGACCCGACTCATAGAGACTGGTAAAAGACCAAAGGATACACCAACTTTTACTGAAGGCGAAACTACCGACGTTCACTGAAGGTGGAAAGAGAAAATAATAACAACAACGACGTTCACTGACGGTGAGCTACCAACGTTTATTGAAGGTAGAGAGACAAACATCGATGTTCACTGACGATGAACTACCAACTTTCACTGAAGGTGGCAAAAAGATAACAATCACCAACGTTCACTGAAGGTGATCTACCAACTTTCACTGAAGGTAGTGAGAGAATAACATCAACGTTCACTGACGATGAACTACCAACTTTCACTAAAGGTAGAGAGAAAATATCATAGCACCGACGTTCACTGACGGTGAACTACCAACATTCATTGAAGGTAGCAAAAAGATAACAGTCACCAACATTCACTGATGGTGAACTATCAACGTTTATTGAAGGTAGAAAGAGAATGACATAGCACCAACGTTCACTGATGATGAGCTACCAACTTTCAATGAAGGTAGAGAGAAAATATCATAGCACCGACGTTCACTGACGGTGAACTACCAATGTTCACTGAAGGTAGAAAAAAGATGACAATCACCAACTTTCACTGATGGTGAACTACCAACATTTACTGAAGGTAGTGAGAGAATAACATCGACGTTCACTGACGATGAACTTCAAACTTTCACTGAAGGTAGAGAGAAAATATCATAGCACCTACGTTCACTGACGGTGAACTACTAACATTCATTGAAGGTAGAAAAAAAGATAACAATCACCAATGTTCACTGATGGTGAACTACCAACATTCACTGAAGGTAGCAAAAAGATAACAATCACCAACATTCACTGAAGGTAGAAAAAAGATAACAATCACCAACATTCACTGATGGTGAACTACCAATGTTTACTGAAGGTAGTAAGAGAATAACATCAACGTTCATTGACGATGAACTACCAACTTTCACTGAAGGTAGTAAGAGAAAATATCATAGCACTACCGTTCACTGGCAGTGAACTACCAATGTTCACTGAAGGTAGAAAAAAGATAACAATCACCAACTTTCATTGATGGTGACCTACCAACTTTCACTGAAGGTAGAAGGAAAAAAATATTATAGCACTGCCATTCACTGAAAGTGAACTACCAACGTTCACCGAAGGTAGCAAAAAGATAACAATCGCTAACTTTCACTGATGGTGACCTACCAACTTTCACTGAAGGCAAAAGTAAAGAAATATCATAGCACTGCCGTTCACTGACAGTGAACTACCAACATTCACTGAAGGTAGCAAAAAGATAATGATCACCGACGTTCACTAACAATGAACTACCAACTTTCACTGAAGGTAGTAAGAGAAAATATCATAGCACTGCTGTTCACTGACAGTGAACTACCAACATTCACTGAAGGTAGCAAAAAGATAATGTGATCGGTGGATCTGGAACTGACTGTTTAACGCTGGTTCGCGAAATGTCGCGGAAGCAAGAGTCGCCACCGTCTTTTATTTTCTCCAAATGGAAAGGACAAAAGCACAGAAAAATTCCTTATAGAGATTGCTCTCGGTTCGGGAGGTAGATTATAGAAAGGGAAGGTGTTAGCACCCTTTCTATCCATGGTTATCCATGGGCTCTTAGATACTTGCTCAATGTGTTTTCAAAATTGTTTGCTTGCTTTTCAACTGTGGGTTTAAAAAAGTTTCTTTGAAAAATTTCAGTTCGACTCGTACGTCAGAGTGTTTGAAAAATTTGCTTTTGAAAGCTTTTGAAAATGTGTTGGTGAAAAGATGTTTTGATTTGTTTGAAATTAGAGCAAGTATCCTTGAGAACCTACCTACCCTAAGGAATTCGTCTGTGTAAATGTCCTTTAAAGTAGTGCCATCCCACCATTGAGAGGTAGGTAGCACCACCGTTGGAGGTGTTCGGGTCAATTCGAGTTTTAGGGACGTGGTGATCACCGGAGCAATGGGAAGACACCTTAGAAGCTACCCTCATGCCAGGTTCCCGGATCATGAGGACTTACTAAGACGTCCTCTACTCGACGACCACCTTTTGAAAGGCAACAGTGAGGCGTACCCTAGGGGTGGTGTGTGCGAATTGTGTGTCATGTTTCAGTTATTTGTCTTGTCATGTTTGTGGTGATCTACGCTTGATTTTAATTAGGGCCATTCATTCTTGCATGCTTATTTAACAGTTATAAAGTTTGCGGGAAAATAAATCTACAACTATTACAAATGGCGCGGGTCCACATCGCCAAAATTAAACCGGACCCGATTTAGCGGAAAAATAAATAAAGCGAGTAAATAAAAGTGCGAGAAATTTAAAATTACAGTGCTTTGGGAGAGATACAGAATTGTAATAAATGACATAAAATAAATATGCGCAATTAAATTAAACAATGGGCGTTGGACCCTTTTGCAAAAATATTTAAAGTTAATAAATTAATTAAGGAGGAATTAAAATTGAAGATTTAAAAGGAATGTTTTTGGTATTTTTGTATTTTTTTATTAAATAAGAAAAAGGATTAATTATAATTAAAGTACAATGTCCAAACCCTAATTCTAATATTTTTTTATTTATTATGAAAGAATTAAAATATAATCTACATTAAACCCTAATTTATTTATGTGCAATTTAATTATAAAAAATAAATAAATAAATAATTATTACTGTGAAAAAAAAAGGGAAAAAATTAAAAAAGGAAGAAAAAGTGTTTATTAACCTAATTCTATATTTTTTACATTTTTGTTAAAAAAGAATTAAACTTATAACCTAATTTACTAAATTATTTACATGTTTATTTGAAAATAATCATAATAAAATAAATATTATATTTTTTATATTTTCTGATTTTTGTGTGTTTTTGTGTTTTGTTAAAAATAATTAATTAAATAAACATAATTAAATAAAAGTAATTATTAAAACAAGAATAAAAATAAATAAAAAGATTAGGGAAGGCAAACCAGGGTGGGGTGTAGCCCCAGATTGTGAGGTACAGGCCTGGGAATTCTGGCCCAATTATTTGTGAGTTCGTTGACTTTTCCAGTTCGTATGCCAGCGTGTTGACTTGGTCCTAGCATGTTCTTTGCATCGTGGTCGTTGATCTGGTTGTGTAGGACGCGTGGATGGTCATGCTTTGAGGTCCATGGTATGTCTTGGACATTAGCGCTACACATGATTTTAGATGGAAAAATAATATGAAATTTTATACAGACCTGGGAATCGAACCCAGGTCTTGGACTTGGCAAAGCGACACCTGCACCACTGAAGCACTTTGAATTCTTTTAATATATATTAATCAACAAATATTATAAAAGAAAAAGGTTAGTCCCCTTTGAAATACGCGCGAGATTTTGAATTGGCCTGTCCTCGGATGACACGACATCATCGTCTTCCTCACCCTGTAAAACAAAACACTATGGGAACGGTTTTCGTAGCGTTGCAAAAAGGTGTCTATTGAAAAATAGCGATTAGAGTTATGAGCTTCATAAATTGTTCGCGAGATATGTCTCTTGTTCGTTGGAGCACGCTGATTGCAATGGTAATGATCTTGAGTCCCAATTGTTCCTTGGGTGAGAAACCCCAATTCAAGAACTCTGAAAACCTAAATTTCGATCATGGTGAAATCTCATACACGATGCAAAAATCAAATTGAATATAAAGGTTAGCTTTGGAATATCATGAGGAACAAGAATCAATCAATGAAATGTCATGAAAATGCGTAAAATATAGAATACGATTTTGGAATTTCCATGGAACGTCTTGAGTTCTGTACCCCAATTCCTTGAGCTTTTGTGATTGATATTGATTGGAACACCTTCAGGGATGCTTAAGGATGCTGATAGAACAAAAATTGAAGCTTGAATCGACCTTGAAACTAGTTTTCAGTCCTTGAGTTTTAAGGAGAATTTTCAATGTGCAATAGCTTTTTTGGGCGCAGCTTGGAGTCTTCAGGCATTAGGTTTCTGATCTAGGTTATGTAAGGAAGCAATTAGGTTAAGAAAATTGGATCAAATCCAAGGCAATAATTGTTTTGAGTATTTGATTTGTTAAGGATCTTTTCCAATCTTTTTCTCATGTATTTTGTATCAAATCTGATCAATTAGCACCAAATCTTTCCCTATTAACATGTGCACGAATTATAGAAGCCAAATCATGCATAAAAAGATTTTTTTAGGTTAGGTTTATATTTTTCATGTATTAAAATAATTTAAATGAATTAATATTAATATAAATTCAAATAAATAATTAAAAAATATGAAAATACTTCCCTTTGGGCCTAATGGTCGTGCATAGGCTTGGCATGAAGAAACTTGGAAGAAAAATGGGCCCATTTGCATTTTTAGGTCATTTGAACCATTGTTGACTTTTCAAAATTCCCAAAAATTTCCCAACTTCCACAAGGCATAACTTGCTCAATTTTTAAGCTTTTCACATTTTCTTGGACATTTTGGAAAAGTCTTTGAGTCCTTTAACCAATGCCTTTGGTCCCATGTCATTTTGATTTACCAATCTCAAGTTATGGCCTTTGACTTAAAGTCCCTTTTTGTTGACTTTTGAAAATGACCTATAATGTTGAAATTGATAACTTTTTGTGAGAGCATTTCTTGGACTTGAAGTATGAAGATGAATTGTAGGGAATGTCGTTCTCTTCAAAATGAGCTTTGGATGGAATTTTTCTGATAATCCATGTGAAAGTTATGCCCTGGTCAATTTCAGTTGACTTTTTCAGCTGTCCAAATATAGCAACTTTTGCATCTTTGATGATTTCTGAGCCAAATTTTGAGAATCATGATCAAGCATTGATCAAATGATGTTTGTGGCTTCAAAATGATATTTTGACCAAAAATTTGAACTTTTGACTGTCAAATGACCATTTTGCCCCTACAGTTGACTGTAGTGCAATCTAGGGTTTTGACTGTGCAATTTTGAGCTGAATGCCTTGAAACTTGATGTGAAGATGCTTGACCACATTTATAAGCATATGAGACTTGATTGGGTCTTTGAAAACTTCCTTTTCTTGATCAGGACTCAAACCCTAGTTTTGACTGTATAGGAAGCTGTTGAGCTGCACAACCCTTGGGGAATTTTGTGACCTTGACTTGACAAATCTTGGAGAATATGGGAGGGCAAATTTTGGGGTACAACAGTTGCCCCTGTTCAATCTTCTTAGACCTGAGGATGCAGATTGGCTGACGTGCCTTTCGTAATCCGAGGGTAGAAGATGATTGGACACTAAAGTGCCCAGAAATTTGCGCTCACATAGTAGCAGTGATGATGGGGGAATGGGTTTATAGATGCCATTTGGAGGTTGCTGGATAGGGTGATGGGCTTATAGATGCCATCTGAATGTTGATCGCGTAGGAGATTCCTTCGCTAGAATCTGTATACCTGCAAAAGAACAAATGAATACCTGGCACGTTGCAGGAGTTGATTTTAGATGCTTGGTATAGATATGTCCTGACTGGTTACAGGAGCTGAGTCTGGAGCTTCAAACGCTGATGAATGAACCAGGGATGGTTACTACCTTAGCATGAATGGTAAGAGAACCTCGGGCGACTTTAACTTCAACAACGCTCGCTGAGAAAAATCTTGGGTGTCTTTAACTTCAACAACGCTTGTTGAGCAAAATCTTGGGTGTCTTCTACTGGAATAAGAATCAGGGAGATCTTAGGGTCGATCTGACTGAACCAGAGAGGCCTTTGACTGGGTAGGAATCAGGAAAATCTTAGGGTCGATTTAACTGAACCGGACAAGGTCTTGGGATATCTTCAACTGGATAAGCATCAGGGAGATCTTAGGGTCGATCTGACTGAACCAAGAGAAGGCCTTTGACTGGATAAGCATCAGGAACATCTTAGGGTCGATTTAACTGAACCGGTCTAGGTCTTGAAACATCTTCAACTGGATAAGCATCAGGGAGATCTTAGGGTCGATCTGACTGAACCAAGAGAAAGCCTTTGACTGGATAAGCATCAGGAAAATCTTAGGGTCGATTTAACTGAACCGGTCTAGGTCTTGAAACATCTTCAACTGGATAAGCATCAGGGAGATCTTAGGGTCGATCTGACTGAACCAAGAGAAGGCCTTTGACTGGATAAGCATCAGGAAAATCTTAGGGTCGATTTAACTGAACCGGTCTAGGTCTTGAAATGTGATTGAGACTTTAAACTGCATCTTTCCTGAAAGGTAAAAGTCAGTCATATGCAATGCATGATATGGATCAAGCAATGATGTTCTCAATGTAAAGGAGACTTGTATGATGCAGTGCGTTATGCATGCTATGATGATGTATGTGAAGTTTTATGTATGTTTTCGTCTAGGAAAGTGAATCCTTGACGGGTGCCGGGAAGTTGTATCCTGGGCTGACGTTGAAGAATAGATTTTGCTTCCGCTGGGGATGATAACTGCAAGAATACCGATAGGAGAAGATAACTCCGTTGAGGAATAAACTTGGCAAATGGAAGATTCTGCGGGGAGAAAAATACTCTAGCGACCATGCTGGGGAGTGATACTCTGTGGGGAGAGAGGTATTCTAGCGAATTGTTAGTAATAACTTGCTGAGGATATCTTTGTTGTATTGGAAGTGCTGATAGACTTCGCTGGGGATAAGAAAGAACTGTGTTGACGACGGCCTTTCCGTAGCTTTTGGCTGAGGATAACCCAGTTATATCCTGTTAAGGAGATAACTCTTTAAATCAAGCCGGACGACGTGTTCGTGCTCTGTGAGGGATAAGCTTCCAGAATTTACTGGGGATAAGCTTACTGCTTGGGGATATGGACTCCAACTTTCCTGGGGGAACTGGATTGGACTTTCTGGGGAAGTTTGAACTGTAATTGCTGTAGGTTGAAAGAGGGAACCTATGTAGGGTTGCCTGCTGATGAGCTCGTGTAAAACCGCATCTGAAAATGGAGAAGGAACCTGGGTAGGGTTATTTTGATGATGAGTTCGTGTAAAACTGCGTTCTTGGAAAGGGAGAACCTGTGTAGGGTGTCCGGGTGACGAGTCCATGTAAAACTGCATCTTGAATAGGGGGAACCGGTGTAGGGTTGCTTGGTGAGGTAAAAACTTCTTGATGAACCGGGGTGAGGTTATCTTGAGCTAAATCCATGTAATACTTCTGGAGGAACCGGGGTTAGGTTACCTTGGGGTAAATCCATGTGAGATTTCTTGACGAACCGGGGTAAGGTTACTGGAGACGAGTCCCTGTGAGACTTCTGGGGGAACCGGGGTTAGGTTACCTTGAGATAGATCCGTGTGAGATTTCTTGATGAACCGGGGTAAGGTTACTGGAGACGAGTCCCTGTGAGACTTCTGGGGGAACTGGGGTTAGGTTACCTTGAGATAGATCCGTGTGAGATTTCTTGATGAACCGGGGTAAGGTTGCTTCGGGATAAGTTTGTGTAGAACTTTGATGAACCGGGGTTAGGTCATCTTGAGATAGGTCCATGTAAGACTTCAGGAGGAACCGGGGTTAGGTTACTTGGATAAGTTTGTGTAAAAACTTTGATGAACCGGGGTTAGGTCATCTTGGGATAGGTCCATGTAAGACTTCAGGAGGAACCGGGGTTAGGTTACTTGGATAAGTTTGTGTAAAAACTTTGATGAACCGGGGTTAGGTCATCTTGGGATAGGTCCATGTAAGACTTCAGGAGGAACCGGGGTTAGGTTACTTGGATAAGTTCGTGTAAAAACTTCTTGATGAACCGGGGTTAGGTCATCTTGTGGAGGAGGAGTCTGTGTATGACTTTGTCTGAAGGTTGAGAAGAAACCGGTGTTGGGTTGCATGATTTTGATTAAGTGGATGATTGTCCTGTTTGGTCTCGGACGTTAACCCACGATCTGGAATTTGTAGGGGTAGATGGTAATCATTCTTATATTGATCTTTCCATTGTACTTTGGTTGGCAGGGCGGTTGGATTGCCTGGATAACTCATTACTGCCCCTGCTTCGGAGGTGAGGGACGAGGATACCTGTGTGGGTGGTTGACAAATCTTCGGGTAGACAAGTGACGAGATACCGGAACATAGTCGTACGCTTTAATCCCTAACTTTTGCCTGAACCGCCCTTTCGGGTTTTCAGTCCACCGGGATACCCATTTTTGCCCAAGCCGCCTTTTCAGGTTTTCGACTTGCCGGGTGTACATGTTTTTTCATTTCATCCCTTCATTTTGCCCGAACCCTTTTGGTTCGTCGGGAAGCCCTTATTTTAGCCTAGGTGTGTCAACCTAGCGGGTCTTTGATTGTGCGTAGTATTTTTTCGACTATGTCCATGCTCTCAGAATGTAGGGAGTTGCCCCTGTTGGAAGTATTTTGCCATGCCCCAGGTAATGGGCAATGCTCCTACTGTGCCCCCTGATTGGAGGTACTTCTGTTCACAAGGTGTTCATCGTGCGAATTTCCCTGCCGTTCAAACAAATAGTCATATGCAAACAAGGTTATTTTAAGAATGCAAAAGTCTATGTCTGTCTTGAATTTTGAAAATGCATTTTTTGTAATACAGTGCGATGTCAACTCAATATTTTACAGCAAACCTTTAGGAGTCGGGATACTTTCGTAACAGTATGCTTTCGAACTAACCCATGCTTCAGCTAGGACTTTTAAGGGTTATATCGTGGCTTGGTTCACGGTTTAAGAAACAAAGGATAAAGGCTCAAATTATTTGTACCCACCCGCTCTTCGTGATGTTCTCCAAACCTAAACTCAGTTGATCGTGCGTTAGACCTTGTTTGAGTCTTTGTTCTGATGTTCCAATGATGGTTCAGATGTTGATGATTTCTTTTGAATAGGCAGTCATTTTTGCTTTGGTTGCGAGACCTCTTGCTTGATTTTTGTTATCCCTTTCTTTTTTGACTGAACTGTTTCCTTTTCGGAATTACAGTCAGCGGGATGCCCCGGTTTCATAAGTCCCCTTTGTAGGTTTAGACTTTTTGGGCTTTTCATTTATGAATTTTGATGATGACTGCCTGTCCTTATGATTGTTCGGAACCATCACTGTCTTTTGTTTTTGAAAAACTCATTTAGTGACATTCATTGTGCACTTGGATCGACTGAGAGAACTACCCTGCCCCAGGTTATGATTAAGGGTTTTGATTTTCGAAAATACCAACTCCTACTTCTTTGGCTCTGATGGGTTGACGAGGGATTATCATCCTTATAACTCCAGTGTTTAGGAATTGAAACAATGCCTGTACCTCATCAGCGGGGTCTGTTCAAAAGCATACTGTAAATTGTGGTATTGTTTTCGTCATCCTCCCTCAAGAGGTTTAGAATTTTCAATTAAGAATTGACCATCGCAAAAAATATGAAAGCAGTTTTAAGCATAGTAAACATAATTAATTCAAGACAGACATGTGTAATGCATTCATGAAATAAAAGAGTTTAACACAATAATTGTTTATCTGAACAAGAAAAGGAAAAATACAACTTGAAATCAAATGAACAAAAATTTAGCCATGCTTTGGCAATGGAGCGGTGATCACGTTGGGAGTCTCCGCAGGCTCGAACTCGATCTCTTTGGCATCGATCATGTTCCGAATCTTGTACTTCAGTGCCCAACAGTCCTCAGTATCGTGCCCCGGGCTATCGGAGTGATAAGCGCATCTGGCTTCTGGATTGTAGCTAGGAGAGGAGGTCTTAGGATTGGCAGGAGGGTTGATCACTGCAATCAGGTTCATCTTCAACATATGTTGCAGTGCTTGCGACCATGGCATGTTAATGTTGGTGAATTGCCTTTTAGGCCCGTCCAGCCTTTGCTGGTTTCCCCTCTGTGGTTGGCGGCGTGGTGCAGAATCAGAGATCATGACTGCCCCTGCATGTTGATCACGGCGACCCTTTTGATCGTATGCAGCATTAGATTCCTTCTTTCCCGTGTAAGGCTTTTTATGAATATCAGAAGGTGTGGCCTCTTGAATTTTCCCGCTCTTGATACCAGCTTCAATTCTTTCGCCGGTCAGGATGAGGTCGGTAAATCCAGCAGATGAGTTACCAATGAGGTGGTTGAAGAATGGACCAGACAGGGTCCCCAAGAACATGTCCACAAGTTCACGGTCCGTCAGAGGTGGTTGTACCCTTCCAGCAAGATCCCTCCATTTCTGCGCATATTCTTTAAAACCTTCACTTGATCCTAACGACATACCCTGGAGTTGGGTACGCGTAGGAGCAAGGTCGGCATTATACTGATACTGCTTGTAGAAAGCAGTAGCCAACTCCTCCCAGTTACGAACCTTGGTCCCATCTAGCTGATAGAACCATTCGAGATGAGTCCCTGAAAGACTCTCCTGGAAGAAGTGGATCCACAAGTTTTTGTCCACCGTATATGGTTGAATCTTCCGAACATAGGACCTTAGATGCAGCTTGGGGCAAGACGCCCCATCATACTTAGTAAAGGACGGTGCTTTGAACTTCCGAGGAATAACCACACCAGTTGACAAACCCAGATCTCCGAAATCCAGCCCAGGTACCTGTTGAACCTCCATAGCTTTCATTCTGTCCTCCAGTTGCTTATATCTGTCATTAGCAGGAGGGTACTGCTCTTCATCAAAATCTGTCTCGTTGTCGGAGACCACTGGACTGGGAACCTCTCTCTCATGGTGACTGCTTTCCCTCACAGATGGGGTAGTCCTCTCAGTTTCGACTTGCGGTATATTCCCAGATCTGCGTCTGGGGCTGAACAAGACAGTCCTCTTCTTCTTCTTTTCCTTCTTCAAGAGCAGAGCCTTCAGATCTTGCTGCCCCTGGGTCAAGTTCATGATTAGCCCTTGGAATTGGGCATTCTGAGCCTGGAGGGCCTTGATAGTCTGCTCGGCTGATGATTCAGGATTCATGACGATCGGCTGAAATAAACAGCGAAGAAGGTAAGTAACCTGCAGAGAAAGGGTACCTGTTATGCAATGATATGTATGACATGCATGCACTGATTTCAAGGACCTCGCGGGGTAAACAGAGAAACTTGTTAGAGTTGAAAGCCGGTAACTTGATTGAAGGTACTTCATGTTGTTGAGAGTCCTTCTTCAAGGGTCAAAAGCTCACCATATCCAGTGGGTCATAGCCCCTGACAACCTTGGCTAGAGGAAAATAAATCCTCTCTGCCCTTGGCTAGATGTTTGATTTATCATGACCTGCATCACAAGCCCTTGAGATCCTTGAAATGGGTTAGGATGTATGCAGGATGCATGCAATGGTATGATGTTATGCTATGCATGGGGTAATGTGAGTGAACCCTGTTATGAGTCCTAATTAAGGACTGAAACAAAACCTGCAAGAAACAAGTGTTAGATCACAAGCATGCAGATAGTCCAGTACGAAGGCACACAAGTCACACAAGAGAGAGCCCTTAGGTTTAGGCCAGCATGGGGTCTGGGTAGTACCCTCTTGAAGTTGGTGGGTTCAACCTGTCCTAATCAAAGTAACCGGGTTCTAAGGGTCCCAATATCACTGGATTGCTTTCATTGTTCATCGTTTCGGTTTAGCCACTGAACTGGCGACCGAAATATTCCAGGAAAGCAACCCTCAATTGAGTGTAGTATCGAGTATCAACCAACCTCAGACGGCACCAAAGTCAGTTATCTCACTACCCTAAAGAGGCCAAGATAGTTCAATTAAGGTTCCTAAGGTCTGTTGATGCTTCATGACACCACGCGGAGGCCCCGTACTCTCCTTGACTGAACTCAAGGGTTACCGGTACACACCAAAGTGCCACATCAATGTAGCAGACTGTTTCAACCATGTCGGTATACCCCGCACAGTTCCCTCACAGCCTTGTTGCTACTTTCTAAGAAGGTATCCCCCAGATCCGGGTTAGGATCTATAGAACTCCCAAGACAGTCCCACAATTTAAAGCAAGCAAAGCAATACAATTGAAAACACAGTTATGAACTAACCCTAAGGTACACCTCACTTTAAGTTTAAGTCCCCAGCAGAGTCGCCAGTTCTGTGATCGGTGGATCTGGAACTGACTGTTTAACGCTGGTTCGCGAAATGTCGCGGAAGCAAGAGTCGCCACCGTCTTTTATTTTCTCCAAATGGAAAGGACAAAAGCACAGAAAAATTCCTTATAGAGATTGCTCTCGGTTCGGGAGGTAGATTATAGAAAGGGAAGGTGTTAGCATCCTTTCTATCCATGGTTATCCATGGGCTCTTAGATACTTGCTCAATGTGTTTTCAAAATTGTTTGCTTGCTTTTCAACTGTGGGTTTAAAAAAGTTTCTTTGAAAAATTTCAGTTCGACTCGTACGTCAGAGTGTTTGAAAAATTTGCTTTTGAAAGCTTTTGAAAATGTGTTGGTGAAAAGATGTTTTGATTTGTTTGAAATTAGAGCAAGTATCCTTGAGAACCTACCTACCCTAAGGAATTCGTCTGTGTAAATGTCCTTTAAAGTAGTGCCATCCCACCATTGAGAGGTAGGTAGCACCACCGTTGGAGGTGTTCGGGTCAATTCGAGTTTTAGGGACGTGGTGATCACCGGAGCAATGGGAAGACACCTTAGAAGCTACCCTCATGCCAGGTTCCCGGATCATGAGGACTTACTAAGACGTCCTCTACTCGACGACCACCTTTCGAAAGGCAACAGTGAGGCGTACCCTAGGGGTGGTGTGTGCGAATTGTGTGTCATGTTTCAGTTATTTGTCTTGTCATGTTTGTGGTGATCTACGCTTGATTTTAATTAGGGCCATTCATTCTTGCATGCTTATTTAACAGTTATAAAGTTTGCGGGAAAATAAATCTACAACTATTACAAATGGCGCGGGTCCACATCGCCAAAATTAAACCGGACCCGATTTAGCGGAAAAATAAATAAAGCGAGTAAATAAAAGTGCGAGAAATTTAAAATTACAGTGCTTTGGGAGAGATACAGAATTGTAATAAATGACATAAAATAAATATGCGCAATTAAATTAAACAATGGGCGTTGGACCCTTTTGCAAAAATATTTAAAGTTAATAAATTAATTAAGGAGGAATTAAAATTGAAGATTTAAAAGGAATGTTTTTGGTATTTTTGTATTTTTTTATTAAATAAGAAAAAGGATTAATTATAATTAAAGTACAATGTCCAAACCCTAATTCTAATATTTTTTTATTTATTATGAAAGAATTAAAATATAATCTACATTAAACCCTAATTTATTTATGTGCAATTTAATTATAAAAAATAAATAAATAAATAATTATTACTGTGAAAAAAAAAGGGAAAAAATTAAAAAAGGAAGAAAAAGTGTTTATTAACCTAATTCTATATTTTTTACATTTTTGTTAAAAAAGAATTAAACTTATAACCTAATTTACTAAATTATTTACATGTTTATTTGAAAATAATCATAATAAAATAAATATTATATTTTTTATATTTTCTGATTTTTGTGTGTTTTTGTGTTTTGTTAAAAATAATTAATTAAATAAACATAATTAAATAAAAGTAATTATTAAAACAAGAATAAAAATAAATAAAAAGATTAGGGAAGGCAAACCAGGGTGGGGTGTAGCCCCAGATTGTGAGGTACAGGCCTGGGAATTCTGGCCCAATTATTTGTGAGTTCGTTGACTTTTCCAGTTCGTATGCCAGCGTGTTGACTTGGTCCTAGCATGTTCTTTGCATCGTGGTCGTTGATCTGGTTGTGTAGGACGCGTGGATGGTCATGCTTTGAGGTCCATGGTATGTCTTGGACATTAGCGCTACACATGATTTTAGATGGAAAAATAATATGAAATTTTATACAGACCTGGGAATCGAACCCAGGTCTTGGACTTGGCAAAGCGACACCTGCACCACTGAAGCACTTTGAATTCTTTTAATATATATTAATCAACAAATATTATAAAAGAAAAAGGTTAGTCCCCTTTGAAATACGCGCGAGATTTTGAATTGGCCTGTCCTCGGATGACACGACATCATCGTCTTCCTCACCCTGTAAAACAAAACACTATGGGAACGGTTTTCGTAGCGTTGCAAAAAGGTGTCTATTGAAAAATAGCGATTAGAGTTATGAGCTTCATAAATTGTTCGCGAGATATGTCTCTTGTTCGTTGGAGCACGCTGATTGCAATGGTAATGATCTTGAGTCCCAATTGTTCCTTGGGTGAGAAACCCCAATTCAAGAACTCTGAAAACCTAAATTTCGATCATGGTGAAATCTCATACACGATGCAAAAATCAAATTGAATATAAAGGTTAGCTTTGGAATATCATGAGGAACAAGAATCAATCAATGAAATGTCATGAAAATGCGTAAAATATAGAATACGATTTTGGAATTTCCATGGAACGTCTTGAGTTCTGTACCCCAATTCCTTGAGCTTTTGTGATTGATATTGATTGGAACACCTTCAGGGATGCTTAAGGATGCTGATAGAACAAAAATTGAAGCTTGAATCGACCTTGAAACTAGTTTTCAGTCCTTGAGTTTTAAGGAGAATTTTCAATGTGCAATAGCTTTTTTGGGCGCAGCTTGGAGTCTTCAGGCATTAGGTTTCTGATCTAGGTTATGTAAGGAAGCAATTAGGTTAAGAAAATTGGATCAAATCCAAGGCAATAATTGTTTTGAGTATTTGATTTGTTAAGGATCTTTTCCAATCTTTTTCTCATGTATTTTGTATCAAATCTGATCAATTAGCACCAAATCTTTCCCTATTAACATGTGCACGAATTATAGAAGCCAAATCATGCATAAAAAGATTTTTTTAGGTTAGGTTTATATTTTTCATGTATTAAAATAATTTAAATGAATTAATATTAATATAAATTCAAATAAATAATTAAAAAATATGAAAATACTTCCCTTTGGGCCTAATGGTCGTGCATAGGCTTGGCATGAAGAAACTTGGAAGAAAAATGGGCCCATTTGCATTTTTAGGTCATTTGAACCATTGTTGACTTTTCAAAATTCCCAAAAATTTCCCAACTTCCACAAGGCATAACTTGCTCAATTTTTAAGCTTTTCACATTTTCTTGGACATTTTGGAAAAGTCTTTGAGTCCTTTAACCAATGCCTTTGGTCCCATGTCATTTTGATTTACCAATCTCAAGTTATGGCCTTTGACTTAAAGTCCCTTTTTGTTGACTTTTGAAAATGACCTATAATGTTGAAATTGATAACTTTTTGTGAGAGCATTTCTTGGACTTGAAGTATGAAGATGAATTGTAGGGAATGTCGTTCTCTTCAAAATGAGCTTTGGATGGAATTTTTCTGATAATCCATGTGAAAGTTATGCCCTGGTCAATTTCAGTTGACTTTTTCAGCTGTCCAAATATAGCAACTTTTGCATCTTTGATGATTTCTGAGCCAAATTTTGAGAATCATGATCAAGCATTGATCAAATGATGTTTGTGGCTTCAAAATGATATTTTGACCAAAAATTTGAACTTTTGACTGTCAAATGACCATTTTGCCCCTACAGTTGACTGTAGTGCAATCTAGGGTTTTGACTGTGCAATTTTGAGCTGAATGCCTTGAAACTTGATGTGAAGATGCTTGACCACATTTATAAGCATATGAGACTTGATTGGGTCTTTGAAAACTTCCTTTTCTTGATCAGGACTCAAACCCTAGTTTTGACTGTATAGGAAGCTGTTGAGCTGCACAACCCTTGGGGAATTTTGTGACCTTGACTTGACAAATCTTGGAGAATATGGGAGGGCAAATTTTGGGGTACAACAGATAACAATCACCAACGTTCACTGATGGTGACCTACCAACTTTCACTTAAGGTAGAAAGGGAAATATATCATAACATCACCGTTCATTGACGATAAACTACCAACGTTCACTGAAGGTAGCAAAAAGATAACAAGTTTCCCCAAAATTTCGGCGTTTCACCTAGAACGGGTCTCGACTTCTTCTTTATCCAAGGCATTCCACCTGGAAAAGGTAATATATAAGCTGTCTCAAATAAAAATACTACCACTTGCAAAGATTTCACAACAAATTGTTTCTGCGATATTAAAAGACTTGCCATCCACTGGAGTAATTTGACAACAAACTGCAAACTATTCACTCATAGAGAAGATAGCAAAAAAGTAACTTTGACCTTTACGGGGAAGTACAAGTTGCTCAAATAAAGAGACCTGCTACTTGCTGTTATAGGAAGGATTGTAAAAATGACTTCTGGGGAAAATGTCATGACTTCCTCGGAAATGAATCATGACCTCACAGGGGAGGCAATATAGCTTCTTGGGGAAAATAATATGGCTTCCTGGGGAAATGCCAATATTCATGTTGAGGCGATAAAAGTCTTCTCGTGCAAAATAAATGTACATTCTCAAACCAATGCTCGAAGCTTGTAGGAATCCAAAGTAATAATATTGCTGGGAAACAAATATTGAAACCAGAAATAAACTGGAGTGAAATAGTCAACCAAAATACATCTTTTGAGAAATAAACTCAAGAGGGAAACCAAAATCATCCAGACAAAGAGTTGTACAGGAAGGCTAAAGCAAAAATATTCCATGAGGGATAACTCAGTGGGGGAAATTGAAAGG
This sequence comes from Vicia faba, assembly GCA_948472305.1. Lineage (NCBI taxonomy): Eukaryota > Viridiplantae > Streptophyta > Magnoliopsida > Fabales > Fabaceae > Vicia > Vicia faba. The sequence goes on from OX451736.1 coordinate 766,555,045, forward strand.
ATATACACTTTCTGCTTAAGGCCAACACTCTATTGGAGAGAGGACAACACAACTCTGCAAAATAGGGTAATATGTCAACAAAATATTAACGTATGTGAATAAGCAATGATTTGCTAAATTTAACTATGCATGATGTATGTATGAATGTATGAGTGTTATTATGTATATGTTGACAAAACAGACATATAACATTGGGAGTAACTAGGAAAAACCAACTCGGGCACAATTAACACTCGACTAAATCACATCCAAAATGAACATTCAAAGAGAAAGTAAGCACCAACTGAGGAAACAGATTCCATTTCACGACTTAACTTCACTGGGAAGGAACATAATCCAGAAATAATCATATCATAGTGACAAAATAGTACAGATATAAGGATATAACATCCTTCTCCAGGCTTCACCGGGGAATAACCCTCAGACTTCAATGGGGAAACAAATGTTTTCATGGTACGCACTTCTACTAGGGATTGCAATACTGATTTCAAATAAGGCAAACGAAAACCATATCGGTCAAAACATCAACTGAGGAATTCGAGCTGACTTCATTGGGGAAATATCATAGAGAATTCACTAGGGTAGATAGTGGCTCATCATCATGATATCAACAGGGGACCTCGTGCAGACTCCATTGGGGAGGTCAACACCACGCCGAAGGGAGGAAACCAAGATACGTTCTTCGCAGGGGAAACCAAATACGTTCTTCAATATTGAGAGTAAGTATTGCACCAACTTATCTGGGGAAAAAGTATGAAACCTCATGGAGACAACAACTTGGAGAGTTAAGAAGTCAAACATTATAGCAAGAAAACCATCTTGTGGGGATTTTAAATCAAAACCAACACTGGGCAAGTGAAAACCCAAAAGTTGACAACTGCCTCAACACTTCTTAAATAAAACATTTCCCTTGCCTGATTATCGGGCAATCAAACAGAATGCAAGTATTGTCGAAAGGAAGATGCTTCATAAATGAGCTAAATCTCAGCATGCACGGGGAGAAAAGTCTTCTATCAAATAGTAATGCCTTCACTGGGAAATCTGGATTGAGTCTTCATATCATGTAAACTTATTCCAACAAAAGATGCCCTGAGATAACCTTCCTAGGGAATCAAGAATTCAACATTATAGAAAGAGGTCAAACTCAGCGGGTGAAAACCCAAAGGGTTGACAATTGTCTCAACACTTCTTAGAAAATATACTGCCCTGGTCTAGTTGCCTGGGAAATAAATACCAACAATCACGCCAATACTGCAGAAAGGGCAACATTTTGCAAATAGTCCCATCTCAGCACACCAAGGGAATAAGACCTTTCATCATATGAGGGAAGACTTTGTTGGGGAATCTGGGATAGAGGCTTCAGACCATGCAAACCCAAAATTAAAATGAACAAAGACTTGACTAGGGACAATGGGATCACAAACCCGATACTGCACCATTCATCAATTGGTATCATCTCTAACTATCTGAGAAACAAAGTAAGATCATACGTATACCAGCAAAAACAACCTGAGAGAACCTTCCTGGGGGGAAACAAAACTTCCAAAAATTATTGGAGGTTGTCCAATCCTGGGATCACCAATTTTGTTTTCCTCTTGAATCATAAAATCTAAAGTAAAAGTAAGTTTTAAATTCTTTTTGAAAAACAATTTTCTTATTTAACCTTTTTGCTTTGAAAATTATTATCAATAATAAATGGAGTCTTTGTAAGCTGAATAAAATAAGAATTACAAAGAATTTGGTAAAACCTCAAATTTTATTGATAGAATGGTAGTCTGTGAATGGCGAGACTCCACGGATGATTACAAAGTTTGGAAAATGGTAATATATAATGGAAAAGATACAATGACCACTATTCCCTCTAACAACTTTGAAATTCTAAGCAGCAGCTTCTGTTGAAGTATGGTGAGGATCCAAGAAGATTGTTGCTTCAATGATCAAGTATTGTTTGATGTAGTTACTTGCCAAGAAAGTCACTAACTTTTTCCTAAGCTGCCCTTGCGGGTTTTCAACTTAGAGGGAAATTTTATTCTGTTTATGTCTCTAATTTTTTCCTAGACCGTCCTTTCGAGTTTTCGGCCTACCGAGACGCTCTTTTTTGCCTAAGTCGCCCTTTCGGGTTTTCAACTCAGCGAGCTATTCTTTAATTTCTTTGGGCGAAGTATTTCTTGACTGAATCAACATTCATGGGACGTGGGAACTCCTCGCCATCCATTGTTTCAAGAATTAATGCACCGCCAGAGAAAGCTTTCTTGACAACATACGGGCCTTCAAAATTGGGAGTCCACTTTCCCCTAGAATCAGTGTTAAAAGTCATGATCTTCCTGAGCATGAGGTCGCCTTCTCTGAATTCACGAGGTTTGACCTTCTTATCAAAAGCTTTCTTCATTCTCTTTTGATATAACTGCCCATGACACAAAGCCGTCATTCTATTCTCTTTGATCAAATTCAATTGGTCAAACCTGTTCTGGATCCACTCAGCCTCTGACAACTTGGTTTCCATTATCACACACAAAGAGGGAATCTCAACCTCGATTAGGAGCACTGCTTCCATTCCATACACAAGGGATAACGGGGTTACTCCTGTAGAAGTGAGGACAAATGTCCTATATCCATGTAAATAAAAAGGGAGCATTTCATGCCAATCTTTATAAGTAACAACCATCTTCTGGATGATCTTCTTGATATTCTTATTAGCAGCTTCAACAACCCCGTTCATCTTCGGCTTGTACGGAGATGAATTATGATGGACAATCTTGAATTCTTCACAAAGTTCTATCATTATCTTGTTGTTCAGATTCGAGCCATTATCGGTGATAATTCTGCTTGGCACACCATATCGACATATGAGATTATTCTTAATGAAGCGCACTACCACTGGCTTAGTAACATTAGCATATGAAGTAGCTTCCACCCATTTGGTGAAGTAATCAATTACTACCAAGATAAAATGATGTCCATTCGAAGCTTTGGGTCCTATCATTCTAATCATGTCAATACCCCACATAGAGAAAGGCTATGAGGAAGAAATAACATTTAGAAGTGTCGGAGGCACATGAATCTTATCCGCATAAATCTAGCATTTATGGCACTTCTTTGCAAATCTGTAATAGTCAGATTCCATTGTCAGCCAATAGTAATCTGCCCTTAGTATCTTTTTAGCCATTGAATGTCCATTGGCATGAGTGCCAAATGAACCTTCATAAATCTCATGCATCAACATGTCTGCTTCGTGTCTATCCAAGCATCTGAGCAAGACCATGTCATAATTTCTCTTGTACAACACATTTCACTGAGGAAGAAGCCTCCAACCAATCTTCTCAATGTCTTTCTATCTTTATTCGATGCACCAATCGAGTATTCCTGAGTTTGAAGAAAGTGCTTGATATCTTAATACCATGGTTTTTCATCTGCTACCTCTTCTGCTGTAAACACATGAGCGGGCCTATCCAGTCGTTGAACTATAATTCAAGGTATATCATTCTAAGTATTCACTTGATACATAGAAGCCAGAGTTGCCAAAGCATCCGCCATTTGATTTTTGTCTCTGGGGATGCGATGGAATTCAACTTTATTAAAGAATGGTAACAATCTTCTAGCATAATCTTTGTAAGGGATCAAGTCGGGGTGACGAGTATCCCACTCTCCTTTAATATGATTTATTACCAAAGCTGAATCGCCATACACATCTAGAATTTTGATTCTGAGATCAATAGCTTCCTCGAGACCCATAATGCAAGCCTCATATTCTGCCATATTATTAGTAGAATCAAATATCAACCTTGTAGTAAAAGGAATGTGTGATCCATGTGGAGTGACAATCACATCACCAATTCCTTTACCATAAGCATTCACAACTCCATCAAATATCATGTCCCAGTGATATTCAGGATCAGGACCTTCCTTAGGCAATGGTTCATCACAATCTTTCACTTTCAGAAACATCACATCCTCATCGGGTAAGTCAAACATCATAGACTGATGATCATCAACTGGTTGGTGAGCAAGTTAATCTGCCAACATGCTGCTTTTAATAGCTTTTTGAGTGCGGTATTCGATGTCATATTCAGATAACAACATCTGCCAACGGGCAATTCGCCCAGTAAGAGCAGGCTTTTCAAAAATGTACTTGATTGGATCCATTTTGGAGATCAACCAAGTAGTGTGATTCAACATATACTGCCGCAATCGTTTTTCCTCCCAAGCCAGAGCATAACATGTCTTTTCCAGCATGGAATACCGTGATTCACAATTAGTAAACATTTTACTGAGATAATAAATGGCATTCTCTTTCTTCCCTGTTTTATCTTGTTGACCCAGAATACAACCCATGGAATCATCTAACACTGTCAGATACATAATCAATGGTCTTCTTTCGACAGGAGGGAGCAAGATAAGAGGTTCAAGCATATATTCTTTAATACTTTCAAATGCCTTTTGGCAGTCATCTCTCCATACACAACCTTGATCTTTCTTTAACAACTTAAAGATCGGTTCATACGTTGTAGTCATGTGGGAAATGAATCTGGAAATATAATTCAAACGCCCGAGGAACCCTCTGACATGCTTTTCACTTCTAGGCACTGGCATTTCTTGAATTGCCTTGACTTTATCAGGGTCAACTTCAATCCCTCTATGGATAACAATGAAACCAAACAATTTCCCCGATCGAACACCGAAGGTACCTTTATTTAGATTCAAGCGGAGACGATACTTCCTCAAACGCTGAAACAACTTCAACAAATCTTCTACATGCCATTCTTCAGTCTGGGATTTAGCAATCATATCATCAACATATACCTCAATTTCCTTGTGCATCAGATCATGGAATAAGGTTGTCATAGCCCTCTGGTACGTTGCACCAGTGTTCTTCAACCCGAAGGGCATCACTCTGTAACAGAATGTTCCCCAGGGTGTGATAAACATTATTTTTTCCATGTCCTCATAAGCCATCCTTATTTGATTATATCCGGAAGATCCGTCCATGAACGAGAAAACTTTGAATTTTGCTGTGCTATCTACTAACATATCAATGTGTGGCAATGGAAAATCATATTTTGGACTAGCTTTATTTAGATCTCTATAATCTACGCACATGCGAACTTTTCTGTCTTTCTTCGATACTGGGACAATATTGGCAATACACCGAGGGTACACTAATGTCACAAGAAAACCGACATTAATATGCTTTAGAACTTCTTCTTTGATCTTCACTACCATATCTGGGTGAGTTCTTCGCAACTTTTGTTTGATTGGCGGGTACTATGGCTTCAGCGAAAAACGGTGCTCTACAATATCTATATCTAGACCAGATATATCTTAGTAAGACCAAGCAAAAATATCCACACACTCTTTCAACATCTCAATCAACCTGCTCTTTACATCAGGATGCAACAATGCTCCAATCTTGACTTCCTTCGGATCTTCTTCTGAACCCAAATTGATTACTTCTAATGGTTCTTTATATGGCTGAATGGAATTCTCCTCGCGCTCAAGCAACCGTGAGACCTCTTCTGAAATCTCATCATAATCTTCTTCTTCGGCCCCATACACAGGACATTCAAAGTTGGGAGAGGGTGAAGGGTCATTGTATTCAACGAGTTTTTTAATTAATCTGTACATATGATTTATGATTGCTTTTAGAAACTGACACATATAACAAGTGATCATGGAGATTAAATTTCAGTTATTATTTATTTTGAAAGGTTTTTTCTGATTACCATTTTTCAAGAAAAATCAAAAAATAAAGACACAATTTGGGAAACAAAGACAACTTTTATTATTGATTTTAAAAATCCAAGCAAATAGATAAGCCCATACAATATTAATACTTTCACCTTGGGCAGAGTGAAAGCTTTTCAGAAAGGTTAACAAAAAAAAAATTACTTTGAAATGTGTATGCAAGAGGGAACATCAATGGTGATCCAGTTTTGAACCCTAACTCTGTGCGTCACATAATTTGGCATTTCTGGCTCTACTTCATCTTCCACAATGGAATTAATCTCGGAAACAGTTGGATGAAGATAACCCCCGCTACGAAAGATATCTTAATACTTGCCTACAACAGACCTCAGCTTCATGCTCTTACCTTTATCATTCTTCACAGAGAACCCTAAGCCAGCTCAATTCTTGTTTACAGGTGGATCAACAATTTGTCCCCATACGTCGATGGCCATTATGCACAACCTGCTGAGCATCCTTGAACGAAGCCATAGAATTCTCATTTCCTCTTATATTATCAATAGATAAAGCTTGGAACTGGGTTCCAACAGCAGCTTCATCCGCCTCCACAATACTGAAAGAGGACAAATGAGATATCAATAATGCATGTTCTCCATTTATAATTACCAATTTTGCTTCTTGTACAAACTTCAACTTCTGGTGTAAAGTCGAAGTGACAGCCCCTGCCTCATGTATCCACGACCGTCCCAACAAGCAGCTATAAGCGGGTACAATGTCCATGACCTGGAAAGTAATCTGAAACAAATGTGGGCCTATATGAATAAGCAAGTCCACTTCACCAATAACAGATTTCCTTGATCCATCAAACGCTTTCATAATAATGCCACTTGGGCGCATGGGCGTTCCGTGATATTTCAACTTCATAAGCGTGCTCCTTGGTATAACGTTCAATGTAGATCCATTATCAATCAGCACATTGGATAATGCATCATTCTTGCAGTTCATAGAGATGTGGAGGGCCAGGTTGTGATTCCTTCCTTCATCGGGCAGTTCATCATTGCAGAAACTCGGTTATTACATGCTGTAATGTTCCCTACTACACTGCTCAATTGGTCTACTGGCATATCACTTTCCATGAAAGTTTGGTCCAATACCCTCATCAAAGATTCTCTGTGAGCAGAAGAGTTCATCAGTAATGCCAAGATAGATATTTTTGAAGGAGTCTGCAGTAGCTGATCTACAATTTTGTAGTCGCTCATCTTGATTATCTTTAAAATATTGTCCACCTCCTTTTCTAGCGTAGCTCCACTAGATTCACCTACAACCTTCTTGGGTTCAACACTTTCCACAACTTTCTTTCTAGTACTAACATCTCCACGAATAACTGGTGCAAATACACGACCACTGCGGGTCACTCTGCTAGTCTCAACAATATTTCTAACATTAGGCATTAGCTGGATGGGAACTTCCACACCATCCTCTAAGATTGTAGCATAATATTTGTAGGGTACAACCTTATCTGACTTGTAGGGGATAGGACCCAGAAAACTAATCACCAATAGATTAATAGCTGGCTTGCCATGATATTCAACTTCAAAAGGGGTTGCTGCACCAAAGTAAGGCACAATAACATTTACTCCCTGTTGTACCCCAATTTCCCCCCTAAGATCCCTTCATCATACCATGTTGTTTCACTCACAACAAGATCACACTAGGATTCTTGGTTCCCCTCCCTACATTTAGCTTTGCTCTTTTGAGGAGTTACCAAGCACCTTGACTTGTTTTCTTTTGTGATCATGAATATTTTACTTTGATTTTATTTCTAATTAATAAAATGCAATGTTGGTTTGTCTTACTTGTTAATAATGTAGGTAAAGGCAATGAGGTTTAGCAAGTTGCTTCATGGGTTCATGAGTTTATTTTCATGCCCTAGTCAATAGCTTGAGAAATTCAAACTTCACTATTGGAGTTATTTCAGAAGAAATGGCATGACAAGGCTTATTTTGGTTTAATATATCTCAAAGTTATCAAAATTGATTCAAAAATACAAAGGGTTAAGGGAAGAACTTGTCATGATTGGACAAGGTCTTGTTCCTATTGGTCACAAGAGCATATTTCTCTCTAATTTCAAGATATGGAAGTGGTTTTGGTGGCTATGAGTCCTCATCATCATACTCAACAACTTCTATTTACAAAGGAAGAATATTGGCACAAGAAGTTTGTTCAAACTTGTCAAAGTTCCTCAAAGCATTCTCTTGATCTAGAGGCTAGGGTTTTGAACTTCAAAGGAGCATGTCTTGCTCATATTTTGGTATTTTTGAGTGATTCCAAAGACATATTTCTCTTAAACGAGTTACCAACAAATCACTTCAAAAGTTCCAAGGAGTTTTCATGTGGAAGGAACTTGGTGAAGAAGAAAGATTACAAGTCATCCAGATGAATCCCCAATTTTCCATATGTGACTTCAAATGGTCATAACTTGGTCTATTTTTATCACCTTGAGCCCATTATTTTTCCATGATGATCTTAAGGATGGGTACTTCATGCCTTCTTTTATGTGCAAAGTAAGAAAATGGATGGAAGTTGCCTTAAGAATGCAAAAGATTATAGGTAATTTCATGATTTTTGGCCAACTTCAACAAGTCATAACTTGCTCAAATTTTGGAGATTTTGAGTGGTTCAAATTTCAAAATGTCAATAAAAAGATCTAATTCATTCCATATTTTTTGGTCAAGAGCAAATTCTATGTGGAAAGCCATGTTTGGATACAAAAGATTATAGGTCATTTTTAAAGAAGAATTTGAAATATTTCTAAGTATGGAAAGTCAACTCTTTTTCTTCAACTTTGAATCCATGTAACTTTCAGCTCAAGCATCCATTTGATTCCATTCTTTTTCCATTTGAAAGCTTGTAACCTCATCTTTCTAAAGCATCAGGAATTATGCCCTAATACCCCTGAAGTTGGAAATGCCATGGATTTGAATTTGGTAGTTTGAGACTGAATTTTTCACAAAGTCAGGATTTTGAAATCTTTTTTTTTGGCTTCTAATCACAAGTTTTCCATGCATTTTTGTTTCTAATCATGATTAGTATCTTGCCATAAGTGATTAGCATCATGAAACACACGATTTGGCTGAGTTTTGATCAAGTTTGAGTCACACTTTCTTCATGATGCAGACCCATACGAATTCCCTCCAAAACGCATCATTCATTCTTCCTTTTGATCCCTTTTGCTTCCCTATAAATAGAGGGTCATCCCCCATCCATTTTCCCAAGCTTAGATAGCCAGAATCACCCTGCCAAACTTATTTCACAACCCAGAATTCAGCAACTTCGAAATCCATTCTCAAGCCTTTTTTAATCCATTTCCCCCTCAATTCACCTATCTTGTTTTTCCCTGAAGCTAACCATATAATTACATTCAAGAATCGTGCCCTATACTGTTCCATAGAAGTCCAGTTTCAGAGCTCTGCAACTCGACTTCAATAGGTAGATTCCTTCATCAACTCTTCAAAACTCTGATATCATTGTGATGCTCTCATTGCCCTGGTTCTAGTTGCAACACTTACATTTCACGGGAAATACGTTTTGACCATGAATTTTCAAATCCCTTTTCAAAACTTTCCTTCCAAATTTCTTGAGCTACATTTTATATAAATTTGGCGCGAGGGTGTGGTTGTTTTCGTCTTAAAGAGACGAAGCGATTGGCATAGGTCTGAGCTTCTAATTTTACAGTTTGAGAGACCTGTAAATCACATTGGCTGGAGGTTGAAGATGACCTACGTGTCATCTTCCAACCAATGATGGCACGCCACTTGTTATTTTAAAAAAATTGATTTATATTTGATTCTGTACATTATTCACTAATGACCATGATATGCACAGCGCGCCAGATCCCTTGGATTTGATTACTAACGCGTTTTAACTCTCATCCAATGGTCCACACATTTTAATTTTATTTTCTTTTTCTGATTTTTATATTTTAATTGCTTTAAATTTCAAAAAATCATAGAAAATTCATTTTTATTCCAAAAAATCTGAAAAAATTATGAAAAATATTTTTGATTATTCTCTTTATGATTTTTATTTTTTCACAATTTAATTTTGTGTTTTGGTATTTTTTTATAAATTTTACACTTATTTGATTTGTTTAAAATGTTTAAAAATACTTTTATACATTTTTAAATTCTGAAAAAATTATGGAATGATCCAATGATATTGTGACAAATATTGGGGACCTTATTTTATTTTTGTTTCAGACTTTACTATTTTTTACTATTTTTGTTTATTTTACCCATTTATTTTAATTTTAAAAAACAGTTTCTGACTTTTAAAGATTACCAAAAATTTTATAAAAATATTTGGATCCATTTCTGATTTTTCTATGGTCTTATTTTTCATTTCTTGATTAATTTGAACATAATTGATATTTTCCTCATTATTTTCCATTTTTTAAACATTTTTAAACCTTTTAATGTATATATTAAATATGATATTATTTTGTGATTATTTTCTGGCTGTCTTGAGTTGATTTTTTGATCATGGCTTTATTAACATCATTGGATCTTAGGTGTTGAGTTCAACTCCACCAAAATGGATGAATGATTTTAATATTAGTATGATTAAATTTTTAATTCAAAAGTGGTTTATTCATCTTTTTGCCCTAATCCTCTTCATCTCATCCCCTTCTCATTGCACTAAATGTTGTTGGAGCATGATCTCTATATCATGTCTCAAAACAAATGGTGCATAGATTGCCATTGACCGCCCTCAAAATAGGTGCGACTTCTATATAAGTCCACTTACGATTGCTTAACATAGCGCTAAATTTTGTCCTGATTCGAATAAATGATCATTCGTGGCCCAAACTTATGATTGCAAGCCCAAATATGTTAATTTGATATCTTTGATCCAATAACCTTGAGATTCATTGTGTGGAGGCTTTGGTTCTACCAATCCTCTAATGGATCTACAACACCTTTGGTCAACGCGGATCACTTAAACATCGTTGATCATTAAATGGTACTTATAAGGATTCCAAATAGATGATATACTTGACAAAAAGCAAATGCAACTTATTGTGTGGAGGCTTTGGTTCTACCAATTCTCTAATGAGTTCCAAATGCAAGTTTCAAGATGGTCATCCAACTAACCACTAATTACTGACTTGTTTATCTTATGCTTTTATTCTTTTTTATGCTTTATGTACTATTTATTTTTTAGCATTTTCATTTCATGCCATTTTCATATTTGATCATTTGAGCATTTATTTTCTTGTCATTTTTACTTTGCTCACTTGAGCTTTTCTTTTCTTTTCTTAAGATACTTAATAATCAACATAAATCCTAAAAAACTCTTAATGGTACTTGGACTATTTGGTTACTATCCTTGGCATGATGGAGCATGGGACTTTTTCTTGGACTTAGGATAAGAAACCTTGGCCTATCTCGGAGACCTTGTGATTTTATCTGATTATTTTGTCTGGAGTTCTTGAGGTTTACCTCAAGACATTGGGTTGTTTGTTTGTTTTTGTGTGCAGGTTTTTGTGATTTCATTCTCTGTTTGTAATATGGAATTCACCCGTATACAACTGTTACTCTGCCCAATTTTTTTGAAGACTTAATACACTTGAAGAGGTCTAGTATCTTTGCTTGCTTGGTTTCAATCCAAAGAATGGGAATTCTATCTTGGCTCATAAGTCAAGCTTTGGCTTCTTGTTGGTTAGATGGATCTTATCCTTAGATTTTACCTTATGCTTTAGGATAGTCTCTTCTTCTCCTCCCATCTTCTTTAATTTCAAAAATCTTCTCCCTCCTTTTTAAACTCTTCTTGTTTTGAAACTTAAACTACTTTCTTAATAAACTTGGACTTAGGTCCATGCATTTTCAAAATATTTTCATAAATAAACCCCAATATATTTAATAATACTCTGACATTTTTGTGAGAAGACTAAAAGTCAATCAATCTCATTTCAAACCATTTTGCCACTTTGGTTTTTATCTTTAAACTTTTCTCAAAAGGTTAGACTCTTGTTAATCCTTGTAGTGATGCAAACAACTATACTTCAATAATATGTAGTGAAGTGAGATATTTTCCACTTTGGTGTTGAGTGAGGCATTGTTGATTTTAAAATCCAAGCCATATCCTCCACTTTGAGATGATGCAAATTCTCCTTTCTCATGATTGTGGGTAGTAAGTATGTTTTCCACACGGACAATGACGATGATGTCTTATCTCTTAAAATTAACTAACACACTTGTGTTTCAAATTTTTATAAAAAGGAACTACGTGTACTCTGATCCCCTATTGCACGAAAGGTGGTACGTAGGCACTAAAGGTTCGCAACTGCGGCGGGTGCAAAAATCATAAAAAATATTTCTCTTCTCACCTCCACCATCCATTTTCTATACAACACATTTTATAGCCAAAATATACAGATTTTACAAAGAGGTTCCTGCGGAGTACCGTAGATGTTTAGGGTGCTAATACCTTCCCTTTACATAACCAACCCCCTTACCTTGAATCTTTCCCTTTTTTTTTGGGTTATTCGCTCTTTTCCCATTCCTTTGGAAACAATAAAGCGCGGTGGTGATTTTTATTTTTGATTTATGTAAGTCTAGTCAATCCAATGGCTTAGTCTTGAACATTTCTACCGCTACAGAAAAATGGCGACTTCACTGGTGACATATTGACCTCTTGCTGGTGCATCCCTAAGTGGGTTGAGCCTATCTTTGTTTATATCTGTATATGTGCTATTGTTGTTTATGTGTTATATTTTGTATATATGTTTGTTTGGATTTTCCTGGTTTTCAGGATGCTTGGTGATTACTCATAAGTCCTATACCCGGACTTGGACAAACTTTAAGATAGGATGGGCGGTATAGTCATGTTAACTTTGAGGGAGTAATTCCAAAAAAGGAGGCATGAGATCCCCCACTCAATGGAGGCCCCTTTGACTGTAGTTTCGTTTACCGAGTAATCGGGAAGACATACTGCTTTCGACCTGGGAGCCTGCTGAAACTGAGGACCGTAGAATACCAAACCCATCTTGGCCTTTTAGGTGTAGTATGGAAGCTATGACGGAGTAATCCGGAAATAGTTGTCACGCGATACTACGCTCGGACGAGTCTTTCTTGAGAATATTACTAATTACCGAGTTAACCGGGAAGTTGGTAATATCCGAAGGAAGGATGTAGACTCTGGGAATCTCTAGAACCTTGATCGGCAGGTGATAACTCTTAGACCAACACCTTAAGGGTAATACCTTCGACCTCATGCTCATGACGTTGAACCTATGAACCCTATATGTGTGATCTTGTGTGTGATTGTTGCTTCATGCATCCATGCACTCATAAGCATCTTTTGAAGAAAACAATATTTCAAGGGATTTAAAGGTTGACTATTTGTGAATATTTCAGGTACTTTTTAACCATGGATTCTGGAAAGAGAAAGACCGGGAAATATAGTTTCAAGGATCCCAAGATAGATGAGTTGATCAGTCTAATTCCAGAGATCGAGTGTTCTGCAGACTTTCAAAAGAAGTATGGATCCATTATTCCTCTCATGAAGCTGAAGATAAAGGAGGGTATTCTCTCGACCTTGGTCCAGTTCTATGATCCGGTGTATCACTGCTTTACTTTTCCCGATTATCAGTTGATGCCTACACTGGAGGAGTATTCTTATCTATTGGATTTACCCGTTACCGATCGTGTTCCTTTTACTGGTTTGGAGGGTAAGCCAAAACCACATGAGATTGCTGCTTTGATTCATCTGGGGAAGTCTGAGGTGGAAGCCCATATGACTACTAAAGGAGGGATTAAAGGATTACCAGCTCAGTTCTTATTGGAGAAAGTTCATTACTTTTCCAGAATGAAGAGTACGGTTGCTTTTGAGGCCATCTTTGCTTTACTTGCTTATGGATTATTCTTATTTCCTAATGTGGACAAGTTTGTCGACATTAACACTATCCGGATTTTCATGATTGGAAACCCGATTCCTACACTATTGGGTGATGCTTATTACTCTGTTCATCTTTGGAGTCTTATCATGGGGGAATGATTATCTGTTTCACGCCTTTGTTGTATCGGTGGTTCATCTCTCATATGCCTCAGTCTGATTCTTTTTGGGATGTCAAGAAGGAACCCCGTTGGGCTCCTAAGATCATGGCACTTACTCACTCGGATATTGATTGGTATCATCGAGCTTATCAGGATATAGAGATTATTGACAGTTGTGGTAGTTTCCCCAATGTGCCTCTTCTTGGTACAAAGGGAGGAATTAACTATAACCCTGTTCTTGCACGATGATAGCTTGGTTATCCGATGAGGGATAAATCGAATAGTATTCATTTGAGTAGTTTATTTCTGAAGGAAGGAGAAGACCATAGGGAATCTAGGGAGCAGATTGCGAAGGCCTGGCGTCACATTCATAAGAAGAGTAGGAAGGATTTGGGAACTATGGGTGCTGTTTCTTTGGAGTCATATCTTCAGTGGGTCCGATCGAGAGCCATTCAGTTGAAGATGCTGTGTACTCGGGAGACACCCATGCCTGGTTTGCTTGTGAAGACCACTCCTCCCTTATTAGACGATCTAGAAGAGTTGCAACTCGCTTTGGTTAGGATGCAATAGGAAAGGGATGCTCGGAAGAACAAGTTCTAGATTTTAGAGAGTTCCTACAGAGCAGACCTGAAGGGGAAAGACGATTTGATCAAGATCCTTGAGAGTCGAGCGATAGAGTCTATGGAGAGGCAAGGGGATTTATTTTCTCATAAGCCTCAAATAGGTGCTGATTACTCACTTCCTGATCCAGATGATTAGAAAGAGGTTACCATCAGACATGTGGAAGAAAACCAGAGGTTGAGGGCTCAAATTTCCAGGCTCACAAGGAAGCGCCAGCGTACAGATTGATCTCTATCAGTTTTTTTTCTCAGGATTTTTAGATTGTATTTTCATCTTGTACTTGGGATCATTGAAACTTGTAATCCATTTTGAAGTTATTATAATAAAAAAATTTAGTATTTCAAATGCGTTATTATTTTGATGTTTGCAATATGTCTATAAACGTTAAATCCCTTGAAATATTAAATGATAAAGTAAAAATAATCATGTGCATTGCATATCATGCATCATATTGCACATATTTCTTGCATTTGTTATGCATACCTAGGTGTCTTACCCAACTTCTTTACTTCAATAACAAGCTCACTCATCACTATAACACTCGGGCTAATTTCAAAAAGAAGATGGACAACTTAGAACAGGAGAATCGCGAGTTGCACGAAGAAGTTTCTGCTTTGAAGGCTGGCTTGGCCAATTTGACTACTCTGATGGAAGCTCTGGTGGCTGCGCAGAATCAGCCACCGAGTGTTCAACCTCAACCAACAAGGGCAAATATTGAAGTTCCGACTGTTCCTATATCTGCTACTCCGGCTGTTGTTCAAAACCGTATGCCTCAAGGTTATCTGTGGGGAATGCCAGAGAATTTTGCACCTGAAGGTTTCAATCTTGGCCCTCAAGATGCTCCAGTGCTTCAAATTGTTGTTACTCCGGCGCCTCCTGTGGTGCATGCTGTCCCTGCTGCACCTCCTTCGGTGAATCTGGTTCCGTTTGTTAATGAAGATGTCTGTCGTCCTTTCCCTCCGCCGAGTGAAGACTTGGGTCTTTATGACAAAATGGATGATTTTCAAGAGCAGTTTGATAGAATGCAAAGAGAGATGAAGGCTCTTAGGGGAAAAGAGCTATTTGGGCAGAATGTGAATGAGTTGTGTTTGGTCTCGAATGTTAAAGTACCTGCTAAGTTCAAGGTTCCGGAGTTTGAGAAGTACAAGGGCAACACTTGCCCTCGTGCTCACTTGGTGATGTACGTGAGGAGAATGTCTACCCACACTGATGATCAGCGTCTGCTGATTCACTTTTTCCAAGATAGTCTGACCGGCGCAGCGTTGAAGTGGTACATGAGTTTAGACAGCGCTAATATCCATACTTTTAATGATTTGGGAGAAGCATTCATCAAACAATATAAATACAATGTGGACATGGCACCCGACCGTGACCAGCTTAGGGACATGGTTCAGAAAGACAGGGAATCGTTCAAAGAGTATGCGTAGAGATGGCGCGAAGTGGCTGCCCAAGTGATTCCTCCCATGGAGGAGAAGGAAATGACTAAAAATTTTATGAAGACGCTGGGCACTTTCTACTACGAAAGAATGGTAGCAAGTTCCCTAAGTGATTTTACAGAGATGGTAGGAATGGGTGTCTGCCTAGAGGAGGCAGTAAGAGAAGGCCGTTTGACGAAGGGTGAAGGATCCAGAGGTGTGAAGAAGGCATATTATGGGTTTACTAAGAAGAAAGAGGGGGATACAAATGTTGTTATACAAGAGAGGAGGGTAAACGCTCCTAGAAGGATTTATCAGCGTCACCAGCAAGTCGCCTCAGTTACTCCTGTAATGAGTGTCGCTCCGACTACTGTTGCTTATTAAAGACCGTCCCAGCAGGGGAACCAAGGGAATAATCAGAGAAGGGAGAACTATGACCTTATTCCCATGAGCTATACAGAGCTACTACCGACATTAATTCAGAAGAAGTTGGTCCAAACACAGCCACCTCCCCCCGTACCATCACCATTGCCTTGGTATTACAAAGCAGACCAAACGTGTGCCTTTCATCCGAGAGCACCAGGGCATAGTATTAAGAATTGTTATCCTTTGAGGACTGAAGTGCAAAGGTTGCTGAAGTCTGGAATTCTATCTTTCAAAGACATGGGACCTAATGTGAAAGATAATCCTCTACTCAAGCACGGGGAGGGGAGGGGGGGTAAATGCTGTGAATATGGTGGCCGGTTGTCCAGGAAACTTCCAAATTTTTGACATTAATCTGGTTAGATGAGATTTGGTGAAGATGCACGCAGACCTCTGTGAATTCAGCTACTATACGCATGACCACACCGATTGTGCTGTTTACAGTACAAACATACAAGGTTGCGAGAATATAAAGGCTGATTTATAGGAGATGATGGATGAGGGTTTAATCCATATAGTCAAGCCTAGGGCAGAATATGAAGAGGAAATGAATATGGTTTCTGGATGTCCTGGTGAATTCAGAATTTTTGATGTGGAGTATTTGAATGAGGATCTCGTGCAGTTGCATGCTACCTTCTGCCGTACTGCTGGTCAGGTCGAAAACCAATATAGATCTTGCATAGTTTGCTGTCAAGACCCCCGAGGATGTTCTATTGTGAGGGAGGGTGTTCAGCTGCTGTTAGACAATGGAACTATCAAGATCACAGGTCAGAGAGATGATTATCATGAGATTGATATGGTTGAAGTTTGTTTAATGGAAGAAGAGTCAGAGGAAGAGTATGCCTTCACGGATGAGTATTTCTCTTCAGACGAAGATTTGTTTGCCGGAAATGACTTTTTGATGCCTGATTGTGTTGTGGAAGGGGTAAACGTCATTGTACCTTGTTTCGGTGCACCCGCCCATCTTGAAATGGAGTACCATAGGAAACCAGCTGTTACCCCATTGGTAATTAGTCTGCCAGGTCCTATTCCCTATAAATCAAATAAGGCTATGCCTTACGAATACAACACTACAATCTTAGAAGATGGGGTGGAAGTTCCCATCCAGCTAATGCCTGATGTTGGAAATATAACTGAAAATAGCAGGGTAACCCGTAGCGGTCGTGTGTTTGCGCCGATTGTACAAAGAGATTTTGTTGCTGGAAAGAAAATTATTGAGAATGATGAGCCTAAGAAGGCTACAGGAGAGACTAGCGGGGCCACATTAGAAAAAGAAGTGGATGATATTTTGAAAATAATTAAGATGAGCGACTACAGAATTGTAGATCAGCCTTTGTAGACTCCTTCAAAGATATCTATCCTAGATTTATTGATGAAATCCTCTGCTCATATAGAATCACTGATAAGAGTACTAGACCAAGCTTTTGTGGAGAGTGACATGCCGTTAGATCAATTCAGCAGTGTAATTGGAAACATTACATCATGTAACAACTTGAGTTTCTGCGATGATGAGTTACCAGATGAAGGGAGGAATCACAACCTGGCCCTCCACATATCTATGAACTGCAAGAATGAATCGCTATCCAATGTTCTAATTGATAATGGATCCGCGTTGAATGTTATATCGAGGAGTACTCTCATGAAGTTAAAGTATCAAGGAGCACCTATGCGCCCGAGTGGCATCATTGTGAAGGCTTTTGATGGGTCGAGGAAATCTGTCATCGGTGAAGTGGACTTGCCCATCCATAGAGGACCACATTTGTTCTTGATAACCTTCCAGGTCATGGACATTATTCCTGCGTATAGTTGTTTGCTAGGACGACCATGGATACACAAAGCAGGGGCTGTCACTTCAACTCTGCATCAAAAGCTAAAATTTATGCATAAAGGGAAGGTAGTGATCATAAATAGGGAGCAGGCGTTGTTGATATCCCATCTATCCTCTTTCAGTATTGTAGAAGCAGACGAGGCTGCTGTTGGAACCCATTTCCAAGCCTTATCCATTGATAACATAAGGAGGAATGAGAATTTTGTGGTTTCCCTGAAGGATGCAAAACAGGTTGTGCGCAATGGTCATAATGCAGTTTGGGGACGACTTGTGGATCCACCCGTAAACAAAAACAGAGCTGGTTTGGGTTTCTCTTCGAGGAATGGCAAAGGCAAAAGTTTGAAGTCAAATTCTACTATGAATAATTATCAGGATGTTTTCCGTAGCGGAGGCTACCTCCATCCAATTGGTTCTGGAATTAATGTTGTTGAAGAGGATGAAGTAGAGCAGGAAGTACCGAATTATGTAATGCATGGAGTCCGAGTTCAGAACTGGGTCACCATTGATGTTCCTTCTTGCATACACGTTTCAAAGTAATTTGTTTTGTTAATCTGTTTCTTTCTTTTGAAAAGCTTTCACTCTGCACAAGGTGGAAGTATTAATGTTGTAGGGCTTATCTGTTTGCTATGACTTTTAAGATCATTAATAAAAGTTGTCTTTGCTTCCAAAAATATGTCTTTATTTTCTGCTTTTTCTTGGGAAATGGTAATATAAAAAAACCCTTTCAAAATAAATGAAAACTGAAAATTAATCTGCATGATCACTTGTTATATGTGTCAGTTTCTAAAAGCAATCATAAATCATATGTGCAGATTAATTAAAAAACCAGTTGAATACAATGACCCTGTACCCTCTCCCAACTTTGAATGTCCAGTGTTTGGGGCTGAAGAAGAAGATTATGATGAGATTCTGGAAGAGGTCTCACGGTTTCTTGAGCACGAGGAAAATACCATTCAGCCATATAAGGAGCCTTTGGAAGTGATTAATTTGAGTTCAGAAGAAGATCCGAAGGAAGTCAAGATTGGAGCATCGTTGCATCCTGATGTAAAGAGCGGGTTCATTAAGCCGTTGAAAGAGTATGTGGATATTTTTGCTTGGTCTTATCAAGATATGCCTGGTCTAGATACAGATATTGTCGAGCATTGTTTGCCGTTGATGCCAGAGTGTCCGCCAGTTAAACAAAAGTTGAGAAGAACCCACTCAGATATTGCAGTAAAGATCAAAGAGGATGTCCTAAAGCAGATTAATGCTGGTTTTCTTGTGACGTCAGTGTATCCTCAATGGATTGCCAATATTGTCCCAGTACCAAAAAAGACGAAAAAGTCCGCATGTGCATAGATTACAGAGATCTAAATAAAGATAGTCCAAAAGATGATTTTCCATTGCCTCACATTGACATGTTAGTGGACAGCACAACAAAATTCAAAGTATTCTCGTTCATGGACAGATTTTCCGGGTATAATCAAATAATAATGGCTCCAGAGGACATGGAAAAAACAACGTTTATCACACCCTGGGGAACATTCTGTTACAGAGTGATGCCCTTCGGGTTGAAGAACGCTGGTGCAACGTACCAGAGGGCTATGACAACCCTACTCCATGATCTGATGCACAAAGAAATCGAAGTATATGTTGATGATATGATTTCCAAATCCCAAACTGAAGAAGGGAATATAGAAGATTTGTTGAAGTTGTTTCATCATTTGAGGAAATATCGTCTCCGTTTGAATCCAAATAAATGCACCTTCGGTGTTAGATCGGGGAAATTGTTGGGTTTTATTGTTAGCCAGAAAGGAATTAAAGTTGACCCTAATAAAGTCAAAGAAATTCAAGAAATTCCAGCACCAAGAACTGAAAAGCAAGTCAGGGGTTTCCTCAGGCGTTTGAATTATATTTCCAGATTTATTTCCCATATGACGACAACATGCGAACCGATCTTTAAGTTGTTAAAGAAAGATCAAGGTTGTGTGTGGACAAATGATTGCCAAAGGGCATTTGAGAGTATTAAAGAATATCTGCTTGAACCTCATATCTTGCTCCCTCCCGTAGAAGGAAGACCGTTAATTATATATCCAACAGTGTTAGAAAAATCCATGGGTTGTATTCTGGGACAACAGGATGAAACAGGGAAGAAGGATTTCGCCATTTATTATCTCAACAAAAAGTTCACTGATTGTGAGTCGCGGTATTCCATGCTAGAAAAGACATGTTGTGCTTTGTCCTGGGCGGCAAAGCATTTGTGGCAGTATATGTTGAATCATACCACTTGGTTGATCTCTAAAATGGATCCAATCAAGTATATTTTTGAAAAGCCTGCTCTTACTGGGAGAATTTCCCGCTGGCAGATGTTGTTATCTGAATATGATATCGAGTACCACAATCAAAAGGCTATTAAAAGTAGTGTGTTGGCAGATTACCTTGCTCACCAGCCGATGGAAGATCATCAGTCTGCAAAATATGAAATCCCCGATGAGGATGTGATGTTCCTGAAAGTGAAAGATTGTGATGAACCATTGCCTGAGGCGGGCCCTGACCCTGAATCTTGTTGGAGTATGGTGTTTGATGGAGTGGTGAATGCTTATGGTAAAGGAATTGGTGTTGTGATTGTCACTCCTCATGGATCACACATTCCTTTTACCGCGAGGTTAACATTTGATTGCACTAATAATATGGTGGAATATGAGGCTTGCATCATTGGTCTTGAGGAAGCTATTGATCTCAGAATTAAGATTCTAGATGTGTATGGTGATTCTTCTTTGGTGATAAATCAAATTAAAGGAGAACGGGACACTCGTCACCCTGGCTTGATCCCTTACAAAGATTATGCTAGATGATTATTACCCTTCTTCAATAAAGTTGAATTCCATCACATTCCTAGAGATGAAAATCAAATGGCGGATGCTCTGGCAATTCTGGCTTCCATGTACCAAGTGAATACTTGGAATGATATACCCCGAATTACAGTTCGACAACTAGATAGGCCCGCTCATGTGTTTAAGACAGAGGAGGTAGCAGATGAAAACCCTTGGTATTATGATATCAAGCATTTTCTTCAGACTCAGGAATACTCGATTGGTGCATCGAGGAAAGATAGAAAGACATTGAGAAGATTGGCAGACAGTTTCTTCCTCAGTGAAAATGTGTTATACAAGAGAAATTATGACATGGTCTTGCTCAGATGCGTGGATAGACACGAAGCAGACATGTTGATGCATGAGATTCATGAAGGTTCATTTGGCCCTCATGCTAATGGACATTCGATTTCTAAAAAGATGCTAGGGGTAGGTTATTATTGGTTGACAATGGAATCTGACTGTTACAAATTTGCAAAGAAGTGCCATAAATGCTAGGTTTATGCGGACAAGGTTCATGTGCCTCTGACACTTCTCAATGTGATTTCCTCCCCATGGCCTTTCTCTATGTGGGGTATTGACATGATCGGGATGATAGAACCCAAAGCTTCAAATGGGCACCGTTTTATCTTAGTAGCAATTGACTACTTTACCAAATGGGTAGAGGCTGCTTCATATGCCAATATTACCAAACAGGTGGTGGTGCGCTTCATCAAAAATAATCTTATATGCCGGTATGGTGTGCCGAGAAGAATCATCACTGACAATGGCTCGAATTTGAACAACAAGATGATGAAAGAACTGTGCGAAGAAGTCAAGATTGTCCATCATAATTCATCTCCATACAGGCCAAAGATGAATGGGGCTGTTGAAGTTGCTAATAAGAATATCAAGAGAATTATCCAGAAAATGATTGTCACTTATAAGGATTGGCATGAAATGCTCCCTTTTGCTCTACATGGATATCGAACATCTATCGCACTTCAACAGGAGCAACCCTGTTCTCCCTGGTCTATAGAATTGAAGCGGTACTCCCTGTCGAAGTAGAGATTCCCTCGTTATGTGTGATAATGGAAACCAAATTGACAAAGGCTGAATGGGTCCAGAACAAGTTTGACCAATTGAATTTGATTGAAGAGAAGAGAATGACAGCTTTATGTCATGAGCAGCTATATCAAAAAATAATGAAGAAAGCATTTGATAAAAAGGTCAAACCTCATGAATTCAGAGAAGGCGACCTCGTGCTCAGGAAGATCATGTCTTTCAACACTTATTCTAGGGGAAAGTGGACTCCCAATTTTAAAGGCCCGTATGTTGTCAAGAAATCCTTCTCTGGTGGTGCATTAATTCTTGAAACTATGGATGGCGAGGAGTTCCCACGTCCCATGAATGCTGACGCAGTCAAGAAATACTTCACCTAAAGAAATAAAAGAACAGCCCGCTAAGTTGAAAACCCGAAAGGGCGGCTTAGGCAAAAAGGAGCGTCTCGGTAGGCCGAAAACCCGAAAGGGCGGTCTAGGCAAAAATTAGAGACATAAACAGAATAAATTTCCTGCTAAGTTGAAAACCCACAAGGGCAGCTTAGGAAAAATTTAGGGATTTTCTTGGCAAGTAACTACGTCAGACAAGACTTGATCGATGAAGCAACAATCTTCTCGAATCCTCACCATACTTCAACAAAAGCTGCAACTCAGGATTTCAAAAGTTGTTAGGGAGGATAGTGGTCATTGTATCTCAATGTATCTTTTCCATTATGTATTACCATTTCCCAAACTTTGTAATCATCCGTGGAGTCTCACCATTCGTAGACTACCATTCTATTAATGAAATTCGAGATTTTGCCTAATTCTTTATGTTCTTATTTTATTTAGCTTGTAAAGACTCCATTTATTACTGATAATAACTTTTAAAGCAAAAAGATTAAAAAGTAAAATTGACTTTTAAAAAAAAAGAGATCTTTACAATTCAATTTACTTTGGGATTTATGATGAAACAATGACAACAAAAATGGTGATCCCAAGAATGAACAAACTCCGATTGTTCTAAGAAGATTTACTTCCTTCATGAAGGTTTTCTCAGGTCATTTTGCTGGTATGTGTGCAATCTTTGTGTGTTTCTCAGATAATTAAAGACGATACCAATGGGTGCAAGGTACAATTTTTGGTTTGTGATCCCATTATCCCCAGTCAGGTCTTGGTTCACTTTTGATTTTGGGTTTGCATGGTCAGAAGCCACCATCCCAGATTCCCCAGCGAAGTCTTCCCTCATATGATGAAAGGTTTTATTCCCTTGGTGTCCTGAGATGTCTCCCTTTCTGCAGTACTGGCATTATTATTGGTATTTAGTTCTCAGGCAACTAGACCCGGGAAATATCTCTTCTGAGAAGTGTTGAAATGATTATCAACCTTTGGGTTTTCACCCACCAAGTGCTGGGTGTAATTTAAAATCCCCGTGGGTTTGACCTCTTTCTATAATGTTGACTTCTTGATTCCTAGGGAGGCTATCCCAAGGCATCTTTTGTTGGATTAAGTTTTCATAATGTAAAGTTTCAATCCACATTTTTTCTCCAGGGGGGTAGGCTTGAATCCCCCAGTGTGCTTTGGTTATTTCAGCGTCAGTCTGCTTTATTTGAGGCTGGTCTTGCAATCTCCAGTAGGCATGTTGCTTTTGGAAAATTGGTTTTTCCGATGAAGCCGGAAGAAGGATGTTCTATCCCGGTATCTGTTTGATTTAGCTACCTCCGGATTATGTTTCTCCTCAGTAAAGTTAAGGTAGGCAATAGGTTTGGTTTCCGCAGTTGGTTTTTACCTTTCTTAGAATGATCTTTCTGGTTAAAGTTTAGCCCGATGTTATTAGTACCTGAGGCAGTTTTGTTTGTTTGTACTGATTGTGTATCCTTTTTACCAACATATGCATGATAACACTCATACATTCATACATACATAATGCATGGCTAAAAATCATCGTTCATTGACATTGTGTTCTTACCTTCCTGCAGCGCTCTTTGCTTAGTTGACTTGGTTTTCCCTCTTGAGTTTTATTTCTCAAAGGATGTATCTTCATTGGTCGTCTTGCTCCAGTTTATTTCTAATTCAGATCTGTGGTTGCACGCCAATGTTATTTACTTTGGATTTCTGAAAACTTTGAGTTTTGGTTTGTGCATTTATTTTGCACGGGAAGGCTTTATCTCCTCAGCAGGAATATCGTGGCATTTCCCCGAGAAGTCATATTTCTATCCCCAGAAAGTCATTTCTCTTTGCAATTCCCCATGGCAACAAGTAACAAGTCTCTTTATTTAAGACAACTTATGTTTGATCTTTTCCAGGCAGACTTCCTTGGTTAAAGAAGAAGTCGAGACCTGTTTTAGGTGAAACACCAAAATTTTGGGGATAACTTGATATATTCTCTCTTTTTACCTTCAGTGAACGTTGGTAGGACATCGACAGTGAATGTCGGTGTTTGTTATCTTTTTGCTATCTTCAGTGAACGTTGATAGTTCATCGTCAGTGAACGGCGGTGGTATGATATATTCTCTCTTTCTACCTTCAATGAACGTTGGTAGGACATCGGCAGTGAACGTTGGTGTTTGTTATCTTTTTGCTATCTTTAGTGAACGTTGATAGTTCATCGTCAGTGAACGACGGTGGTATGATATATTTTCTCTTTCTACCTTCAATGAACGTTGGTAGGACATCGACAGTGAACGTCAGTATTTTTGTTATCTTTTTTCTATCTTCAGTGAATGTTGATAGTTCATCATCAGTGAACGGTGGTGGTATGATATATTCTCTCTTTCTACCTTCAGTGAACATTGGTAGGACATCGGCAGTGAACGTCGGTGTTTATTATCTTTGTGCTATCTTTAATGAACGTTGATAGTTCATCGTCAGTAAACGGCGGTGGTATGATATATTTTCTCTTTCCACCTTTAGTGAATGTTGGTAGGACATTGACGGTGAACGTCAGTGTTTGTTATTGTGATACGGTGGCCAGAACCGGGACGTGTTTCCCTTTTTTTAAGGAATTGTTGGTTTGCGTTTTGTGTTTGTATTCGCAAAATGTCGCGGTAAGCAAGAGTCGCCACCGTCTTTTATTTTATCCAACAAGGAAAGAAAAAGCACAGAAAATTTCCTTTTTTCGAGATATTTCTGAGTACGGGGGGGGTAGATTATAGAAAGGGAAGGTATTAGCACCCTTTCTATCCGTAGTTATCTATGGGCTCTTAGGTACTTGCTCATCATTTTCAAAATTGTTTTCTTTGTGTTCGTGTGATTTGGAAAAATCTTTTGTTTTGACTTCGATTTAACTCTTGCTTTTGTCTTCAAGAGTGTAATGAAGTGTTTTGAAAACTTTGTTTGTAAAGGAGTGTAAGTGTGAAAAAGAAATTTGTTTTGATAGAGCAAGTACTTAAGAACTAATCTACCTACTCGAAAAAAGAATCGTTCTATGTTCGTTTCCTTTAGACGATGCTAACCCGCTATTAGTGAGTAGGTAGAACCGTCGTTGGATTTTTGAGGGTCAATTTGAAAAGGGACGTACGGTCACTAAAGCAATGTTAGGACGTCTTAGTAATAACCCTAATGTCTTAGATCAACTATTCGAGGCAACAATTCTGAGGCAACCATTCCGAGGTAAGTATTCTGAGGCGGGACTTTGATCTTTGTTTAGACAAAAGGACGACCACTAAAGCATCCTATACTCAATGACCGTTTACCGAAGGCAACCAAGTGGGAGTGTACCCTAGGAGTACGCATGTGCGAGTGATTCAATTTCAAATTATTTATCTTTGCACGTTTTAGGGTTATCTAACTGTTTTAAAATTTTACATACATTCTTGTCATGCATCCTAATATCATACATCTAACAGTTTAATATTTTGCGGAATTTAAAATGCGAAAATTTAACTACGCTATTACAAGGCTTCGGGTATTTACATAGCCAAAAACAAACCCTTTGAAAATAAAGTGATAAATGAAAAGTAAAGACCCAATTAAGCTATTACAACCTGCAGGCAGTTACAATAATAGGGTAAAAATAATAAAATAAAGCGCACTATGAAAATTAGGACGAGAGCGAACTAGGGTTTTGACCCTTTCTAACCTAATTAAAAGAAAATTGTTTTTGTTGTTTTTAATATTTTTTAAAGAAAAGAAATCAGGTTTTAAAATTAAATATAAAAATTAATTAGCAATTAAATTAATTAATGAAAATAATTACATGGCCTATTTTGTAGTTTTTGGTTATTTTTAGGAAAAAAGAAAAAATATGATTAAATTTGAACAAAACCCTAATTTTCTAACTATTTTTAATTTATTTACAAAAGGAATTAAAATTATCTAATATTAACACCCTAATTAAATTAATTTAATTTTTTGATAAAAAATAAAATCTAAACCTAATTTGTGAAAAGTATTATTTTTTGATAAAAAGAAAATAATTGATTTTGGTTAGTAAAATAAATAAATAAATAAATAAAATAAAGTAAATATAAAAAAAGAAAGAGGAAGAGATTGGGCCTGAGTTTAGCAGTTTTGGGGGTGTGAGAAGCATTTTCTGGGCCCAAAAGAGTGAGGTCCACGTTGACCTTCAAGATCACATGCTCTGCATTGACTAGGCTTTATGATGCACCTTCAGATGATGGCCATCAGATTTGGCCATCTGGAGATCCAAGGGTTAGATCTTGAAAGTCTATGGTAGTCCTTTGGCTTATGTATGCATGAGATTGCCTGAAAGAAAATAATATGAGAAAAGTGGGGGACCTGGGATTCGAACCCAGGCCCCAAGGCAATTTCCAACGCTTGGCAACCAGCTGAGCTATCTGTTTTTGTTGTACATGAAATAAGCAATAATAATATTATATAGAAAAAAGAATTAATGGATAAATAAAAAAACGCGCGCCATGAGTTTGAATAGGCCAATGGAGAGATGCCACGCAGGTTATCCCTAACCTTGCTCCGTTGGTAAAAGTTGGAAACTTTTACCTACAGACGTTTGTCCGTCGCTATATCCCTGTCATTCTTCAAAATTAACCATGAGCAAGATAAATGAAAACTAGGGCCACCAATCAATTCATCTGGACCTCCTAAACATAATGGTGGCCCTTTCCTGGCCTAATTTTTCCTGTAAAAGAAAATCCCAAATCGAAGCAAGAAACCCTAATAATGGTGAAATCCAATATAGTCCATATAAATGCAATTAAACAATATAGAAAGCTTGCAAATGTCCCAAGGAGTAAGAATCTATAACTATTTAATGCTACAGGTACATGAATGATGCAATTCGAATTCAAGAAAATTGCAATACCATGACTGACTTACAGTGCATTATAGGGCTTGGGAACGCTTGCTTTTGAATGCTTATGCTTACTGATGACCTAAGGAAATGATTGGGATGGTCCAAGGGTCTTGAATTGGCCTGCAACTAGGAATTCGTTTTTTCACTTTCTTGGTATTTTTTCAAGTTTTGCTCTGGTTCATACGCCTCCCTCTGACCTAGTTTTTGGTCTGCCTTCCTTCTATATGTATTGAGGAATAGATTAGGGTTCCAAAACTGATCTCAATCTTCCTCCATCAATGGATTTGATTTTAATTTGACACACCTTGAATATCTTTCCAAAAATGGCCTAATTTAATCTTTTTATGCTCCTCATGCTTTTACATGAATTTGATTTGATGCTAGCTGGATATTAAGACCTGAGACAAGCACAAGATCTTTGAATTTCAATGTTTTGGATTTTATATGATTTGTTTTGATTTAAAATGATTTAATTCAAATAAAAATCAAAACAAATAATAAAAATAAGATATTGACAAATGGAAAGGGCTAGAGCTCGTGGACTATGTTGCCAACTCAAAACAAGTGAAAAATATTGGGCCCATGTGGCAAATATTGAAGTTTTAGGCATAGTTGACTTTTGGCAATTTTGCAAAAAAGGTCAACTTCACCAATGCATAACTTCCTCAATTTTGACTCTTTGAAGGTGTTCTTGGACTTGTTAGAAAGCTTGAGTTGTCCTCTAAGCAACCCTTTTGGTCTCATCTCAATTTGATATTCCATACTCATGTATAAAGCTTTTACAAAAAAGGCCTTTTTGTTGACTTTCCAAAATGACCTATAATGTCCAAATTCATAACTTCTTGTGATTGCATATTTTAAACTTGGAAGCTGAAGATGGATTATAGATAATGGCATCCTCTTCAAAATGAGCTTTGGATGGGTCATTTCTCATAAAGTATGAGAAAGTTATGCTTGGTCAAAGTTGAGTTGACTTTTCCTACAAAACCCTAATTTAGCAACTTTTAGTTCTTGATGAATTATGAGAAATCCTTGATGAATCATGATCAACCCTTGATCATATGATGAAATATACTTCAAAATGAGGATGTTTACCAAAAATCTTGCAGTTTGACTGTATGTGGGTCACAGTTGACTTTTGCCCTAGCATAGTCGATTTTCAGGCCTTTGAGCAATTGACTGAGCAAACTTCCTCTGCAAGGCTTGAAACTTGACATGGATGATCTTTAGAACATATTAGGGCATTGGTGAGCATTTTGGATCCCTTGGACTCAATTATCTTGATGCAATATGAAACCCTAATTTAAGATAAACTGCCCTAGGAGAGGGCTTGTTTGGTCAACCCTTGGACTTCCTTGAGCAACTTGAGGATCTTTCTTGAAATGTTTTGAGAAATATGGGAGGAAAAATTTTGGGGTACAACAGCTGCCCCTGTTCAATCTTCTTAAACTTGAAGATTTAAATTGTCCTGTCTTCCTTTCGTGATCTGAGGGTTGAAGATGATTGAACACTAGAGTGCCCAGAAATTTACGCTTGCATGAAGTAGTGTCCGTCTTGCAATATCGGGAATGGGCTTATAGATGCCATTTGGAAATTGCTGACGAGGGGATAGGCTTAAAGATGCCATCTGAAGGAGTGTCGATCGCATAAGAGATTCTTTAGCGAGAGCTTGTATACCTGTTGTTGAGGAAGATTCCGCTGAGGAATGTTGATCTATGTCTTGAGAGAAATAGAAATTTAGGAGCTTCAGTCGTCCGTTATTCTATTGAGGTATCGTCTCTGTTGAAATTTAGGAACTTCGGTCGTCCGTTATTCTACTGAGGAATCATCTCTATCAAAATTTAGGAACTTCGGTCATCCGTTATTCTATTGAGGAATCATCTCTGTCGAAATTTAGGAACTTCGATCGTCCGTTATTCTACTGAGGAATCATCTCTGTTGAAATTTAGGAACTTCGGCCGTCCGTTATTCTACTAAGGAATCATCTCTGTCGAAATTTAGGAACTTTGGTCGTCCGTTATTCTACTGAGGAATCATCTCTGTTTAAATTTAGGAACTTCGGTCGTCCGTTATTCTACTGAGGAATCATCTTTGTTGAAATTTAGGAACTTCGATCATCCGTTATTCTACCGAGGAATCATCTCTGTTGAAATTTAGGAACTTTGGTCGTCCGTTATTCTACTGAGGAATCATCTCTGTTGAAATTTAGGAACTTCGGTCGTCTGTTATTCTACTGAGGAATTATCTCTGTTGAAATTTAGGAACTTCGGTCGTCCGTTATTCTACTGAGGAATCATCTCTGTTGAAATTTAGGAACTTCGGTCGTCCGTTATTATACTGAGGAACCATCTCTGTTGAAATTTAGGAACTTCGGTCGTCCGTTATTCTACTGAGGAACCATCTCTATTGAAATTTAGGAACTTCGGTCGTCCGTTATTCTACTGAGGAACCATCTCTGTTGAAATTTAGGAACTTCGGTCGTCGGTTATTCTACTGAGGAATCATCTCGGGGAGATGATATTAAAATTGCTATTCGGTCATAATCCAGGCTTCACAATTTCTCGATTCTTATCTGGTCGCAATCCAGGCTTCAGAAGGAACTAAGCTATTATCCGGTCGCATCCGGGTTTCACGGCTTGTTGGGGATTAAACTATTATCCGATCGAATCCAGGCTTCATAGCTTACTTTGTGAGAACTTGATTGTATCTTTCCTGAAAGGTAAAGGTTAATTGTACATAATGCATGATATGTATCAAGCAATGATGTTCTCAAAATAATTGAGATTGTGTTGTATGATGCGTATGCATATGTCATGATGTATGGATATGTAATGTTTTTATGATAATCTCTAGCTGAGGAAAATAAATCCCGGGTTACTGCTGGAGAGTGCAAGAAGTTGAATTCTTCGCTCTCGCTAGGGACAGTGAATGAAGATGATTGTGAGCATAATCCTGCAGGAGAGAATAACTCCGCTGGGGAATAAACTGACAAGGAAATGACTCTATGGGGAAGAGATGTTTTTGCTAGAAGATCTGTTTATTTGGAGAAATAAACTCAGCTGGGGACAAATTACCGATGTTAGCGATAATGAAACCTGTTGGGAATTGAGTTTCTGTTTTGTGAAAGGAATGAACTCCGCTGGGGATGATTTTCCAGTTGTGATTTCACCAGGGATAATCTTTTAGACTCTACTGGGGACAATCCTCTGTTAGAATAAAGTTTGAATCTACTACCCTAAGTTTAAGTTTTGATGATAACAAAATGAAAAGATATATTAATTATGTGATTCATGTAAGAACTATTTGCTACCTAAAATATTACGTTCTGTTTTGCAGAAACTCTGATAGGTATCAGCAAGAGCACACCTAATCAGCATCAGAATATTAGTTATCAACATCAACATCAGAAGATGCTATATAAGAATACCAGAATCAGAAGAACAATTCACGCGTATGCTGAAGCTTGATGAACAGAACTGCGCTCAACACTCTGATAAAGACAACAACAATTCATCAGCACTTAAGCAGAGTCAGAATGAGCCAAAGCCAGAACACGCTTTAAGTAGCAACGGTACTGTGCATTCAAAGCGAATTATTACCAACGGCATCATTCCAGACAAGATCTGCTCAATAAGGAAAGTTTGTTATTGGCATTGAATCAAGATTATTGCTCCAACGTTCAACAAATTCAGTGCTATATAAACAAGACAATGAAGATTGAATTGGCTAATGCTCTACATCATATTACACGCCTAAAAGCTAATCATCATCTTCCTTCTCTCAGTTTGCTAAAAAGCTCCATAATTCCTTACTCAATCATTGTTTAGCAATCTAGTTTCATAAGCTTAAGTTGTGTAATATCACAGTTGTGATAAACTGTTTTTGTAGAAAACACTCACACACTTAGATTTCCATTCTGTGTAAGAAAGTGATTCCTTGACAAACCGGGTTGTGGTTTGCATCAAGAAGGCTTTAGCAGTTGTTAAAGCAGATTGTAATATTCAGTTGAATATAGTGGATTAAGACCTCGTTGGAGAGAGGCGAAATCACCTTGACGGGTGGACTGGAGTAGTTTGAGATCAAACGAACCAGGATAAAAATATCGTGTTCATTGCAATTGATTTTCAGTTTTACAATTCAACCCCCCTTCTTGTGTTTTTCACTTCTTCAATTGGTATCAGAGCGCCTGGTTCTGAGCTAAAACACTTAACCGTGTCAGTACAAGATCCAGCGTCAGAAAAACACAATGGTAGGAAATTATTCTCACACCAGCAATGACAACCATGAGGACAGAGACAGATTCAGCGGGAAACCTCCAGTCTTTGATGGAGAAAACTTTGATTACTGGAAAGACAGAATTGAAAGCTTCTTTCTGGCACATGATGCTGATCTATGGGATATGGTGACAGATGGATACACGCACCCTGTGAATGCAAGCGGTCAGAAGATTGATAGGAAAACAATGTCTGACCAACAAAAGCGTGACTTCAAGAATCACCACAAGACCAGAACCATCCTTCTCAGCGCCATCTCGTATGCTGAATATGAAAATATCTCCAACAGAGACACAGCAAAGAACATGTTTGACTCACTCAAAATGACGCACGAGGGCAACGTTCAGGTCAAAGAAACTAAAGCTCTGGCGCTCATTCAGAAGTATGAGGCGTTCAAAATGGAAGAAAGTGAATCCATTGAAACAATGTTCTCAAGATTCCAGATTCTGGTAGCTGGTCTCAAGGTTCTGGACAAAGGTTACTCTATTGCTGATCACGTAAAGAAAATCATCAGAAGCTTACCCAAGCAGTGGAGGCCAATGGTTACAGCTCTGAAGCTAGCAAAATATCTCAACAAAATTTCTCTGGAGGAACTTATCAGCTCCCTCAGAAGTCATGAGATAGGGCTAGAAGCTGATGAACCCCAGAAGCAAGGTAAGCCTTTAGCATTAAAATCTAACAAAAAATCTGAGTCTAAAGTTTTGCAGGCAGTTGAAGAAACATCTGATGGATCCTCATCAGAAGAAGACGAACTCTCCCTCCTCTCCAGAAGAGTGAATCAACTGTGGAAGCAAAGGCAAAGGAAGTTCAGGAATCCCAAAAGATCTGATCAGAACGAGTCTTCTTCCAGATACAGAAGGACAGATTCTTCCTCTGGATACAGAAGATCTGAAGGCTCCTCAGGAAGCAGAAAGCCAAACACCAAGGACATCATCTGCTATGAGTGCAATGAGCAAGGACACTACAAGAGTGACTGCCCAAAGCTTCAGAGGGAAAAGCCCAAAAAGAAGTTTGGAAGAGAAAAGAAGAAAAGTCTCATGGCTACATGGGATGACTCTGACTCATCTGAAGCTGACTCAGAATCAGATGAGAGAGCAAACATAGCTCTCATGGCCAACATTTCAGAAGATAGTGAAGCTTCTGAATCAGACTCAGAATCAGATACTGAAGAGGTATTTCCTGACTTTGCTGTTAATTTTACCAAGGCTGAACTTGCTGAAAGCCTTAATGAAATCCTGGAAAGGTATCAGCAGATTAGAGTTAAATTCAGAGACCTGAAAAGGAATCTTGAATCTGACTCTAATAAGACTGAGAGTCTTAAATTGGAGAATTCTGAGCTGAGAATTAAAATTTCAAAATTAGAAAATACTTTACAAAACTCTCAGAAGGAACCATATTCTGAAACTCCCAGCAATGCTGATGAGATCATCAAGGAGTATGATCACAGTTTCCAGAAGTTCCTTGCTAAAAGCATAGATAGAAGCAAAATGGCTTCAATGATCTATGGAGTTAGCAGAAACGGCAGGAAGGGAATAAGATACTAAGGTAAGGTTCCTACACCAAAGAATGTCATGGATTTAACCATTAAACACACTCCTCTGAATTCAAATTTTGTGTACGGTCACACACATGATATTAAATACACTAGCAGTAAGTACTCTGTGAAACCAAAATTCAACCAGAGTTTTGGTAAATCTAACAAATCAGGACCCAAGAAAATCTGGGTACCTAAGGATAAAATAATACATGTTGCAGATATCTTTAGCAGCAAATCAGAAACACCAGTCATGGTACCTGGACTCTGGCTGCTCGCGACACATGACGGGAAGAAGGCATATGTTCCAAAGCCTGGAACTTAAGCCTGGAGGCCACGTTGGCTTTGGAGGTAATCAGAGGGGAAAGATAATTGGCTCTAGAACTGTAGGTAATGGAAATCTTCCCTCTATTAATAATTTTCTACTAGTAGATGGATTAATGCATAATCTGTTATCCATAAGTCAATTAAGTGATAACGGTTATGATATAATCTTTAATCAAAAATCATGTAAAGCTGTTAGTCAGAAAGATGGGACTATCCTGTTTAATGGAAAGAGGAAAAACAACATTTACAAAATCAAACTTTCTGAACTGAAAAGTCAGAATGTAAAGTGCCTTCTGTCTGTTAATAACGAGCAGTGGATCTGGCACAGAAGATTGGGGCATGTTAGTATGAGAAGAATATCTCAGATTAACAAACTCAATCTGGTCAGAGGACTTCCTAATTTGAAGTTCAATTCAGATGCTCTGTGTGAAGCATGTCAGAAAGGCAAGTTTGCAAAACCTTCTTTTAAATCTAAAAATGTTGTTTCTACCTCTAAGCCATTAGAACTTCTGCACATTGACTTATTTGGACCAGTTAAAACTGCTTCAGTCAGTGGCAAAAAGTATGGGTTAGTAATCGTAGATGACTATAGCAGATGGACATGGGTAAAGTTCTTAAGACACAAGGACGAGTCACACTCTGTGTTTGTTACCTTCTGTAACCAAGTTCAGAATGAAAAGGATCTTAGAATCGTTAAAGTCAGAAGTGATCATGGTGGAGAATTTGAAAACAAAGATTTTGAGCCATTCTTTAATGACAGAGGCATTCTGCATGATTTCTCTTGTCCTAGAACTCCCCAACAAAATGGAGTTGTAGAACGAAAGAACAGAACATTGCAAGAAATAGCCAGAACCATGATCAATGAGACAAACGTTGCTAAGATCTTCTGGGCAGAGGCAATAAACACAGCGTGCTACATTCAGAATAGAATCTCAATAAGACCTATTCTAGAAAAGACTCCATATGAATTGTGGAAGAACAGAAAGCCCAACATTTCATATTTTCATCCATTTGGATGTACCTGTTTTATGTTAAATACAAAGAATTATTTGAACAAGTTTGACTCTAAAGCACATAAGTGTATTATGTTAGGATACTCTGAACGCTCAAGAGGGTACAGAGTATACAATACAGAAACACAGATTGTGGAAGAATCAATCAGTGTCCGTTTTGATGATAAGCTTGACTCTGAAAAGTCAAAGCAGAATGAAGTTTTTGCAGGTATGGAAATTGAATTTACAGGTTCTGAAGACAAGTCATCAGAAGCTCTCAACACAGGCACTCCTTCAACGTCTGAAAGGAGCACTGCCAGCAATCCTACAACAGCTGTT
This sequence comes from Vicia faba, assembly GCA_948472305.1. Taxonomy (NCBI): domain Eukaryota; kingdom Viridiplantae; phylum Streptophyta; class Magnoliopsida; order Fabales; family Fabaceae; genus Vicia; species Vicia faba. Next base: position 766,589,683 of record OX451736.1, read on the forward strand.
GATCAACCTCAGAAGAGAATCCCCAGAAGCAGCTTGGATCACCCAGAAGAGACTATCTTAGGAAGAAAGGAAGATCCAATCAGAACAAGAGCAAGCTTCAGAAACTCTGAAGAAACCCTCATGGGACTTGTGTCTCTGATTGAACCTTCTTCTATTGATGAAGCACTTCTGGATAATGACTAGATTCTGGCAATGCAAGAAGAGCTGAATCAATTCACCAGAAATGACGTATGGGATCTTGTTCCCAGACCAAAAGGATTCAACGTCATTGGAACAAGATGGGTCTTCAGAAACAAGCTAAATGAACAAGGTGAAGTCATCAGAAACAAAGCATGACTGGTTTCACAAGGTTATAGTCAGCAAGAGGGGATAGACTATACAGAAACCTTTGCCCCAGTCGCCAGGTTAGAATCTATCAGACTTTTAATTTCATTTGCTGTTAATAGAGGCATCACTCTGTATCAGATGGATGTCAAGAGTGCATTCTTAAATGGTTATATAGAAGAAGAGGTTTATGTGCACCAACCCCCTGGTTTTGAAAATACAAAACATCCAGAACATGTTTTCAAACTAAAGAAGTCACTATATGGTCTAAAACAAGCTCCCAGAGCTTGGTATGAAAGGCTAAGTAACTTTCTGTTAGAAAATGAATTCACCAGAGGGAAGGTGGACACTACCTTATTCTGTAAGTCAGTTAAGAATGACATCTTAGTATGTCAAATTTATGTTGATGATATTATTTTTGGTTCTACTAATCCTTCTCTTGGAAGAAAATTTGCTAAGTGTATGCAGGCAGAATTTGAGATGAGCCTCATGGGGGAACTTAAATTCTTTCTAGGAATTCAGATCAATCAAACTCCAGAGGGAACTTACATTCATCAGAGCAAATACATCAGAGATCTTCTGAAGAAATTTGACCTCTGAGAATGTAAGCCATCAAAGATTCCAATGCATCCCACATGCATTCTGGAAAGAGAAGAGGTGAGCAAAAAGGTAGAACAGAAAGTCTACAGAGATATGATTGGTTCTCTCCTTTATCTGACAGCTTCAAGACCTGATATATTATTCAGCGTATGTATTTGTGCTAGATTCCAATCAGATCCTAGAGAATCTCACTTAACAGTTGTTAAGCGAATTTTCAAGTATCTGAAAGGTACTACTAATCTGGGTTTATTTTATAGAAAATCTAGTGATTACAGTTTAGTAGGCTACTGCGATGCTGACTTTGCTGGAGACAGAGTAGAGCGTAAAAGTACTTCTGGAAGCTGCCAGTTTCTGGGAGAAAATCTGATCTCTTGGTCCAGCAAAAGGCAATCCACAATTGCGCTATCAACAACAGAAGCTGAGTACATAGCAGCAGCAGGATGTAGCACACAAATGCTCTGGATGAAAAGTCAGCTTGAAGACTTCCAGATTTTTGAGAGTAACATCCCTATACTCTGTGACAATACTTCTGCTATTTGCTTAAGTAAGAATCCCATTTTACATTCTAGAGCTAAGCATATAGAAATAAAACATCACTTCATTAGGGACTATATTCAGAAAGGAATTTTGAATTTAAAATTTATAGATACAGACCATCAATGGGCTGATATCTTCACTAAACCCCTTTCTGAAGATAGGTTCAATTTCATTCTGAAACATCTCAGCATGAAAATCTGCCCAGAGTGAAAATGTTTTAATTCCATATATTTATCTTCAGAATGTATTTGTTTTACTGTGAACTTCTGATCAATCTCTTTTCAGAAAGATAGAACATGCAGATTGTATCAGATGCTAGTCTTAAAGATCTGAGTGTTTCAGCTCAAGGATAGACGTGTTGATCACTAAATCAAACAAGTGTCATCCAATCATCAGCAAATCTCTGAAGCAGAACGCGTGCATGCTTCTGAGAAGGCAAAACGCTGATTGGGTGCATTGAGACACATGTCTGGTAACCGTTTTAAGTATCTTTCTCAAATCCCCCAAAATCAGCAAGCATTAAATGAAAGTAATCATGTTTTTAAAACGTAATCATGATTTTATTTCTCTCTCTTGAAAACGTTTACTCTTTCAAAATATTCTGAAGCCTATTTAAGAACGTTAATTTCTCACATTAATCTTTTACAGTTTCTCATTATCTCTCAAATATTTTTCTGCATTCTCTCTGTGTTCATCTCTTTCAATCTTAAACCTTTTTTTCTCAGTTTCTCAGAAAAACCCTAAGTGTGAACATGGCAACCTCCAGCAGTGCTTCTGCAGGTTCTCAGAAGAAAGCTTCCTCTGAACAGTACCAAGTTCCATTCAGAACACTCCTTACTCCAGTGAAGAATCTTGAAGTGTTATCTGAACTGATTATTGATTTTGGCAGTCTGAAAGAGAATGGCTTTGATTTAACAGAAGAAGTTAGGGCACAGAAATGGGAAAGGTATTTTGACAGGTTGGTTGGACCAACATTCCCAATGTTAGTCAAGGAGTTCTGGATTCATGCAACTGCTTCAACGCATCAAGTCACCTCCTACATAATGGGGAAGAAGATTGTGATCACTGAGGATCACATAGCAAAGTTGATTGGTTACAGTGGCGGTGGCGTCCGCTGTATTGATATGGCTGAGAGATACTCTGACATTGGTGTCATAGCAGAACAGATTTTCACCCTTGGGGTGCCCAGTAGCAAAATCAGAGACCTCAAGGATCACCACAGAGTTTGGGCGAAGATAATTCTGGGGTGTTTTAATCATAGGAAGCCAACTAGTTCCCTTGATTACATAAATATAGATCAGCAGTTTCTGATCTATTTTATCAATCAGAAGGTAAAAATCAACTTGGCTCATCTTCTATTTAATCACCTCAGAACAAGCGTGAAGGAAACCAGGGAAGAAGAAAGAACAAAGAGGGATTGGATACCCTTTGGAAGGTTAATATCAGATATTCTGACTGAGAATAGGCTGATAGAGCACCTGATAGAAGCTCAAGAGTTAAGCACCATTGAACCAACTGTTGGCAAGCCTCTGAACGCAAAGAATCTGAAGAAAATGAAGTTAATAGAGAATATCAGATAGGAACCCAGCATTACTCCCACTGCTGACATCACCAGCAGAAGAGTCCCACTGAGTAACTTTCCTTTATTTTCTGAGATAGAATCTAAACCAGTGGTGGTTCTCAGATACTTGGACGCGTGCAAGGCTGATGGTACAGATCCCAAGCTGAATATCAAAGATCTGCACCAACCTCAACCAGAAGTTACACTGAAGAAGACGAAGAAAAGGAAGGCCCCTTCAAAAGGAACATCCCAGCAGACACCCAAGAAAAGAGGTAATTTATCTGCTTCTTCTGTTTTAAATTCTTCTGCTATTCCAACATCAATCCCAACTCCAGCTTCTCATAGAATCCCAATCCCCATCCCAACAATAGATGAAACCGAACCAGAAGATGACCCTTCTGAGGCACTACAACTCAGAAGACCCCACACCAAACATCCCAAACCAACAATCTCAACAACATCAGCAATTGACAAAGTGCTGTCTGACATTGATCAACATGCCTCTGATCACCCCTCCAATAATCCAAACTCTGAACCACAAATTGTCCTCTCTCCTCAACCAGAACAACCTCTCTCACCCATTCCAGAAGAACCACATATTCCTGAACAACCAGAAATTCCTCCTCCTTCTCCACAACCAGCAATTCCTTCTCCCTCTCCTCAACCAGAAATTCATCCACCATCACCTCAACCATCACCTCAACCTGAGTTTCATCATTCTGAAACTCCATCTCCTCCTCCTTCTGAACCTCATTCTCCTCAATCATCTGAGCCACAACCTCTGGCAATCCAGCTGCCATGTGGAACAACAGTAACCATGGCCCAGCTGCCACCCTCTCCAGAATCTACCCCTCCAAACACTCCCAAAACCCCAAACAGTCCAATCATTATCTCTGATTCTCCCACTCCATCTCCAAAACAAACAGCTCCCAAACAAACCACAAAAAACCCCAGCAGGACCTTCATAGATTTAACAATCCTTGACCGTCTTGCTGATCTGAAAAATAAAATAGTGATTCCAAAACCAAAACAGCCAGATGTTGGCTCTGGTATTATGAATTTTGAAACAGGTTTGCAGCAGTGGATTGCTTCTCTGAAGCAAGTCTGTCCTGGAATGATTGATCCAGCTGCCTCTGACCAGCTCTGGTCACAATTCAGAATTTGGGTACGTGCTGAAGCTCTAAAATTGCAAGACATCAATTATGAGCAAGCACAGCAGAATTTCAGCAAGCTTCTGAATGAAGTTGGAAGTCAGCTGCTGAAAGAAGACGTGCTCCTTCTGGATAGTGAGCCATGGTCTGAGAAGCATCCAGCTTCAAAGGTGCAACCAGAAGAAGACCAGACTATTCAAGCTGAAGCCAGTCAAGCTGAAGATGTTGTAGAAAGCTCTCAGAAGCTCCCTGCTTCTGATGTTTCTCAAGCTGCCTTGGAAAGGCAGACTCTGGAAGAGCTAAAGCTGAATGATATTCGTCTGCAGCAAAGGATGGATGAAAATGACCAGAAGATGAAAGAAAGGATGGATGTGCAGGATAGCAAGATAGATACAGTAGTCAGCATGGTGCACAAGCAGACTGAGACTGCTGATCAGATCAAAGCAATGCTGGAGACTCTGTTCACACGCCTTCCTCCCCAACCTTAGATTTTCATTCATGCCATTTTCATGTTTTCTTTGCATATCTTCTGTACTGTTTTGTTTGGTTCTGAACCTTTTAATATGACAAGTTTTTCTGCTCTAATTGTTTTAGCACTTCACTTACACTTTTTGATTGCTGACAAAAAGGGGGAGAGTAAGAAAGATATTTCTTCAATAACGGATTACTGAGACAGAAAATCTCAGACATTCTAACTCTGATATACTTGAATATGTTTTCTGTTTTTGCTTAAGTCTACAGGTACAAGATTGATCTCTAAATTCACTGAAGACTAAAGCTCTGATAAAGCTCTGACATTCTGATCTAAAGCTTCTGATAGTCAAAGACTCTGATATTCTGATGTTCAAAGAAAGGCAACAAAGATCTGATCCTGAAGAACTCTTGGAATTAAAAAGGGAAGTAATAAATTCAGGGGGAGTATCTCTCAACTCTGATATCTCTTTATCCCTTATCTTTGATAACTTCTAACTCTGATACATCTTATCATATAGCTATCTCTGATACTTTTCACGTTATTTTCAATTAAAAATATCTAGTTTTTGTCATCATCAAAAAGGGGGAGATTGTTAGAACAAAGTTTGAATCTACTACCCTAAGTTTAAGTTTTGATGATAACAAAATGAAAAGATATATTAATTATGTGATTCATGTAAGAACTATTTGCTACCTAAAATATTACGTTCTGTTTTGCAGAAACTCTGATAGGTATCAGCAAGAGCACACCTAATCAGCATCAGAATATTAGTTATCAACATCAGCATCAGAAGATGCTATATAAGAATACCAGAATCAGAAGAACAATTCACGCGTATGCTGAAGCTTGATGAACAGAACTGCGCTCAACACTCTGATAAAGACAACAACAATTCATCAGCACTTAAGCAGAGTCAGAATGAGCCAAAGCCAGAACACGCTTTAAGTAGCAACGGTACTGTGCATTCAAAGCGAATTATTACCAACGGCATCATTCCAGACAAGATCTGCTCAATAAGGAAAGTTTGTTATTGGCATTGAATCAAGATTATTGCTCCAACGTTCAACAAATTCAGTGCTATATAAACAAGACAATGAAGATTGAATTGGCTAATGCTCTACATCATATTACACGCCTAAAAGCTAATCATCATCTCCCTTCTCTCAGTTTGCTAAAAAGCTCCATAATTCCTTACTCAATCATTGTTTAGCAATCTAGTTTCATAAGCTTAAGTTGTGTAATATCACAGTTGTGATAAACTGTTTTTGTAGAAAACACTCACACACTTAGATTTCCATTCTGTGTAAGAAAGTGATTCCTTGACAAACCGGGTTGTGGTTTGCATCAAGAAGGCTTTAGCAGTTGTTAAAGCAGATTGTAATATTCAGTTGAATATAGTGGATTAAGACCTCGTTGGAGAGAGGCGAAATCACCTTGACGGGTGGACTGGAGTAGTTTGAGATCAAATGAACCAGGATAAAAATATCGTGTTCATTGCAATTGATTTTCAGTTTTAAATTCAACCCCCCTTCTTGTATTTTTCACTTCTTCATCCTCCAGACTCTACTGGGGATAATTCTCCAAAATCCACTAGGGATAATTTTCTAATGCTGATGATAGGTAAACTCTGCTTGGGGAGAATATCACCAATTCATTTGAGGTTGTGAGCCTCAGCTGGGGAGAGTGGTGTCCTGTTTGGGACCGCTAATATCACTGTCTTTTCCTTACTCTGCGGGGAGTGAATGTACATTCAATCGTTTCCTCCAACTAGGTTTATCCCTATACCTGGTGGACAGAGCAACTGTACGGTTTGGACATTTCTCGTTTGCCCTTGTTTCTGACATTACGAGTAACCGTCTTTTGTTTCGTATGTAAATATTTATGAGCAACAGTTATTGTCAAATGCATATCTAAAAAATGAACCATTGGACGTTCTTGAAAAACAAAACAGAAAAAGAAAACAATTTGAAATTTCTTTATGAAAATGAATCGTATTGATTTTGAAGTTTGGCCTGTAAATAGGCGTTTTTTATACAAGAGGCTGACGTCCTAGTAAGAGAACGCCGCTGAACAATAGAGTTTATACAATTTGTGAAAACAAATAAAAACTGCTATGTGAACAATCCCACTGGGTTTCAACTCTACTATTGCCTTTATATCCTCGAGCATCCCATCACTTTGCCACTTGGTTGAAGGTAGATCATATTGATTAGTGCCGTCCGAGCTTGATAGTCGATACCGAAGTCTGGTTGCAAGGTGGTCCAATGAGACATAGTGTTATGCCTTAATCCCTAATTTTTGCCTGGACTGCCCTTTCGGTTTTTCAGTCCACCGGGATACCCTTTTTTGCCCAAGCCGCCTTTTCAGGTTTTCGACTTGCCGGGTGTACAGTTTTTTTTCATTTTCATCCCTTATTTTTGCCCGAACCCTTTTGGTTCGCCGGGAAGCCCTTATTTTTTCCTAGGCCAGTCGACCTAGCGGGTCTTTGATTATGCGTAGTATTTTTCACTATGTCTGCATTGACGGGGTGAGGAAGTTCGTCACCATCCATGGTGGTTAGAATCATAGCTCTTCTCGAGAAAATGTTCTTAACCACAAATGGCCCTTCGTACGTAGGGGTCCATTTGCCCCTAGGATCACCTTGCGGTAATATGATTCGTTTGATTACCAGATCCCTAACTTGATACTTTTGTCATCTGACTTTCTTGTAAAATGCCTTGATCATCCGCTTTTGATACGTTTGACCATGACAAATAGCGGTAAGTCTCTTTTTGTCAATTAAGTTCAGCTGATCAAGCCGGGTCTGGATCCAATCGTCCTCGCTCAAACCCGCATCCTTCATAATTCGAAGAGAGGGTATCTGGACCTCAATAGGTAAGACTGCTTCCATACCATACACCAAGGAGTCGGGTGTTGCCCCTGTTAAAGTTCCAGCTGAGGTTCGGTATCCATGAAGAGCAAATGGTAACATCTCGTGCCAGTCTTTGTATGTCACCGTCATCTTCTGCACAATCTTCTTAATACTTTTTTTAGCCGCTTCGACAACCCCATTCATCTTCGGCCGGTAGGGAGAAGAGTTGTGATGCTGTATCTTAAACTGTGTGCAGACCTCGGTGATCATTGTATTGTTGAGATTTGTACCGTTATCCGTAATGATCCTCTCTGGTACACCATATCGACAAATCAAATTGTGCCGAATAAACCGTGCCACGACATTCTTGGTTACTGTAGCAAAGGAAGCTGCCTCAACCCACATCATAAAGTAATCAATTGCTACCAGAATGAAATGATGCCCGTTAGACGCAATAGGTCTAATCTCGCCGATCATATCGATGCCCCACATTGCAAAAGGCCACAGGGCTGTCAAGATGTTCAGAGGAACTGGAGGTATGTGCACTTTATTAGCATAGACTTGGCACTTATGACAGGTCCGAGAATGTTGATAAGAGTCGGCTTCCATGGTGGACCAATAATATCCTACCCGTAGGATCTTCTTTTCCATGGTATGTCCACTGAAATGAGTCCCAAAAGCACCTTCATGTAACTCTGCCATAATCCTTTCTTCCTCATTCTTATCCATACATCGCAGTAAGGTCGAATCATGATTACGCTTGTAAAGAATACCATTACTGATGAAGAACTTTGCAGCGAACCTCCTCAGAAACTTCTTATCATTAACAGATGCACCCTCGGGGTACTCCTGAGCCTTAAGATACCTTTTTACCTCGTGAAACTAGGGTTTATCTGCCACTTCTTCAGTCTCAATGTCGCAGCAATGTGCGGGTTCATCCAACCTCTCAATGGTAATTTGGGGAGCCTCATTGTCCCACCTGACCTTGAACATAGAAGACATGGTAGCTAGCGCGTCCTCTAACTGATTCTCCTCTCTCGGGAAGTGTTCAAAGGTTATCTCCTCGAAATATGGAAGCAACGTTAATACATACTCTTTGTAAGGAATAAGATTTGGGTGCTTCATATCCCACTCGCCTTTGATCTGACTGATCACGAGAGCGGAATCTCCGAACACACTCAAGAACTTTATCCTTAGGTCGATAGCTGCTCGAAGGCCCATGATGCACACTTCATACTCCGCCATATTGTTGGTGTAGTTAAAACATAATCGGGCGGTGAGCGGAGTATGACAGCCTTCAGGAGACATGATCACGGTGCCAATGCCATTACCCAAAGCGTTTGAAGCTCCATCAAAATACATAGACCATCAGGATCCCTCCTCAGGTTCTTCATCTGGTCCAGGTGTTTCACAGTCAGTCACCAACATGATGTTCTCATCCGAGAATTCGAAGTTCATAGACTGGTAAACGTCCACTGCCTGATGCGCCAAATGATCTGCCAACACACTTCCCTTGATTTCCTTTTGGGTCGTGTATTGGATGTCATATTCAGTTAAGATCATTTGCCATCTCGCTATTCTTCTGGACAGAGCAGGCTTTTCGAAGATATACTTGATTGGATCCATCTTCGATATCAATAGAGTAGTGTGAGTCAGCATATACTGTCTCAGCCGGCGAGCAGCCCATGCCAAAGCGCAATAAGTTTTCTCAAGTAGTGAGTATCAGGTCTCACAGTCGGTAAACTTTTTGCTAAGGTAGTAAATAGCATGCTCTTTTCGGCCAGACTCGTCATGCTGCCCCAGCACACACCCCATTGAATTATCGAGTACTGTCAAGTATAAGATCAAAGGTCTCCCTTCAACTGGAGGCATCAGAATAGGTGGCTCTTGGAGATATTCTTTGATCCTTTCGAAAGCGGCTTGGCACTCGTCGTTCCATCTTACCACTTGATCTTTCTTCAGCAGTTTGAAGATTGGCTCACAAGTAGCAGTCAGGTGCGAGATGAATCGGGCAATGTAAATCAGACGTCCCAGAAAGCCTTTGACTTCTTTTTCTGTTCGGGGAGCTGGGATTTCCTATATAGCCTTCACCTTTGCAGGATTCACTTGAATACCTTTATCACTAACGACGAAGCCCAGCAGCTTACCAGACCTCACCCCGAAGGTGCACTTGTTCGGGTTTAACCTCAGCTTGTACATTTTCAACCTGTCAAATAGCTTCTGAAGATGGTCAAGATATTCTTCTTCAATATGGGACCTTGCAATCATGTCGTCAATGTACACCTCAATCTCATGATGAATCATGTCGTGGAACAAAGCGACCATGGCGCGCTGATACGTTGCCCCATCATTCTTCAACCCGAAAGGCATGACTTTGTAGAAAAAGGTACCCCATTGCGTAACAAAAGTTGTCTTCTCCATATCCTCGGGAGCCATCTTAATCTGATTGTAACCGGAGAAACCATCCATAGAGAAGAAGACCTTATGTTGTGCGGTGTTGTCGACCAAAACATCGATGTGAGGCATAGGGAAATCATCCTTGGGGCTTGCCTTGTTCAAATCCCTATAGTCAACACACATTCGTACCTTACCATCTTTCTTCGGCACTGGAACCACGTTGGCAACCCACTGCGGGTAAGAAGTAACTGCTAGAAAACCGGCATCAAACTGTTTCATAACCTCAACCTTGATTTTCTTTGACATCTCTAGGCGCATTCGAAGAACTTTCTATTTTACTGGAGGACAATCTTCTTTGGTTGGCAAGCGGTGAACCACGATATCGATATCCAACCCATACATATCTTCATAAGACCATGCAAAGATCTCAACATAGTCACGCAACATCTGTATCAACCGTTGCTTAACGCTAGACTCCAGATTCCCACCAATCTTGACCTCTTTCTTGTCTTCTTCTGTACCCAGATTTACTGTTTCCACTGGCTCTTCATGCGACTGTATGGCCCTCTCTTCCTGTAGTAACAATCTAGAAAGTTCCCCAGGCACTTCACAATCATCCTCACCTTCGTCCTCGACTTGGTTGATCGAACTTTTGAAGTCATAATTGGCAGTAGCAGAGTCGTTATCAGTGGGGTCCAGAGTGGATGTGGACCTGTATTATGATATGTGAGTGTGTGTAAGACAATAGCTGTTTTAATAAAGTGCAAGATAGAAAAACAAGGAGCGCAAAATTTGTAATGCAAGAAAACGTCCAATGCTTTATTGATGATATATGGAAATGACAAATATTAGACCCTCACAAACAAAGCCACGGGGTCTCGGGCAAGGCACCAGGCCGTAAAGTTTCAAATTGTCTGTTACAAATCTCAAAACAAAAGTCTTATTACTGTGTAATAAAAGAAATGGGCACGAAGTCCTTTGCCGTCCAATTGCTCAATCCACCGTCGGTAGTCAGGTAAATCCAGCTATCAATATCTGATCCTTCTTCATCCTTTTCTGTTGCATTCACTCCCTGATCATGTTTGGGCATAGGAGCGGTTATGACGTTAGGGTTTTCCGGCGCGTCAAACTCAATTTCTTTAGCTTCAATCAAATTTTGCACCTTATTCCTCAAGGCCCAATAATTGTTCGTATCATGCCCTAGGTTATCAGAGTGATAAGCACAACGGGCGTTCGGATTATACAGCGGTGATGTAGTACTGGGATTCTTCGGAGCTTCCCTCAGAGTCACCAAGTTGGTTTTCAATAACTGCGGTAAAATTTGAGACAAGGTCATACTGAGCCGAGTATACTGTCTTTGCGGTCTCTCTGCTCTTTGCTGAGTGTTGCGTTGTGGGGCAACAATTGATCTTGATATTACTACCACGTTAATTGCTTGGTGGCGTTCAGGTCGGTTATGGCTCCTCGAGCTGTAAACTGCACTGGCTTCTATTCTGTACTTGATGAAGCACCTTTATGTATCTTGCCACTCTTGATGCCAACTTTAACTCTCTCCCCAGTCAAAATCAATTCAGTGAACCCAGACGATGAACTATCGATCAAATGATTGAAATATGGACCAAACAAAGTCCCAAGAAATATATCTACCAACTCCCTATCAGACAGAGGGGGTTGTACTCTTCCGGCCAGATCTCTCCATTTCTGAGCATAGTCATTAAAACCTTCGCTCGCACCCATAGACATACCCTGTAGTTGAGTACACGTGGGAGCAAGGTCGGCATTATACTGGTATTGCTTGTAAAAATCAGCAACATGGTCCTCCCAGTTGTGGACATTACCTCCTTCCAGTTGATATAACCATTCAAGTTGAGTCCCTGACAGACTATCTTAAAAGAAATGAACCCAAAGGTTCCTATCGACAGTATATGGTTGAATCTTTCTAACATACGAGCGGAGGTGTAGCTTCGGGCAGGATACCCCATCGTACTTAGCAAAGATAGGAGCTTTAAACTTGTGGGGGATGACCACCCCAGATGTCAAACCCAAATCTCCGAAATCCAACCCAGGTATCTTTTGGATCTCCATTGCACTCAGTCGGTCTTCGAGTTGCTTATACCTATCCTCGGCAGGAGGATACTGGTCTTCATCAAAATCTGTGTCATTGTTAGAAACCACAGGGCTAAGACCCTTCCTTTCCTCTTGATTCTCTCCCCCTCCAGATGAATGAGATAGATCAGCTTCCTTTTGCAACTTGTTCCCAAATTTGTGACCCATATTCAGCAGGACCACCTTCTTCTTCTTCTTCTTCAAGATAAGAGTCTTCAAATCTTGTTGACTCTTGGCCAAGTTCAAGAACATCTCCTGGAACTGAGCATTCTGAGCTTGCAGAGCCTTGATGGCTTGATCAGTAGGTGTTTCAGAAGACATGATTGCTGAAATAAACAATGAAGAAGATAAGAAACCTGTAAGGGTACCTGTGATGATGGTGCATGATAATGGAATGCGTATGAAATGATTTCAAAGAATTTGGGAGATTCAAATTTATAAACCAAAATAAAGCACACTTTATTAGATTAAACTTGAAACAATGTTTAACAAATGCCTTTAAGGCGTTACAAAAGAAATACTGAAAAGCAAATCTAAACTAGAAACCATAAAAGACATCAGAAATCCCATGGTTGTTTTCCCTTCGTGCTGATATAATCGTTGATCGTCCTTTCGTTCTTAAGTTGCCTTGTAAGCTTCAGGATCTTCCTCTCCTGCTTATGATATTTCTCCATGTAGGTATCCCTTTCTTCCTTTAGCTGGATCCAAGATCTCTTCAATGCCCCAATATCAGTAGGCATGTATGGATGGATGACCATATAAGGAACACCTTCTTCATTAGTATGCTCTATGATTACCGGCAAAATAGCTTCATATGGCATTCCCAGCTTTTGAGCACAGAATCGAACCCACTGGAGATATGGTTGCATCGGGAGAGAAGTCTTCATTCCTAGCTCATGGGGGTCAGACCTGTTCACCCTGTCCCAAGCTCGTATAAACCTGCGGCGATGTCCCTCAACATCCCCCTTGAAGTCAAAGACAATGCCTGTAAGAAAAAGCTCATGAGGACCGTCTCTTCGAGCTCGTCCAAACTGTCGTAAAGCCAAACAAGGATTATAGGTTATTCCTCCTCTAATTCCAAGCAATGGAACATTGGGGTATTCCCCACACCGATTAATGACAGCTACTTTTTCCATATCTTTAGTACTTCAAAGGATATCCGTATGAGCAAGGGACATGATTCTGTAAGCCCAACCTACACCTTCTTCATTCTTCAATACAGATTTAGGGAGGTGCAAAATAAACCACCTCGCCAGCAGCAGTGTACAACACATGAGAGTTCCCCTTCTCCGCATAATACAGGTATAAAGAGCATGTAGAATATCACCTAAGAGAGTAGGCACTGGCTTACGAGACATGAAAATCTTAACTGCGTTCACATCGACGAAAGAATCTGGATTTGGGAACAGAACCAAGCCATAGATGAGGAGAGCCAGGATGTCTTCAAATGCTTGAAAGTCCAAACTATCCCAGAACTGTTGAGCTTGATCAATCAAAAACTTAGCCAAGAAACCTTTAACCCCACTCCGAGTCTCCCAGTTAGATACTACGTCAACCATTTTTAGATATAGAGCTGAAGCAATGTCCTCTGGTGTGATACGGTGGGAGAACTGACTTGGGATTTTGCGTTTGTGTTCGCACTTGTGCGGTTTAGCAAGAGTCGCCACCGACTTTTTATTTTATCCAAAGGAAAGGTCAAAAAGCACAGGAAAGACCTTTGAGACGTTTTCTTGGGTTCGGGGGGGTAGATTATGAAAAGGGAAGGTGCTAGCACATTTTCATCCATGGTTATCCATGGGCTCTTAGTTACTTGTTTTAGATCACTTGCCTTTCCTTTTTTAATTGTTTGAAATGGTGCTTTGTGTGTGTGGTTTTGAAAATGTTTTGAAAAAGATGCCTTGTCTAGGCAACCTTTGTAATGATTCTTGTTTTAATATATACAAAGGTGTGTGTCTTTTTGAAAAGATAATTCAATGTTTTGAAAGTTTTTTTTGAAGTTGTTTTGAAGTTGTGTTGTAGTTGTGTTGTGAAGTGTGTTTTGAAAAAATGGCAAGGATGTTTTGCAAGATTTTTGATCAAGTAACTAAGAGTTGTCTACCCTATTTTACTCAAAGATATTTCTTATGTTTTTAACCCTTTTAACAGTGTTGTTTCACCATTGTATTTGGTGAACAACCTTGTGCTAGGATGTTAAACGGGACATGCGCGGGTCATCGTATACAATCATTGAAGGCAACTTGTGAGACGCTCTAGCAATTTTGTAAAGGACGAGATCATTTTATCGAAGGCAACATCGAGGGTCATCGAGGGACTACGATCTTTGTTTATCGAATGGGCATTTGCTAGAGTGTCTCATACTCGAGGGACCTGATTGCATTTTCCGAGGCAACAAGCGAGGTTACCCTAGAGGTGCAAGTATGAATTGTGTATTGATTTCCATGCATTTATCTTGTATTAGGTCATCTAGCGATTGATTTTGAATCTTCGCATACAAACCCTAATTACTATACAGTATATTGAAAGCGATAAATTGTGGGAATTTAAAGTCTAAGTTATTACAAATGAGTATCCGGGGATGGAGGTACAAATGTTTACAAATGGGGATGAGTCTCATCAGAATAGTAATGTCCAAGTATATATTACAACCAAATCGAACTGTCGCATTCTCAATGTAAACATATAACAAGGTATAAGATGACAAAAATCAAAGAGATATGAGATGTGTATATTTATTTACAAATGATCGAATAAAAATTCTAACCTAAAAATATTAAGTGTTTATTATTATTTATATTTTATGTTTTTTATTGATTATATAAACAAAGAGTTTGAAAGAAAAGAAAAATTATTTAAGTTAAAAATTCTATTATTTATGTGTGTTTATTAAATGTAATAATTATTATAAAAAAATTAAGAAAATTTATACAAAAATTTAATATATTTTTTAACAATAAGAGAAAAAAGAAGTATATTTTAAAAAAAGAAAATAATATTGATAAAAAGGGTATTAGTTTAACAAAAATGATGATGATGAGCCTAAGTATGTGTTTTTGGATGGCCCAAAGTGGTAAAGAAAGAAAAACAAAAGATGCTGAAGGGAAAATGGGGGGTGTAGGCGCCAGTTAGTATTGGGCCTTATGTTTAGCTTGGGCGAAGGCCCATGATGTTTGAACAATTTTTTATGGTTGTTTCATTTGTTTGGAAATTAGGGTTTACAGTTGTACAACGACGCCTCCTTCTCGTCTTCTTCGTTCTCTTCGTCTCTCTCTCAACCATGGGGTTCTGATTCCTCCCTCCAAGCTCCAGGTTGCCAAAGCGCCACCTTCATCCATCTCTCTCCACGACGGCACATGGCGGTGGTTTAGAAGGTATCGTATTTTTTACAGTTTGCATGTTTAATTCTTGTATGTTTTGTTGTTTGCAAAGTTTGATCTTTGATATTTATGATATGAGATGTAGGAAAATTGAGGGAAAAATACCTTGGCGTTTTGTTCTCTAGAAAGGATGGTGGATTGGAACAACGGCGCTCTAGGTGGCCGGAGGAGGAGGACGAGGATGATGCGTATGGGATCATGGCATTTCTGTATCTTTTCGTTGTTTGATGATGATATTATTTCTGAAAACCCTTGAATATTTGTTTCACTTCTGGACTTCTTCTTCTTCTTTGAGTGTTGGCTTTTGATGATGAACTTTGTTTATTCTGAAAAAGCTATTTGTTGTATACTGATTGTTGATGATGAAGCTTATGTTCTGAGACTTTTTTTGATGTGTTTTTGTTGGCTTGAGTTGATGATGATTGATATATTCTGAAACCTATATCGTTTTGCTTCTAGATTTTTCCTCTTTCTTCTGGGTTCAATGATGAGGGTATTCTGAGATTGGTTGTTGTTGTTGCTTTGATGTTTGGATTTTCATGGATGTTTGATGATGAATGTTGCTCTGAAAACACTTGCTTTGTTCTCTCTTCTTCTTTTGGGTACCCTGTTTACTTGATGATGGTGAAACTGAACTGTGTTTGTAGCTTAGGCAGTTTTTGGCCTTGAGTTGCAGTTCTTTGGCCTTTGAAACAGGTCTGTAAGTTTTGTTGTTTAAGCAGATTTGCCTGTGGTTTTGGGTAGGTTTTCTGTAGTTTACAGGTAAGGCAAGCTACAGGTTTGCTTGTTTGGGTTTATGCAGTTTTGCTGGCTGTTGTTTGAGCTTTTGGGAAGTCAGGCTTGGCGCTTGTTTGCTTGAGAAGCAGTCTTGCAGGCTTGTTTTTTTTTGAAACAGGCCTGTAGGTTTTGTGATCTTTTGCTTGGCCTTTATGCAGGCTTGTTATTTTTACAAGTTTAGTTGTTTAAAGGTTTTGAAAGCAGGCTTGTGGTAAGCTGTAGGCAGGCTTCTGGTAAGCTTTAGGCTGGCTTGTCTTTTGGATAAACTTTGAACTTGTTTTTGATACAGGCTTCAGTTGGAGGCTTTTTATGCAGGCTCCAGGTTTTGCTTGTTGAAGGCAGGCTTGGTAACTTGCAGTCTTGCAGGTTTGAATGGGTTATGCAGGTTATGCAGGCTGGTTGTGTTTTGTTGTGCTTGTGTTTTCAAACAGTTTTGCAGGTTTGATAACTTGTAGTTCTTGTGACTGCAGTTTGAATTGAGTTGCAGTTTGTGGCTCTCCCTCCTCTTGAACTGTTAGACTGTTATATTTATTTTCTTTCTCACTGCTTTGTACAGCCTGCCAAAACTGCAAACCTTTTTTCTGGTTCTCTCTTTCTCTCTCCATAAAAGCATTTTTAAATTGCTTATTATCTTCTTTTTCTGAAAAGCTTTGTTGGCCAGAATGTGATGATAAGTTTGACAAGCCTTCTTGCTTGTATCTTGGTTTATCTCTGCATTGTACTTGCTTTCCATATTTTCTGCATTGTTCTTTTTGACAGCTTTGCAACTTTCTTGGACAACTTTTTCTGTTTTTGACAGCTTTGCAACTTGGTTTGGCAGTTTTACAACTTAGTTTGCTTGCCATGCTTGCTCATGCTGACTTAGTTGACTAATGTAGTTTGGAATTTTAGTTTGCTTTGCCTTGCTGCCTTATATCTTTGCATTTAATTGTATGCTTGCAAATTATTTTTACTTTCCTCTTTGTGAACCAAGAAGAGAAATCTTCTCGTGATTTGCAAAGAGGGCAAGTAAAACATGATGAACCCAAAAACAATCTGATTCCGGCCAACAAGCTTTAATGATGATTTATTTATCTGCTTCTGCTTGAAAATTCTCATACTAACTTCTTTTTCTGTCTTTGCAGGTAAATACCAGTTGGATAATGGAAGAAGCAGTAGAAGATCAAAGATTTTAAGAGATTTAGGCTTTAGATTTATTTTCTTTTCATTTATTGTAATAAATATTATTGTAAACACTATAAATTATAAATTTACAATATTCGAATAATATTTGTAACAATATTTGAAATAAATAAATAAAAGTCTTTGTCAAATAAGAATTCTTTACTGTCAAATATTTCATTCTTTCCTTTGCACTGTCTATTTAATTATTTAAATCTCTTAAATTAAAATAATTGGAAATGTATCCCAATGACTTTAATCCAGATGAAATAAATAATCAACAAACTTTGCCGTCTCACAATCTCGCATTAATCACAATACGCCTGGCACTCCAATTAACCATGCTTTAAACAACAAGCATTCCATACACTTTTTCACTCCATTGATCAAACCAATGCCTCAAAGTTTCAATCAAAGCCTCAGCTCCTATCCCAGATACTTAGGTTTTGAGAAGAAACCGGTAATCTGGAACAAGCGTAAAAATAATGTAACAGTCAATTGAATTATTGTGGATTCAATTTCTTCTGAGAAATACGAGTGAAAACCCTAATTCTAGATTTGTCGTCAAAGAAAAGTCTGCTTGCTCAATTCCTGAGCCAATCTCAACAAAATCAATGGAAACCCTAATTCTGGATTGACTGATAAAGAAAAGTATGTTTGCTCAATTCCTGAGCCAATCTCAACAAAATCAATGGAAACCCTAATTCTGGATTGACTGATAAAGAAAAGTCTGTTTGACCGATTCTTGAGCCAATCTTGAAAGATCCGGGAAAACCTTGAAGTTGTGATTTCTTGTGAAAAAGGGAGGGCAAATTTTGGGGTACAACATCTGGCCTAGGAGCTATCTCCAAACCTGTACAAGGTGTCTGCTCTAGAATAGATATGCCCAGTAAGTCAGAAAACTCCTCCAAAGTAGGGACTAACTGATAATCCGGGAAGGTGAAACAGTGATGCAATGGATCAAAGAACTGGAATAACACGCTCATCATTTGCTCATCCAACTTGGAAGTGACCAGGCTAAAGAGATGACCATGTCTTCTAACAAAGGAAGAGGTATCAGAAACTTTTGAAACCAACTCTCTAAGTTGAGCAGAGATCTGCACGAAGTTGACTCGAATGATATTTCTGTGCATAGAAGCCATGATATGCAAAACAGAACAAAGATGAATCCCCTCGGTCTTTGAAATGGTTAGTCTAATGAAATATGCGTGCGATGTCATGATGCATGATTTCATGATAAAACACACAACATGTATCGCAGATAGCAAACATGGTAAAGGCAAACAAATCACACAATAGCCCTTAAATTTCGGGCTGGCATAGAGTTTAGGTACTACCTTCTTGCAGTTTAGTTGGTTCAACCTGTCCTAATAATAGTAACCGGGTTCTAGAGGTTCTCAATATCACTGACCATCCGTCATCGGTCATAATTCCAGTCACACAATCCTTTCTTGCAGTTGGAACCATCTCGAGAGTATGGTCTCAATGAGTGTAGCATACTGCTACTTTCTATGCCCAAGTTAGTCAATTATAGGTTCTAAGGTCAGTTGATGCTTAATGACCCATATAGCAGCCCCATACTCTCCTTGTTCCTCCACAAGGGATATCGGTACCAACTAATGTGTCACACCAACGTAGCTACTGCTTCAACCGTATCGGTCTATGTCGTACAGTTCCCCCACAGTCTATTGCTACTTACCTAAAAGGTGTTCCCCAGATCCAGGTTAGGATCTATAGTAACTCCGATACAAAGCCCACAAATATAAAGCAAATAAATCAAACAATTGAAAACAATATGATAAACTAATCCTAAGGTACACCCCACTTATTAATGTCCCCAGCAGAGTCGCCAGTTCTGTGATACAGTGGCCAGAACCAGAACGTGTTTCCCTTTTTTTTAAGGAATTGCTGGTTTGCGTTTTGCGTTTGTATTCGCAAAATGTCGCGGTAAATAAGAGTCGCCACCGTCTTTTATTTTATCCAACAAGGAAAGGAAAAAAGCACAGAAAAATTCCTTTTTTCGAGATATTTGAGTACGAGGGGTAGATTATAGAAAGGGAAGGTATTAGCACCCTTTCTATCTGTAGTTATCTACGAGCTCTTAAGTACTTGCTCATCATTTTCAAAATTGTTTTCTTTGTGTTCGTGTGATTTGGAAAAAGCTTTTGTTTTGACTTTGATTTAACTCTTGCTTCTGTCTTCAAGAGTGTAATTAAGTGTTTTGAAAACTTTGTTTGTAAAGGAGTGTAAGTTTGGAAAAGAAATTTGTTTTGATTGAGAAAGTACTTAAGAACTAATCTACCTACTCGAAAAAAGAATCGTTCTATGTTCATTTCCTTTAGACGACGCTATCCCACTATTAGTGAATAGGTAGCACCGTCGTTGGAGTTTTGAGGGTCAATTCTAAAAGGGACGTACGATCACTAAAGCAATGTTAGGACGTCTTAGTAATAACCCTAATGTCTTAGATCAACTATTCAAGGCAACAATTCCGAGGCAACCATTCCGAGGCAACTATTATGAGGCGGGACTTTGATCTTTGTTTAGACAAAAGGACGACCACTAAAGCATCCTATACTCAATGACCGTTTATCGAAGGCAACCAAGTGGGAGTGTACCCTAGGAGTGCGCATGTGCGAGTGATTCAATTTCAGATTATTTATCTTTGCATATTTTAGGGTTATCTAACTGTTTTAAAATTTTACATACATTCTTGTCATGCATCCTAATATCATACATCTAACAGTTTAATATTTTGCGGAATTTAAAATGCGGAAATTAAACTACGCTATTACAAGGTGTGATCGGTGGATCTGGAACTGACTGTTTAACGCTGGTTCGCGAAATGTCGCGGAAGCAAGAGTCGCCACCGTCTTTTATTTTCTCCAAATGGAAAGGACAAAAGCACAGAAAAATTCCTTAAAGAGATTGCTCTCGGTTCGGGAGGTAGATTATAGAAAGGGAAGGTGTCAGCACCCTTTCTATCCATGGTTATCCATGGGCTCTTAGATACTTGCTCATTTTAAGCTTTTCTCATGTTCTTGGACATTTTGGAAAGGTCTTTGAGTCTTCTAACCAATGTCTTTGGTCTCATGTCATTTTGATTTACCAATCTCAAGTTATGGCCTTTGACTTAAAGTCCCTTTTTGTTGACTTTTGAAAATGACCTATAATGTTGAAATTGATAACTTTTTGTGAGAGCATTTCTTGGACTTGAAGTATGAAGATGAATTGTAGGAAATGTCTTTCTCTTCAAAATGAGCTTTGGATGGAATTTTTCTGATAATCCATGTGAAAGTTATGCCCTGGTCAATTTACAGTTGACTTTTCCAACTGTCCAAATAAGGAAACTTTTGCATCTTGATGATTTCTGAGCCAAATTTTGAGAACCATGATCAAGCATTGATCAAATGATGTTTGTGGCTTCAAAATGATATGTTGACCAAAAATTTGAACTTTTGACTGCCAAATGACCATTTTGCCCCTACAGTTGACTGTAGTGCAATTTAGGGTTTTGACTGTGCAATTTTGAGCTGAATGTCTTGAAACTTGATATGAGGATGCTTGACCATATTTGTAGGCATGTGGGACTTGTATGGGCCCTGGGAAACTTCATTTTCTTGATCAGAATAAAAACCCTAGTTTTGACTGTTTATGAGGCCCTTACACTGTGCAACCCTTGGGGAATTTTGAAGCTTGACTTGGCAATTCTTGGAGAATATGGGAGGGCAAATTTTGGGGTACAACACAAGGCTTTGGGTATTTACATAGCAAAAAACAAACCCTTTGAAAATAAAGCGATAAATGAAAAGTAAAGACCTAATTAAGCTATTACAACCTGTAGGCAGTTACAATAATAGGGTAAAAATAATAAAATAAAGCGCACTATGAAAATTAGGACGAGAGCGAACTAGGGTTTTGACCCTTTCTAACCTAATTAAAAGAAAATTGTTTTTGTTGTTTTTAATATTTTTTAAAGAAAAGAAATTAGGTTTTAAAATTAAATATACAAATTAATTAGTAATTAAATTAATTAATGAAAATAATTACATGGCCCATTTTGTGGTTTTTGGTTATTATTAGGAAAAAATAAAAATATAATTAAATTTGAACAAAACCCTAATTTTCTAACTATTTTTAATTTATTTACAAAAGGAATTAAAATTATCTAATATTAACACCCTAATTAAAGTAATTTAATTTTTTGATAAAAAATAAAATCTAAACCTAATTTGTGAAAAGTATTATTTTTTTATTTTTTTTATAAAAAGAAAATAATTGATTTTGGTTAGTAAAATAAATAAATAAATAAATTAAATAAAGTAAATATAAAAAAAAGAAAGAGGAAGAGATTGGGCCTGAGTTTAGCAGTTTTGGGGGTGTGAGAAGCATTTTCTGGGCCCAAAAGAGTGAGGTCCACGTTGACCTTCAAGATCACATGCTCTGCATTGACTAGGCTTCATGATGCACCTTCAGATGATGGCCATCAGACTTGGCCATCTGGAGATCCAAGGGTTAGATCTTGAAAGTCTATGGTAGTCCTTTGGCTTATGTATGCATGAGATTTCCTTAAAGAAAATAATATGAGAAAAGTGGGGGACCTGGGATTCGAACCCAGGCCCCAAGGCAATTTCCAACGCTTGGCAACCAGCTGAGCTATATGTTTTTGTTGTACATGAAATAAGCAATAATAATAATATACAGAAAAAAGAATTAATGGATAAATAAAAAAAAACGCGCGCCATGAGTTTGAATAGGCCAACGGAGAGATGCCATGCAGGTTATCCCTAACCTTGCTCCGTTGGTAAAAGTTGGAAACTTTTACCTACGGACGTTTGTCCGTCGCTATATCCCTGTCATTCTTCAAAATTAACCATGAGCAAGATAAATGAAAACTAGGGCCACCAATCAATTCGTCTGGACCTCCTGAACATAATGGTGGCCCTTTCATGGCCTGATTTTTCCTGTAAAAGAAAATCCCAAATCGAAGCAAGAAACCCTAATAATGGTGAAATCCAATATAGTCCATATAAATGCAATTAAACAATATAGAAAGCTTGCAAATGTCCCAAGGAGTAAGAATCTATAACTATTTCATGCTACAGGTACACGAATGATGCAATTCGAATTCAAAAAAATTGCAATACCGTGACTGACTTACAATGTGTTATAGGGCTTGGGAACACTTGCTTTTGATTGCTTCTGCTTGCTGATGACCTAAGGAAACGATTGGGATGGTCCAAGGGTCTTGAATTGGCCTGCAACTAGGAATTCGTGTTTTCACTTTCTTGGTATTTTTTCAAGTTTTGCTCTGGTTCATACGCCTCCCTCTGACCTAGTTTTTGGTCCGCCTTCCTTCTATATGTATTGAGGAATAGATTAGGGTTCCAAAACTGATCTCAATCTTCCTCCATCAATGGATTTGATTTTAATTTGATACACCTTGAATCTCTTTCCAAAAAGGGCCTAATTCAATATTTTTGTGCTCCTCATGCTTTTACACGAATTTGATTTGATGCTAGCTGGATATTAAGACTTGATACAAGCACAAGATCTTTAAATTTCAATGTTATGGATTTTATATGATTTGTTTTGATTTAAAATGATTTAATTCAAATAAAAATCAAAACAAATAATAAAAATAAGATATTGACAAATGGAAAAGGCTAGAGCTCGTGGACTATGTTGCCAACTCAAAACAAGTGAAAAAGATTGGGCCCATTTGGCAAAAATTGAAGTTTTAGGCATAGTTGACTTTCAGCAATTTTGCAAAAAAGGTCAACTTCACCAATGCATAACTTCCTCAATTTTGACTCTTTGAAGGTTTTCTTGGACTTTTTAGAAATCTTGATATGTCCTCTAAGCAACCCTTTTGGTCTCATCTCAATATGATATTCCATGCTCATGTATGAAGCTTTTACAAAAAAGGTGTTTTTGTTGACTTTCCAAAATGACCTATAATGTCCAAATTCACAACTTCTTGTGAGTGCATATTTTGAACTTGGGAGATGAAGATGGATCGTAGAGAATGGAATCCTCTTCAAAATGAGCTTTGGATGGGTCATTTCTCATAAATCATGAGAAAGTTATGCTTGGTCAAAGTTGAGTTGACTTTTCCTACAAAACCCTAATTTATCAACTTTTGGTTCTTGATGAATTATGAGAAATCCTTGATGAATCATGATCAACCCTTGATCAGATGATGAAATATACTTCAAAATGAGGATGTTGACCAAAAATCTTGCAGTTTGACTGTATGTGGGTCACAATTGACTTTTGCCCTAGCACAGACGATTTTTAGGCCTTTGAGCAATTGACTGAGCAAACTTCCTCTGCAAGGCTTGAAACTTGACATGGATGATCTTGAGAACATATTAGGGCATTGGTGAGCATTTGGGATCCCTTGGACTCAAGTATCTTGATGCAATATGAAACCCTAATTTGAGATAGACTGCCCTAGGAGAGGGCTTGTTTGGTCAACCCTTGGACTTCCTTGAGCAACTTGAGGATCTTTCTTGAGATGTTTTGAGAAATATGGGAGGGCAAATTTTGGGGTACAACAATTATCTTTTTTCTATCTTCAGTGAACGTTGATAGTTCATCGTCAATGAACGGTAGTGGTATGATATATTTTCTCTTTCTACCTTCAGTGAACGTTGGTAGGACATCGGCAGTGAACGTCAGTGTTTATTATATTTTTGCTATCTTCAGTGAACGTTGATATTTCATCGTCAGTGAATGGCAGTGATATGATATATTTTCTATTTCTATCTTCAGTGAATGTTGGTAGGACATCGGCAGTGAACGTCAGTGTTTATTATCTTTTTGCTATCTTCAATGAACGTTGATAGTTCATCGTCAGTGAATGGCAGTGATATGATATATTTTCTCTTTCTACCTTCAGTGAACATTGGTCGGACATCGACAGTGAACATTAGTGTTTATTATCTTTTTGCTATCTTCAGTGAATGTTGATAGTTCATCGTCAGTGAACGGCGGTGGTATGATATATTTTCTCTTTCTACCTTCAGTGAACATTGGTAGGACATCGGAAGTGAACGTCGGTGTTTATTATCTTTTTGCTATCTTCAGTGAACATTGATAGTTCATCGTTAGTGAACGAAGATGATATGATATGCATTCTCTTTCTACCTTCAGTGAGCGTTGGTAGGACATCGACAGTGAACGTTGATGCTTGTTATCTTCCTCTCTGATTCAGTTCTTTTGGTTCACCAGTGATTTATTTTCCTGGTGGGGTTGCTCCTTTGTTTCTTCATTTTTGTTGCATCCCTAATGATACTTTGCGTCTCTTTGGTACTGATCATATGCATTCATATGCATAAGCATTTGCATGGCATCTTATGGCCAAAAATAGGGTTTGTTTTATATTTAAGTATCTTCGATCGCGTCGACACGAAGATTTTTTAACCTTCGTATCGCCGGATAAAAGAAACTTAAATAAGGGCAGCTGTTGTACCCCAATTTTTGCCCCTAAGATCCCTTCATTATACCATGTTGTTTCACTCACAACAATATCACACTAGGATTCTTGGTTCCCCTCCCTACATTTAGCTTTGCTCTTTTGAGGAGTTACCAAGCACCTTAACTCGTTTTCTTTTGTGATCATGAATATTTTGCTTTGATTTTCTTTCTAATTAATAAAATGAAATTTTGGTTTGTCTTACTTGTTAATAATGTAGGTAAAGGCGATGAGGTTTAGCAAGTTGCTTCATGGGTTCATGAGTTTATTTCCATGCCCTAGTCAATAGCTTGAGAAATTCAAACTTCACTATTGGAGTGATTTTGGAAGAAATGGCATGACAAGGCTTATTTTGGTTCAAAATATCTCAAAGTTATCAAAATTGATTCAAAAATACAAAGGGTTAAGGGAAGAAGTTGTCATGATTGGACAAGGTCTTGTTCCTATTGGTCACAAGAGCATATTTCTCTCTAATTTCAAGATATGGAAGTGGTTTTGGTGGCTATGAGTCCTCATCATCACCCTCAACAACTTCTATTCACAAAGGAAGAATATTGGTACACGAAGTTTGTTCAAACTTGTCAAAGTTCCTCAAAGCATTCTCTTGATCTAGAGGCTAGGGTTTTGAACTTCAAAGGAGCATGTCTTGCTCATCTTTTGGTATTTTTGAGTGATTCCAAAGACATATTTCTCTTCAAAGATTTACCAACAAATCACTTCAAAAGTTCAAAGGAGTTTTCACGTGGAAGAAACTTGGTGAAGAAGAAAGATTACAAGTCATCCAGATGAATCCCCAATTTTCCATATGTGACTTCAAATGGTCATAACTTGGTCAATTTTTATCACCTTGAGCCTATTAATTTTCCATGATGATCTTAAGGATGTGTACCTCATGCCTTCTTTTATGTGCAAAGTAAGAAAATGGATGGAAGTTGCCTTAAGAATGCAAAAGATTATAGGTCATTTCATGATTTTTGGCTAACTTCAACAAGTCATAACTTGCTCAATTTTTGGAGATTTTGAGTGGTTCAAATTGAAAAATGTCATTCAAGAGATCTACTTCATTCCATCTTTTTCGGTCAAGAGCAAATTTGAATTGGAAGGCCATGTTTGGATACAAAAGATTAGAGGTCATTTTTAAAGAAGAATTTGAAATATTTCTAAGTATGGAAAGTCAACTCTTTTTCTTCAACTTTGACTCCATGTAACTTTAAGCTCAAGCATCCATTTGATTCCATTCTTTTTCCATTTCAAAGCTTGTAACCTCATCTTTCCAAAGTGTTGTACCCCAAAATTTTCCCTCTCATTTATCAAGATTTTTCTCACAAGACTTCTTGGACTCATGACAGGATTAGGGTTTGGTCAGCTCAAGACATCTCATCTTGCACTGATCACCAAAAATTAGGGTTTGAGTTTGCACAAGGATTTGTGGATCACCAATGCTTCATGTGACTTTCATACATCACCTTGGACCCCTAATATTGCTTATGTTAAGTTTCAAGCCTTGAATCACATTTTTGATCAGTCAATTGGACAGTTGACCTAAAAATCAGCTGTATTGGAGAAAAGTCAACCATGGCCAATTTACAGTAAAACTTCATAATTTTTGATCCACAACAACATTATAGACTCCTATGTACCATTGGATCAAGTTTGGATCATAACTCCTCAAGAAATTTGATCAAATCATCAAAAGGGCAAAATGGTCAAAATTAGGGTTTTGACTAAGAAAGGGCAATTTCTGATTTTTGACCAAGCCAATGACCTATTGAATTCAAACATGATTTCAAGGTATCAATGGCATCATCTTGACCTAATTACATGGTTCAAAAGATCTCAAGTTCATTGGATTGACATATGAATTTTGCAGTCAACTGATCAAAAGTCAACTGTATACTGAAAAGTCAAACTTTGACTTTTTGGTCAAAATCAAGTGCCAAGGGTCATAATTCATCAAGATATGTCAAAACATGAAACTTGTTCACCAAAAAAACTAATTTTGAAAATTAGGGTTTTGAATTTGAAAAATTTCATAACTTAGAATTTTTCTAAGTATGGAAGTTTTCTTATTTTTTCCCAACTTTCCACCACTTTTTCACCATGATGCAATTTGATTCAAGGAAAACTTCCAACATGAAAGTTGTATTCCTCCATGAAATCTACAACTTTTCTTCACAAACTTTTCTCAAAAGATGCTTAGATCTCAAGTTATGAATTTATGAATATAGGTCCATGAACTTCTTAACTTAGTGAAATTTTGCCCTAATTTAGGCAGGTTTTTGACCCAACTTCATGGACATGTTTCACCTAGTTCAAAGAGGTATCTAAAAATGCATTTCAAATATGAATTATAAATCACATTGCAAGCTTTCCAAAATGTCCAAGAACTCTCCAAGATCATTTTTGGTTAGGGAGAATCGAAGAAGGGAAGTTGGCATTTTATCACTTTTGTTCATGCCATTTTTACAATGCATCAAGTTGCAAATCAGATCCATGATGCTTGTACCTTGCATTACAGGTCCTAAACTCATTCTACACTCCATAATTAAATGCAAAATCAGAAGTTAAAGGCTTTATTTTCACATTTGGAGCATTATACAAGAGATAATTCCATTAATGGCATAGAGGTTACAATGCCATTTTCATAAAGTGTGCTTTTGTAACTTTATCAATCTCGAGCCTTGGACCTATTTCTTTGAGGCAAGAAATTTCCACAAATCTTAAGCAGTTTGTACAAGCCCTTTGCAGCCCTAAAACTAGCAAGTACAAGCATTTTGCATAAGTCACTTCACTTTACTTCAAAATAAAAAAAGTTGGTGAAAAGGAAAAAGCTTGCACATCTGTTGAGAAGTGGACTTTGTATCCATTCTATACAAGTATACAAACTTGTCACAACTCGGAACACGAATGCTTGACATCCAGAACTCACTCAAACTCCAAAACACCAAATTTCTGCCCAAACTCAGAACTTCTGCAAAAATCTAGCCATTTCATTTTTGGCTCGTGCATTTTTTGTTTCAACACTTCAAACACCTTCCACATATCCTGCCAAAGCTTTCCAAGCATTCATCCTGCATCTGTAAGCTCTGTTTCAGCCATTTCCATTTTCAAACTTGGAGCTTGCAGCTTGACTTCTAAAGAGAGTTCTGGCCATCCACAAAGCAAGCTAGCCATTGGAATAGCTTGAAGGAAGTTCAAGGAAGCTCACACGATCCTCAGGCCTCACTCAAAGTCCCCACATTGTCATATCCAAATCCAGCTGAAGGAGGTATTTTTCTCAAACTCTATCTCTATATTTAGGCATCCTCAAGCCACGATTTGTGAAGCAAAAATGTAGTCCTTAATATGGTGAAGCTGTACATATGCATACTTTCCATTTATATTAACTATGCTGTGAGAATTTGAAGCTTGAAGTTCATGAAAAAATTAGGTCACGAATTAGGGCCATTAAAATTCTCCTTGATCTTTTAGAGTTCGGTTACAAATTTTACATGGTTGGAATCGTGAGATTAAATGCTACATGTTTCCTGTTATAAGATTTTGTTTTTGTGCAAGCATATGAAAGATACAGATTTGAAGAAAAACGCGCACGCAGGGAGGAAGCTGGAGGACAGGGATGATGTTCTGGGCCTTTGGCGCCTTGGGCCTGTTGCTTTTGTTTTTCACACCCCCCTGACCACTATTTGCACCCCCTGGCATATTTGTTTTATTTTTCATATTTCTGTTTATATTTTTACATTTATTACTTTTATTTATTTTTTCTGAATCATAAAAATCATGAAAAATAATTTCCTTACTTTTTGCATTTTTATTTTATTATTTTATTATTTTTTGCATAAAAATAGTTTATTAGAATAAATAGAACTTTATTTTCTTATAAAATTTGTAAATATATTTAAATATACTATACATTTTTATTATATTATTTATACACATAAAGTATTTATTTTCATACATATTTTAATTTTTAATATTTGTACATAATATTATTTATTATTTTCTTGTACAAAAAATGGACAACATATTAATATAGAACATATATTTTCTTTAATAAAAAAATTAGGATTTCTCCCTTTCAAAAATAATAATATTATTTTTCCTTATTTCCTAGGGTTAATTAATTTAATTTCTCATACAAAAAATAAATACAAAACATTTTTAACATAAATACATTTGCATTGCATTTTAATATTTGTATATTTATTTAATTCGCACAATATTCAATTGGGTTGTAATAGTATTTTTAGGGTTTATTTTGTGCAATATCCCCATTCAAAAACTTGTATCCCCCCTTCCATAATAATTGTTGTAATAGCTTAGTTTATATTTACGCAATTTATCACATTTATACCATGTTTAGTAAACTAGGGTTTGTATGACAAGAACAAAAATCAAACAAATAGAAAACCTAATACAAGACAAAAGCATGAAAAATGACACATATTACACACAAGCACCCTTAGGGTTTCACCCACTTGGTTGCCTAAATAAAAATGGCCATGTTACGCATGCGAAGCATCTTGGCAAAACAAAACAAAATGAGATCATAGTCCCTCGATGACGCTATCAAAATGTTGCCTAAACAAAGATGATCTTAGTCCCTCAAACATGCTAAGATACTTGGCAATATTGCCATCATGGTCATACGATGACCCACGCCCGTCCCGTTTACATCCAAAGATAGGGTTGTTTACCAAATCAATGGTAAATCAACAATGTCAAAGGAATAAAAATGCATAAGAAAGACATTTGAGTAGGTAGATAAGCTTCTAGTTACTTGATCAATTTCAAAACAATCCTTGCTATTTTCAAAAATAAACACACAAACATTTCAAAACACATTTCAAAACATTGGAACATTTTTCAAAAGACAAACATCTTTGTATACATTCTTACGAACGAGAATCATTACAAAGAATGCCTAAACAATGGCCTCTTTTCAAAATACTTTCAAAACCACACAAAGTACCATTTCAAACAATTTCAAAGCAAAGCAAGTGATCTAAATGAAGTGGTGAAAAACACAAGAAGGGGGGGTTGAATTGTAAAACTGAAATCTAAAGCAATGAACACGATATTTTTATCCTGGTTCGTTTGATCTCAAACTACTCCAGTCCACCCGTCAAGGTGATTTCGCCTCTCTCCAACGAGGTCTTAATCCACTATATTCAACTGAATATTACAGACTGCTTTAACAACTGCTAAAGCCTTCTTGATTCAAACCACAACCCGGTTTGTCAAGGTAACACTTTCTTACAAAGAGATAAAACTATGTGTGTGGATGTTTTCTACAAAACTGTATCACAACTGTGATGTATACACAAAATGAAGCTTAGAAACTAGATTGCTAAACAGTAATGAATTATCAGAGTGTATGGTTTAGCAAAACTGGTAGAACGAAGATTATGGTTCAGCTTTTGTGCGTGTAGAGATTTGGAGAGCATTAACCATTTCAATCTTCAAAGCTTTGTTTATATAGCACTGAGATGATGAACGTTGGATGCAATATTCTTGATTCAATGCTAATAACAAGCTTTCCTTATTGAGCAGATCTTGTCTGGAATGAGGCCGTTGGAATTAATTAGCTTTCAATGCACAGTACCGTTGCTTACTTAATGCAAGTTCTGGCTTGGCTCATTCTGATTCTGCTTCGCTGCTGATGAACTATTGTGTTTCTGTATCAGAGTATTAAGCGCAGTCTTGTTCATCAGGCTTCAGCATGTACGTGAGTTGATCATCTGATTTTGACGTTCTGATCTAGCAACTTCTGATGCTGGTGTATGAAATCAAGTTCTGATGCTGAATAGATGTGATCTTGCTTATATCAATCAGAGTATCTGCAAGTCAGAACATAATAATTTTAGGCAGCAGATAGTTCATACATGAAACTTATAAATACTATATCTTTTCACTTTGTTATCATCAAAACTTAAATATAGGGTAGTAGATTCAAACTTTGTTCTAACAATCTCCCCCTTTTTGATGATGACAAAAACTAGATATTTTAAATGAAAATAACGTGAAAAGGTATCTGGAATATGTATCAGAATAAGAAGTGAAAGAATAAGGAGTAAGGAAATACTCCCCCTGAATTTATTACTTCCCTTTGATTATACGTGTTCTTCAGGATCAGATCTTTTTCTTTCTTTGAACATCAGATTATCAGAGTCTTTGACTTATCAGAGATCAGAGCTTCAGAGCTTTTCTTGTCAGAGCTTTGCTTTGGATCAGAGTATTAGGACGATCAGATCTTCATATTGATCAGAGCAACATTGATCAGAGCTTCTAGTCTTCAGAGTGTCCAGGAGCTTCGTTGTGCCTGTAGACTTTAAGCAGAACAGAAAAAACATTTCAAGTAATAGAGTTAGAATGTTTGAGAATTTCTGTCTAGTTAGCCGTTATTGATTTAAATATCATTCTTGTTCTCCCCCTTTTTGTCAGCAATCAAAAAGTGTTGGTGATGTGCTAAAACAATTAAGATCAGAAAAACTAATTATATTAATATAGTTCAGAATCAAAACAAGAAAATATTACAAAACATATTCAATCAGTGCATCAGAAAATCAAGGAAAACATGAAAAGGTCATGTATGAAAGAAAAGATTTAAGGTTGAGGAGGCAAGCGTGTGAACAGGCTCTCCAGCATGGCTTGAATCTTTTCAGAAGTCTCATTCTGCTTATGCACCATGCTGACAACAGTGTCAATCTTGCTGTCCTGCACATCCATTCTCTCTTTCATCTTCTGATCGTTTTCATCCATCCGCTGCTGCAGACGCATGTCATTCAGCCTTAGTTCTTCCAGAGTCTGCCTGTCCAAGGCAGCTTGAGAAGCATCAGAAGGAGGAGGCTTCTCAGAACTTTCAGCAACATCTTCTGCTTGACTTTCTTCAGCCTGAATGGTCTTGTCTTCTTCTGATTGAGTGGTCTTGTCCTGTACCTTTGCAGCTTGCTGTTTCTCAGACCAAGGTTCACTGTCCAGAGGGAGCACGTCCTCTTTCAGAAGCATACTTCCAACTTCATTCAGAAGCTTGCTGAAATTTTGTTGTGCCTGCTCATAGTTGATATCCTGCAACTTGAGGGCTTCAGCACGTACCCAAATTCTGAACTGTGACCAGAGCTGATCAGAAGCAGCTGGGTCAATCATTCCAGGACAGACTTGCTTCAAGGAAGCAATCCATTGCAGCACACCTGTTTCAAAATTCCAAATACCGGAGCCAACATCTGGTTGCTTTGGTTTTGGGATGGCAATTTTGTGTTTTAGATCAGCAAGACGGTCAAGACTGGTTAAGTCAATGAAAGTCCTGCTGGGGGTTTCAGAGGTTTTCTGAGAAGCTGTTTGTTTTGGAGAAGGGGTATCAGAGTCAGATATTTCGATTGGAGTGGGTGGTGTTTTGGGAGTATTTGGTCGTGTCGATTCTGATGAGGATGGTAACTGGGGCATGATAACAGTTGTTCCACATGGCAACTGAATTGCCAGCGGTGATGGTTGAGGTGAATGAGGTTCAGATTGATGAGGAGAAGGAGTTTCAGAGTGGTGAAACTCGGTTTGTGGTGAAGGTGGATTTATTTCTGGTTGGGGAGAGGGAGGTGGAATCTCTGATTGCTCAGGGATCAGAGGTTCTTCTGAGAGTGGTTGTTGTTGTTCTGGTTCTGGTTGTTGTTGTTCTGGTTCTTCAGTAGATTGCTGTTGTTCTGGTTGTGGAGGAGGAACATTTTGTGGTTCAGAGTTTGGTTGAGCAGGAAGTGAGCCAGATTGATCTTTATCTTCTGATCAATAAAGTAGATCAGAAACTGCTGATCCACATTTATGTAATCAGGAGAACTTGTTGGTTTCCTGTGGTTGAAGCACCCCAGAATAATCTTCGCCCATACTCTGAAATGATCCTTCAGATCTTTAATCTTGCTGCTGGGCATTCCAAGAGTGAAAATCCTGTTAGCTACCACACCTATATCAGCACATCTTTCAGCCATGTCCACACAACGGACGCCACCACCACTTTGACCGATTAGCCTTGCAATGAGATCTTCAGAAATCACAATCTTCTTCCCCATAACAGAGGAGATGACTAGATGTGTTGAAACCTTGGCGTGAATCCAAAATTCCTTGACCAGCGCTGGGAATGTTGGTCAAACCAACCTATCGAAATACCTTTCCCACTTTTGAGCCCTAACTTCTTCAGTTAGGTCAAAACCATTTTCCTTCAAGCTTTCAAAATCAATGATTAACTCAGAGAGCACTTCAAGGTTCTTCACCGGAGTGAGGAGAGTTCTGAGTGGCACTTGATATTGCTCAGATGTTGCTTTCTTCTGATTACCTGCAGAAACGCTACTGGAGGTTGCCATGTTCACACTAAAAGGGTTTTGAGAATGAACTGAGGAAAAGGTTTGCAAGAGATGAACTCAGAAATATGCAGAAAATGCTTGAGTGTTAGTGAGAAAGCGTAAAGAATAAGAATGAGAGATTAATGTGCTTAAATAGAGTTTTCAAAACTATTTTGAAAAGATAAACGTTTTTAAGAGAGAGAAAAATCATGATTGCCATTTAAAAGCATGATTACTTTTCATTAAATGCTTGCTGATTTTGGGGGATTTGAGAAAGATACTTAAAAACGGTTACCAGACATGTGTCTCAATGCACCCAATCAGCGCTTTGCCTTCTCAGAAGCGTGCACGCGTTCTTCTTCAGAGATATGCTGATGATTGGATGACACTTGTTTGATGTAGTGATCAACACGTCTGTCTTTGAGCTTAGACTCTCAGATCTTTAGACTTGCATCTGATACAATCTGCATGTTCTATCTTTCTGAAAGGAGATTGATCAGAAGTTCACAGTGAAATAATTGCATTCTGAAAGTAAATATATGGAATTAAAACATTTTCACTCTGGGCACACTTTCATGCTGAGATGTTTCAGAATGAAATTAAACCTATCTTCTGAAAGGGGTTTAGTAAAGATATCAGCCCATTGATGGTCTGTATCTATAAATTTTAAGTTCAAAATACCTTTCTGAATATAGTCCCTAATGAAGTGATGTTTTATTTCTATATGCTTAGCTCTAGAATGTAAAATGGGATTCTTACTTAAGCAAATAGCAGAAGTATTATCACAAAGTATAGGAATGTTACTCTAAAAAATCTGGAAGTCTTCAAGCTGACTTTTCATCCAGAGAATTTGTGTGCTACATCCTGCTGCTGCTATGTACTCAGCTTCTGCTGTTGACAGAGCAATTGTTGATTGCCTTTTGCTGGACCAAGAGATCAGATTTTCTCCCAGAAACTGGCAGCTTCCAGAAGTACTTTTACGTTCCACTCTGTCTCCAGCAAAATCAGCATCACAGTAGCCTACTAAGCTGTAATCACTAGATTTTCTATAAAACAAACCCAGATTAGTAGTACCTTTCAGATACTTGAAAATTCGCTTAACAGCTGTTAAGTGAGATTCTCTAGGATCTGATTGGAATCTAGCACAGATACAAACACTGAATAATATGTCAGGTCTTGAAGCAGTCAGATAGAGGAGAGAACCAATCATACCTCTGTAGACTTTCTGTTCTACATTTTTGCTTACCTCTTCTCTTTCCAGAATGCACGTGGGATGCATTGGAATCTTTGATGGCTTACATTCTGAGAGGTCAAATTTCTTCAGAAGATCTCTGATGTATTTGCTCTGATAAATGTAAGTTCCTTCTGGAGTTTGATTGATATGAATTCCTAGAAATAATTTCAGTTCCCCCATGAGGCTCATCTCGAATTCTGCCTGCATACACTTAGCAAATTTTCTTCCAAGAGAAGGATTAGTAGAACCAAAAATAATATCATCAACATAAATTTGACAGACTAAGATGTCACTCTTAACTGTTTTACATAATAGAGTAGTGTCCACTTTCCCTCTGGTGAATTCATTTTCCAGCAGAAAGTTACTCAGCCTTTCATACCAAGCTCTGGGAGCTTGTTTCAGACCATACAGTGACTTCTTTAGTTTGAAAACATGTTCTGGATGTTTTGTATTTTCAAAACCTGGGGGTTGGTGAACATAAACTTCTTCTTCTATATAACCATTTAAGAATGCACTTTTGACATCCATCTGATACAGAGTGATGCCTCTATTAACAGCAAATGAAATTAAAAGTCTGATAGATTCTAACCTGGCGACTGGGGCAAAGGTTTCTGTATAGTCTATCCCCTCTTGCTGACTATAACCTTGTGCAACCAGTCGTGCCTTGTTTCTGATGACTTCACCTTGTTCATTTAGCTTGTTTCTGAAGACCCATCTTGTTCCAATGACGTTGAATCCTTTTGGTCTGGGAACGAGATCCCATACGTCGTTTTTGGTGAATTGATTCAGCTCTTCTTGCATTGCCAGAATCCAGTCATTATCCAGAAGTGCTTCATCAATAGAAGAAGGTTCAATCAGAGACACTAGTCCCATAAGAGTTTCTTCAGAGTTTCTGAAGCTTGCTCTTGTTCTGATTGGATCTTCCTTTCTTCCTAGGATAGTCTCTTCTGGGTGATCCAAGCTGCTTCTGGGTAATCTCTTCTGAGGTTGATCAGCAGCTGTTGTAGGATTTCCAGCAGTGCTCCTTTCAGAAGTTGAAGGAATGTCTGTGTTGAGAGCTTCTGATGACTTGTCTTCAGAACCTGCAAATTCAATTTCTATACCTGCAAAGACTTCATTCTGCTTTGACTTTTCAGAGTCAAGCTTGTCATCAAAACGAACACTGATTGATTCTTCCACAATCTGTGTTTCTGTATTGTATACTCTGTACCCTCTTGAGCGTTCAGAGTATCCTAACATAATACACTTCTGTGCCTTAGAGTCAAACTTGTTCAAATAATTCTTTGTATTTAATATAAAGCAAGTACATCCAAATGGATGAAAATATGAAATGTTGGGCTTTCTGTTCTTCCACAATTCATATGGAGTCTTTTCCAGAATAGGTCTTATTGAGATTCTATTCTGAATGTAGCACGCTGTGTTTATTGCCTCTGCCCAGAAGGTCTTAGCAACGTTTGTCTCATTGATCATGGTTCTGGCCATTTCTTGCAATGTTCTGTTCTTTCGTTCTACAACTCCATTTTGTTGGGGAGTTCTAGGACAAGAGAAATCATGCAGAATGCCTCTGTCATTAAAGAATGACTCAAAATCTTTATTTTCAAATTCTCCACCATGATCACTTCTGACTTTAACGATTCTAAGATCCTTTTCATTCTGAACTTGGTTACAGAAGGTAACAAACACAGAGTGTGACTCGTCCTTGTGTCTTAAGAACTTTACCCATGTCCATCTGCTATAGTCATCTACGATTACTAACCCATACTTCTTACCATTGACTGAAGCAGTTTTAACTGGTCCAAATAAGTCAATGTGCAGAAGTTCTAATGGCTTAGAGGTAGAAACAACATTTTTGGATTTAAAAGAAGGTTTTGCAAATTTGCCTTTCTGACATGCTTCACACAGAGCATCTGAATTGAACTTCAAATTAGGAAGTCCTCTGACCAGATTGAGTTTGTTAATCTGAGATATTCTTCTCATACTAGCATGCCCCAATCTTCTGTGCCAGATCCACTGCTCGTTGTTAACAGACAGAAGACATTTTACATTCTGACTCTTTAGTTCAGAAAGTTTGATTTTGTAAATGTTGTTTTTCCTCTTACCATTAAACAGGATAGTCCCATCTTTCTGACTAACAGCTTTACATGATTTTTGATTAAAGATTATATCATAACCGTTATCACTTAATTGACTTATGGATAACAGATTATGCATCAATCCATCTACTAGCAGAACATTATTAATAGAGGGAAGATTTCCATTACCTACAGTTCCAGAGCCAATTATCTTTCCCCTCTGATTGCCTCCAAAGCCAACGTGGCCTCCAGGCTTAAGTTCCAGGCTTTGGAACATATGCCTTCTTCCCGTCATGTGTCGTGAGCAGCCAGAGTCCAGGTACCATGACTGGTGTTTCTGACTTGCTGCTAAAGATATCTGCAACATGTATTATTTTATCCTTAGGTACCCAGATTTTCTTGGGTCCTGATTTGTTAGTTTTACCAAAACTCTGGTTGAATTTTGGTTTTACAGAGTGCTTACTGCTAGTATATTTGATATCATGTGTGTGACCATACACAAAATGTGAGTTCAGAGGAGTGTGTTTAATGGTTAAGTCCATGACATTCTTTGGTGTAGGAACCTTACCTTGGTATCCTATTCCTTTCCTGCCGTTTCTGCTAACTCCATAGATCATTGAAGCCATTCTGCTTCTATCTATGCTTTTAGCTAGGAACTTCTGGAAACTGTGATCATACTCCTTGATGATCTCATCAGCGTTGCTGGGAGTTTCAGAAATTGGTTCCTTCTGAGAGTTTTGTAAAGTGTTTTCTAATTTTGAAATCTTATTTCTCAACTCAGAATTTTCCAATTTGAGACTCTCAGACTTATTAGAGTCAGATTCAAGATTCCTTTTCAGGTCTCTGAATTTAGCTCTAATTTGCTGATAACGTTCCAGAATCTCATTAAGGCTTTCAGCAAGTTCAGCCTTTGTAAAGTTAACAGCGAAGTTAGGAAATACCTCTTCAGTGTCTGATTCTGAGTCTGATTCAGAAGCTTCACTATCTTCTGAAATGTTAGCCATGAGAGCTATGTTTGCCCTTTCATCATCTGATTCTGAGTCAGCTTCAGACGAGTCAGAGTCATCCCATGTGGCCATGAGACTTTTCTTCTTCTCTCTTCCAAACTTCTTTTTGGGCTTTTCCCTCTGAAGCTTTGGGCAGTCGCTCTTGTAGTGTCCTTGCTCATTGCACTCATAGCAGATGATGTCTTTGGTGTTTGGCTTCTTGCTACTGGAGGAGCCTTCAGATCTTCTGTATCCAGAGGAAGAATCTGTCCTTCTGTATCTGGAAGAAGACTCGTTCTGATCAGATCTTCTGGGATTCCTGAACTTCCTTTGTCTTTGCTTCCACAGTTGATTTACTCTTCTAGAGAGAAGGGAAAGTTCGTCTTCTTCTGATGAGGATCCATCAGATGTTTCTTCAACTGCCTGCAAAACTTTAGACTCAGATTTTCTGTTAGATTTTAATGCTAAAGGCTTACCTTGCTTCTGAGGCTCATCAGCTTCTAGCTCTATCTCATGACTTCTGAGGGAGCTGATAAGTTCCTCCAGAGTGATTTTGTTGAGATCTTTAGCTAGCTTCAGAGCAGTAACCATAGGCCTCCACTGCTTGGGTAAACTTCTGACGATTTTCTTGACATGGTCAGCAGTAGAATATCCTTTGTCCAGAACTTTGAGACCAGCTACCAGAATCTGGAATCTGGAGAACATAGTTTCAATGGATTCAGATTCTTCCATTTTGAACGCCTCATACTTCTGAATGAGCGCCAAAGCTTTTGTTTCTTTGACCTGAACGTTGCCCTCATGCGTCATTCTGAGAGAATCAAAGATATTTTTTGCTGTGTCTCTGTTGGAGATCTTTTCATACTCAGTATAGGAGATGGCACTGAGGAGAATGGTTCTGGCCTTGTGGTGATTCTTGAAGTCACGCTTTTGTTGATCAGACATTGATTTTCTATCAATCTTCTGACCACTTGCATTCACAGGGTGCGTGTATCCATCTGTCACCATATCCCACAGATCAGCATCATGTGCTAGAAAGAAGCTTTCAATTCTGTCTTTCCAGTAGTCAAA
The DNA here is from genome assembly GCA_948472305.1 of Vicia faba. NCBI lineage: Eukaryota > Viridiplantae > Streptophyta > Magnoliopsida > Fabales > Fabaceae > Vicia > Vicia faba. The sequence goes on from OX451736.1 coordinate 766,628,158, forward strand.
GTTTTCTCCATCAAAGACTGGAGGTTTGCCACTGAATCTGTCTCTGTCCTCATTGTTGTCATTGCTGATGTGAGAATTGTTTCCTGCCATTGTGTTTTTCTGACGCTGGATCTTGTACTGACACGGTTAAGTGGTTTAGCTCAGAACCAGGCGCTCTGATGCCAATTGAAGTGGTGAAAAACACAAGAAGGGGGGGGGGGGGGGTTGAATTGTAAAACTGAAATCTAAAGCAATGAACACGATATTTTTATCCTGGTTCGTTTGATCTCAAACTACTCCAGTCCACCCGTCAAGGTGATTTCGCCTCTCTCCAACGAGGTCTTAATCCACTATATTCAACTGAATATTACAGACTGCTTTAACAACTGCTAAAGCCTTCTTGATTCAAACCACAACCCGGTTTGTCAAGGTAACACTTTCTTACAAAGAGATAAAACTATGTGTGTGGATGTTTTCTACAAAACTGTATCACAACTGTGATGTATACACAAAATGAAGCTTAGAAACTAGATTGCTAAACAGTAATGAATTATCAGAGTGTATGGTTTAGCAAAACTGGTAGAACGAAGATTATGGTTCAGCTTTTGTGCGTGTAGAGATTTGGAGAGCATTAACCATTTCAATCTTCAAAGCTTTGTTTATATAGCACTGAGATGATGAACGTTGGATGCAATATTCTTGATTCAATGCTAATAACAAGCTTTCCTTATTGAGTAGATCTTGTCTGGAATGAGGCCGTTGGAATTAATTAGCTTTCAATGCACAGTACCGTTGCTTACTTAATGCAAGTTCTGGCTTGGCTCATTCTGATTCTGCTTCGCTGCTGATGAACTATTGTGTTTCTGTATCAGAGTATTAAGCGCAGTCTTGTTCATCAGGCTTCAGCATGTACGTGAGTTGATCATCTGATTTTGACGTTCTGATCTAGCAACTTCTGATGCTGGTGTATGAAATCAAGTTCTGATGTTGAATACATGTGATCTTGCTTATATCAATCAGAGTATCTGCAAGTCAGAACATAATAATTTTAGGCAGCAGATAGTTCATACATGAAACTTATAAATACTATATCTTTTCACTTTGTTATCATCAAAACTTAAATATAGGGTAGTAGATTCAAACTTTGTTCTAACACTAAATAAGTAACTAAGAGCCCATGGAAAACCATGGATGAAAAGGGTGCTAGCACCTTCCCTTTTCATAATCTACCCCCCGAACTCAAGAAAACATCTCAAAGGTCTTTCCTGCGCGTTTTTACCTTTCCTTTTGGATAAAAGAAAAGTCGGTGGTGACTCTTGCTAACCGCGACATTTGCAAACACAAACGCAAACCTTAAGTCAGTTCTCCCACCACATCACAGAACTGGTGACTCTGCTGGGGGCTTTTATAAAAGTGGGGTTACCTTAGGGTTTAGATCACATTTACATGCTTACCTTGTTTAACTTGTTTGCTTCACATTTGGTTCTATTGTTTGGGTTTGAATCCTCTACCCGGATTTGGGAAACATTATAGGTAAATAGCAATACGTTATGGAAACTGTGCGGGGTATACCAACATGGTCTAAGCAATAGCTATATTAGTGTGACATATTTGTGGGTACCGGTAGCCTTTGATTTAATCAAAGAGAACACGAGGCCATTGAGTGATGTCATGAAGCACTAATGAACTTCTAGAACCTTTACTTGACCAACTTGGCCTTTTAGGATGTAGTGAGGTGCATTCTGAAGTTGGTAGATACTCGATACTACACTCATTGAGGGTTGGTTCCTCGGAATATTTTGGTCGCCAGTAAAGAGGCTTGAATTGAAATAATGAACAAGGAAACAATCCAGTGATATTGAGCTCCTTAGAATCCGGTTACTATTTCTAGGACAGGTTGAGCCAACTAAACTTCAAGAGGGTACTTACCTATGAAACCCCATGCAAGCCTAAACTAGGAACTTGTGTGATTTGCTTGTACATATATACTTGTGCATAACATCATGGACATCCTGAACATCATATGCATCCACTAACCATTTCAAGGATTTTGGAGATTCATCTTTGTTCTTGTTTTGTAGGTTACGGATTCACTTCGCAGGAAAACTATCCAAATCAACCTTGCAAGAATTCCTCCATAACTCAAGGAGCTAGCTTCAAGGATTCTTGAGAATTATCCATTCACCGAGAGACATGGTCGTCTACTCAACTTGGTCACTTCCAACACAGAGGAGGATATGATGAAAGTTCTCTTCCAGTTCTTTGACCCTTTGCATCATTGCTTCACATTTCCCGACTACCAACTTGTGCCCACTTTGGAAGAATTCTCTCAACTTCTGAGAATTCATATTCTCAATCAACTACCCTTCAATGGTACGGAAAGAGATCCAAATCCAGAAGAGATTGCTCAAGCCCTGCACTTGCACTCATCTGATGTCACAACACATTGGGAAACTAGAAGTGGTGTCAAAGGCTTCTTGGCAAAGTTTCTGTTTGAGAACGCCCAAAGCTGTTGGAATTCCCTAGACTTGCAAGCTTTTGAGGAGATTGTAGCTCTTCTCATCTATGGGATGGTATTGTTCCCTAATCCTGACCAACTCATAGATGTGAGCGCTGTCAAAATCTTCATGACTCGCAACCCGGTGCCTATATTGCTTGGGGATATCCTCCACTCTTTTCACACTCGTACAATGAGGAAAAGAGGTGTTCTCATGTGTTGCACTCCTCTCTTAGAAAGATGGTTTATTTCTCATCTTCCCCAATCAGTCTTGAAGAATGAGCAAGGTTTGAGGTGGTCACAACGGTTGATGACACTTACACATTCAGATATCCATTGGTGTTCTCGATCCAAAGAGAATGTTACATTGTTGACCGTTGTGGGGAAGTCCCAAACGTCCCTCTGCTTGGCATTAGGGGAGGCATCACCTACAATCCTTTCTTGGCTCTGAGACAGTTTGGTTATGCCCGAAGGGATGACCCACATGACATGTTGATTCAAGGATTGGTTTTTGACTACGACAACGAAGACCAAGGACTCCGTCAGAGATTCATCCGAGCTTGGAGAATGCCCAACAAGGTGGATAGAAAGACTCTGGGACACAATAATTCCATCCCTCTTGAGCCTTACCTCAAGTGGGCACAAACCCGTGCCCAAAGTCTTATGATGCCTTATCCCTCCATCCTCCCAGTGATTATAGAGCCTGTTAAGGAAGGAGAGGTTCCATACACCATCCTACATCCTGACATGCCGACATCACTTGAAGACCTACAAAGGAGTTGGATACAGCTCAAGGGAGAGCGCGATAATTTCGAAGCCCAATTCTACGCAAGGGAGAAGAAGGTTTTGGAACTCACTCGGCTACTTCACGAAGAGCAGACTCTCAACACCTACATTGCACCAAAGAGGATGCACAACGTCTTTTTACCTTAGAGTTTTGTATTATTTTTCCCAAGGGGAATTGATGTACTCACAATTCTATCTTATTAATATGACGTGTGTTTCTTTTTTGTTTAAAACAAATTTGAATTTCTGAATCCTTGAAAGCATTGCATGAATACATATCATTCATCATAAGCATAAACAGGTCTTCACACCAAGTTTCCTCATCTCTCTGTTGTTTATTTCAGCAAGATGGATCTTGAACAAACGGTCAAAGATTTGCAAGCTCAGAACTCACAATTTCAACAGTTGCTCATGACCTTAGCCAAGGGGCAGGAGGAACTGAAGACTTTGCTAGAGAAAGAAAAATAGAAAAAGAAGAAGAAGCCAACTGGTGTGGTTATCATGGGCAGAAGATTTCAGGGACAAGCCAGAAGGACCTTGGTATTCCCAACAACATCTGAAAAAGGGGAATGAAAAGGAAAAGGAATGGAAGTGCCATCAGATTCTGAAGCAGAAGAAGAGGAAGAAGAGGACTACTCTGAACAACAATACCCTCCGGCCGATGACAAATACAAACACTTGGAAGAGCGTCTAGCCGCTATGGAAATCCAGAGAGTATCGGGGCTGGATTTTGAGGAATTAGGGCTGGTATCAGGAATTGTAATCCCTCCAAAATTTAAAGTGCCACTGTTTTCCAAGTATGATGGGGTGTCTTGCCCTAAAATGAACCTCAGATCCTATGTCATGAAGATTCAACCACATTCTGCTGACAAAGACCTGTAGGTCCACTTTTTCCAGGACAATTTATCAGGAACACAACTTGATTGGTTCTACCAGTTAGAGAGGGCATATGTCCATAATTGGGAAGACTTGGCCGCAAACTTCTATAAACAATATCAATACAATGCCGACTTGGCGCCGACCCGTACTCAGCTATAGAGTATGTCTATGGCTTCCGATGAGGGCTTTAAAGATTACGCCCAAAAGTGGAGGGATCTAGCCGGAAGGGTACAACCCCCTCTATTTGAGAGGGAGTTAGTGGACATGTTCTTGGGAACTCTGTTAGGTCCTTTCTTTAATCATCTGATTGGGAGTTCCTCTGCAGGGTTTACCGAATTGATTCTAACTAGCGAAAGAGTGGAGGCTGGTATAAGAAATGGGAAAATTCAGAAGGACGCGTCTGCCTCAACAACTATAAAAAAGCCCTTCACTGGAAGAATGGAAGTATATTCCGTCTATTCACAGAGAAATCAGGGAAGAACCGAGCGCCGACCAACGGTGGGGGCCATAATGATTTCGAAGCCTGCATCAGACCAACCGAGAAATAACCAACAAAGGGTAGAAAGGCCAGTACGACAATTTACCAAGATTAACATGACTCCAGCTCAAGTCCTACCACATCTCCTGAAGTTGAATCTAGACACTTTGAAAGAGGCCCCAAAAATCCTAATACTACTTCTCCACATTACCATCCCAACGCCAGATGCGCGTACCATTCTGAAAGTCTAGGGCAGGACACCAACAACTGTTGGGCTCTTAAGAATAAGATTCAAGATCTGATAGACGCAAAGGAAGTTGAGTTTGAAGCGCTTGAGAAACCAAATGTTATTTCTGCCCCAATGCCGAGGCATGGTCACAATGCCAACGCTATTGAAGAAGATATGTTTGTTGCTACCGTGGATGAACTGTTAACTCCGCTCTTGACCATCAAGTTGAATTTGTTAAAAGCTCACATCTTCCCAGGTTGTGACAAAGACTGCCATGTTTTCCTGTCCTCATCATTTGACTGCCCTCTATTGAAGAAAGGAATCCAACAATTGATTGATAACCAAGAAATTTTGTTTGAGAAAGCTCCTGTTTCACCCGTTCCAGTGAAAAAAGTTTCAATAATAATCATCTACGCCAATCCTTCCAGGGCCCCTAAAAGACCCGTTAGGATTACACCTGCTCCGAAGACTGCTCCACTTAAGATAACAATGCCCGGGCCTGCCCCATACAAATCAGATAAATCAGTACCATAGAACTATGGTGGAGAAATCTACTACCATGGTATTAAACAGGTTGAACTGTCTGTCGAAGAAGAAAGCTCCGAAGAGGAAAATTCCGACATTAGCAATATTGTTGGAACTAGCAAGATCACCCGCAGTGGTAGGATCTTCTCTCCAGAGATTGCTCCTCCAACAGCAGTCTTTAGACCCGTGACCGTTTCGAAGATCACCTCTGTACCAGTGATTGTACCTGCAAGTATACCTACTGTTGAACCCCAAAATTTGCCCTCCCATATTCTCCAAGATTTGCCAAGATCAATCTCTAAATGGTTCAAAATCTCCTAAGGGTTGCATAGTCCAATTGCCTCATAACACAGTCAAAATTAGGGTTTTGGTTCTTGCAAAGAAATTGAGGTTTTCAAGGGTCCAATCAAGTCCCATATGCCTATATACATTGTCAAGCATCTATATGTCAAGTTTCAAGACTTACAACATCAAGTTGCACAGTCAAAAACCCTAAATGCTCCACAGTCAACTGCAGGGGTAAAATGGTCATTTGACAGTCAAAAGTCAAAATTTTTGGTCAACATCTCATTTTGAAGCCACAATCATCATTTGATCAATTCTTGATCATGATTCCACAAGCATGGCTCAAAAAGTCTCAAGATGCAAAAGTTTCTATTTTTGGACAACTGAAAAGTCAACTGTAAATTGACCAAGGCATAACTTCTTCATGGTTTATCAGAAAAATCCCATCCAAAGCTCATTTTGAAGGGGATGACATTTCCTACAACTCATCTTCACACTCCAAGTCCAAGAAATGCTCTCACAAAAAGTTATCAATTTCAACATTATAGGTCATTTTCAAAAGTCAACAAAAAGGCATTTTAAGTCAAAAACCATAACTTGAGATTGGTAAATAATAATGACATGGGACCAAAGGCATTGGTTAGAGGACTTCAAGACATTTCCAAAATGTCCAAGAACATGTGCATAGCTTCAAAATTGAGCAAGATATGCATTGGAGAAGTTGGGAAATTTTTGGGAACTTTCAAAAGTCAACTTTGCCTAAAAAGCTTCAATTTTGCTAATGGGCCTCAAGTTCTTTCTTGAATCATTACCCAAGGCCTATGCACGACCCATTGAACTTAATTTGATTTATTTTATAATTTTTAATTAATTAATTGAATTTATATTAATATTAATTCATTTAATTGGTTTTAATTATAGGAAAATTCAAAGATATGCTTTTTAGATCTTTTTGTGCAGCAAATATGACTAGGGCAAGCTGGCAACTCGTGTGCACCTCAAAGGCATCAAAATATCCATGATTGGCAAGGTTTCATGAAAGAAAAGATTGAAAAAGATATTATTGGCAATCACACATTCAAGTCATAATACCATGGACTTTTGGGCTTAATTCTGACCTAATTCCATTCACATATATGTGCTGAAGAAAACCCTACTCGAGGACACGAAAAAGCTGCCATAGAACTCCATAACAAAGTTACAAAAAATTGAGAAAAAGTGTGAAACTGATTTCCTATTTGTAGCACAATTCAAAGCTTCTCTTTGATTCAAACATATTGCTTGAGTCTCCAGGAAGCCATTGCCATCAAAAACCAATCCTAACACGCGAAGAATCAAAGAACACGAGTCATTCAGTTTGTCTTGTTTTTCAAAATTGCATAACATGATTCATGCATTTTTAATCCATTTTCTTGTTTGATTTATGTTAATAGGGACCTTCTGAAGCGATTGGTATAATCCAATTGAGTTATAACTGCCTGAATCAAAATCCACCATGAACGAAATCTAGGGTCTCTGAAGCTTGCAATTAGGGCTTTAGGCATAAGGGAAAATTGGACCTTGAGACAAGCATGGTTGAATTCGTCAAGGCCAGACGAATTCAACCAGATCCTCGCGCCTTTTTTATGTGACCCATAGCTCTAATCGCTATTATTGGGACTTTTGTTTTGTGGGGGTTTAAAACCCCCGCTATCTTGTTCATGTTTGCAGGAAAAACGAAGAAGAAGGGTGAGCTGTCCAAACGCTACTGGAGCATTCAAACCTTAGCGCGCTTTTTTTAATGTCCCAGCATAATTGGCACTTTTCATATATTATATTTCTTTGTTATTATGTTTACAAATGCACTTCATGGCTCAGATGGTGGGAGACATGGCTGGTAAGCACTGGGACCTGGGTTCGATCTCCAGGTCCCCCATATAATTGTTGATATTTTTTCCCAAACGTTCACGTGCAGCATTCGTTCAATGGTCCATCATGCACCCTCACGCGCTAGCTTGCCAAGTGGCCATGATGCCCAATCCAGTGGCCACAGAATGAAGTCCATGATGCACTCCAGTCAAACAGCACGTACACAATCAGGAAAGTCAACCAGGCTTTGTCTTAATGGGCCTGAATTGCTTCACAAAAACCTCCACTTTGGGCCAGACACCCCTTTGGTTTGCTTTGTTTTTTTATTTCATTTTCTTTTCTCTTAATTTCTTTTAATTGTTTAATTATTGTTAATTCACCATAAAATAATTTGTCCTAATAAAAATCAGAAACTCAAAAATTGTAAAATATTTTAATTTCTTAATTTCACCATTAACCTATTTTTGTAAATAAATATTAACAATTAACTTAGCTTAATTTAGGTTTATATTTTAATCTTTTTTCTTAACAAATAAAAATTACATAGAATTAGGTTTTGATATTTTTTTAATCATATTTTATTAATCATCATTATTACTATTTGTTAATTATTATTTTTGTAAATAAACATGTAAATTAAATAATTTAGTTAATTAGCCTAATTTTGACGTTTTTCATTAATAAGTAAAATAAACTTAGATCTAGGGTTTCCTTTTAATTTTAATTTCATAAATACAAAAAAACATAAAAAAACACTTTCTTTTCTTTAATTAAATAATTAATTAGGTTTTAATTTAATTTAATTTCAAGTAAAGGGTCCAACACCCTCGGACGTTCAGTTTAATTTATTCTTTCGCACGTTATTCTTATTTTTCTTATTGATTATTATGTAACTGTTCAAGGATGTAATAGTAATTAGGTTTATTGTTTTTTACTTTCCGCATCTTTATCAAAAACGGCTCTTTGTATTTTGGCGATGTATAGACCCGCGCCTTGTAATAGCGTAGCTTTTACCTTTCCGTATTTTAATTTTCCGCGCTCCTAACTGCTAAATTGCATGAAAGAATGTATGTTAATTAAAAATAACTCGTAGCTCACGATTGCCTAATCCAAGATAAATATAAACTGAAAACAACACACAATGTACACACCACTTCTAGGGTACGCCTCACTCGTTGCCTTCGAAATGTGGTCGTCAAGTATAGGACGTTTTAGCAGTCGCTCTTATTTCCAAGATCCAGTTGCCTCGAAACGGTTGCCTCAGATTAAAAAGGATCTAGGACATTAGGGTTACTTCTAAGGTGTCCTACTATTGCTTCGGTGACCACACTGTCCCTACAATCGAATTGACCCGAACACCTCCAACGGTGGTGCTACCTACCTCTCAATGGTGGGATGGCACTATCTTAAGGACTTCTACACAGCCTAATTCCTTAGGGTAGGTAGATGACTCATGGGTACTTGCTCTCTTCAAAAACAAATCAAAAATCTTTTCACACTGACACTTTCAAAAGCTTTCAAAACAAAATTTTCAAACACTCTTGAGGACAGATACAAGAGTCATTCAGAAATATTTCAATGAAACTTTTTCAAACCCACTCACATTTGAAAAGCAAAAATCTTTTGAAAACATAGTGAGCAAGTACCTAAGAGCCCGTGGATAACCACAGATAGAAAGGGTGCTAACACCTTCCCTTTCTATAAATCTACCTCCCGAACCGAGAAACAATCTCATAAGGAATTTTGCTGTGCTTTTGTCCTTTCCATGTTGGAGAACATAAAAGATGGTGGCGACTCTTGCTTACCGCGACATACGCGATCCATCTTTAAACAATCAGTTCTATTTCCACCGATCATAGAACTGGCGACTCTGCTGGGGATACTTTAAAGTGAGGTGTACCTTAGGATAGATCATACTTGTGTTTTCAATTGCTTTGTTTTGTTTGATTTATTATTGTGGGCATTGTCTTGGAGTTTCATAGATCCTAACCCGGATCTAGGGATACCCTTTTAGGTAGCATAAGCTGTGAGGGACCTGTCCGGCGTAGACCGACACGGGTGAAGCAGTGGCTACGTTGGTGTGGCACCTTGGTCTGTACCGATATCCCTTGTGTCGCAACGAGGAGAATATGGGTCTTCTGAGGAGTCATTAAGCACCAACCGACCTTAGAACCCTAATTTGACCCAACTTGGCCATAGAACAGTAGCAGTATGCTACACCCATTGAGGCTAAACTCTCGCGATGGTTCTGGCCGTAAGAAAAGATTGCGACACTGGAGTTATGACCGATTGAGGGTAGTCAGTGATATTGGGATCCTCTAGAACCCGGTTACTTTTGATAGGACAGGTCTTAACCAACAAACTGAAAGAAGGTAGTACCTGAACTTCATGCTGGCCTAAACCCTAAGGGCTGTCTTGTGTGACTTGTGTGCCTTATCATGTTTGCCTTTGTGAATACTTGTGGTGTGCTTTATCATGACATCATACCATCATAGACATTGCATGCATCCTGCATAAGGACTGACCCATTTCAAAGACAAGAGGGTTTCACCTTTGCTCTGTTTTGTAGGACATCATGATGCCTGTGCGAAGGAACACTATCCGGTTCAATTTTGTTCACCCACCTGAGTTGCTTGAAGAATTGGTTAGCAGAATTCCAAACACCACTTCTTTCATCCAGAGGCATGGTTCTCTTCTCGGTTTAGTCACTGCAAAGTGGGACCAACAATTGATGAGTGTCTTGACCCAGTTTTATGATCCCTTGTATAATTGCTTCACCTTTCAAGACTTCCATCTGGTCCCTACCCTGGAAGAGTTCTCTGATTTGCTTGGTGTCCCTATCTTGGATCAGACTCCCTTCACTGGTTGGGAAAAGACTCTTAGGCTTGAGGAGATTGCTGCAACCCTCCCTTTGACCAACAAGGAGGTAATGGACAACTGGGTGACTAGAAGCAGAGTTAAGGGTTTCTTGGCCAAGTTTCTGATCGGTAAAGCTAACAGTTTCTGGAATGACTTAGACTTCAGGGCGTATGAAGACATTCTGGCTCTCTTAATCTATGGTCTAGTCTTGTTTCCTAATCCTGATAACTACATTAATGTCAATGCCATAAGGATCTTCATGTCTCGGAACCCTGTGTCCACTCTCTTGGGCGATATCCTGCAACAACTCTATGCTCGTACTGCCCGAAGACGAGGAACTCTGTGGTGTTGTATTCCTTTGTTAGTGAGGTGGTTTATTTCGCACCTCCCTAAGTTCGTGCTGAAGAACAAAGAAGGAAGAGGCTGGGCTCATAGGTTAATGTCTCTCACTGATAATGACATCATTTGGACTCTCAGGGGTTTGGATGAGGTAGCTGTTATTGATCGTTGCGGAGAATATCCTAATGTTCCTCTGTTTGGTACCCAAGGAGGAATCTCTTATAATCCATGTCTAGCTCTCCGTCAGTTTGGAAGAGCCAGAAGAGCAGGGCCTCATGAGATGTTGGTGCCTCACATCAGTTTTGAGTTTCAGGTAGATAGTGACGAGCTGCGTCGTAGGTTCATCAAGGCTTGGGACATAATTCACAAAGCTGACCCACATGAGTTGGGACCGAAGACTTCTCTACCTATGGAATCCTACTACAGATGGGACCGCATCCATGCTCAGAATTTAGGTATGCCATATGAAGCTGTCAGACCCATCATTCTTGAATATCCTGATAGAGATGGGGCTCCTCCAACTGTTCTCCCTCCTCAGATACCTACTGATGTTGATACACTAAAGAGGTCTTGGGCACAACTACAAGAAGAACGGGATTCTTATTGGGAAAAGTTCAACGAGCAGGAATTGAAGATCCAGAAGCTGAAAAAGCAGTTGGAGAACGAGCGGGCCTTGAATGACTACATCCGTACTGAGAAGAGGAGACCCTGGGATCACTAATGAGCTTTGGATGTTCTTTTACAGTTTTTATTTCCCTTTTCAGTAGTTCCATTTTATGTAACGCCTAAGGGCAATCTGTTGAACAATCTAAATTTCAAAGTTGAATCTAATAAAGTGCGTTTCCTTTTTGTTTACAAAGTTGAATCCCGATTGTCTTTGAAAACATAAATCATACGCATTCCATTCATCATATGCATCACATGTACTCTTCTTTTCAGGTTGCTTAATGTTCTTCGCTGTTTATTTCAGCAGCCATCATGAATCCTGAATCATCTACTGAGCAATCCATCAAGGCCCTCCAGGCCCAAAACACCCAGTTCCAAGAGTTGATCATGAGTTTAGCCCAAGGTCAAGAGGAATTGAAGGCTCTGCTGGTCAAGAAGAAGAATAAGAGAACTGTACTATTCAACACTGGACGGAGGTTTGGCAACACACTGCAAAATGAGGCTGACCAAGCTGGTTCTTCTGTAGGGAAAGGCAGTCCCCAAGGGGGAAGGGTTCCTAGTCCTGTGGTCTCTGACAACGAGACTGATTTCAATGAAGAGCAGTACCCTCCCGCTGAAGACAGGTACAAGCAGTTAGAGGATCGTCTGAATGCCATGGAAGTTCAACAGGTGCCTGGGTTGGATTTTGGAGATCTGGGTTCATCTTCTGGGGTGGTAATCCCACATAAGTTCAAGGCACCATCTTTCGCAAAGTATGACGGGGCGTCCTGCCCTAAGCTACATCTCAGATCTTATGTGTGGAAGATCCAACCATATACTGTGGACAACAACTTATGGATCCATTTCTTCCAGGAGAGTCTTTCAGGGACTCATCTCGAATGGTTCTATCAGCTGGATGGAACCAAAGTTCGTAACTGGGAGGACTTGGCTACTGCTTTTTATAAGCAGTATCAGTACAATGCCGACCTCGCTCCTACACGTACCCAACTCCAGGGTATGTCGCTAGGATCGGGAGAAGGTTTTAAAGAGTACGCATAGAAGTGGAGGGACCTGGCTGGCAGGGTGCAGCCGCCGTTAAACGACCGCAAACTCGTAGACATGTTCTTAGGGACCCTATCCGGGCCATTCTTCAACCACCTGATCGGTAATTCTTCTGCAGGGTTTACAGACCTCATTCTGACTGGTGAGAGGATAGAAGCTGGTATGAAATCAGGGAAGATACAGAAAGGTGCGTCCTCAAGTTCTGAGAAGAAGCCTTTCAAGAAGGAAGCCAGTGCTGTGTATGGGTGAGAGACCTAGAAGAGAATATACTCGGCTTAGTATGACCTTGTTGCAGATCTTGCCGCAACTGCTATCGACCAACTTGGTAACCGTCAGAGAAGCTCCGAAGGTGGTAAACACAACCTCCCCGAAGTACAATCCCAACGCCCGCTGTGCTTATAACTCTGATAGCCCGGGGCATTCTACTGATGATTGCTGGGCCCTGAGGAATAAGGTCCAGGACCTTATCGATGCCAAGGAAATACAGTTTGAGGCGCCCGAAAGGCCCAACGTTGTGACTGCTCCTATGCCCCAACATGGAGTAAATGCTATTGAGAAAGACCTGTATGTAGTCTCTGTGGATGAGGTTGTTACTCCATTGTTGACTACCAAGAGGAACCTGTTGCTGGCCGGTTTATTTCCGGGTTGTAGCAAGGGTTGCCTTCTATGTGCTGTTTCACCTGCTGGTTGTCCGTTGCTGAAGTCAGGCATCCAAAACCTGACAGATAGCAAAGATATCTTGTTCAAGAAGACCGTTGTTCCTATTGTTCCCACTGAAGAGGTATCCGTTGTCACCATTTTCAAACATCCTACCAAGGCTCCCCCGAGGAAGCCAGTCAAAATCCTGTCTGTTGCACCTATCATCATTACTGTTCCGGGGCCCTCCCCTATAAATCTGACAAGGCTGTCCCATGGCATTATGGGGCAGATGTTTATGTGCTTGGAGTGAAGCCGGAGTTCAACACTAGTACCGGTATCAGTAACATCACCGGTCCCGCTAAAGTTACTCACAGTGGCAGGCTCTTCTCGCCTGACATTGCGCCACCAGTCCTCCGAAGACCTCTTATCATCACGCCTACAAGTGCGCCTGTTTCCCCTCCTGATCAAGCTTCTACCCCTGCTGCCGAGTCATCTGACACTCGGGGCAAAGGGATTGCTGATATGCCTGCCCAGATGGAGGCACCGAAGACTGTTAATGTTGAAGCCTCCCAGCAAGAGATGGAGGAAATTCTCAAGATCATCAAGAAGAGTGATTTCAACATCGTTGAACAGCTGGGGCATACCCCCTCTAAGATCTCTATGCTATCATTGTTGTTGTGCTCAGAGGCCCATGCCAAGGCCCTGATTTCCTTCCTAAAGACGGCTCATGTGCCACAAGAGACGTCTGCTGATAAATTCACTGATTGTGTGGCCAACTTGACCGCTGACAATGGGCTGGGTTTTTCTGATGCTGATCTGACCGCTAAGGGAAAGAACCATAACAATGCCCTGCATGTCTCCATTGAATGCATGGGCACTACTCTCGCCCATGTGTTGGTAGACACTGGTTCTTCATTGAACGTATTGCCCAAGAAGGCTTTAGACAGGTTGGATTGTGAGGGTTTGGAGTTGAAACCTAGTAACATTATTGTCCGAGCCTTTGACGGGTCGAAGAGGATGGTACACGGTGAAGTAGATATTCCGATCTGGGTTAGTTCTCAAGTCTTTGACTCAACGTTCTATGTGATGGACATTCGTCCATCCTATTCTTGTTTGCTGGGTCGCCCTTGGATCCACAAGGCTGGGGCTGTGACCTCCACTCTACACCAGAAGCATAAATATCCTGTCAGAGGGAAGATTGTTATAGTGCAGGGGGAGGAGGAATACATGGTTAGTCATCTTAACTCGTTCCGGTATATAGAGATGGACGGGGAGTTCATTGAAACCCCCTTTCAACATTTTGAAGAGGTGCCTCCAACATTGGCGTCAGCGGAGACAGTAATTGAAGAAGACTCTCCTTTGAAGATGGCTTTCTTGAAGGACGCCTGGGCTGTGATTGAAAGAGGTGAATGTGCAAACTGGGGCAGGCTCCCTGATTTTACTCCAAAGACTGACAAGTTTGGGCTGGGTTTCACTGCAGAGGCTCAGAGGGCTGTACACAAAGCAAGGATTGGAAGACCTCCCGTGTTCATCACCAACCCGGGAGTGAATGCTATTGAAGGCGATGCGGAGGAATCTGAGTTTGATAGCTGGATCTACCCGACGACCGACGGTGGACTGAACAATTGGACTGCAAAAGACTACATACCTATTACTTTTGTTACTCAGTAATGAATTCCTTTGTTTTTTTAAATTTGTAATGAACAATAAATTGAAACTTTATGGCCCGGTGTCTTACCCGGGGCACCGTGGTTTCATTTATGAGGGCTTATTACTTGTCATTTCCATATATCATGAATAAAAACATTGGACGTTTTTCGCATTTCAAATCTTGTGCTCCCTTTCTTTCTTTCTTTATTGCAAAACAGCTATATTTACACACACTCACCTATACAGGTTTCAATCCACTCTGGATCTCACTGGTAACGACTCTGCTACTGCCAGTTATGACTTCGAAAATCCGATCAACTTAGCCGAAGACGAAGGTGAAGATGATTGCGAAGTGCCTGGCGAGCTTGCAAGACTGTTACTCCAGGAAGAGAGGGCCATTCAGCCACATGAAGAGCCAGTGGAAACGGTAAATCTGGGTACTGAAACAGACAGAAAGGAAGTCAAGATTGGTGCCAACCTGGAGCTCAGCGTAAAACAGCGGTTGATTCAGATGTTGCATGATTATGTGGAAATCTTTGCCTGGTCCTACGAAGACATGCCTGGGTTGGATACCGACATTGTAGTTCATCACTTGCCTACCAAGGAAGACTGCCCTCCGGTTAAACAAAAGGTCCGCCGTATGCATCCAGAGATGTCCGAGAAGATCAAAGATGAGGTTATGAAACAATTTGATGCCGGTTTTCTAGCAGTGACTTCTTACCCTCAATGGGTTGCCAACGTGGTTCCGGTACCGAAGAAAGATGGTAAGGTCAGAATGTGTGTTGATTACAGGGATTTGAACAGGGTGAGCCCCAAGGATGACTTCCCCCTGCCTCACATTGACGTTCTGGTTGACAATACTGCTCAGCACAAAGTGTTCTCCTTCATGGACGGTTTTTCAAGTTATAATCAGATCAAAATGGCTCCTGAAGACATGGAGAAGACTACCTTTGTTACTCAGTGGGGGACCTTTTGCTACAAGGTCATGCCTTTTGGGTTGAAAAATGCTGGGGCAACCTACCAACGTGCCATGGTTGCTTTATTTCATGACATGATCCATCATGAGATCGAAGTGTATGTCGACGATATGATTGCAAGGTCCCAAACTGAGGAGGAACACCTTGACCATCTGCAGAAGCTGTTTGACCGTCTGAAGTTGTACAAGCTGAGGTTGAACCCGAACAAGTGCACCTTCGGGGTAAGATCTGGAAAACTGCTAGGCTTCGTCGTAAGTGACAAGGGTATTCAAGTGGATCCTGCCAAGGTGAAAGCTATACAAGAGATGCCAGCTCCCAAGACAGAGAAAGAAGTCAGAGGCTTCCTAGGACGACTGAATTACATTGCCCGATTCATCTCACATCTAACTGCTACCTGTGAACCAATCTTCAAGCTTCTGAAGAAAGATCAAGTAGTACGTTGGAACGATAAATGTCAGGCCACTTTCGACAGAATCAAAGAGTATCTCCAAGAACCACCCATTCTTATGCCACCGGTTGAAGGGAGACCTATGATATTATACATGACAGTACTTGACAGCTCAATGGGGTGTGTGATGGGGCAGCATGACGAGTCTGGCCGAAAAGAGCACGCCATTTATTACCTTAGCAAAAAGTTTACCGACTGTGAGACCCGATACTCACTGCTCGAGAAAACTTGCTGCGCTTTGGTATGGGCTACTCGCCGGCTGAGACAGTATATGTTGACTCACACTACTCTGTTGATTTCAAAAATGGATCCAATAAAGTACATCTTCGAAAAGCCTGCTCTGTCCGGAAGAATAGCAAGATGGCAGATGATCTTGACGGAATATGACATCCAGTACACGACTCAGAAAGCAATCAAGGGAAGTGTATTGGCAGACCAATTGGCACACCAGGCAGTGGACGACTACCAGTCAATGAACTTTGAGTTTCCAGACGAGAACATCATGGTGGTGACTGATTGTGAAGCACCTGGACCGGATGAAGGACCTGAGGAAGGATCCCGATGGTCTATGCACTTTGACGGAGCCTCCAACGCTTTGGGTAACAGTATTGGTGCTGTGATCATATCCCCAAAAGGCACTCATACTCCACTTACTGCCCGACTATGTTTCAACTGCACCAACAACATGGTGGAGTATGAGGCATGCATCATGGGTCTGCAAGCTGCAATTGACTTAAGGATCAAGTTTCTGAGTGTCTTTGGAGATTCCGCTCTCGTGATCAATCAGATCAAAGGCGAGTGGGATACGAAACACCCAAACCTTATTCCTTATAAAGAATGTGTGTTGAAGTTGATCCCCCATTTTACAGAGATAACTTTTGAACACTTCCCAAGAGAGGAGAATCAGTTGGCGGACGCGCTGGCTACAATGTCTTCTATGTTCAGAGTCAAATGGGACAATGAGGCTCCCCGGATCATTATCTAGAAACTGGACGAACCTGCATATTGCTGTGATCTTGGGGCTGAGGTGGTAACTGAAAAACCTTGGTATCATGAGGTGAAAAGGTATCTGGAAGCTCAAGAATACCCCGAGGGTGCATCTGTCAATGACAAGAAGTTTCTAAGAAGGTTCGCTACAAAGTTCTTCCTCAGCAATGGCATTCTCTATAAGCGAAACCATGATTCAACCTTACTGCGTTGTGTGGATAAGACTGAAGCAGAAAGAATCATGGCAGAACTACATGAAGGTACCTTCGGAACGCATTCCGGTGGACATACCATGGCAAAGAAAATCCTTCGGGCAGGATATTTTTGGTCCACAAAGGAAGCCGACTGCTGACATGCCATAAGTGCCAGATCTATGCAGATAAGGTGCACGTTCCTCCAGTTCCTCTGAACGTCTTGACAGCACCTTGGCCTTTCGCAATGTGGGGCATTGATATGATTGGCGAGATCAAACCTACAACATCCAACGGGCATCGCTTCATCCTGGTGGCGATCAATTACTTTACAAAGTGGGTTGAAGCAGCTTCCTACGCTACCGTAACCAAGAACGTCGTGGCACGGTTCATTCGACACAACCTGATCTGTCGATACGGCGTCCCCGAAAGGATCATTACGGACAACGGTACCAATCTTAATAACAAGATGATCACTGAGCTCTGCGAGCAATTCAAGATACAGCACCACAACTCTTCTCCTTACCGGCCGAAGATGAATGGGGCTGTCGAAGCAGCAAATAAGAATATCAAGAAGATTGTGCAGAAGATGACGGTGACCTATAAAGATTGGCACGAGATATTACCGTTTGCTTTTCACGGGGACCGTACCTCAGCAAGAACGTCAACCGGGGCAACTCCCTTTTCCTTGGTCTATGGCATGGAGGCAGTCTTGCCTATTGAAGTCCAGATACCCTCTCTCCGGATAATGAAGGATGCAGGTTTGAGCGAAGATGACTGGATCCAGACTCGGCTTGATCAATTAAATCTAATCGACGAAAAGAGACTCGCTGCTATTTGTCATGGTTAGACGTACCAGAAACGGATGATCAGGGCATTTAACAAAAAAGTCAGACGACAAGAGTATCAAGTTGGGGACCTGGTAATCAAGCGCATCATTCTTCCTCAAAGTGATCCCAGGGGCAAATGGACCCCCACATACGAAGGGCCATTTGTGGTTAAACATGTCTTCTCAGGAGGAGCCATGATTCTAACCACCATGGACGGTGACGACCTTCCTCACCCCACCAATGCAGACATAGTAAAAAGATACTACGCATGATAAAAGACCCGCTAGGTTGACATACCTAGGCAAAAATTAGGGCTTCCCAGCGAACCAAAAGGGTTCGGGCAAAAATAAGGGATGAAATGAAAAAAAATCTGTACACCCGGCAAGTCGAAAACCTGAAAAGGCGGCTTGGGCAAAAATGGGTATCCCAGTGGACTGAAAACCCGAAAGGGAGGTCCAGGAAAAAGTTAGGGATTAAAGCGTCATACTATGTCTCATTGAATCACCTTGCATCCAGAATCCGGTATCAACATCAAGTTCAGACGGCATCGATCAATCAGCTTCATCTTCAACTAAGCAGCCAAGTGATGAGACGCTCGAAGATATAAAGGCGATAGCAGAGTTGGAACCCAGTGGGATTACTCTTTTCACACATTTGTTTTGTTTTCTTTGTACAAATTGTATAAACTCTGTTGTTCGGCGATGTTCTCTTACTAGGACGCCAGCCTCTTGTACATAAACGCCTATTTATAGGAAAATTCAAAAATCAATACAAATTCACTTTTCAGACCAATTGCCAATTGTTTTTTCCTTTTTCTGTTTTGTAAAGAACGTCCAATGTTCAATTGTGATATATGCATTTGACACTAATTGCTAACTCATAAATATTTGAATACGAAACAAAGGATTAATTACAGGTAACATCAGAAACAGGGGCAATAATGACTTGTCTAAGCAATCTAATTGCTCTATCCACCAAGGTACCAAGGTAAGTTCGGCTGAAGAATGTAACCCAGATACCTTCACTCCCTGCCGAGTAAGATAAGACTCAGCAATACTCTCCCAAGCAGTTGGTCTCCCATCAACCCTAACAAGGCACCACACCCCTAGCAAGTCAGCGACACTCTCCCCGAGCAGAGTTAGTCTACTGTCAGCCTCAAGGAAGTTGAATGATCCCCCGAAGATCTCAATATTCCCTAACGGAGTATACAAACATTCCTAACAAGCATCCCCGGCAATCTTGATCTAAGATTGTTCCCCGGCGGAACACCGGACATCCAGTGGAGCCATCCCCTAATACAGTTAAAAAAGTCTCCCCAAGAGAGTTGAATCAATCTCCCCAATAGGAAGCTTATCTCCAGTAGATTCTGGAAGCTTATCACCTGCAGAGTACGAACGCTCCCCCAGCTTTATTCAAAGGTTATTTCCCCACCAGAATATAACCGGGTTATCCTCAGCCAATTGCCACGGAAAGGTCGTCCTCGGTGAAGTCTTCCTATCCCCAGCGGAGTTCATCAATCCCACAGCATAACAGATCAACTGGAATCCCCAACGGAGTTCTCATTCAAATCTCAGCAAAATATCTCTCCCCGCAGAGTATCTCTCCGTAGAGTAATCTCTCTAACAAGTTTATTCCCCAGCGGAGTCAGCTTCTCCTACCGGTTTATACTTGCAACCGTCATCCCAAGTGGAAACAAAAAGCTCTACTCTTCAACATCAACCCAGGATTTGACTTCCCGGCACCCGTCAAGGATTTACTTTCCTAGACAAAAATAAGCTCATAAACATCACATCTTCATATATTATAAGCATGCACATACGCATCATGAACATATAATCTCATTTATTCTAAGAATATCATGACACCATGCATTTCATACATCATGACATTGCATACAACTAACATTTTGTCTTTTCAGGACAAAGGTCAATACAAAGATAATTACTATCAACTGTCGCAATTCCGGATTCGATACCTGTATCTAGCCAGGGCATATCTGTGAGCGATTACTTGTGGATTTGACACCTGTATCTAGCCAGGGCATATCTGCATAAAGAAATTCCGGACTCGATTCCTGCATCCAGCCAGGGCACGTCTAAAGAGTTTGAAGATTCGATTCCTGTATCCAGCCAGGGCATATCTGTTGACGACTAATTCCAGATTCGATTCCTGTATCTAGCCAGGGCACGTCTAAAGAGTTTGAAGATTCGATTCCTGTATCCAGCCAGGGCATATTTGTTGACGACTATTCCGGACTCGATTCCTGTATCCAGCCAGGGCATGTCTGAAGAGTTTGAAGATTCGATTCCTGTATCCAGCCAGGGCATATCTGTTGACGACTAATTCCAGATTCGATTCTTGTATCTAGCCAGGGCACGTCTGAAGAGTTTGAAGATTCGATTCCTGTATCCATCCAGGGCATATCTGTTGACGACTATTCCGGACTCGATTCCTGTATCCATCTAGGGCACGTCTGAAGAGTTTGAAAATTCGATTCCTGTATCCAGCCAGGGCATATCTGTTGACGACTATTTCCGGACTCGATTCCTGTATCCATCCAGGGCACGTCTGAAGAGTTTGAAGATTCGATTCCTGTATCCAGCCAGGGCATATCTGTTGACGACTATTTCCAGATTCGATTCCTGTATCTAGCCAGGGTACATCTGTGAGTAACTGATTGTAGACTCGATGTCTGTATCTAACCAGGGCACATCTACATAAAGAGTTTGAAGATCAACCCCTGTAACAGTCCAGGTAAGTATTTTTCTTTCTCAGGTACGCAAGTTCTCGCTAAGGAATCTCTTACGCGATCGACACCTAGATGGCGTCTATAAGCCCATCCACATACCAACAGTCTCCAAATGGCATCCATAAGCCCATTCCTGACAAGACTCCGTCACAGCTCCAGATGGCATCTATAAGCCCATCCTCCTATCCACCATCTCTCCAAATGATATCTGTAAGCCCATTCCCTACATCACACTGCTAACATTCTTCTATGTGAGTGCAAATTTCTGGGCACTTTAGTGTTCAATCATCTTCCACCTTTAGATTACGAAAGGCACGCCAGCCAATCTACATCCTCAGGTCTAAGAAGATTGAACAGGGGCAACTGTTGTACCCCAAAATTTGCCCTCCCATATTCTCCAAGATCAATCTCTAAATGGTTCAAAATCTCCTAAGAGTTGCATAGTCCAATTGCCTCCTAACACAGTCAAAATTAGGGTTTTGGTTCTTGCAAAGAAATTGAGGTTTTCAAGGGTCCAATCAAGTCCCATATGCCTATATACATTGTCAAGCATCTATATGTCAAGTTTCAAGACTCACAGCATCAAGTTGCACAGTCAAAAACCCTAAATGCTCCACAGTCAACTGCAGGGGTAAAATGGTCATTTGACAGTCAAAAGTCAAAATTTTTGGTCAACATCTCATTTTGAAGCCACAATCATCATTTGATCAATTCTTGATCATGATTCCACAAGCATGGCTCAAAAAGTCTCAAGATGCAAAAGTTTCTATTTTTGGACAACTGAAAAGTCAACTGTAAATTGACCAAGGCATAACTTCATCATGGTTTATCAGAAAAATCCCATCCAAAGCTCATTTTTAAGGGGATGACATTTCCTACAACTCATCTTCACACTCCAAGTCCAAGAAATGCTCTCACAAAAAGTTATCAATTTCAACATTATAGGTCATTTTCAAAAGTCAACAAAAAGGCATTTTAAGTCAAAAACCATAACTTGAGATTGGTAAATCAAAATGACATTGGACCAAAGGAATTGGTTAGAGGACTTCAAGACCTTTCCAAAATGTCCAAGAACATGTGCATAGCTTCAAAATTGAGCAAGATATGCATTGGAGAAGTTGGGAAATTTTTGGGAACTTTCAAAAGTCAACTTTGCCTAAAAAGCTTCAATTTTGCTAATGGGCCTCAAATTCTTTCTTGAATCATTACCCAAGGCCTATGCACGACCCATTGAACTTAATTTGATTTATTTTCTAATTTTTAATTAATTAATTGAATTTATATTAATATTAATTCATTTAATTGGTTTTAATTATATGAAAATTCAAAGATATGCTTTTTAGATCTTTTTGTGCAGCAAATATGACTAGGGCAAGTTGGCAACTCGTGTGCACCTCAAAGGCATCAAAATATCCATGATTGGCAAGGTTTCATGAAAGAAAAGATTGAAAAAGATATTATTGGCAATCACACATTCAAGTCATAATACCATGGACTTTTGGGCTTAATTCTGACCTAATTCCATTCACATATATGTGCTGAAGAAAACCCTACTCGAGGAAACGAAAAAGCTGCCATAGAACTCCATAACAAAGTTACAAAAAATTGAGAAAAAGTGTGAAACTGATTTCCTATTTGTAGCACAATTCAAAGCTTCTCTTTGATTCAAACATATTGCTTGAGTCTCCAGGAAGCCATTGCCACCAAAAACCAATCCTAACACGCGAAGAATCAAAGAACACGAGTCATTCGGTTTGTCTTGTTTTTCAAAATTGCATAACATGATTCATGCGTTTTTAATCCATTTTCTTGTTTGATTTATGTTAATAGGGACCTTCTGAAGCGATTGGTATAATCCAATTGAGTTATAACTGCCTGAATCAAAATCCACCATGAACGAAATCTAGGGTTTCTGAAGCTTGCAATTAGGGCTTTAGGCATAAGGGAAAATTGGACCTTGAGACAAGCATGGTTGAATTCGTCAAGGCCAGACGAATTCAACTAGACCCTCGCGCCTTTTTTATGTGACCCATAGCTCTAATCGCTATTATTGGGACTTGTGTTTTGTGGGGGTTTAAAACCCCCGCTATCTTGTTCATGTTTGCAGGAAAAACGAAGAAGAAGGGTGAGCTGTCCAAACGCTACTGGAGCATTCAAACCTTAGCGCGCTTTTTTTAATGTCCCAGCATAATTGGCACTTTTCATATATTATATTTCTTTGTTATTATGTTTACAAATGCGCTTCATGGCTCAGATGGTGGGAGACGTGGCTGGTAAGCACTGAGACCTGGGTTCGATCCCCAGGTCCCCCATATAATTGTTGATATTTTTTCTCAAACGTTCACGTGCAGCATTCGTTCAATGGTCCATCATGCACCCTCACGCGCTAGCTTGCCAAGTGGCCATGATGCCCAATCCAGTGGCCACAGAATGAAGTCCATGATGCACTCCAGTCAAACAGCACGCACACAATCAGGAAAGTCAACCAGGCTTTGTCTTAATGGGCCTGAATTGCTTCACAAAAACCTCCACTTTGGGCCAGACACCCCTTTGGTTTGCTTTGTTTTTTTATTTCATTTTCTTTTCTCTTAATTTCTTTTAATTGTTTAATTATTGATAATTCACCATAAAATAATTTGTCCTAATAAAAATCAGAAACTCAAAAATTGTAAAATATTTTAATTTCTTAATTTCACCATTAACCTATTTTTGTAAATAAATATTAACAATTAACTTAGCTTAATTTAGGTTTATATTTTAATCTTTTTTCTTAACAAATAAAAATTACATAGAATTAGGTTTTGATATTTTTTTAATCATATTTTATTAATCATCATTATTACTATTTGTTAATTATTATTTTTGTAAATAACACATGTAAATTAAATAATTTAGTTAATTAGCCTAATTTTGACCTTTTTCATTAATAAGTAAAATAAACTTAGATCTAGGGTTTCCTTTTAATTTTAATTTCATAAATACAAAAAAACATAAAAAAACACTTTCTTTTCTTTAATTAAATAATTAATTAGGTTTTAATTTAATTTAATTTCAAGCAAAGGGTCCAACACCCTCGGACGTTCAGTTTAATTTATTCTTTCGCACGTTATTCTTATTTTTCTTATTGATTATTATGTAACTGTTCAAGGATGTAATAGTAATTAGGTTTATTGTTTTTTACTTTCCGCATCTTTATCAAAAACGGCTCTTTGTATTTTGGCGATGTATAGACCCGCGCCTTGTAATAGCGTAGCTTTTACCTTTCCGTATTTTAATTTTCCGCACTCCTAACTGCTAAATTGCATGAAAGAATGTATGTTAATTAAAAACAACTCGTAGCTCACGATTGCCTAATCCAAGATAAATATAAACTGAAAACAACACACAATATACACACCACTTCTAGGGTACGCCTCACTCGTTGCCTTTGAAACGTGGTCGTCAAGTATAGGACGTTTTAGCAGTCGCTCTTATGTCCAAGATCCAGTTGCCTCGAAACGGTTGCCTCGGATTAAAAAGGATCTAGGACATTAGGGTTACTTCTAAGGTGTCCTACTAATTGCTTCGGTGACCACACTGTCCCTACAATCGAATTGACCCGAACACCTCCAACGGTGGTGCTACCTACCTCTCAATGGTGGGATGGCACTACCTTAAGGACTTCTACACAGCCTAATTCCTTAGGGTAGGTAGATGACTCATGGGTACTTGCTCTCTTCAAAAACAAATCAAAAATCTTTTCACACTGACACTTTCAAAAGCTTTCAAAACAAATTTTTCAAACACTCTTGAGGACAGATACAAGAGTCATTCAGAAATCTTTCAATGAAACTTTTTCAAACCCACTCACATTTGAAAAGCAAAAATCTTTTGAAACCATAGTGAGCAAGTACCTAAGAGCCCGTGGATAACCACGGATAGAAAGGGTGCTAACACCTTCCTTTTCTATAAATCTACCTCCCGAACCGAGAAACAATCTCATAAGGAATTTTGCTGTGCTTTTGTCCTTTCCATGTTGAAGAACATAAAAGACGCTGGCGACTCTTGATTACCGCGACATACGCGATCCAACTTTAAACAGTCAGTTCTATTTCCACCGATCACACCTACCAACAAAGACAATACAATTCCTATCCCTACTTCCGCTTCTGAGAATAAAAGAAAGAACGCTCAAGAGGATCCTGTCCAGACGAAGGCTCAATCACTAGCTATTCCTGAAACATCCAAGAAGGAGATGGAAGAAATCCCGAGGATCATTAAGAAGAGTGATTATGATGTGGTTGAACAATTGGGGCAGACCCCTTCCAAGATATCTATGATAGCCCTGCTGTTGTGCTCTGAAGCACATGCCAAAGCATTGGTAAAATTTCTGAAGACAGCTCATGTGCCGCAAGAGACGTCTGCTGACCAGTTCAGGACTGTGTGGCCAGCTTGATAGCTGATAATGGCCTGGGCTTATCCGATGCTGACTTGACACCCCGAGGGAGAAAATACAACGATGCACTACATGTCTCAGTGGAGTGCAGAGGAACAACCCTAGCTCATGTCTTGGTTGATACCGGGTCATCTTTAAATGACTTGCCAAAGAAAGCCCTTGATAGGTTGGATTGCGAGGGGCTGACTCTAAAACCCAGCAATATAGTGGTTAGAGCTTTTGATGGTTCGAAGAGAATGGTCCACGGGGAGGTGGCCATTCCAATCAATGTTGGAACTCAGGTGTTCAACTCAACTTTCTAAGTGATGGACATCCTTCCTTCTTATTCTTGTTTGTTGGGATGCCACTGGATCCACAATGCTGGTGCCGTCACCTCCACCTTGCATCAGATGCTAAAGTACCCCGTCCAAGGGAAGATCATAACTGTCCACGGGGAAGAGGAGTATATGATTATTCATCTGAATTCTTTCCGATATGTAGAATTGGATGGTGAATTCATAGAGACCCCTTTCCAACATTTTGAAGAAGTCTCTGAAGAAATAGCGGCGGCCAAGGAGGTATCCTCGACTCCTAAAATCACAAGACCTCCACCTCGGATATCATCTCTCAAGGATGCAAGGGCAGTAGTGGAAGAAGGGGGTGCACAATCTGGGGGCAGCTTCCAGACATTCCTTACAAATCAGACAAGTTCGGCTTGGGGTTTACTTCGAATGGTCAGAAGGCTGTGCGCCACGCCCGTGTCGGAGGGCCACCTGTGAAGATCAGCCACCAAGGGGTTAATGCACTAGAGGACAATGAAGAGGAGGAAAGCTTGGAAGATTGGATATTTCCTACTGTCAACGGATGACTTTGCAATTGGGAAGCCAAAGACTTTAATCCGATAACTTTCATACCACAATAATTTATCTTTTACATTTCTGTTGGACTGTAATAATTCACAAACAATCCGCACTTTAAAAACCTTGTGTCTTACCCGAGGCACAATGGTCCATTTGTAAGGGTTTTTATTTCATCTACATATGTCATTCGATGAATCATGGATGCTTTTTCACATATAAACTTTTTATTCTCATTGTCTTTCTTTTATATTTTGTTATTTTAAGATGGTTATACCCTTACACACACCCACACTCACAAATGCAGGTACTCTTCCATTCCGGATCCCATGGGTAACGATACTGCTATAGCCTTCAGTGACTCTGAAGATCTGATCTACCAAGCTGAATACGAAGGTGAAGAAGATTGTGAGGTGCCAGGGGAATTGGCCAGATTACTACAGCAAGAGGAAAGAGCAATTCAGCCTCATGAGGAGCAGTTGGATACAATCAACTTGGGAACTGAGGATGATAAAAAGGAAACCAAAATAGGTGCCAATCTAGAGCCGAGTGTCAAGGAGCGCCTGATTCAGCTATTGCATGATTATGTTGAGATCTTTTCCTGGTCATACAAAGACATGCCGGGACTCGATACATACATTGTGGTACATCGTCTACCCACAAGAGAAGACTGTCCACCAGTGAAACAAAAGGTCCGCCGCATGAGACTTGACATGTCCGAGAAGATTAAAGCAGAAGTTATGAAGCAGTTCAATGCTGGATTTCTGGCTGTTACTTCCTATCCATAATGGGTGGCCAACATTGTGCCCGTGCCTAAAAAGGAAGGCAAAGTGAGAATGTGCATGGATTATAGAGACTTAAACAGGGCCAACCCTAAAGATGATTTTCCACTTCCACACATCGACATCCTGGTCGACAATACAGCCCAACACAAAGTATTTTCGTTCATGGACGGATTCTCAGGCTATAAACAGATTAAAATAGCACCCGAGGACATGGAGAAAACTACTTTTGTCACACAATGGGGTACATTCTGCTACAAAGTGATGCCATTCGGACTGAAGAATGCTGGGGCAACTTATCAACACGCCATGTTAGCTTTGTTTCATGATATGATACATCATGAGATAAAGGTCTACGTAGATGACATGATAGCCCGATCACAAACTGAAGAAGAACACCTTGGCCACTTGCAAAAGCTGTTTGTCAGATTGAAGGAGTACAAGCTAAGACTGAACCCAAACAAGTGTACATTCGGAGTCCGGTCCGGTAAACTCTTAGGTTTCATTGTCAGCAACAAAGGCATCGAGGTTGATCCTGCCAAAGTCAAAGAGATACAAGAAATGCCTGCTCCTCGCACTGAGAAGGAGGTCATAGGTTTTTTGGGACGCCTAAACTACATTGCTAGGTTCATTTCTCACCTAACGTCTACTTGTGAACCAATCTTCAAGCTGTTGAAGAAAGATCAAGTGGTCAGATGGAATGATGAATTTCAGATTGCTTTCGATAAAACCAAGGAGTATTTGCTAGAACCTTTTGTCTTGATGCCACCCGTTGAGGGAAGATCGCTAATCATGTATCTGACCATCTTAGAGAATTCAATGGGGTGCGTACTGGGGCAACATGACGAGTTTGGCCAAAAAGAGCACGCCATTTATTACCTAAGCAAAAAGTTTACCGACTGTGTAACCAGATATTCACTGCTCGAGAAAACTTGCTACGCTTTGGTATGGGCTGCTCACCGGCTAAGACAATATATGTTGACTCATACTAATTTGCTGATATCTAAGATGGATCCGATAAAGTACATCTTTGAGAAGCCTGCTCTGTCTGGGAGGATAGCTAGATGGCAGATGATCCTAACAGAATACGACATACAGTACACGACCCAAAAAGCTATAAAGGGCAGTGTGCTAGCTGATCATCTGGCCCATCAAGCTGTAGAAGATTACCAGTCCATGAAGTTTGACTTCCCTGACGAGGATATCATGACATTGGACAACTGCAAAGAGATCAGGCCATATGACGGACCTGAACAAGGATCCCGATGGACCCTGTACTTTGATGGGGCATCCAATGCACTTGGTAACGGTATCGACGCTGTGCTTATATCTCCAGAAGGATGCCATACTTCTTTCACTTCCAGACTTTGCTTCAACTGCACGAACAACATGGTAGAGTACGAAGCATGCATCTTTGGTCTCAAGGCTGCCATAGACTCGGGAATCAAATCTTTAGATGTGTTTGGGGACTCAGCTTTGGTCATCAGTCAGATCAAAGGAGAGTGGGACAATAAGCATCCAAACCTCATCCCTTACAAAGAAAATGTTTTGACATTGTTACCACATTTTGAGCAGATTACCTTCGAGCACTTCCCGCGAGAAGAAAATCAGCTAGCAGATGCTCTAGCTACAATGTCATCTATGTTTAAACTTGATTGGGATAATGAGGCTCCCCAACTCACCATTGAAAGGATGGACGAACCAACACATTGCCATGAGATTAATACCGAAGAAGTAGTGGACCAACCATGGTTTCATGAAGTCAAAAGGTATCTCGAGACTCAGGAATATCCAGAAGGAGCTTCAGTCAATGACAAAAAGTTTTAAGGAGATTCTTGGCAAAGTTCTTCCTAAGTAATGGCATCCTATACAAGCGTAATCATGATTCTATTCTGCTCCGTTGTGTGGACAAGATTGAAGCTGAAAAGATCATGGCTGAATTGCATGAAGGTACCTTTGGCACTCACTCTAGCGGGCATACGATGGCAAAGAAGATTCTACGGGCAGGCTATTACTGGTCTACCATGGAAGCAGACTACTATCAACACTCTCAGACTTGTCATAAGTGTCAAATCTATGCAGACAAGGTCCACGTGCCTCTGGTTCCTCTAAATGTCCTAACAGCTCCTTGGCCCTTCGCTATATGGGGAATCGACATGATTGGAGAGATCAAGCCTACAACCTCCAATGGACACCGCTTCATTCTGGTGGCCATTGATTACTTCACCAAGTGGGTCGAAGCAACTTCCTTCACATCCGTTACTAAGAATGTTGTTGCCCGCTTCATCAAGCAGAATCTTATTTTCCAGTACGGTATCCTCGAAATGATCATCACTGATAACAGTACAAACCTTAACAATACTATAATCACCGCCTTGTGCGAGCAGTTCAAGATTCAACATCACAATTCATCTCCCTATCGTCCAAAGATGAATGGTGCAGTCGAAGCTGCTAACAAAAACATTAAAAAGATCATACAAAAGATGATTGTCACCTACAAGGACTGGCATGAGATGCCACCGTTTGCTCTCCACGGGTACCGTACCACGGCACGCACATCAACTGGGGAAACACCCTATTCCTTGGTTTATGGCATGAAGGTTGTTTTACCTATTGAGGTTCAGATCCCCTCTTTAAGAATCATGAAGGATACAGGTTTAAGTGAAGACAATTGGATCCAGACCCGACTTGATCAATTAAACTTGATTGATGAAAAAAGGCTTACTGCTGTTTGCCATGGTCAGACGTATCAAAAACGGATGATCAAGACTTTCAACAAGAAAGTCAGATGACAGGTATATCAAGTTGGAGATCTAGTGATCAAGCGCATCATCTTGCCGCAAAGTGATCCCAGGGGCAAATGAACTCCTACCTATGAAGGACCATTTGTAATCAAGAACATCTTTTCTGGTGGGGCAATGATCTTAACCACCATGGACGGTGATGACCTGCCACACCCTGCGAACGCAGACATAGTCAAAAGATACTACGCATAAAAGACCCGCTAGGTTGACACACCTAGGCAAAACAAGGGCATCCCGGCGAACCAAAAAAGTTCGGGTAAAAATTAGGGATAAAACAAAATAATCTGTACACCCGGCAAGTTGAAAATCTGAATGGGCGACTTGGGCAAAAAAGGGTTTCCCGGTGGACTGAAAACCCGAAAGGGCGGTCCAGGAAAAAGTTAGGGAATTAAAGCGTATGACTATGTCTCGTCAGATCACTTTAAAGACAATCTCTTCACTGACAAACTCTGAGGTTCTGATCAATTCAATCATCTTTGGACGAAGCAGGGGATGGACAAGATATTCAGAGATACGGAGGCTATAGCAGAATGGGAACCCCATGGGATTTTTACACATAGCTATCTTTCTTTGTATAAATTTTTCTTACTTTTATGACACCATCCTCTTACTAGGATGTCTGTCTCATTTGTACAAAACACTTATTCAAAGTAAATACAAAGATACCTTTTTCAAAGTACATAAAACTATTTGCCTTTTTCTTTACACTTGTGTTTTTTATTTGCAAAAACGTCCAATGATTCATTGATGAACATATGCATTTGAACATAATTACTGTTTATAAATAAACAGGATGGAAGAGAACAATTACTGACAGACTGAAAGGATAGGAAAACGTCTTTAGGCTATTCCATGAGAAATCCCTACAGTACATCATCTAGATCCCCAGCGGAGCTAAAATTTCAAACCCTTAATCCCCATCAGAGTTAAATCTTCAAACTCCCAATCCCCAGCGGAGCCAAAACTTTAAACTACCGATCCCCAGCGGAGCCAAAACTTCAAACTACCAATCCCTAGTAGAAACCATCCAAATTCCCCAGCAAGTTATCTTAAAATTTGAAAATCAACCAGATATCAGTTAACTTTTGTCTCTCCCCAACCTAGGATAATTCCCCAGTAGAATGGAAGACAACCCAAACTCCTGAACCTACTCCCCAGCAGTAAGCCTTCTTCCTCAGAGTTTTTATTGCTCCCCAACAGAATGAAGATTCTTTATGTTAATTCCCCACAGAAGTCATCAGAGTTTTCTTTATTCCCCAGCAGATTAAGGGTTTCCCATTGTGTAATCCCCAGTAGAAGTCATCAAATTCTCTGGATTCCCCAAACAGATTACTCAAGCAAATTGTCATTGCTTGCAATAGATTTTTTTTGCCAATACTCCAAGGATCCCTATATCCCCAGAGAAGTCAATCAAGGATTTTTAATCCCCAACAGTCGCCAAGGATTCTTATCCTCAGCAGTCAAGGATTTATTTTCCCCGGCAGCAGTCAAGGATTCATTTTCCTCAGCGATATAACACATTAGCTTACATGCGCATACATTACATCCATATATCATAGACATTGACAAAGTACATATATTGCATCATACATTTCATGCAACATAACTTTGTGTTTCAGCTAACATTGTACCCTTTTCAGGATAAGATTAACAGCTACCGTTTAACAATATGCAATCATGATACAGTACAGATACACTCCAGACACGGAAGTCATTCTGCTATTCATTCAGATTTCAAGTTCAGATACGCTCCAGACACGGATGCCATTCTGGCCCTTATTCAGATTTCAAGTTCTAGATACAGTACAAATACACTCCAGACGCGGAAGTCATTCTGTTACTCATTCAAATCTCAACTCAAGACACAATACAGATACACTCCAGACGTAGAAGTCGTTTTGTTACTTATTCAGATTTCAAGATCAGATACGCTCCAGACACGGATACTATTCTGGCCCTTATTCAGATTTCAAGTTCAGATACGCTCCAGACACGGATGTCATTCTGATACTCATTCAGATTTCCCACTCTTGATATAGTACAGATACACTCCAGACACAAATGCTATTCTGTTTCTCATTCAGATTTCAAGTCTCCAGATACAGCTCAGATATGTTCCAGACACGGACACCATTCTGATCCTTATTCTTCTGACTTACAACTTACAATTCAACAAACATTTTTGGATGGCATCGTTAATCCCATCTCCAACAAGATTCTATCATCTCTCCAAATGGCATCTTTAAGCCCATTCCCTCAACTACACTTTGTCGAGTGCAAATTTATGGGCACTCTAGTGTCCAATCATCTTTTACCTTCGAGTCACGAACGATAAAACTCGCCAATCTAACTCTTTAGGTTCAAGAAGATTGAATAGGAGCAGCTGTTGTACCCCAAAATTTTCCCTCTCATTTATCAAGATTTTTCTCACAAGACTTCTTGGACTCAGGACAAGATTAGGGTTTGGCCAGCTCAAGACATCTCATCTTGCACTGATCACCCAAAATTAGGGTTTGAGTTTGAACAAGGATTTGTGGATCACCAATGTTTCATGTGACTTTCATACATCACCTTGGACCCCTAAGGTTGCTCATGTTAAGTTTCAAGCCTTGAATCACATTTTTGATCAGTCAATTGGACAGTTGACCTAAAAATCAACTGTATTAGGGAAAAAGTCAACCATGGCCAATTTACAGTCAAACTTCATAATTTTTGATCCACAACAACATTCTAGACTAATATGTACCATTGGATCAAGTTTGGATCATAACTCCTCAAGAAATTTGGTCAAATCATCAAAAGGGCAAAATGGTCAAAATTAGGGTTTTGACTGAGAAAGGGCAATTTCTGATTTTTGACCTAGCCAATGACCAATTGAGTTCAAACATGATTTCAAGGGTTCAATGGCATCATCTTGACCTAATTACATGGTTCAAAAGATCTCAAGTTCATTGGATTGACAGATGAATTTTGCAGTCAACTGATCAAAAGTCAACTATATACTAAAAAGTCAAACTTTGACTTTTTGGTCAAAATCAAGTGCCAAGGGTCATAATTCATCAAGATATGTCAAAACATGAAACTTGTTCACCAAGAAAATTAATTTTGAAAATTAGGGTTTTGAATTTGAAAATTTTCATAACTTAGAATTTTTCTAAGTATGGAAATTTTCTTATTTTTTCCCAACTTTCCACCACTTTTTTACCATGACGCAATTTGATTCAAGGAAAACTTCCAACATGAAAGTTTTAGTCCTCCATGAAATATACAACTTTTCTTCCCAAACTTTTCTCAAAAGATGCTTGGATCTCAAGTTATGAATTTATGAATATAGGTCCATGAACTTCTTAACTTAGTGAAATTTTGCCCTAATTTAGGCAGGTTTTTAACCCAACTTCATGGATATTTTTCACCTAGTTCCAAGAGGTATCTCAAAATGAATTTCAAATATGAATTATAGAGCATATTGAAAGCTTTCCAAAATGTCTAAGAACTCTCCAAGATCATTTTTGGTTAGGGATAATCGAAGAAGGGAAGTTGACATTTTATCACTTTTGTTCATGCCATTTTTACAATGCATCAAGTTGCAAATCAGATCCATGATGGTTGTACCTTGCATTACAGTTCCTAAACTCATTCTACACTCCATAATTAAATGCAAACTCAGAAGTTAAAGGCTTTATTTTCACATTTGGAGCATTGTACAAGAGATAATTCCATTAATGGCATAAAGGTTACAATGCCATTTTCATAAAGTAAGCTTTTGTAACTTTATCAATCTTGAGCCTTGGACCTGTTTCTTTGAGGCAAGCAATTTCCACAGATCTTAAGCAATTTGTACAAGCCATTTGCAGCCCTATAACTAGCCAGTACAAACATTTTGCATAAGTCACTTCACTTTACTTCAAAATAAAAAAAGTTGGTGAAAAGGAAAAAGCTTGCACATCTGTTGAGAAGTGGACTTTGTATCCATTCTATACAAGTATACAAACTTGTTACAACTCAGAACATGAATGCTTGACATCCAGAACTCACTCAAACTCCAAAACACCAAATTTCTGTCTAAACTCAGAACTTCTGCAAAAATCTAGCCATTTCATTTTTGGCTCGTGCGTTTTTTGTTGCAACACTTCAAACACCTTCCACATATCCTGCCAAAGCTATCCAAGCATTCATCCTGCATATGTAAGCTCTATTTCAGCCATTGCCATTTTCAAACTTGGAGCTTGCAACTTGACTTCTACAGAGAGTTATGGCCATCCACAAAGCAAGCTAGCCATTGGAATAGCTTGAAGGAAGTTCAAGGAAGCTCACACGATCCTCAAGCCTCACTCAAAGTCCCCACATTATCATATCCAAATCCAGCTGAAGGAGGTATTTTTCTTAAACTCTATCTCTGTATTTAGGCATTCTCAAGCCACGATTTGTGAAGCAAAAATGTAGTCCTTAACATGGTGAAGCTGTACATATGCATACTTTCCATTTATATTAACTATGCTGTGAGAATTTGAAGCTTGAAGTTCATGAAAAAATTAGGTCACGAATTAGGGCCATTAAAATTCTCCTTGATCTTTTAGAGTTCGGTTACAAATTTTACATGGTTGGAATCGTGAGATTAAATGCTACATGTTTCCTGTTATAAGATTTTGTTTTTGTGCAAGCATATGAAAGATACAAATTTGAAGAAAAACGCACGCGCATGGAGGAAGCTGGAGGACAGGGATGATGTTCTGGGCCTTTGGCGCCTTGGGCCTGTTGCTTTTGTTTTTCACACCCCCTTGACCACTATTTGCACCCCCTGGCATATTTGTTTTATTTTTCATATTTCTGTTTATATTTTTACATTTATTACTTTTATTTATTTTTTCTGAATCATAAAAATCATGAAAAATAATTTCCTTACTTTTTGCATTTTTATTTTATTTTTTTATTATTTTTTGCATAAAAATAGTTTATTAGAATAAATAGAACTTTATTTTCTTATAAAATTTGTAAATATATTTAAATATACTATACATTTTTATTATATTATTTATACACATAAAGTATTTATTTTTATACATATTTTAATTTTTAATATTTGTACATAATATTATTTATTATTTTCTTGTACAAAAAATGGACAAAATATTAATATAGAACATATATTTTCTTTAATAAAAAAATTAGGGTTTCTCCCTTTCAAAAATAATAATATTATTTTTCCTTATTTTCTAGGGTTAATTAATTTATTTTCTCATACAAAAAATAAATACAAAACATTTTTAACATAAATACATTTGCATTGCATTTTAATATTTGTATATTTATTTAATTCGCACAATATTCAATTGGGTTGTAATAGTATTTTTAGGGTTTATTTTGTGCAATATCCCCATTCAAAAACTTGTATCCCCCTCCCATAATAATTGTTGTAATAGCTTAGTTTATATTTACGCAATTTATCGCATTTATACCATGTTTAGTAAACTAGGGTTTGTATGACAAGAACAAAAATCAAACAAATAGAAAACCTAATACAAGACAAAAGCATGAAAAATGACACACATTGCACACAAGCACCCTTAGGGTTTTACCCACTTGGTTGCCTAAATAAAAATGGCCATGTTATGCATGCGAAGTATCTTGGTAAAACAAAACAAAATGAGATCATAGTCCCTCGATGACGCTATCAAAAGGTTGCTTAAACAAAGATGATCTTAGTCCCTCAAACATGCTAAGATACTTGGCAATATTACTATCATGGTCATACAATGACCCACGCCCGTCCCGTTTACATCCAAAGATAGGGTTGTTTACAAAATCAATGGTAAATCAACAATGTCAAAGGAATAAAAATGCATAAGAAAGACATTTGAGTAGGTAGATAAGCTTCTAGTTACTTGATCAATTTCAAAACAATCCTTGATATTTTCAAAAATAAACACACAAACATTTCAAAACACATTTCAAAACATTGGAACATTTTTCAAAAGACAAACATCTTTGTATACATTCTTACGAACGAGAATCATTATAAAGAATGCCTAAACAATGGCCTCTTTTCAAAATACTTTCAAAACCACACAAAGCACCATTTAAAACAATTTCAAAGCAAAGCAAGTGATCTAAACAAGTAACTAAGAGCCCATGAAAAACCATGGATGAAAAGGGTGCTAACACCTTCCCTTTTCATAATCTACCCCCAGAACTCAAGAAAACATCTCAAAGGTCTTTCCTGTGCTTTTTCATATTTCCTTTTGGATAAAAGAAAAGTCGGGGGCGACTCTTGCTAACCACGACATTTGCAAACACAAACGCAAACCTCAAGTCAGTTCTCCCACCGCATCACACAAAGCATCAAGAATTATGCCCTACGACCCCTTGAGTTGGAAATGCCATGGATTTGAATTTGGTAGTTTGAGACTGAATTTTTCACAAAGTCAGGATTTTGAAATCTTTGTTTTGGATTCTAATCACAAGTTTTCCATGCGTTTTTGTTTCTAATCATGATTAGCAACTTACCAGAAGTGATTAGCATCATGAAATGCACGATTTGGCTGAGTTTTGATCAAGTTTGAGTCACACTTTCTTCATGATGCAGATCCACACGAATTCCCTCCAAAATGTATCATTCATTCTTCCTTTTGATCCCTTTTTCTTCCCTATAAATAGAGGGTCATCCCCCATCCATTTTCCCAAGCTTAGATAGCCAGAATCACCCTGCCAAACTTGTTTCACAACCCATAATTCAACAACTTCGAAATCCATTCTCAAGCCTTTTCAATCCATTTTCCCCCTCAATTCACCTTCCTTGATCTTCCCTGAAGCTAACCATATAATTACATTCAAGAATCTTGCCCTATACTATTCCATAGAAGTCCAGTTTCAGAGCTCTGCAACTCGACTTTAATAGGTAGATTCCTTCATCAATTCTTCAAAACTCGGATATCATTGTGTTGCTCTCATTGCCCTGGTTCTAGTTGCAACACTTACATTTCACTGGAAATATGTTTTGACCATGAATTTTCAAATCCCTTTTCAAAACTTTCCTTCCAAATTGCTTGAGCTACAGTTTATATGAATTTGGCGCGAGGGTGTGGTTGTTTTCATCTTAAAGAGACGAAGCGATTGACATAGGTCTGAGCTTCTGATTTTACAGTTTGAGATACTTGCAAATCACATTGGCTGGAGTTTGAAGATGACCTACGTGTCATCTTCCAACCAATGATGGCACGCCACTTGTTATTTAAAAAAATCTGATTTATATTTGATTATGTACATTATTCACTAATGACCATGATATGCACAACGCGCCAGATCCCTTGGATTTGATTACTAACGCGTTTTGACTTTTATCCAATGGTCCACATATTTTACTTTTATTTTCTTTTTCCGATTTTTATATTTTAATTGTTTTAAATTTCAAAAAATCATAGAAAATTCATTTTTAGTCCAAAATATCTGAAAAAATTATGAAAAATATTTTTGATTATTCTCTTTCTGATTTTTATTTTTTCACAATTTAATTTTGTGTTTTGGTATTTTTTATAAATTTTACACTTATTTGATTTGTTTAAAATGTTTAAAAATACTTTTATACATTTTTAAAATTCTGAAAAAATTATGGAATGATCCAATGATATTGTGACAAATATTCGTGACCTTATTTTATTTTTGTTTCTGACTTTACTATTTTTTACTATTTTTGTTTATTTTACCCATTTATTTTAATTTTAAAAAATAGTTTCTGACTTTTAAAAATTACCAAATTTTTTATAAAAATATTTGGATCCATTTCTAATTTTTCTATGGCCTTATTTTTCATTTCTTGATTAATTTGAACATAATTGATATTTTCCTCATTATTTTCCATTTTTTAAATATTTTTAAACCTTTTATTGTATATATTAAATATGATATTATTTTGTGATTATTTTCTGGCTGTCTTGAGTTGATTTTTTGATCATGGCTTTATTAATATCATTGGATCTTAGGTGTTGAGTTCAACTCCACCAAAATGGATGAATGATTTTAATAATAGTCTGATTAAATTTTTAATTCAAAAGTGGTTTATTCATCTTTTTGCCCTAATCCTCTTCATCTCATCCCCTTCTCATTGCACTAAATGTTGTTAGAGCATGATCTCTATATCATGTATCAAAACAAATGGTGCATAGATTGCTATTGACCGGCCTTAAAATAGGTGCGACTTCTATATAAGTCCACTTACGATTGCTTAACATAGCGCTAAATTTTGTCCCGATTCGAATAAATGATCATTCGTGGTCCAAACTTATGATTGCAAGCCCAAGTATGTTAATTTGATCTCTTTGATCCAATAACCTTGAGATTCATTGTGTGGAGGCTTTGGTTCTATCAATCCTCTAATGGACCGACAACACCTTTGGTCAACGCGGATCACTTAAACATCGTTGATAATTAAATGGTACTTATGAGAATTCCAAATGGATGATATACTTGACAAAAAGCAAATGCAACTTGTTGTGTGGAGGCTTTGGTTCTACCAATCCTCTAATGAGTTCCAAATGCAAATTTCAAGATGGTCATCCAACTAACCACTAATTATTGACTTGTTTATCTTATGATTTTATTCTTTTTTATGCTTTTATTCTTTTTTATGCTTTATGTACTATTTATTTTTTTAGCATTTTCATTTCATGCCATTTTCATCTTTGCTCATTTGAGCATTTATTTTATTGTCATTTTTACTTTGCTCACTTGAGCTTTTCTTTTCTTTTCTTAAGATACTTAATAATCAACATAAATCCTAAAAAACTCTTAATGGTAATTGGACTATTTGGTTACTATCCTTGGCATGATGGAGCATGGGACTTTTTCTTGGACTTAGGATTAGAAACCTTGGCCTATCTTGGAGACCTTGTGATCTTATCTGATTATTTTGTCTGTAGTTCTTGAGGTTTACCTCAAGACATTGGGTTGTTTGTTTGTTTTTGTGTGCAGGTTTTTGTGATTACATTCTCTGTTTGTAATCTGGAATTCACCCGTATACATCCGTTACTCTGCCCAATTTTTGTGAAGACTTAATACACTTGAAGAGGTCTAGTATCTTTGCTTGCTTGGTTTCAATCCAAATAATGGGAATTCTATCTTGGCTCATAATGTCAAGCTTTGGCTTCTTGTTGGTTAGATGGATCTCATCCTTAGCTTTTATCTTATGCTTTAGGATAGTCTCTTCTTCTCCTCCCATCTTCTTTAATTTCAAAAATCTTCTCCCTCCTTTTTAAACTCTTCTTGTTTTGAAACTTAAACTACTTTCATAATAAACTTGGACTTAGGTCCATGCATTTTTAAAATCTTTTCATAAATAAACCCCAATCAATTTAATAATACTTTGATATTTTTATGAGAAGACTAAAAGTCAATCAATCTCATTTCAAACCATTTTGCCACTTTGGTTTTTATCTTTAAACTTTTCTCAAAAGGTTAGACTCTTGTCAATCCTTGTAGTGATACAAACAACTATACTTCTACAATATGTAGTGAAGTGAGATATTTTCCACTTGGGTGTTGAGTGAGGCATTGTTGATTTTAAAATCCAAGCCATATCCTCCACTTTGAGATGATGCAAATTCTCCTTTCTCATGATTGTGGGTAGTAAGTATGTTTTCCACACGGATAATGACGATGATGTCTTATCTCTTAAAATTAACTAACACGCCTGTGTTCCAAATTTTTTAAAAGAGGAACTACGTGTACCCTGATCCCCTATTGCACGAAAGGTGGTACGTATGCACTAAAGGTTCGCAACCGCGGCGGGTGCAAAAATCATAAAAAATATTTCTCTTCTCACCTCCACCATCCATTTTCTATAGTACACATTTTATAGCTAAAATATATAGATTTTACAAAGAGGTTCCTGCGGAGTACCGTAGATGTTTAGGGTGCTAATACCTTCCCTTTGCATAACCAACCCCCTTACCTTGAATCTTTCCCCTTTTTTTTGGGTTATTCGCTCTTTTCCCATTCCTTTGGAAACAATAAAGCGCAATGGCGATTTTTATTTTTGATTTGTGTAAGTCTAGTCAATCCAATGGCTTAGTCTTGAACATTTCTACAGCTACACTCCCTCTTCAACATAATCAGTCATTTCAGAGTCATCTCTGGAAAACATATCTTCATCTGAGGAGAAGAACTCATATGCAGAGGTATACTCATCATCTGACTCCTCTTCAGCCAAACAAAGCTCAATCGTATCAACTTCATGATAATCATCCCTTTGGCCTGTAACCTTGATAGTTTCATTATCTAGAAACAACTGAACACCTTTACTTACAACTGAACATCCTCGGGAGTTTCGATAGCAAATTCGGCAAGATCTATACTGATGTTCTTCCTGACCAACCATGTGGCAGAAAGTAGCATGCAATTGTACAAGATCCTCATTCATATATTCCACATCAAAGATCCTGAACTCTCCAGGACATCCAGAAACCATGTTTACTTCCTCTTCATACTCTGCCCTAGGCCTGATTATGTGGATGAGGCCCTTATCCATCATCTCCTACAACTCATCCTTTATCTTGTCACAACCTTGTATATCTGTACTATAAATAGCACAACACTCATGGTCATGCGTATAATAGCTAAATTCACAGAGGTATGCATGCATTTTCACCAAATCTCCTTTAACCAAATTAACATCAAAAATCCGGAAGTCGCCTGGACAACCGACCACCATATTCACAACATTCTCTCCTCCATGCTTGGGCAAAGGATTATCTTTCACATTAGGGCCAACATTCTTGAAAAATAAGATACCAGACTTCACCAATTTTTGTACTTCAGTTTTCAAAGGATAACAATTATCAACGTTATGCCCTGGTGCTTCCTGATGAAAAGCACATGTTTGGTCTGTCTTGTAATACCAAGGCAATGGTGATGGTACAACGGGAGGTGGTCTGGTCTGAACCAACTTCTTATGAATTAATGCCCGGAGTAATTCTGTATAGCTCATAGGGATAAGGTCATAACTCTCCCTTCTCTGATTATACCCTTGATTCCCATGATTGGATGGTCTTTGATAAGCAACGGTGGTTGGAGCTACACCAACAACTGGATTTACTGAGACGACTTGTTGATGACGCTGATAATTTATTCTAGGAGGATTAACCCTCCTCTCTTGCATAACAACATTCGTATCTCCTTCCTTCTTTTTGGAAAACCCATAGGATGGCTTCTTCGCACCTCCAGAACTTTCACTTTTTGTTAAACGACCCTCTCTCACAGCTTCTTCCAAACGGATACCCATGCCTACCATTTCAGTAAAGTCACTTGGCACACTCGCTACCATCCTCTCATAGTAGAAAGCACCCAGAGTCTTCAAGAAAATCTTAGTCATCTCCTTCTCTTCCATGGAGGAATTACTTGGGCAGCTACCTCACGCCATCTCTATGCATATGCTTTGAATGATTCCTTGTCCTTCTGGACCATGGCCCTGAGTTGATCATGGTTAGGCGCCATGTCCATGTTGTATTTGTATTGTTGGATAAATGCTTCTCCCAAGTCATTGAAAATATGGATATTGACATTCTCCAAACTCATATACCACTTTAGCGCAGCACCAGTCAAACTATCCTAAAAAAAGTGAATCAGCAGATGCTGATCATCAGTATGGGTAGACATTCTTCTTACATACTTCACAAGATGAGCACGAGGCCAAGTGTTGCCCTTGTACTTCTCGAATTTCGGGACTTTAAAATTTGCAATTATCTTGACATTCAAGACCAAGCATAAATCATTCACATTCTTCCCGAACAATTCCTTTCCCTTGAGGGCCTCCATATTCCTCATCATCTTGTCAAACTGTTCTTGAAAATTATCCATTCTATCATAGAGACCCAAGTCTTCACTTGGTGGAGGAAAAGGACGACACATATCATAATTAGCAAATGGGACCATATTCACTGAAGGAGGTGCAACAGGAGCAGCATGCACTACAGGAGGTGCAGGAGTAACAATAGTATGAACAACTGGAGCATCTTGAGGACCAAGATTGAAACCTTCAGTCACAAAGTTCTCTGGCATTCCCCATAGATAACCTTGAGGCATGCGATTCTGAAAAACAGTTGGAGTAGCAGACACAGGAACAATCGGAGCTTCAGTAGTAACCCTTGTCTATTGAGGTTGAACACTCAATGGCTGATTCTGAGCAGCCACCAGAGATTCCATCAGAGCAGTGAGATTGGCCATGCCGGCCTTCAGAGCAGAAACTTCCTCGCGCAACTTGCGATTCTCTTATTCTAAGTTGTCCATCTTCCTTCTGAAATTAGCTTGAGTATTGTAGTGATGAGACAACTTGCTGAGCAAAGTAAAGAAGCTTGGTAAGACACCTGGATATGCAAATAAATGCAAGAAATATATGCAATATGATGCATGATATGCAATGCACATGATTTATTTTTTATTAATATTTCAAGGGACTTCAAGATTTATGAACACATTGCAAATATCAAAGTAATAACACATTTAAAATACTGAAATTTTTTATTATAATAACTTCAAAATAGATTACAAGTTTCAATAATCCCAAGTACAAGATGAAAATAAAGTCTAAAACCCTAAGAAGTAAAGCTGATGGAGATCACTCTATATGCTGGCGCTTCCCTGTATGCCTGACAATCTAAGCCTTCAACCTCTGGTTTTCTTCCGTATATTTGGTGGAAACCTCCTTCCAGTCACCTGAATCATGAAATGAGCAACTAGCATCTGACTGAGGCTTAGGAGAAAATAAATCCCCTTGCCTCTCCATCATCTCTACAGTCCGACTCTCAAGAATCTCAATCAAGTCGTCTTTCTCCTTCAAGTCTGCTCCATAGGAAATCTCTAAAGTTTGGAACTTATTCTTCCAAGCATCCTTTTCCTGCTGCATCCTGACCAAAGCAAGCTGTAGCTCTTCCACATCATCCAATAAGGGAGGAGTGGTCTTCACAAACAAATCAGGCATAGGTGCTTCCCGGGAATATGGCATCTTCAACTCAATAGCTCTCATTTGGACCCACTGAAGATAAGGCTCCAAAGAAACAACCCCCCTAGGTCCTAAGTCTTTCTTATTCTTCCTATGAATGTGACGCTAGGCCTTCGCAATCTGCTCCCTAGCTTCCTTATGGTCTTCTCCCTCCTTCAGAAAGAAACTGCTCAAATGAATACTATTTGGTTTATCCCTCATCGGATAACCAAGCTGTCATCATGCAAGAACAGGGTTGTAGTTAATTCCTCCCTTTGTACCAAGAAGAGGTACATTAGGGAAACTACCACAACTATCGACAATATCTACATCCTGGTAAGCTCGATGATACCAATCAATATTCGAGTGATTAAGTGCCAGGAGCCCAACGGGGTTCCTTCCTGACATCCCAGAAAGCATCAGACTGAGGCATATGAGAAATGAACCCCCGATACTGTTAGAAGATGTGATAGATCTATAAGGGGGGTTGAATAGATCCCTTTAAATTTTTTACGTGTTTTGTAAAATTGTTTTTATCAGAGAGCGACAACCATGAATCTGATCGTCTAAACTTTACGTATTGGAAAGATCGGATATGTGAACCAATTTGATGAAAATGATGAGAATAGAATCACAATTAAAAAGGAATATGATGA
This sequence comes from Vicia faba, assembly GCA_948472305.1. Classification (NCBI taxonomy): domain Eukaryota; kingdom Viridiplantae; phylum Streptophyta; class Magnoliopsida; order Fabales; family Fabaceae; genus Vicia; species Vicia faba. The sequence continues at coordinate 766,671,520 of OX451736.1, forward strand.
ATCGCTTTAGCAAGTTTAACAAGGTGTAATTTATTACTAATTAGTTGCGGAGAAGATAAAGCAAATTTGTGAGTTGTAAATTCACCAAACACTTGGTGTACGTGCTACACAAAGTTTGGTTATACTTTAATTGTAGTGATTATAGCGATTCAAATGAATGCTATATGAGTTTTAAATTTTAGTTTATCACTACAATTATTTTGTATGAATGAGAAAATTGATAACTCACAAATTTAAGCAAATAGAAATCAAATGCAGAAAACTAAAATGGACACGGTATTTGTTAAGGCAGTTCACCCTGTCATCCTCGCGTGGGCTACTCTGCCCCCAATTCTAGAATCTAGAATTAGGATATGAAATTAATTTTGCAAAGTTTATAAGAGAATATACAATCACCACAATTCAAAGTCACTTGATGAATCTTATATGTTGCACTGCTCTTCCCTTGATTCCATATGAATCAAGTATGCAAAATCTTGAACAAAAACTCCTTCTACCTTGAATGATTTTGTACGCAATAAAATTGGCCCCAAATCCTTCTTCACAATCCTCCGGTTACCGCTACCCGATTGAACACTCCACGGTCTTCCAATCCCTTAGCTCGGCTGAATTCAATGAAACAAATATTTGTGATAAAAACCCCCAATTATAGAGGACAAAATCCCAATGGTTTTATTCAAGAAAAACCCACAAAGATCTCTACCCAAATCTGAAATTGCACTTTCAATTCGGACGTTATCAACACAATCCCAAGAACTTGATCAACAAAAATGATTGTGTGTAGTTGTTGATAATTGATGAGAGGTTGAAGATGAAGAGAACTCTTGTGTATATCTTTCACTTTTTCTTGTTGTTTAGTAAAACAGAGGCCAAAACAATATTTATAAGTCATTCCCATGATGTAACAACATAGAAGAAAAATGAGACAATTTAGCGATGCATCGACTCATGCAGGGTATACAGAAGGCGTGCGCCTTCCCGAGCGAGAGAGGTTGAAATTCTTTCAGTTATGCGCCAACTCATTGTTTGATGCGCCGACTCATGTTTTCCCAGAACTATGCATCAACGCATAGAGAAGGCGTGTGCCTTCCCGAGCGAGAGAGGTTGAAATTCCTTCAGCCATTCGCCGACTCATTCCCTGATGCACCGACTCATGTTCTCCCAGAACAATGCATCAATGCATAGAGTAGGCGTGCACCTTCCCGAATGTTTCCAAGCCAAAATCTTCTTCTCATGAGCCGACCTAAGGTTCCATGAGCGGGCTCATGCAGTCTATTTTGAGATAAATGCTTGTTTTTGATGTTTCTCACTTGCACCTGTTTGAAGCAAGACATATTTGCATAAATAGGTTTTTGACAATCATTAAAACTTAGTTCTTTCACTTTTTCCCTCACATACTCCCCCTTTTTGATGATGGGAAAAACCTCAAATATGAATCATCTTGCAAATCATCCAATTATCCTCCCCCTGAGATATTGCATATTTCTGCGGTGGCTGTATTCCTTTCCTTCTCCCCATTTGACAACATAAAAAAGAAACAAGGACATGGATTAAGAGAACCAAAAACATAGAGTGACCAATATTTTGCAACTTTGCAAAAAGAACACAAACTAACATACACACAATATGAAGCAAGTGCAAATGAAAATAGAAGCAATAACCAATAAAGTAAAACAATACGATGTTCATTGTTACAAACCCAAAATAAAACACAAAGTAGTACGAGAAGTAAAACAATTTAATACAAAACCATGGTAACATAAGCATAATAAGCAATAAATAGAGTTCCAAGCATTGACTAATGTTGTTGTTCCTCATTGTCTTGTGGTTGGTTTGGTGGAAAACGAGCCATGAAAGCCGACTGAAAGTTTGCCAGGTTTGAGTTTTGTGTTTCCATCATTTCATGAAGAGTGTTATATCGGCGGTCTTGGAGTCTAGCATAATTATTGAACTGAGTGTTTTGAAGGTTGACTATTCCAGAAATATCGTTAATTCGTTCAGTTTCTAATACCATGTCTTCATGATGGTGGACGTGCATTTCCTCAAGTTTGCACATCACTTCGTCATAGGATCTATGAGGCTCATGGTAATCATTGTCATCGTTGGTTTCTTCCTCCTCTTCATCACTTTCTAGATTCTTAGTACCAACTTCATCACCCTCAGCATATTTCATTTCATCATCCTGTTCAACATCTTCATTTTGAACCATTACTGAGTTAGACTTCACAAAGTACTTGTACTTACCAATCTGGGGATTCCATTGATGACCCATAAGTGCAAGAGTTTTGGAGGTAAAATCTGAATCCGACTGAATAGGTTTAGGTGAAATACTAGTAAGATCAAGGTTTGCTTGACTGAAAATTCCATGAATGAATGATGGATACCCCAAGGCAGATCCTCTAGGGGAATCCCTCAATGAAAATAACCGGCTAGTGATGTAATACGACCAATTCATCTTAATTTTGTTTAGAATGGCCCAAATTAACATAACCTCAGGTTGATCAATACAGGACAACCCACCCTTTTTGGGGCGAATTATCCTTGACACAATCCATTGCATAATTCGAGCCAGAGGAACCAATTGACCTATTGTGATAATTTTTGGAAAAGCAATACTTTGCACAAAATTCTCAAGATATGGACGTTTTAACATGGAGTTCAAGGCATGTTTGAAGTCATAGTATGCAGGAAGCTTAGTGTCAGTGATTTTAATAGTATCAGTGTCAAGAGGGAACAACTCAAAAGTTTTCCAAATTTCATCATCTACTTTGACAACCTTATCAGTGATTCTGTATGAAAATTGGTGATCAGAGAATTGTATACCCGCATAGAATACCTTGACGAGTACCTCGTCGTAGTCTCCATCCAACTCAAGGAATGGAAACACCTTTTGATGGTCCAGCAATTCCACCACATCTGAGATATGCTGGCGTTTAAGAGTGTTACAGAAGGAACATAATTGCCTAACCAACCTTTTTCTAGCAAACTTTTCATCATATTTTTCAGTGAGATCGGAAGGAAGAAGTGACAGTGGAGTAACCTGAGTTCGATTTGAAGAGCTACCTCTGATACTCCTTTTCTTTTTTGCCCTAGAAGCCATGGATGAAGGTTTGGAGAGATTTGGATTTGAAGTGATAGAGTGGGTTTTTAGGGTTTTGAGATTTTGAGAGGGAGGCCAGATAAATTGCTAGCAAGAGGGAACAACAACACAGCAAATGGATGCATGCAATTTGAGCCACACAATATAAACTAGGGTATGATGGTCTACCAAACCGCGACGCGGAAACCTATGCAGGGATGCATCGACACATTCCAACAAGATATGCGTAAATGAGTTTCTCAACCAGGCGTGCACCGACGATCAGAATTATAGATCGGCTCATGTATGTAAAGTTTTGAAATTTATTGTATTTCATGGCATGTAGGTTTTGTAGACATTAATTGAACACAATAAACCAGTATGCATGCACAGAAGCAATAACACACAAATCATTTAATCATTTCATAGCACCAACATTTAAGCAAAATGATCATTAATGAGAAAGAGTAGGAAGGATATTACCGAACGTATTTGAATGACACGATGCCCTCACATGTCGCCAGCCCAAGATGATATTCACGAATCATAGAACCACAAAGATAAGTAAAGGGAATGCAACTCATTGGAGTTGCTATCTATCTGAAATATCAAGGACACCGAGTTCCCTACGAATATGAAAGAATGGTTTGGTCGCAAGTGGTTTTGTAAAAATATCGGCAAGTTGATTTTTGCTATCAACGTGCTCAAACACGACTTCACCTTTCTCTACATGATCCCTAAGGAAGTGGTGCCTAATTTCAATATGTTTAGTGCGCGAGTGTAGAACTGGATTTTTGGTTAGATTGATGGCACTTGTGTTATCACAAAATATTGGAATATGATTAAGTTTTAAATCATAGTCGAGTAATTGTTGTTTGAACCATACAATTTGAGCACAACAATTATCGGCTGCAACATATTCTGCCTCGGCCGTTGACAAAGCAACTGAAACTTGCTTTTTGCTATGCCAACTAACTAAGGAGTTTGAAAATAAATGACAAGTTCCACTTGTGCTTTTCCTATCCAATTTGCAACCCGCAAAGTCGGAATTGGAATAGCCGACCAAAGAACAATCACTACCCTTAGAGAACCAAAGTCCATACTTAGGAGTACCACAAAGATACCTAAGTATACGTTTTACAGCTTTTAGATGACTCTCCTTAGGACAAGATTGATATCTAGCACACATGCAAACACTAAACATAATGTCGGGACGAGAAGCGGTAAGATAAAGAAGAGATATGATCATACCTCTATACCTTTTTACATCAACCGACTTACCATGTTCATCCCGATCAAGGCTAACTGCGATAGGTATTGGAGTGTCAATAACTTTTGAGTTTGCCATATCGAAGTGCTTGAGAAACTCATAACAATACTTCATTTGGCTAACAAAAGTTCCTTCCTCGAGTTGTTTGATTTGAAGACCTAGGAAGTAGTTTAACTCCCCCATCATGCTCATCTTAAATTCACCCTGCATCAGTTTAGAAAATTCTTTGACCAAGGTGACGTTAGTAGACCTAAAAGTGATATCATCTACATAAATTTGCACTAAGATGGAGTGATTTCCTTGGCGCTTAATCAAGAGGGTTGTATTAACCTTCCCTCTAGAGAATCCCCTTTCTAGTAAGAACTTGCTAAGCCTATCATACGAAGCCCTAGGGGCTTGCTTAAGACCGTATAAAGCACGTTTAAGTTTATAAACATGTTTAGGAAACTCATGATTTTCAAATCCGAGAGGTTGAGATACATAGACTTCTTCATTAATATAACAATTTAAGAATGCACTCTTAACATCCATTTAAAATAGCTTAAAGTTTTGTGAGCATGCATAAGCTAATAACAAGCGTATAGCCTCGAGTCGGGCAACCGAAGCATAAGTTTCCTCATAGTCGATGCCTTCCTCTTGGTTATACCCTTGAGCAACAAGACGCGCCTTGTTGCGAATTATGATTCCGCTTTCGTCAATTTTGTTCCTAAATACCCATTTAGTACCAATTATTCGATGGTCTCGCGGAGGGGGGACAAGGTCCCAAACCTCATTTCTCTTGAATTGGTTTAATTCTTCTTGCATTGCCAAAAACCAATGTTTATTGAATAAAGCTTCTTTAGGGTTTTTAGGCTCAATTTGAGAGACAAATGCGAAATGATAACAAAAGTTACTTATCTTAGACCGTGTAGTTACTCCCTTTGATATGTCTCCAAGAATGTTATCAATGGGATGATCCTTGGTTTCTTTCCACTCCAAAGGAGGATTTATTTCATTTGTTGGTTGAGTGTCTTCTTCTTCTTTGCTAGACACATGATCCATCTCCCTTTTTCTTTCTCAAGTAAGGGCTCATTACTCTTTTCATCTTGACCATTGAGTATCCTTTCCGAAGAAGCACCTGCACCGTTAAAAGAAATACCCTTTCCAACCATTTTTGGACAGGATTCATCAAAGGAAACATGTACGGATTCTTCCATAATTTGTAACCTTTTATTAAATACCCTATATGCTTTACTAGATTGAGAGTATCCGAGAAAGATACCTTCACCGGCTTTTGAGTCAAATTTTCCAAGATTTTCTTTCCCATTATTTAATACAAAACATTTACAACCAAAGACATGAAGATGAGAAATATTTGGTTTTCTACCTTTCAAAAGTTCATATGGTGTTATGTTGAGCATATTACGTATCAAGATCCTATTTAGCATATAACAATCCGTATTAATGGCATCGGCCCAAAAGTATTATGGAAGACTATGTTCATTGATCATAGTTCTCCCAAGTTCTTCTAGAACACGATTTTTACGCTCAACAACTCCATTTTGTTGAGGTGTTCTAGGAGCAGAAAAATTATGATAAATGCCATTTCTTTCACAAAATTCATCAAAAAAGTGATTTTCGAATTCACCTCCATGGTCACTTCGGATGGTAACAATTTTTGTATTCAACTTGTTTTTTGATAATTTGGAAAAACTTTCAAAAGCATAGAAAGTCTCACTTTTGTTTGCTAAGAATATCGTCCAACAAAATCTAGAGTAGTCATCAACTATAACGAAGCCATAATAACTTCCGCCTAGACTTTTAATTCTAGATGGTCCAAATAAGTCCATATGGAGGAGTTCAAGTGGTTTCATTATGGAGATGACATTTTTAGATTTAAAAGAGACTCGTGTTTGTTTACCCATTTGACAAGCATCACATATATGATATTTTGAAAATTTGATTTTGGGTAAGCCAATCACAAGATCTTTAGATATGATTTTATTTAGCAAATCAAAGTTAACGTGTGCTAATCACCTATGCCAAAGCCATGAGTCTTCACTCATGGAGACTAAGCATTTAACACCTGTTAGGGACACATCATTCAAGTCAAGCATATATAAATTGTTTACCCTCAAGCCCTTAAACACATTCTCTTTCTTATTTTTATGTTAGATTATGCATTCATCCTTTAGAAAAGAAGTTTTATAACCTTTGTCGCATAATTGACTAATGCTAATAAGATTGTGTTTAAGGCCTTCAACTAATAGGACATCTGAGATAGTGGTGGATGAGGGATTACCTACACTATCTTTACCGAGTATTGCTCCCTTGTTGTTATCACCATAAGTAACAAAACCTTTCTTATTTGCCACAAAGTCAAAGAATAGCGAAATGTCACCCGTCATGTGTCTTGAGCAACCACTATCGAGAAACCATCTTCTCTCGAGAGGCTCAAGACATTCCACCTGAAATATCAAACATGGGAGATAGGTACCTAACATTCATTAGGTCCTTGAGTGTGAGTTTAACATTTGTTGCCTTTGAGGAACCATTGGTATATGCCTTTAGGAACTAAGAGTCTCCTAAATCGACATTTACTAATGGTATGTCCCTTCTTGCAACAATATAGGCAAGACATATCTAAGTGAGATCTGCTCTTGCTATGTTGATCCCTTACTTCATAGGTATATTTTTGATATGGATTAATCATACTTTTTCTGAAGTTTGAGCGATTGATAGCAAACGTAATCTTAGGTTGTAAAGCTTTCTCTAGTTTGGCTTTGAGAGTTCTAACTTCTTTTTGCCAAACATGACAAGTTTAACATCCATGCCAATTAAACCAAGGTCTCTCTTCTTTTTCACATTTTCCTTCAATATTTTCTATCATAGATGCTTTAATATCTTCTAATTCCTTTTCGAAATTGGAAACCTTTTGTTCTAGATATGAAAATATTTTCTTGTTCGAGGCTAAGCGTTTGAAAGCTTCCTTAGCCTCTTGATGTAAAATATTGAAGGAATTTAACAATTCTAAATAAGACATTTTATCAGCATGATCATACTTAGCATGACTTACATTCTTTTTCTTATGATGATGAGCCATGAGACAAAGGTTGACCGTTTCTTCTTCATCACTTGAGAAAACTTTACTTGAGGAATCACTATCACTCTCCCAAGCAATGTATGTTCTTATAACTTTGGTTGGTTTCTTTTGATTTTTGGCCTTGGCTTTGTCTTTCTTCAAATAGGGGAAATCCGGCTTGTAATGACCGGGTTTGCCACAATGGTAGCATGATCCTCGTGACTTAGGCTTCTTACTTTCATCTTGCTTGCTTGGTTGAGAGTGGCGTCTATAATTAATGAGATTCTTATCCGAATGCTGAATTTCGCTTTTCCGGAGAAATCTATTGTATTTTCTTATGAACAGACCCATATCCTTATCCGGACTCTCATCGTCATCACTTGATTCACTTGCACACGAAATTGAGGCGGATGAGTTGGAGCTTGAAGCCTTTAGTGCTACAGACTTCTTTTCCAAGTCCCTTGACTTTTCCGTCTTTTATTTATTTTCATGCTTTCCAAGGCTTATAAGCTCTTGCTCATGTTCTTGAAGCTTACCCCATAGTGTTGTGAGATCCAAAGTATTTAGATCATTGGCTTCCTTAAGTGCCGTAACTTTAGGTTGCCATTCCCTGCTAAGACATCTCAAAATTTTGTTAGTAGCAACAGAATTGGAAATTACATGACCAAGTGTACGCAAGCGATTCATTATATGAGAAAATCTCTTTTGCATGTTGGCGATGGTTTCACCTTGCTCCATGCGAAAGAGATCAAACTCTTGCGTCAAAGTATTGATTCTAGCCAATTTTACATCGTTTGTACCCTCATGGGTGACTTGCAAAGCGTCCCACATTTCCTTAGCCATAGCACAATGTGAGACCCAAAAATACTCATCAACTTCTAGAGTTTCTATGAGCATGTTTCTTGCTTTCTAGTCATATGCATAATTTTTCTCATCTTTTTCATCCCATTGTGCTTCCGGTTTAGGAACGCTTATCCCGACAGCATTTTGCATAGTTATTGCAACTGGCCCATCTTGGATAACCTTCCATATTTTCCTATCAACAGACGTGATATGGACACGTATACAATCTTTCCAATATCTATAATTTTCACCTGTGAAAACGGGTGCTCTATTGTACGCCCCTTTTAGATCACAATCCATTTCTAGAAGTTGTATGTGAAGCACTGGATAAACCAGTGCTCTGATACCACTTGTTAGACAATGTGACGGATCTAGAAGGGGGGGGGGGGTGAATATATCCCCTTAAAATTTTTTCGCGTTTTGTAAAATATTTTTAATCAGAAAGCGACAACCCTGAATCTGATCGTCTAAACTTTACATATTAGAAAGATCAGATATGCGGACCAATTTGATGAAAATGATGAGAATAAAATCACAATTAAAAATGAATATGATGAATTGCTTTAGCAAGTTTAAAAAGGTGTAAGTTATTACCAATTAGTTACGGAGAAGATAAAGCAAATTTGCGAGTTGTAAATTCACCAAACACTTGGTGTACGTACTACACAAGGTTTGGTTATACTCAAATTGTAGTGATTATAGCGATTCGAATGAATGCTATATGAGTTTTAAATTTTAGTTTGTCGCTACAATTATTTTGTATGAATGAGAAAATTGATAACTCACAAATTTAAGCAAATATAAATCAAATGCAGAAAACTAAAATGGACACGGTATTTGTTAAGGCAGTTCACCCTGTCATCCTCGCGTGGGCTACTCTGCCCCCAATTCTAGAATCTAGAATTAGGATATGAAATTAATTTTGCAAAGTTTATAAGAGAATATACAATCACCACAATTCAAAGTCACTTGATGAATCTTATATGTTGCACTCCTCTTCCCTTGATTCCATATGAATCAAGTATGCAAAATCTTGAACAAAAACTCCTTCTACCTTGAATGATTTTGTACGCAATAAAATTGGCCCCAAATCCTTCTTCACAATCCTTCGGTTACCGCTACCCGATTGAACACTCCACGGTCTTCCAATCCCTTAGCTCGGCTGAATTCAATGAAACAAATATTTGTGATAAAAACCCCCAATTATAGAGGACAAAATCCCAATGGTTTTATTCAAGAAAAACCCACAAAGATCTCTACCCAAATCTGAAATTGCACTTTCAATTCGGATGTTATCAACACAATCCCAAGAACTTGATCAACAAAAATGATTGTGTGTAGTTATTTATAATTGATGAGAGATTGAAGATGAAGAGAACTCTTGTGTATATCTTTCACTTTTTCTTGTTGTTTAGTAAAACAGAGGCCAAAACAATATTTATAAGTCATTCCCATGATGTAACATCATAGTATAAAAATGAGACAATTTAGCGATGCGTCGACTCATGCAGGGTATACAGAAGGCGTGCACCTTCCCGAGCGAGAGAGGTTGAAATTCCTTCAGTTATGCGTCGACTCATTATTTGATGGCTGACTCATGTTTTCCCAGAACTATGCATCGACGCATAGAGAAGGCGTGCACCTTCCCGAGCGAGAGAGGTTGAAATTACTTCAGCCATGCGCCGACTCATTCCCTGATGCACCGACTCATGTTCTCCCAGAACCATGCGTCGATGCATAGAGGAGGAGTGCGCCTTCCCAGATGTTTCCAAGCCAAAATCTTCTTCTCATGAGCCGACCTAAGGTTCCATGAGCTGACTCATGCAATCTGTTTTGAGATAAATGCTTATTTTTTATGTTTCTCACTTGCACCTATTTGAAGCAAGACATATTTGCACATATAGGTTTTTGACAATCATTAAAACTTACTTCTTTCACTTTTTCCCTCACAGATACAACAGAGGTGTGCAACATATAATCATCCCCCCATGGTAAGAACTCCAAAGATGAAAAGAGTAATAAGGATCACCCAACAATGTAGGAACTGGGTTTCCAATCATGAAGATCTTGATAGCATTAATGTCAACAAACTTATACACATTAAGAAGTAAGAACAACCCGTAAGCAAGTAGAGAAAACATGGCCTCAAAAGCGACTGTAATCTTCATCCTGGAAAAGTAACGAGCTTTCTCCAATAAGAACCGAGCTGGTAATCCTCTAATCCCTCCTTTAGTAGTCATATGGGCTTCAACCTCAGACTTCCCCGGATGGATCAAAGCAGCAATCTCGTGTGGTAAAAGGAACATGATCTGTAATAGGAAAATCCAACAGATAAGAATACTCATCTAGTGTAGGCATCAACTGATAATCGGGGAAAGTAAAACAATGATACATCGAATCATAGAACTGGACCAAGGTCGAGAGAATACCCTCCTTCATCCTAAGCTTCATGAGAGGAATGATGGATCCATACTTCTTCCGAAAATCTGCGGAACACTCAATCTCGGGAATTAGACTGATCAACCCATCTATCTTGGGATCTTTGAAACTGTATTTTTTGGTCTTTCTTTTTCCAGAATCCATAGTCAAAAGGTACCTGACATATTTACAAATGGTCAACTTTCAAGTCCTTGAAATGAAATTTCTTCAAGAGATGCTTATGAGTGCATGGATGCATGATGCAACAATCACACACAAGATCACAAACAAAGGGTTCATAGGTTCAACGTCACGAGCATGAGGTCAAAGGTACTGCCCATAAGGTATGGTCTAAAAGTTATCACCTGCCGAACAAGGTTCTAGAGGTTCCCAGAGTCTACATCCTTCCTTTGGATATTACCAACTTCCTGATTAACTCAATAATTAGTAATATTCTAAAAAAAAACTCGTCTGAGCGTAGTATCATGTGGCAACTATTTCTGGATTACTCCATCATAGCTTCCGCACTACACCTAAAAGGCAAAGATGGGTTAGGTATTCTACGGTCCTCAGCTTCAGCAGCTCCCAGGTCGAAAGCATTACATCTTCCTAATTACTCGGTAAACTAAAATACAGTCAAAGGGGCCTCCACTGAGTGGAGGATATCATTCCTCCTTTTTTGGGATTACTCCCTCAAAGTTAACATGACTATACCGCATGTCCTATCTTAAAGTTTTCCCAAGTTCGGGTATAAGAAATCACCAAGCCCCTGAAAACCAGGAAAATCCAGACAAACATATATATAACATATAACACATAAACAACAATAGCACATATACAAATATAAACAAAGATAGGCTCAACCCACATAGGGATGGACCAATAAGAGGTCAATATTTCCCCAGTGAAGTCGCCATTTTTCTGTAGCGGTAGAAATGTTTAAGACTAAGCCATTGGATTGACTAGACTTATACAGATCAAAATAAAAATCGCCACCGCGCTTTATTATTTCCAAAGGAATGGGAAAAGAGCGAATAACCCAAAAGAGGGGGAAGATTCAAGGTAAGGGGGTTGATTATGCAAAGGGAAGGTATTAGCACCCTAAACATCTACGGTACTCCGCATGAACCTCTTTGTAAAATCTGTATATTTTGACTATAAAATGTTGTATGTAAAATAGATGGTGGAGGTGAGAAAATAAGTATTTTTTATGATTTTTGCACCCGCCGCGGTTGTGAACCTTTAGTGCCTACGTACCAAATTTCGTGCAATAGGGGATCAGGGTAGACATAGTTCACCTTTTAAAAAATTTAAAACACAAGTGTGTTAGTTAATTTTATGAGATAGACATTATTGTCATTGTCCATGTGGAAAACATACTCACTACCCACAATCATGAGAAATGAGAATTTGCATCATCTCAAAGTGGAGGATAAGGCTTGGATTTTAAAATCAACAATGCCTCACTCAACACCCAAGTGGAAACTATCTCTCTTCACTACATATTGTAGAAGTATATTTGTTTGCATCACTACAAGGATTGACAAGAGTCCAATCTTTTGAGAAAGGTCACCAATATTTGTCACTATATCATTGGATCATTCCAAAATTTTTTTAGAATTTAAAAATGCATAAAAGTATTTTTAAACATTTAAAACAATTCAAATAAAGTGAAAATTTATAAAAAAATATCAAAACACAAAATAAAATTGTGACAAAATGAAAATCATAAAGAGAAAAATTAAAAATATTTCTCATAATTTTTCATATTTTTTGGACTAAAAATGGATTTTCTATGATTTTTTGAAGTTTCAAACAATTAAAGATAAAAATCAGAAAATAAAATAAAAACCAAAAAGATGTGGACCAATGGATGAAAGTCAAAACGCATTAGTAATAAAATTCAAGGGATCTGGCGCGTTGTGCATATCATGGTCATTACTGAATAAAGCATATGATCAAATATAAATCAGAAATTCAAAAAATACAAATGGCACGTCATCATTGGTTGGAAGATGACACGTTGGTCATCTTCATCCTCCAGCCAGTCTGAAAACCAGGTTGCTCAATCTGTAAATTTAGAGCACGAGACCTATGCCATTCGCTTCGTCTCTTCAAAATAGAGACAACCACACCTTCGCGGAAAATTTATATAAGCTGTAGCTCAAGCAATTTGGAAGAGAAGTTTTGAAAAGGGATTTGAAAATTCATGTCCAAAACATGTTTCCAGATAAAAGCAAGTGTTGCGACTAGAACCAGGGCAATGAGAGCTTCACAACGATATCAAAGTTTGGAAGAATTGATGGAGAAATCTAAATATTGAAGTTGAGTTGCAGAGCTCTGAAACTGGACTTCTATGGATCAATATAGGTCATGATTCTTGAAGGTAATCATATGGTTAGCTTCAGGGAAGATCAAGGAAGGTGAATTAATAGCAAAATTGGATTGAAAAAGGCTTGAACACTGATTTTGCAGTTGCAGAAAAATGAGTTATGGAGAAAGTTTGGCAGGGTGATTCTGGATGTTCAAGCTTGAGTAAATGAATGAGGGATGTCCCTCTATTTATAGGGAATCAAATGGAATGTTCAAGCGTGTGAAATAATGAAGTTTGGAGGGAAATCGTGTGAAGTTGCAAACAAGAAAAGCGTGACTTCTGCTTTGATCAAAACTCGTCCAAAACACACGTTTTGCTATGCTAATCACTTCTGGAAGTTCACTAAACATGTTTAGAAGCAAAAACATACAGAGAAAATGTGTTTAGAAGCTAAATCAAGGATTTCAAATTCTGGCTTTTGAAGAAACTTCAGTTTCAAGTTACCAATTTAAAATTAATGGCATTCTCAGTTCAAGGGGTCTTAGGGAATGATTCTTGATGCTTTAGAAAGATGAGATTACAAGCTTTGCAATGGAAAAATAATGGAATCAAATGGATGTTTGAGCCGCAAGTTTCAATGAGTCAAAGTTGGAAAAAAGAGGTTGACTTTCCATACTTAGAAATATTTCAAGTTTTTCTTCAAAAGTGACCTATAATGTTTTGCATCAAAACATGACCTTCCTCTTGGAATTTTCGCTTGACCAAAAAAGATGGAATGAAATAAATCTCTTGAATGACATTTTGAGACTTGAACCTTTCAAAATATCCAAAAATTGAGAGAGTTATGACTTGTTGAAGTTGGCTAAAAAATCATAAAATGACCTATAATCTTTTGTATCTTTAGGGCATTTTCCATCCATTTTCTCACTTTGCACATAAAATAAGGAATAAAGTTCACATCCAAAAGATCATTGTGGAAAAAGAGTGGGCTCAAGGTGATAAAATTGACCAAGTTATGATCATTTGAAGTCACACCTGAGAAATTAGGGATTCATCTGGAGGACTTGTAATCTTTCTTCACCATCAATTTTCTTCCACATGAAAACTCCTGGAAACATTTGAAGTGATTTGTTAATAACCCTTTTAAGAGAATTATGTCTTTGGAATAACTAAAAAATACCAAAATATGATCAAGATATACTTCTTTGAAGTTCAAAACCCTAGCTCCTAGATCAAGAAAATGCTTTGAGGAACTTTGACAATTTTGAACAACCTTCTTGTACCAAAAATTTTGCTTTGTAAATAGAAGTTGTTAAAGATGATAATGAGAACTAATAGCCACCAAAACTACTTCCATATCTTGAGAATTGAGAGAAATATGCACTTGTGACCAATGGGAACAAAGCCTTGTCCAACCATGACAACTTCTTCAATCAACCCCTTGTACTTTTGAATCAATGGTGAGGTTTGAAATTCTCAAGATTTGTTTACTAGGGCATGGAAATAAATTCATGAACCCATGGATCAACTTCCTAAGCCACATTGCCTTTACCTACATTTTTAACAAGTAAGACAAACCAACATTGCATTTTATTAATTAGAAATAAAGTCAAAACAAAACATGCATGATCACAAAAGAAAAACAAGTCAAGGTGCTTGTTGTGATTGAGTCAATATGGTATGATGAAGGGATCTTAGGTGCAAAAATCTGGGTACAACGACTGCCCTAATTTAAGTTTCTTCTATCCGGAGATACGAAGGTTAAAAATCTTTGTGTCGACGCGATGGAAGATACTTAAATATAAAACAAACCCTATTTTTGGTCCTAAGATGCCATGCAATGCTTATGAGTATGAATGCATATGAACAATTTCAAAGGGACGTAAAACACCACTGGGAATGTAGCAAAGGAAATAAGGATCAGAAGATAAACCCGACCAGGAAAATAAATCACTGGTGAATCAAAAAGACCCGATTCATAGAGAATGGTAAAATACCAAAGGATAGACCAACTTTTACTGAAGGAAAAACTACCGACGTTCACTGAAGGTAGAAAGAGAAAATAATAACAATACCGATGTTCATTGACAGTGAGCTACCAACATTTACTGAAGGTAGAGAGACAAATATCGACGTTCACTGACGATGAACTACCAACTTTCACTAAAGGTGGCAAAAAGATAATAATCACCAACGTTCACTGAAGGTGACCTACCAACTTTCACTGAAGGTAGTGAGAGAATAACATCGATGTTCACTGACGATGAACTACCAACTTTCACTGAAGGTAGAGAGAAAATATCATAGCACCAACATTCACTGATGGTGAACTACTAACATTCACTGAAGGTAGAAAAAAGATAACAATCACCAATGTTTACTGATGGTGAACTACCAACGTTCGTTCAAGGTAGAAAGAGAATAACATAGCACCGACGTTCATTGACAGTGAGATACTAACTTTCCCTGAATGTAGAGAGGAAATATCAAAGCACCGACATTCACTAACGGTGAACTACCAATGTTCACTGAAGGTAGCAAAAATATAACAATCACCAACGTTCAGTGATGGTGAACTACCAACGTTTACTTAAGGTAGTGAGAGAATAACATCGACATTCACTGGCGATGAACTACCAACTTTTACTGAAGGTAGAGATAAAATATCATAGCACCGACTTTCACTGATGATGAACTACCAATGTTCACTGAAGGTAGCAAAAATATAACAATCA
Source organism: Vicia faba (assembly GCA_948472305.1). Classification (NCBI taxonomy): domain Eukaryota; kingdom Viridiplantae; phylum Streptophyta; class Magnoliopsida; order Fabales; family Fabaceae; genus Vicia; species Vicia faba. The sequence continues at coordinate 766,687,240 of OX451736.1, forward strand.
CCAACGTTCACTGATGGTGAACTACCAATGTTCACTGAAGGTAGCAAAAAGATAACAATCACCAACGTTCACTGAAGGTAGCAAAAAGATAACAATCACCAATATTCATTGAAGGTGAAATACCAACGTTTAGTGAAGGTAGTGAGAGAATAACATCGACGTTCATTGATGATGAACTATCAACTTTCACTGAAGGTAGTAAGAGAAAATATCATAGCACTGCCGCTCACTGACAGTGAACTACCAACATTCACTGAAGGTAGCAAAAAGATAACAATCACCAACGTTCACTGATGGTGACCTACCAATTTTCATTGAAGGTAGAAGGAAAGAAATATCATAGCACTGTTGTTCACTGATAGTGAACTACCAACGTTCACTGAAGGTAGAAAAAAGATAACAATCACCAACTTTCACTAATGGTTACCTACCAACTTTCTTTGAAGGTAGGAGGAAAGAAATATCATAGCACTTCCGTTCACTGACAGTGAACTACCAACGTTCACTGGTGGTATCAAAAAGATAACGATCATCGATGTTCACTGGCGATGAAATACCAAGATTCACTGAAGGTAGTAAGAGAAAATATCATAGCACTACCGTTCACTGACAGTGAACTACCAACGTTCACTAAAGGTAGCAAAAATATAACAATCACCAATGTTCACTGATGGTGACCTACCAACTTTCACTGAAGGTAGAATGGGAAATATATCATAACATCTCCGTTCACTGATGATGAACTACTAACATTCACTGAAGGTAGCAAAAAGATAACAAGTTTCCCAAAAATTATGGCGTTTCACCTAGAACGGGTCTCCACTTCTTCTTTATCTAAGGCATTCCACCTGGAAAAGGTAATATATAAGCTGTCTCAAATAAAGATACAACCACTTGCAAAGATTTCACAAAGAACTGTTTCTACGATATTGAAAGACTTGCCATCCACTGGAGTAATTTGACAACAAACTACAAACTATTCACTCATAGAGAATATAGCAAAAAAGTAACGTTGACCTTTATAGGGAAGTACAAGTTGCATGAATAAAGGGACCTGCTACTTGCTGTTATAGGAAGGATTGTAAAAATGAGTTATAGGGAAAATGTCATGACGTCCTGGGGAATGAATCATGACCTCACGGAGGAGGCAATATAACTTCTTGGGGAAAACAATATGGCTTCCTAGGGAAATGCCAATATTCTTGTTGAGGAGATAAAAGTCTTCTCTTACAAAATAAATGCACATTCTCAAACCAATGCTCGAAGCTTGTAGGAATCCAAAGTAATAATATTGCAGGGAAACAAATATTCAAACCAGAAATAAACTGGAGTGAAACAGTCAACAAAATACACCTTTTGAGAAATAAACTCAAGAGGAAAACCCAAATCATCTAGAAAAAGAGCTGTAGAGGAAGGATAAAGCAAAAATCTTCCACGAGGGATAACTCATTGGGGAAATTGAAAGAATATACACTTTATGCTTAAGGCCAACACTCTATTGGAGAGAGGACAACCCAACTCTGCAAAACAGGGTAATATGTCAACAAAATATTAACGAATGTGAATGAGCAATGATTTTCTAAATTTAACTATGCATGATGTATGTATGAATGTATGAGTGTTATTATGTATATGCTGACAAAACAGACATATAACATTGGGAGTAACTAGGCACAACCAACTCGGGCACAATCAACACTCGGCAAAATCACATCCAAGATGAACATTCCAAGAGAAAGTAAGCACCAACTGAGGAAACAGATTCCATTTCACGGATTAAATTCACTGGGAAGGAACATAATCCGAAAATAATCAAATCATAGTGACAAAACAATACAGATACAGGGATTAACATCCTTCTCCAGGCTTCACTGAGGAATAGCACTAAGACTTCAATGGGGAAACAAATGTTTTCATGGTCCACACTTTTACTGGGGATTTCAATACTGATTTCAAATAAGGTAAACGGAAACCATATCAGTCAAAACATCAACTGAGGAATTCGAGCTGACTTCATTGGGGAAATATCATACAGACTTCACTAGGGGAGATAGTTCCTCACCATCGTGATATCAACGGGGGACCTCGTGCTGACTCTATTGGGGAGGTCAACACCACATCAAAGGGAGGAAATCAAGATACGTTCTTCACTGGGGAAACCATATACGTTCTTCAATATTGAGAGTAAGTATTGCACCAACTTCTCCGGGGAAAAAGTATGAAACTTCATGGGGACAACAACTTGGAGAGTTAAGAAGTCAAACATTATAGCAAGAAATCCATCTTATGGGGATTTTAAATCAAACCCAACACTGGGAAGGTGAAAACCCAGAAGTTGACAACTGCCTCAACACTTTTTAAATAAAACATTTCCCTTGCCTGATTATCGGGCAATCAAACAGAATACAAGTATTGCCAAAAGGAAGATGCTTCGTAAATGAGCCAAATCTCATCATGCACAAGGAGAAAAGTCTTCTATCAAATAATAGAGACTTCACTGAGAAATCTGGATTGAGTTTTCATATCATGTAAACTTATTCCAATAAAAGATGCCATGGGATAGCCTTTATGGGGAATAAAGAAGTCAACATTATTGAAAGAGGTCAAACTCATGGGGATTTTAAATTAAACCCAGCACCTGGCGGGTGAAAACCCAAAGGGTTGACAACTGTCTCAACACTTCTTAGAAAATATACTGCCCTAGTCTAGTTGCCCGGGAAATAAATACCAACAATCATGCAAATACTGCAGAAAGAGCGACATTTTGCAAATAGTTCCATCCCAGCACACCAAGGGAACAAGACCTTTCATCATATGAGGGAAGACTTCGTTGGGGAATCCGGGATAGAGGCCTCAGACCATGCAAACCCAAAATCAAAATGAACCAAGACTTGACTAGGGACAATGGGATCACAAACCCGATACCGCACCATTCAATAATTGGTATCATCTCTAACTATCTGAGAAATAAAGTAAGATCATACGTATACCAGCAAAAACGACCTGAGAGAACCTTCCTGGGGGGAAACAAAACTTCCCAAATTTACTGGAGGTTGTCCAATCCTGGGATCACAACTTTTGTTTTCCTCTTGAATCATAAAATCTAAAGTAAAAGTAAGTTGTAAATTCTTTTCGAAAAACAATTTTTTTATTTAATCTTTTTTGCTTTGAAAATTGTTATCAATAATAAATGGAGTCTTTGTAAGCTGAATAAAATAAGAATTACAAAGAATTGGGTAAAAGCTCAAATTTTATTGATAGAATGGTAGTCTTCGAATGGCGAGACTCCATAGATGATTACAAAGTTTGGAAAATGGTAAAATATAATGGAAAAGATACATTGAGATACAATGACCACTATTCCCTCTAACAACTTTGAAATTCTGAGCAGCAGCTTCTGTTGAAGTATGGTGAGGATCCAAGAAGATTGTTGCTTCAATGATCAAGTCTAGTCTGATGTAGTTACTTGCCAAGAAAGTCCCTAACTTTTGCCTAAGCTGCCCTTGCGGGTTTTCAACTTAGCGGGAAATTTTATTCTGTTCATGTCTCTAATTTTTCCAAGACCGCCCTTTTAGGTTTTCGGCCTACTGAGACTCTCTTTTTTGCCTAAGCTTCCCTTTCGGGTTTTTAACTTAGCGAGTTGTTCTTTTATTTCTTTAGGCGAAGTATTTGTTGAGTGCATCATCATTCATGGGACGTGGGAACTCCTCGCCATCCATAGTTTCAAGAATTAATGCACCGCAAAGAAGGCTTTCTTGACAACATATGTGCCTTCAAAATTGGGAGTCCACTTGCCCCTAGAATCAATGTTAAAAGACATGATCTTCCTGAGCACGAGGTCGCCTTCTCTAAATTCACGAGGTTTGACCTTCTTATCAAAAGCTTTCTGCATTCTCTTCTGATATAACTGCCCATGACACACAGCCGTCATTCTCTTCTCTTCGATCAAATTCAATTGGTCAAACCTGTTCTGGACCCACTCAGTCTCTGACAACTTGGTTTCCGTTATCACACGCAAAGAGGGAATCTCAACCTCGATTGCGAGCACTGTTTCCATTCCATACACAAGGGAGAACGGGGTTGCTCCTGTTGAAGTGCGGACAAATGTCCTATATCCATGTAAAGCAAAACGAAGTATTTTATGCCAATCTTTATAAGTAACAACCATCTTCTGCATGATCTTCTTGATCTTCTTGATATTCTTATTAATAAAGTTCATGATAAAAAATTCAACCCAAGATCAGCCAAAAAATAGTCACAAAATAATATTGCATTTAATATATATATTAAATAAGGTTTTTAAAATGTTTTAAAATAGAAATAAAAGAGAAAAATATCAACTATATTCAAATTAATCAATAAATATTAAGCAAGACCATAGAAAAATTTGAAATGGACTCAAATATTTTTATAAATTTTTTGAATTTTTTTTTAAAGTCAGAAACTATTTTTAAAATTAAAAGAAATGAGTAAACTAAACCAAAAATGATAAAAAAAATAACAAAGTCAGAAATAAAAAATAAATAAGGTCACCAATATTTGTCACAATATCATTGGATCATTCCATAATTGTTTTAGAATTTAAAAATGCATAAAAGTATTTTTAAACATTTAAAACAATTCAAAAAAAGTGAAAATTTCTAAAAATATCAAAACACAAAATAAAATTGTGAAAAAATAAAAATCAGAAAGAGAAAAACCAAAAATATTTTTTATAATTTTTTTAGATTTTTTGGACTAAAAATGGATTTTCTATGATTTTTTGAAGTTTAAAACAATTAAAGATAAAAATCAGAAAATAAAATAAAAACCAAAAAGATGTGGACCAATGGATGAAAGTCAAAACGCGTTAGTAATCAAATCCAAGGGATCTGGTGCGTTGTGTATATCATGGTCATTACTGAATAAAGCATATGATCAAATATAAATCAGAAATTCAAAAAATACAAATGGCACGCCATTATTGGTTGGAAGATGACACGTTGGTCATCTTCAACCTCCAGCCAGTCTGAAAACCAGGTTGCTCAATCTGTAAATTTAGAGCACGAGATCTATGCCATTCGCTTCGTCTCTTCAAAAAACTGTAGCTCAAGTAATTTGGAAGAGAAGTTTTGAAAAGGGATTTGAAAATTCATGGCCAAAACGTGTTTCCAGATAAAAGCAAGTGTTGTAAATAGAAACAGGGCAATAAGAGCTTCACAATGATATCAAAGTTTGGAAGAATTGAAGGAGAAATCTACCTATTGAAGTTGAGTTGCAGAGCTCTGAAATTGGACTTCTATGGATCAATATAGGTCACGATTTTTGAAGGTAATTATATGGTTAGCTTCAGGGAAGATCAAGGAAGGTGAATTGATAGCAAAATTGGATTGAAAAAAGCTTGAACACTGATTTTGAAGTTGCAGAAAAATGAGTTATGAAGCAAGTTTGGCAGGGTGATTCTAGTTGTTCAAGCTTGAGTAAATGAATGAGGGATGTCTCTCTATTTATAGGGAATCAAATGGAATGTTCAAGCGTGTGAAATTATGAAGTTTGGAGGGAAATCGTGTGAAGTTGCAAACAAGGAAAGCATGACTTCTGCTTTGATCAAAACTCATCCAAAACACGCGTTTTGCTATGCTAATCACTTCTGGAAGTTCACTAAACATGTTTAGAAGCAAAAACACGCAGAAAAAAAAGTGTTTAGAAGCTAAATCAAGGATTTCAAATTCTGACTTTTGAAGAAACTTCAAGTTACCAATTTTAAATTAATGGCATTCTCAGTCCAAGGGGTCTTAGGGCATGATTCTTGATGCTTTAGAAAGATGATATTACAAGCTTTGCAATGGAAAAATAATGGAATCAAATGGATGTTTGAGCCAAAAGTTTCAATGAGTCAAAGTTGGGAAAAAGAGGTTGACTTTCCATTCTTAGAAATATTTCAAGTTTTTCTTCAAAAGTGACCTATAATGTTTTGCATCCAAACATGGCCTTCCTCTTGGAATTTTCTCTTGACCAAAACAAATGGCATGAACTAGATCTCTTGAATGACATTTTGATACTTGAACCATTCAAAATCTCCAAAAATTGAGAGAGTTATAACTTGTTAAAGTTGGCAAAAAATCATAAAATGAACTATAATCTATTGTATCTTTAGGGCATCTTCCATCCATTTTCTCAATTTTCACATAAAATAAGGAATAAATTTCACATCCTCAAGACCATTGTGGAAAAAGAGTGGGCTCAAGGTGATAAAAATTGACCAAGTTATTATCATTTGAAGTCACACATGGGAAATTGGGGATTCATCTGGGGGACTTGTAATCTTTCTTCATCATCAAGTTTCTTACACATGAAAACTCCTTGAAACATTTGAAGTGATTTGTTAATAACCCTTTAAATAGAAGTATGTCTTTGTAATAACTCAAAAATACCAAAAGATGAGCAAGATATACTTCTTTGAAGTTCAAAACCCTAGCTCTTAGATCATGAAAATGCTTTGAGGAACTTTGACAATTTTGAACAACCTTCTTGTACCAAAACTTTTTCCTTGTAAATAGAAGTTGTTGAGGATGATAATGAGAACTCATAGCCACCAAAACCACTTCCATATCTTGAGAATTGATAAAATATGCACTTGTGACCAATGGGAATAAAGACTTATCCAACCATGACAACTTCTTCAATCAACCCCTTGTACTTTTGAATCAATCTTGATAACTTTGAAATGTGGTGAACCAAAATAAACTTTGCCATGCCATTTCCTCCAAAACAACTTCTATGGTGAGGGTTGAACTTCTCAAGCTTTATTGACTAGGGCATGGAAATAAACTCATGAACCCATGGATCAACTTGCTAAGCCACATTGCCTTTACCTACATTTTTAACAAGTAAGACAAACTAACGATTCATTTTATTAATTAGTAATAAAGTCAAAATAAAACATGCGTGATCACAAAAGAAAAACAAGTCAAGGTGCTTGGTGATTCCTCAAAGAGCAAAGATAAATATAGGGAGGAGAACCAAAAGCCCTAATGTGACCTTGTTGTGATTGAGTCAATATGGTATGATGAAGGGATCATAGGTGCAAAAATTGGGGTACAACAGCTGCCCTTATTTAAGTTTCTTCTATCCAGAGATACAAAGGTTAAAAATCTTCGTGTCAACGCGATGGAAGATACTTAAATATAAAACAAACCCTATTTTTGGTCCTATGATGCCATGCAATGCTTATGAGTATGAATGCATATGAACAATTTCAAAGGGACGCAAAACACCACTGGGGATGTAGCAAAGGAAATAAGGATCAGAAGAGAAACCTGTACAGGAAAATAAATCACTGGTGAATCAAAAAGACTCGACTCATAGAGAATGGTAAAAGACCAAAGGATATACCAACTTTTACTGAAGGCGAAACTACCGACGTTCACTGAAGGTAGAAATATAAAATAATAACAACACTGACGTTCACTGACGGTAAGCTACCAACGTTTACTGAAGGTAGAGAGATAAACATCAATGTTCACTGACGATGAACTACTAACTTTCACTGAAGGTGGCAAAAAGATAACAATCACCAACATTCACTGAAGGTGACCTACCAACTTTCACTGAAGGTAGTGAGAGAATAACATCAACGTTCACTAATGATGAACTACCAACTTTCACTGAAGTTAGAGAGAAAATATCATAGCACCGACATTCACTGACGGTGAACTACGAACATTCACTGAAGGTAGCAAAAAGATAACAATCACCAATGTTCACTAATGGTGAACTACTATCATTCATTAAAGGTAGAAAGAGAATAACATAGCACCGACGTTCATTGATGGTGAGATACCAACTTTCATTGAAGGTAGAGAGAAAACATCATAGCACCGACATTCACTAATGGTGAACTACCAACGTTCACTGAAGGTATCAAAAAGATAACAATCACCAACATTCAGTGATGGTGAACTACCAACGTTTACTGAAGGTAGTGAGAGAATAACATCGACGTTCACTGACGATGAACTACCAACTTTCATTGAAGGTAGAGAGAAAATATCATAGCACCGACTTTCACTGATGATGAACTACCAATATTCACTGAAGGTAGCAAAAAGATAACAATCACTAACGTTCACTGATGGTGAACTACCAACGTTCACTGAAGGTAGCAAAAAGATAACAATCACCAACGTTCACTGAAGGTAGCAAAAAGATAACAATCACCAACATTTATTGAAGGTAAACTACCAACATTTACTGAAGGTAGTGAGAGAATAACATCTACGTTCATTGATGATGAACTACCAACTTTCACTGAAGGTAGTAAGAGAAAATATCATAACACTGCCGTTCACTGACAGTGAACTACCAACGTTCACTGAAGGTAGAAAAAAGATAACAATCACCAACATTCACTAATGGTGACCTTCCAACTTTCACTGAAGGTAGAAGGAAAGAAATATCACAGCACTTCCGTTCATTGATAGTGAACTACAAACATTCACTGAAGGTAGAAAAAAGATAACAATCACCATCTTTCACTGATGGTGACCTATCAACTTTTAATGAAGGTAGAAGGAAAGAAATATCATAGCACTGCCGTTCACTGAAAGTGAACTACGAACATTCACTGAAGGTAGGAAAAAGATAACGATCATCAAAGTTTACTGAAGATGAACTACCAACTTTCACTGAAGGTAGTAAGAGAAAATATCATAGCACTACTGTTCACTGACAGTGAACTACCAACATTCACTGAAGGTAGAAAAAATATAACAATCATCAACATTCACTGAGGGTGACCTACCAACTTTCACTGAAGGTAGAAAGGGAAATATATTATAACATTTCCGTTCATTGAACTACCAACATTCACTGAAGGTAGCAAAAAGATAACAAGTTTCCCAAAAATTCTGGCGTTTCACCTAGAATGGGTCTCAACTTCTTCTTTATCCAAGGCATTCCACCTGGAAAAGGTAATATATAAGCTGTCTCAAATAAAGAGACTACCACTTGCAAAGATTTCTTAAAGAATTGTTTCTACAATATTGAAAGACTTGCCATCCACTGGAGTAATTTGACAATAAACTATAAACTATTCACTCATAGAGAAGATATCAAAAAAGTAACGTTGACCTTTACGGGAAATACAAGTTGCTCGAATAAAGAGACCTGCTACATGTTGTTATAGGAAGGATTGTAAAAATGACTTATGGGGAAAATGTCATGACTTCCTGGGGAATGAATCATGACCTCACGGTGGAGGCAATATAGCTTCTTGGGGAAAACAATATGGCTTCCTGGGGAAATGCCAATATTCTTGTTGAGGAGATAAAAGTCTTCTCGTGCAAAATAAATGCACTTTCTCAAACCAATGATCGAAGCTTGTAGGAATCCAAAGTAATAATATTGCTGGGAAACAAAGATTCAAAACAGAAATAAACTGGAGTGAAACAATCAACCAAAATACATCTTTTGAGAAATAAACTCAAGAGGGAAACCCAAATCATCCAGAAAAAGAGCTGTACAGGAAGGCTAAAGAAAAAATCTTCCACGAGGGATAACTCAGTGGGGAAATTGAAAGAATATACACTTTATGCTTAAGGCCAACACTCTATTGGAGAGAGGACAACACAACTCTGCAAAATAGGGTAATATGTCAATAAAATATTAATGAATGTGAATGAGCAATGATTTGCTAAATTTAACTACGCATGATGTATGTATGAATGTATGAGTGTTATTATGTATATGCTGACAAAACAGACATATAACATTGGGAGTAACTAGGCACAACCAACTCGGGCACAATCAACACCCGACTAAATCACATCCAAGATGAACATTCCAAGAGAAAGGAAGCACCAACTGAGGAAACAGATTCCATTTCATGGCTTAACTTCACTGGGAAGGAACATAATCCGGAAATAATCAAATCATAGTGACAAAACAGTACAGATACAAGGATTAACATCCTTCTCCAGGATTCACCGGGGAATAGAACTGAGACTTCAATGGGGAAACAAATGTTTTCATGGTCCACACTTCTACTGGGGATTGCAATACTGATTTCAAATAAGGAAAACGAAAACCATATCGGTTAAAACATCAACTGAGGAATTCGAGCTGAATTTATTGGGGAAATATCATACAGACTTCACTTGGGGAGATAGTGCCTCACCAACGTGATATCAACGGGGGACCTCGTGCTGACTACATTGGAGAGGTCAACACCACATTGAAGGGAGGAAACCAAGATACGTTCTTCATTGGGGAAACCATATACGTTCTTCAATATTGAGAGTAAGTATTGCACTACTTCTCTGGGGAAAAAGTATGAAACCTCATGGGGACCACAACTTGGAGAGTTAGGAAGTCAAACATTATAGCAAGAAATCCATCTTATGGGGATTTTAAATCAAACCCAACAGTTGACAACTTCCTCAACATTTCTTAAATAAAACATTGCCCTTGCTTGATTATCGGGCAATCAAACATAATGCAAGTATTGCCGAAAGGAAGATGCTTCATAAATGAGCAAAATCTCAGCATGCACGGGGAGAAAAGTCTTCTATCAAATAGTAAAGCCTTCATTGGGAAATATGGATTAAGTCTTCATATCATGTAAACTTATTCCAACAAAAGATGCCTTGGGATAACCTTCCTGGGGAATCAAGAAGTAAACATTATAGAAAGAGGTCAAACTCATGGGGATTTTAAATCAAACCCAGCACCTGGCGGGTGAAAACCCAAAGGGTTGAAAACTGTCTCAACACTTCTTAGAAAATATACTGCCCTGGTCTAGTTTCCTGGGAAATAAATACCAATAATCATGCCAATACTACAGAAAGAGCGACATTTTGCAAATAGTTCCATCTCAGCACACCAAGGGAATAAGACCTTTCGTCATATGAGGGAAGACTTCGCTGGGATTCCGGGATCACAAACCCGACACCGCACCATTCATCAATTGGTATCATCTCTAACTATCTGAGAAACAAAGTAAGATCATACGTATACCAGCAAAAACAACCTGAGAGAACCTTCCTGGGGGGAAACAAAACTTTCCAAAATTACTGGAGGTTGTCCAATCCTGGGATCACCACTTTTGTTTTCCTTTTGAATCATAAAATCTAAAGTAAAAGTAAGTTATAAATTCTTTTCGAAAAACAATTTTGTTATTTAATCTTTTTTGCTTTGAAAATTGTTATCAATAATAAATGGAGTCTTTGTAAGCTGAATAAAATAAGAATTACAAAGAATTGGGTAAAAGCTCAAATTTTATTGATAGAATGGTAGTCTTCGAATGGCGAGACTCCACAAATGATTACAAAGTTTGGAAAATGGTAATATATAATGGAAAAGATACATTAAGATACAATGACCACTATTCCCTCTAACAAATTTGAAATTATGAGCAGCAACTTCTATTGAAGTATGGTGAGGATCCAAGAAGATTGTTGCTTCAATGATTAAGTCTTGTATGATGTAGTTACTTTCCAAGAAAGTCCCTAACTTTTTCCTAAGATGCCCATGCGGGTTTTCAACTTAGCGGGAAATTTTATTCTGTTTATGTCTCTAATTTTTGCCTAGACCGCCCTTTCAGGTATTCGGCCTACTGAGACGCTCTTTTTTGCCTAAGCCTCCCTTTCGGGTTTTCAACTTAGTGAGTTGTTCTTTTATTTCTTTGGGCAAAGTGTTTCTTGAGTGCATCAGCATTCATGGGACGTGGTAACTCCTCGCCATCCATAGTTTCAAGAATTAATGCACCGCCAGAGAAGGCTTTCTTGGCAACATACGGGCCTTCAAAATTGGGAGTCCACTTGCCCCTAGAATCAACGTTAAAAGACATGATCTTCCTGAGCACGAGGTCGCCTTCTCTGAATTCATGAGGTTTGACCTTCTTATTAAAAGCTTTCTTCATTCTCTTCTGATATAACTGCCCATGACACAAAGCCGTCATTCTCTTCTCTTCGATCAAATTCAATTGGTCAAACCTGTTCTGGACTCACTCAGCCTCTGACAACTTGGTTTCCATTATCACACGCAAAGAGGTAATCTCAACCTCGATTGGGAGCACTGCTTCCATTCCATACACAAGGGAGAACGGGGTTGCTCCTGTTAAAGTGCGGATAAATATCCTATATCCATGTAAAGTAAAAGGGAGTATTTCATGCCAATCTTTATAAGTAACAACCATCTTCTGGATGATCTTCTTGATCTTCTTGATATTCTTATTAATAAAGTTCATGATAAAAAATTCAACCCAAGATCAGCCAGAAAATAGTCACAAAATAATATTGCATTTAATATATATATTAAATAAGGTTTTTAAAATAGAAATAGAAGAGAAAAATATCAACTATATTCAAATTAATCAAGAAATATTAAGTAAGACCATAGAAAAATCAAAAATGGACTCAAATATTTTTATAAACTTTTTGGTAATTTTTTTAAAGTCAGAAACTATTTTTAAAATTTAAATAAATGAGTAAATAAAACCAAAAATGAAAAAAAATAACAAAGTCAGAAATAAAAAATAAATGAGGTCACCAATATTTGTCACAATATCATTGGATCATTCCATAATTTTTTTAGAATTTAAAAATGCATATCAGAAAGAGTAAAATCAAAAATATTTTTCATAATGTTTTCAGATTTTTTGGACTAAAAATGATTTTTCTATGATTTTTTGAAGTTTAAAACAATTAAATATAAAAAATTAGAAAATAAAATAAAAACCAAAAAGCTGTGTACCAATGGATAAAAGTCAAAACGCGTTACTATTCAAATCCAAGGAATCTGGCGTGCTGTGCATATCATGGTCATTACTGAATAAAGCATATGATCAAATATAAATCAAAAATTCAAAAAATACAAATGGCACGCCATCATTGGTTGGAAGATGACACGTTGGTCATCTTCAACCCTCAGCTAATCCCAAAACCAGGTTGCTCAATCTATAAAATTAAAGCACAAGACCTAAGTCATTCGCTTCGTCTCTTCAAGACGAAGAAAACCACACCTTTGCGACAAATTTATTTAAACTGTAGCTCAAGCAATTTGGGAAAGAAGTTTTGAAAAGGTATTTGAAAATTCATGGCCAAAATGTGTTTCCAGATAAAAGCAAGTGTTGCTACTAGAACCAGGGCAATAAGAGCTTCACAATGATATCAAAGTTTGGAAGAATTGATGGAGAAATCTACCTACTGAAGTTGAGTTGCAGAGCTCTGAAACTGGACTTCTATGGATAAATATAGGTCATGATTCTTGAAGGTAATTATATGGTTAGTGTGATACGGTGGGAGAACTGACTAGTGTTTTGCATTCGTATTCGCACTTGTGCGGTTGAGCAAGAGTCGCCACCGACTTTTTATTTTATCCTAAAGGAAAGGTTTAAAAAGCACAGCAAAAACCTTTTGAGATATTTCGTGGGTTCGGGGGGTAGGTTATGAAAAGGGAAGGTATTAGCACCCTTTTCATCCATGGTTATCCATGGCTCTTAGTTACTTGGTTTTTAGATCACTTGCCTTGATTTTCGATTGCTTGAAAAATGGTGTGTGTGTGTGTGTGTTTTTGAAAATGTTTTTGAAGAGATGCCTTGTCTCAGGCAACCAATGTATTTGACTCATGTTTGAGTGTTTTACAAAAGTGTGTATCTTTTCGAAAAGATGTTTCAAATGTTTTTGAGAGTTTGTTAGAAAGTGTTGTGGATTGTGGTTTTTGAAAAGAAGGCAAGTGTTTTTGCAAGTTGATCTCAAGTAACTAAGAGTTTTATCTACCCTATTGTACTCAAAGGTTTTTGTTATGTTTTAACCCCTTTTAACAATTTTGTTCCACCATTGAATTTGGTGGACAATCTTGCGTTTAGGAAGTGAAAGGGACGGGCGCGGGTCATCGTTTAGGCCATGAATGCAATGATGCCAAGTGTCTTTGGCAATTTTCTTTGAGGGACTTGATCATTTGTTTAGGCAACATTTTGAAAGTATTATCGAGGGACTATGATCATTTTGAATTCGTTTTGCCAAAGATACTCGACGTGCAAGCATGGCCCATTTTGGAAGGTAACATGTGAGATTACCCTAGAGGGTGCAAGTGTGATTGTGTATTGATTTCATGTATTTGTTTTGTATTAGGTTATCTAGCGTTTGATTTTATGTACATGCAAACCTTAGGTCTAACCATGCTATAATTGGAAAACTGTAAGTTGCGGAAATGTAAAATCTACGCTATTACAAAATAAGTATCCGGGAGTGGGGGTACATGTGTATGAATGGGGATGAGACTTATAGTATCCAATAAGTTACAACCAAATCGAATTTGCGATCAAATGTAAATGAGGTATATCAATGTATAAGATAAACAAATGTGTATAGGAGCAATATAAATGTGTTGTGTAAGTGTACACATGTGTAGGTATGTAATTATTTACAGGTGCGACAATGTGAATGTATTTGTATTGAGTATTGTTTTAACCTAAAGAATAATTAAGTGTCCTCTTAATGATCTTGTATTTTTTAATATGTACAAAAGAAAATGTTTTAATTGAATGCTTTAAGTTCTAAATATAAAAACGATGTTTTAAGAAAAGAAAATATTTCTAAGTTTTAATTATGTATACAAAAAGTATTTTTTCATTTGTTATGTACAAAAGTATATTTTTATTAAAAGAAAAGGAAAAAATGCTTTCAATCTTAATTATATTGTGTAATAAAAAAAGATATATTTTTATATATTTGTGTTTTAATATGTATTCAAAAAAATGTTTTAAATTAATTGAATTAAGTATATAGAAAAGTGTTTTAATTAGATATTTTAAATAAAATGTGTTTTTATGTATTAGTATTAATGTGATATTGTAAAGAATAAATTAGAAAAAAGAATATATTGTTTATATAAAAAAGAAAGAGTTAGTGTTAATAAAATGTTTGTTAAAAAAGGGGTAAGCATTTTAATGGGCTTTAGGTATGCAGAAACGGGCAAGGCCCACGTTTGGACTCAAGACATTTTTAGGGTTTGAGGTTTTTGTCTTCAGTCTAGGGTTTGTACAGCGGCGCGTTCATGGAGGTTTCGTTCATTTTCTTTGCCATAGATTCAGAGAGTAGTCCTCTTCGCCTAAGCCATCAGCGCCTCAGCCCTCCTCCTCCACAGTTCAATGAAGCGAACTGAATGGTAATCGCCCTTACTTCGTCTTTGTCTAGCGTATTTTTTAGAGTTTCGTTATTTGCATGTTATGGTTCACTTCTTCTCCTTGACTATGGCAATTGATTTTGTTTGTTTTAACGAGATTGAAAAAAAAAAGGGAAGAGAAAAGAAGTTTACTACCTTTCGTTTGGGGAAGGAGGTAGGCGCGGAGATGCTCGGAGGCTTAGTGGTGAAGGGGACCGCTCGATGGGCTAGCTTGGACGACACTTGGTATTTTTGTATCTTTTCTCAGGCTTTATGATATTGCTTCTTTTCTTCTTTGCTTTTGCTGCCTCGATTTTGCCTTTGGAACTTTTTACACCTCAGTTGCCTTGAACTTGCCTTTGAACGTTGAGCTTGATAGTCTTACGCCCAGTGATGTGTTTACTGAGGGCTTGCCTGTGTATCTTCTTTGCCTTCTTGTGTTGCCTATTGCTTTTCCTCTTCTTCTGACTTGTGTTGCCTTGGGCTTGCCTATTGCTTTTCCTCTTCTTCTGACTTGTGTTGCCTTGGGCTTGCCTATTGTTTTTGGAATGTATTTTGTTTCTTGCCCAATGAAGAGCCTAGGGTTCTGAGGGCCTGTATACCTTGTATGCTGATGAATATGCCTTGGTGCTTGTTAGAAAAACGCCCTATGATGAGTGCTCTGAGGGCTGCCTGTGTTGATTTTCTCTCTTCTTCTGACTTGTTGGTTTTGAATTGAATACTTGTGCTCAATGATGTTTTTTCACTGAGGGGCTTTTGATTTTGAATGCTTGTTTTTGCCCGATGATGTTTCTTTACTGAGGGCTTTGGAGGTTATTGGTTGGGTGAACTGGTCTTACATGGGCTTATGCTGGTGTAGCAAAATGGTAAGGCTTTGAGCTTTTAGGTTTGTGAAATAGCAGGTTAAGGTTTTTGGCTCTTAGATTTTAAGGGCTTGACAGGTTTTGATGGTTAGGCCAGGTTTTATGCTGGTTCAACAGGTACAATGGCTTGACAGGTTATATACTGGTATGGCTTTTTGGCTTAGGTTTGGACTGATTCAGGTGAAGCTTGAACTGGTTTCAGGTTTGAGGTTCTGGACCGGTTTCAGGCTTGAGGTTAGGACATGATGCTGAGGCTTGCTTCAGCTGGTTTGGCATATGCAGGTGGTACTGGTTTTTGTAGTGCAGTAGGCAATGGTTTAGTGTATATGCTGGTATGGCTTTGTTTCTGGTTGATGGCCTTAGCAGGTATGATGCTTGAGGCTTAGCAGGTTATGAGTTTGGAAGTGTTTTCTTTTTGTTATCAGGTTTATGCAGTGGGAGTTTGTATATTTGCTTGTATTTTCTCCTCCTGAACTGTGTTCAGTTCTTGTGTGTTATATCTTTCTTCCTATGCCTGCCTAAAGCCTAAAAACCTGCTCCTTATCTCTTCTTTTTCTCTCTCTTAGTACAGTTAAATATGTTAAAATATGTTTTCTGCTGTACTTTCTGAAGGGGCCACCCTTGTTGGGAAATGATGAAAGGAAATGTATGCATATTTTATCTTTTCTTTGACAGCTTTGAGTAGACTTTGTATTTTTTTGAACTTTGCATATCTTTGCCAAATCTTCTTTTGACAGCTTGGGTAGACTTCTTGACATTTTTGATAGTAAGTTTGACACTTTTGGATTTGGACAGAAAGTTGCACTTTGGATTTTTTTAGTTGGGTTTGAACTTGCTTATGAACTATGCAGTTTGATATTTTGAACTTATGCATTTTGACATTTTGCATTCATGATTTAAATAAAATTCTTCCCTCTTTGTGAACCGGGAGAAATCCCGTGATTTGCAGAGAGGGTTAACTGATCCCAATCAGTGGCCCTTAGTGATGACTGCAATTTTATCTGTCTTTTTACTTATCAGTCACTGACTTTTCTCTTTTCTTTTGCAGATGAATACTTGAATGGAGAGGGGTACTAAATGAAGACTGAAGAATTAGAAAAAATAGGATAGTTTTCTTTTTATTTAAATTTAAATTAATGTAAAACCATTGTTTGTAATTAAATTATAAACAATAATTGTACAATTAATTTAAGAATAAATAAAAGTTTTCGTTATCCAATTAATTCTATTTTCTCTTTCTTTATTGTTTATCTGTTATTTAAAACTCTTTGAATTAAAATAATTGAAAAATAGATTTCAATCACTTAATTTAGAATAATAAATAATTTAAATAAACAATACTTTAGCACATTGATCAGTTAAACCTGGTATCTCCAAAGCGAATCAATAGTTAATCAAATCCCAGATCAGGCACATTCCCTTTTCACCGATTTTCAACAAACACTGTAATTCCAAATTGCGCATATCTTTTGACTGGTGAATTCAAACCAACTGCCTCCTTTTACTGATTAAATCAAAACAATGCGAATTCAAACCGAATCTCGGAATAACTTGCAAAGTGCTGTGGAACTTTAACCTTCTGAGAATATGCCCACAAAAATCTTAATTCCTGATTAAATGCCAAAGAATGTTCACCTGATCAAAATCGAGTCAAAATCAACCAAAACCCTAAGCCAACTGTGTGAAACAATCCAGAGCCCTGAAAATCAGTAAAACCCTAATTTTGCTTGACTGACGAGAAAAGTTCGTTTGACCGATTCTTGAGCCAGTTTGAAAAATCAGGAAATGCCTGAAGCTGAGATTTCTTGTGGAAAAATGCGAGGGCAAATTTTGGGGTACAACAGTTGCCCCTGTTCAATCTTCTTGGACCTGAAGAGTTAGATTGGCAAGTTTGCCTTTCGCGACTTGAAGGTAAAAGAAGATTGGACACTAAAGTGCCCAGAAAATTTACACTCGGTGATGTGATGGTAAAGGTGAATGGGCTTACAGATGCCATTTGGTGATGGGCTTAAAGATGCCATCTGGTGTGATAGAATCTTGTCGGGGAATGGGCTTAGAGATGCCATCTGATAATGGGCTTAAAGATGCCATCTGGTGATGGGCTTAAAGATGCCATCTGGTGACTGCTGGTAGGAGGATGGGCTTATAGATGCCATCTGGTTATGTTGAACTGTATGTCAACGGTGAGTGGACAAGTATCAGAAAGGCATCCATGCTTTGGAGCATCTCTGAATTGGGAGGTCCGAATAAGCAATAGGTTGTCATCCATGTCTGGAGAATTCGTAAATTATTTGAGATTGAATAAGCAATAGAGCATCATCCGTTGTTGGGAAGTGTCCGTAAACTACTTTCAAAAGTTGAGAAGAGTCTGAACAAGTTGGTAGATTAACATCCGTTGTTGGGAAGAAATCTGTAAACTGTTTTCAGAAGTCTTGGGGAGAATCTGAACAAGTGATAGGTCAACATCCGTTACTTGGAGAACCCGTGAACTGTTTTCAGAAGTCTTGAAGTTGAAGAGGAACCGGTGTGGGGCTTCCTGATGATGCGTTTGAATGGATCTGGAATAAGTATCAGAATGTCGCCGTGTCCGGGTCACATCTGAACTATTTCTGGATGAATCTCGGAAGATGATCTGTGTCTGTCGACTGCTCTTACCTGAAAAGGTAGAGGGTTAGTTGTATGCAATGTTATGATGCATGATGCAATGTATGTGACATCAATGTTTATGACATGAATGCGCATGTAAGCTGATGAGCTAATGCTGAGGATAAATGAATCTGAGATGGCCGAAGATAAAAGCATCTTGACCGCTGTCGGGAAAATAAATCCTTGGCTGCTGCTGGGGGAAGAGAATTCCTGATGATCTCTACTGGGGAATTCCAAACTCATGTTGGGGAGGTAAGATTGAGAATCTTTAGCTCGGTAGGAAGTAACTCTGGTGACTTCACTGGGGAACTCAAGGTCTGTCCTCCTAAAACTCTGTGGGGAGAAGGTTCATTGGCCTGGCTCCGCCAGGGATTGATAATTTGAAGTTTTAGCTTCGCTGGGGATAATGAAGCTTGACTCTGAGTGGAGTTAACTTGAGAAGAATCTGAACAAGCGATAGGTTAACATCCGTTACTTGGAGAACCCGTGAACTGTTTTCAGAAATCTTGAGATTGAATAAGCAATAGAGCAGCATCCGTTGTTGGGAAGCGTCCGTAAACTGTTTTCAAAGGTTGCATCTGAACAAGTTGATAGATTAACATCCGTTGTTGGGAAGAATCCATAAACTGTTTTCAGAAGTCTTGAAGAGGAATCGGTGTAGGGCTTCCTGAAGATGAGCTTGTGTAAAACTGCATCGGTTTTTTGAACACTTTTGACATTCGAATGCCCCAAGTGGTGATGTAGATAAATTCCTGGCTTGTTACAGGTGTTGGTCTACAATCGGTCGTTCACAGATGTTTTCCTGACTTGTTACAGGTGTTGATCTGGAACTCTTCAGACGTGCCCTGGCTGGATACAGGAATCGAATCTGGAAATAGTCGTCAACAGATATGCCCTGGCTGGATACAGGAATCGAATCCTCAAACTCTTCAGACGTGCCCTGGCTGGATACAGGAATCGAATCTGGAAAGGTGATAGTTGATAGATATGCCCTGGCTGGATACAGGAATCGAATCTTCAAACTCTTCAGACGTGCCCTGGCTAGATACAGGAATCGAGTCTGGAAATATGGTCAACAAATATGCCCTGGCTGGATATAGGAATCGAATCTGGAATTCTTCAGACGTGCCCTGGCTAGATACAGGAGTCGAGTCTGGAAATAGTCGTCAACAGATATGCCCTGGCTGGATACAGGAATCGAATATGGAATTGTGATAGTTGATAGATATGCCCTGGCTAGATACAAGAATCGAATCTTCAAACTCTTCAGACGTGCCCTGGCTAGATACAGGAATCGAGTCTGGAAATGTTGTAGTTGATTTGTTGAACACTTTTGACATTCGAATGCCCCAAGTGGTGGTGAAGGAGTCTTGAATCAGATTACTCTGCATATTGAGAGATTTCTTGAAATCTTGACGGGACTGCCCCAGGTTAACTGAACTTTGAAAGATCTGTTGGACCTTGACTGGACTGCCCCAGGTTAATTGAATTGTGACATGTCATGCCCCTTGCTGATAGGAGATTTGCAATGTAAGTGTTATCCTCTTGAAGTGATTTTGCTCACTGAGAGAGTTTTCGTTCCTCCGAACATTCGCTGTATGAATTTCTTCGCTGTCAAACAAAAAGCCAAATGCAGACAGAGATATTCAAATAATGCAAAGTTTATGTTTGTCTCGAAGTTTTGAAAAATGCGTTTTTAGCAGAAAACTTTTCATAAGACTAGTCAACACAAGATTTAGAGCAAAGCCCTACAGGAGTCAGGATACCTTTTGTAACAGTATGCTTTCGAACTAACCCATGCTTCAATTAGGACTTTTGAAGGGTTGTAACGTGGCCTGGTTCACGGTTTAAGAAACAAAGGATAAAGGCTCAAAGTATATTTGTACCCACCCACTCTTCGTGATGTCCTTCAACCTAAGCTCAGTTAATTGTGCGACACACTCTGTTTTGAGTTTGGAACGACTTTTTGGCGATGGTTCACCAGTAGACTTTGGGGAGACAGTCATCATCTCCTTTTTCTTTTTCAACATTTTTCATTTTGTTGAGGATTTTGTAATGACCTCACTATTTTGATTTTGATTTGTTATCCCTAACTTTTGCCTGACTGTTCCCGTTTTTCGGGATTACCGTCAGCGGGATGCCCCAGCTTTCTTAAGCCTCCTTTATAGGTTTTGGCTTGGTGGGCTTTTCGCTTTTGAGAGATTGATTGTCTATGTGATAGGGAACCACCCTTGTATTTTGATTCCAAAGGAATGCTTTCTTTTTCGACGTCGTTCGTTGTGTTATGAACTGAGAGTTTGCGACTTCAATGCGCATTTTCTTTTGAACTAACTGAGATACTACCCTGCCCCAGGTTTATATCAAAGGTTTTGATCGTTTTAAAACAGAAAACTCCTACTTCTTTGGCTCGAAGGGGTTGACTAGGGATTAACTTCCTTATAACTCCAGTGTTTGGGAATTGAAAGAAATTCCTGTACATCATCAACAAGGTCTGTTCAAAAGCATACTGTATAAGATCATGGTATTGTTTCGTCATCCTCCCTCTAAAGGCTCACAGCTTTTTATCAAGAGTCAAATATCATAAAGAAAAGCATAAGAGTAGTGAAACGAATGGATGAATTCAAGACAAACATATGCGATGCATTAATGAAAACAGAGTTTAACATCAACAAGT
The DNA here is from genome assembly GCA_948472305.1 of Vicia faba. Taxonomy (NCBI): domain Eukaryota; kingdom Viridiplantae; phylum Streptophyta; class Magnoliopsida; order Fabales; family Fabaceae; genus Vicia; species Vicia faba. Next base: position 766,708,567 of record OX451736.1, read on the forward strand.
AATTGTTTGACAGCAAAAGAAATTACAACTTCGAAAATTCAAAAAGAAGCAAAAGTCTTTCAGCTTGAGCTTCGTCACTTCAAGTGGAGAACCCTTTAACGGAAGATTTTCATCTCGCCGTCTGGCATGAATTCCAGCACTCCAATGTCGATCAGATCTTGAATCTTGTTCTTCAAGGCCCAACAGTCGTTGGTGTCGTGTCCCGGGCTGTAGGAGTGGTAAACACAGAATGCGTCGGGATGATAGTGAGGAGAGGAGATATTGGGCTTCTGAGGAGGGTCCTTTAAGGTAAGCAAGTTGACCTCCATCAGAAGCTTCAGTATGAAAAATGATGGTATTTCAGTCTCCGTGAATTGTCTTCCCGACTTCTCTTGCTTACGCCGATCCGTTGACGCTGGCGAGGTTGTTGATGGGCTTGTGACCCTGAAGCAAGCGAAAGAGCTTTCCCCTTGTCTTCTTGAGTGGATGGAGGCTGAGCGGTGACTTGCTCTTCAACCTCAGATGTTTGCCCCAATTGGTTGTTTGGAAGCAGTTGGCGGACAAGAACTCTGAGTTCCTCTTGTCTTTGAGATAGGTCTTGGATGAGAGCCATCTGGCCCACCAACTGTCCCATCATTTGGGTCCTTAATGTTGTCAGATCAAACTGCAGCTCCGCAAGCTGATCACTCTTGGCCTTGTTGGAATTCTCCAAGCCCTTTGTGAGGAGAGCTTTCATCTCTTCTTGCCCCAGAGACAAGTTCAGGAACATCTCCTGCAGCTGAGCAGTCTGGTCTTGGATGTCTTTGACAGACCTTTCTAGAGCCATCTCTTGCTGAAATAAACAGCAGGAGAGTAAGGAAACCTGAAAAAGGAAAGACTGTCAAAATGCAATGCATGATATGTGGATGCATGCTTTCAAGGATCTCTTGGGGTAAACACAAGAAAATGTTAGAGGTTGAACCCAACTCTTGGATTGGAGATCTCTGCACCGGTGGACGTCCTTCCACGAGAATCAAGATCACCATGTTGAGTGGGTCATAGCCACTGATTCAAGTTGTTGCACTTGATCTTTGATTGGAGAGCTTTGTTTAGAGGAGAAACCCCTTGCCCCTTTGGTAGACGTCTGGTTCAACGTAACCCTGCATCCAAAGAACCCTTGAGATCCTTGAAATGGTTATTGAAAATGCTATGGTATGATGTCATGATGTTATGTACATGTATGCGAAAAAGCAAGTGAGTGTATATACAGGCAAACATATTAACGCAAAGCAAACCAGTCCTTAGGTTTAGGCTTGCATGAGGTTTAGGTACTACCCTCTTTCAGTTTATTGGTTAAAACCTGTCCTATCAAAAGTAACCGGGTTCTAAGGAGCTCAATATCATTGGATTGTTTTCTGTGTTCATTGTTTCGGTTTAGCCACTTACTGGCGACCAAAATATTCCAAGAAAACAATCCTCAAAAGAGTGTAGTATCGAGTATCTACCAACTTCGGACTGCACCAAAGTCGGTCATCTCACTACCCCTAAAAAGGCTAAGATGGTCAATTAAGGTTCTAAGAGTTTGTTAGTACTTCATGATATCACACAGCGGCCCCGTACTCTCCTTGACTACTCAAGGGTTACCGGTACTCACAAATATGTCACACTAACATAGCTTACTGCTTCAACCATGTCGATATACCCCGCACAGTTCCCTCGCAGTTTTTTTGCTATTTACCTAAGAAGGTGCCCCAAATCCGGGTGTAGGATTTATAACAAACCCAAACAAGAACCCAAAAGATAAATCAATCAAGTCAATCAAAGTAAGAAAGTAAAGGTGATCTAAACCCTAAGGTAACCCCACTTTAAAATTCTCTCCAGCAGAGTTGCCAGTTCTGTGATACGATGGGAGAACTGACTAGTGTTTTGCATTCGTATTCGCACTTATGCGGTTGAGCAAGAGTCGCCACCGACTTTTTATTTTATCCTAAAGGAAAGGTTTAAAAAGCACAGCAAAAACCTTTTGAGATATTTCATGGGTTCGGGGGGTAGGTTATGAAAAGGGAAGGTATTAGCACCCTTTTCATCCATGGTTATCCATGGGCTCTTAGTTACTTGGTTTTTAGATCACTTGCCTTGATTTTCGATTGCTTGAAAAATGGTGTGTGTGTGTGTGTGTTTTTGAAAATGTTTTTGAAGAGATGCCTTGTCTCAGGCAACCAATGTATTTGACTCATGTTTGAGTGTTTTACAAAAGTGTGTATCTTTTCGAAAAGATGTTTCAAATGTTTTTGAGAGTTTGTTAGAAAGTGTTGTGGATTGTGGTTTTTGAAAAGAAGGCAAGTGTTTTTGCAAGTTGATCTCAAGTAACTAAGAGTTTTGTCTACCCTATTGTACTCAAAGGTTTTTGTTATGTTTTAACCCCTTTTAACAATTTTGTTCCACCATTGAATTTGGTGGACAATCTTGCGTTTAGGAAGTGAAAGGGACGGGCACGGGTCATCGTTTAGGCCATGAATGCAATGATGCCAAGTGTCTTTGGCAATTTGCTTTGAGGGACTTGATCATTTGTTTAGGCAACATTTTGAAAGTATTATCGAGGGACTATGATCATTTTGAATTCGTTTTGCCAAAGATACTCGACGTGCAAGCATGGCCCATTTTGGAAGGCAACATGTGAGATTACCCTAGAGGGTGCAAGTGTGATTGTGTATTGATTTCATGTATTTGTTTTGTATTAGGTTATCTAGCGTTTGATTTTATGTACATGCAAACCTTAGGTCTAACCATGGTATAATTGGAAAACTGTAAGTTGCGGAAATGTAAAATCTACGCTATTACAAAATAAGTATCCGGGAGTGGGGGTACATGTGTATGAATGGGGATGAGACTTATAGTATCCAATAAGTTACAACCAAATCGAATTTGCGATCAAATGTAAATGAGGTATATCAATGTATAAGATAAACAAATGTGTATAGGAGAAATATAAATGTGTTGTGTAAGTGTACACGTGTGTAGGTATGTAATTATTTACAGGCGCGACAATGTGAATGTATTTGTATTGAGTATTGTTTTAACCTAAAGAATAATTAAGTGTCCTCTTAATGATCTTGTATTTTTTAACATGTACAAAAGAAAATGTTTTAATTGAATGCTTTAAGTTCTAAATATAAAAACGATGTTTTAAGAAAAGAAAATATTTCTAAGTTTTAATTATGTATACAAAAAGTATTTTTTCATTTGTTATGTACAAAAGTATATTTTTATTAAAAGAAAAGGAAAAAATGCTTTCAATCTTAATTATATTGTGTAATAAAAAAAGATATATTTTTATATATTTGTGTTTTAATATGTATTCAAAAAAATGTTTTAAATTAATTGAATTAAGTATATAGAAAAGTGTTTTAATTAGATATTTTAAATAAAATGTGTTTTTATGTATTAGTATTAATGTGATATTGTAAAGAATAAATTAGAAAAAAGAATATATTGTTTATATAAAAAAGAAAGAGTTAGTGTTAATAAAATGTTTGTTAAAAAAGGGGTAAGCATTTTAATGGGCTTTAGGTATGCAGAAACGGGCAAGACCCACGTTTGGACTCAAGACATTTTTAGGGTTTGAGGTTTTTGTCTTCAGTCTAGGGTTTGTACAGCGGCGCGTTCATGGAGGTTTCGTTCATTTTCTTTGCCATAGATTCAGAGAGTAGTCCTCTTCGCCTAAGCTATCAGCGCCTCAGCCCTCCTCCTCCACAGTTCAATGAAGCGAACTGAACGGTAATCGCCCTTACTTCGTCTTTGTCTAGCGTATTTTTTAGAGTTTCGTTATTTGCATGTTATGGTTCACTGCTTCTCCTTGACTATGGCAATTGATTTTGTTTGTTTTAACGAGATTGAAAAAAAAAGGGAAGAGAAAAGAAGTTTACTACCTTTCGTTTGGGGAAGGAGGTGGGCGCGGAGATGCTCGGAGGCTTAGTGGTGAAGGGGACCGCTCGATGGGCTAGCTTGGACGACACTTGGTATTTCTGTATCTTTTCTCAGGCTTTATGATATTGCTTCTTTTCTTCTTTGCTTTTGCTGCCTCGATTTTGCCTTTGGAACTTTTTACACCTCAGTTGCCTTGAACTTGCCTTTGAACGTTGAGCGTGATAGTCTTATGCCCAGTGATGTGTTTACTGAGGGCTTGCCTGTGTATCTTCTTTGCCTTCTTGTGTTGCCTATTGCTTTTCCTCTTCTTCTGACTTGTGTTGCCTTGGGCTTGCCTATTGCTTTTCCTCTTCTTCTGACTTGTGTTGCCTTGGGCTTGCCTATTGTTTTTGGAATGTATTTTGTTTCTTGCCCAATGAAGAGCCTAGGGTTCTGAGGGCCTGTATACCTTGTATGCTGTTGAATATGCCTTGGTGCTTGTTAGAAAAACGCCCTATGATGAGTGCTCTGAGGGCTGCCTGTGTTGATTTTCTCTCTTCTTCTGACTTGTTGGTTTTGAATTGAATACTTGTGCTCAATGATGTTTTTTCACTGAGGGGCTTTTGATTTTGAATGCTTGTTTTTGCCCGATGATGTTTCTTTACTGAGGGCTTTGGAGGTTATTGGTTGGGTGAACTGGTCTTACAGGGGCTTATGCTGGTGTTGCAAAATGGTAAGGCTTTGAGCTTTTAGGTTTGTGAAATAGCAGGTTAAGGTTTTTGGCTCTTAGATTTTAAGGTCTTGACAGGTTTTGATGGTTAGGCCAGGTTTTATGCCGGTTCAACAGGTACAATGGCTTGACAGGTTATATACTGGTATGGCTTTTTGGCTTAGGTTTGGACTGATTCAGGTGAAGCTTGAACTGGTTTCAGGTTTGAGGTTCTGGACCGGTTTCAGGCTTGAGGTTAGGACATGATGCTGAGGCTTGCTTCAGCTGGTTTGGCATATGCAGGTGGTACTGGTTTTTGTAGTGCAGTAGGCAATGGTTTAGTGTATATGCTGGTATGGCTTTGTTTCTGGTTGATGGCCTTAGCAGGTATGATGCTTGAGGCTTAGCAGGTTATGAGTTTGGAAGTGTTTTCTTTTTGTTATCAGGTTTATGCAGTGGGAGTTTGTATATTTGCTTGTATTTTCTCCTCCTGATCTGTGTTCAGTTCTTGTGTGTTATATCTTTCTTCCTATGCCTGCCTAAAGCCTAAAAACCTGCTCCTTATCTCTTCTTTTTCTCTCTCTTAGTACAGTTAAATATGTTAAAATATGTTTTCTGCTGTACTTTCTGAAGGGGCCACCCTTGTTGGGAAATGATGAAAGGAAATGTATGCATATTTTATCTTTTCTTTGACAGCTTTGAGTAGACTTTGTATTTTTTTGAACTTTGCATATCTTTGCCAAATCTTCTTTTGACAGCTTGGGTAGACTTCTTGACATTTTTGACAGTAAGTTTGACACTTTTGGATTTGGACAGAAAGTTGCACTTTGGATTTTTTTAGTTGGGTTTGAACTTGCTTATGAACTATGCAGTTTGATATTTTGAACTTATGCATTTTGACATTTTGCATTCATGATTTAAATAAAATTCTTCCCTCTTTGTGAACCGGGAGAAATCCCGTGATTTGCAGAGAGGGTTAACTGATCCCAATCAGTGGCCCTTAGTGATGACTGCAATTTTATCTGTCTTTTTACTTATCAGTCACTGACTTTTCTCTTTTCTTTTGCAGATGAATACTTGAATGGAGAGGGGTACTAAATGAAGACTGAAGAATTAGAAAAAATAGGATAGTTTTCTTTTTATTTAAATTTAAATTAATGTAAAACCATTGTTTGTAATTAAATTATAAACAATAATTGTACAATTAATTTAAGAATAAATAAAAGTTTTCGTTATCCAATTAATTCTATTTTCTCTTTCTTTATTGTTTATCTGTTATTTAAAACTCTTTGAATTAAAATAATTGAAAAATAGGTTTCAATCACTTAATTTAGAATAATAAATAATTTAAATAAACAATACTTTATCACATTGATCAGTTAAACCTGGTATCTCCAAAGCGAATCAATAGTTAATCAAATCCCAGATCAGGCACATTCCCTTTTCACCGATTTTCAACAAACATTGTAATTCCAAACTGCACATATCTTTTGACTGGTGAATTCAAACCAACTGCCTCCTTTTACTGATTAAATCAAAACAATGCGAATTCAAACCGAATCTCGGAATAACTTGCAAAGTGCTGTGGAACTTTAACCTTCTGAGAATATGCCCACAAAAACCTTAATTCCTGATTAAATGCCAAAGAACGTTCACCTGATCAAAATCGAGTCAAAATCAACCAAAACCCTAAGCCAACTGTGTGAAACAATCCAGAGCCCTGAAAATCAGTAAAACCCTAATTTTGATTGACTGACGAGAAAAGTTCGTTTGACCGATTCTTGAGCCAGTTTGAAAAATCAGGAAATGCCTGAAGCTGAGATTTCTTGTGGAAAAATGCGAGGGCAAATTTTGGGGTACAACAGTTAGCTTCAAGGAAGATCAAGGAAGGTGAATTGATAGCAAAATTGGATTGAAAAAGGCTTGAACACTGATTTCGAAGTTGCAGAAAATTGAGTTATGGAGAAAGTTTGGCAGGGTGATTCTGTCTGTTCAAGCTTGAGGAAATGAATAAGGGATGACCCTCTATTTATAGGGAATCAAATGGAATGTTCAAGCGTGTGAAATGATGAAGTTTGGAGGGAAATCATGTGAAGTTGCAAACAAGAAAAGTTTGACTTCTGCTTTGATCAAAACTCATCCAAAATGCGCGTTTTGCTATGCTAATCACTTATGGAAGTTAACTAAACATGTTTAGAAGCAAAAATGCGCAGAAAAAAATGTGTTAAGAAGCTAAATCAAGGATTTCAAATTCTGACTTTTGAAGAAACTTCAGTTTCAAGTTACCAATTTCAAATCAATGGAATTCTCATCTCAAGGGGTCTTAGGGCATAATTATTGATGCTTTAGAAAGAAGAGATTACAAGCTTTGCAATGGAAAAAGAATGGAATCAAATGGATATTTGAACTGAAAGTTGTAATGAGTCAAAGTTGGGAAAACGAGGTTGACTTTCCATACTTAGAAATTTTCAAGTTTTTCTTCAAAAGTGACCTATAATGTTTTGCATCCAAACATGGCATTCCTCTAGGAATTTGCTCTTGACCAAAAAATATGGCATGAAATAGACCTCTTGAGTGATATTTTGAGACTTGAACCATTCAAAATATCTAAAAATTGAGAGAGTTATGACATGTTTAAGTTGGAAAAAAATCATGAAATGACCTATAATAATTTGTATCTTTAGGGCATCTTCCATCCATTTTATCACTTTGGACATAAAATAAGGAACAAAGTTCACATACTCAAGATCATTGTGGAGAAAGAGTGGGCTCAAGGTGATAAAAATTGACCAAGTTATGATCATTTGAAATCACACATGGGAAATTGGGGATTCATCTGGAGGACTTGTAATCTTTCTTTATCATCAAGTTTCTTCCACATGAAAACTCCTTGAAACATTTGACGTGATTTGTTAATAACCATTTGAAGAGAAGGATTTCTTTGGAATCACACAAAAATACCAAAAGACGAGCAAGATATATTTCTTTGAAGTTCAAAACCCTAGCTCCTAGATCAAGAAAATGCTTTGAGGAACTTTGACAATTTTGAACAACCTTCTTGTACCAACACTTTTGCTTTGTAAATAGAAGTTGTTGAGGATGACAATGAGAACTAATAGCCACCAAAACCACTTCCATATCTTGAGAATTGAGAGAAATATGCACTTGTGACCAATGGGAACAAAGCCTTGTCCAACCATGACAACTCCTTCAATCAACCCCTTGTACTTTTGAATCAATCTTGATAACATTGAAATGTGGTGAACCAAAATAAACCTTGCCATGCCGTTTCCTCCAAAACAACTTCAATGGTGAGGTTTGAACTTCTCAAGCTTTGTTGACTAGGGCATGGAAATAAACTCATGAACCCATGGATCAACTTGCTAAGCCACATTGCCTTTACCTACATTTGTAACAAGTAAGACAAACCAACATTGCATTTTATTAATTAGAAAGAAAGTCAAAACAAAACATGCATTATCGTAAAATAAAAACAAGTCAAGGTGCTTGGTGATTCCTCAAAGAGCAAAGCTAAAGATAGGGAGGAGAACCAAAATCCCTAATGTGACCTTGTTGTGATTGGATCAATATGGTATGATGAAGGGATCTTAGGGGCAAAAATTGGGGTACAACACCCAACTATAGATGATACATGCTATATGTTAGATGTAATAGACGAATGCGTCAAAGAGATGGAGTCAGGAGAAGAAACTTATTCCGAAACTATGAAGATTCTGATGCCCCTAATGTTCAAAGATGATGATTGGTGTCCCAAATATCGAGATGACGGTTTAAGCGAATGCCTAGCACTGATACCAAACCATATGCCTTGTCTGAAGAAACCCAACTTGGAACTTAAATTTTTACCCAAAACCCTAAGATACGAATTCCTAGATTCCGAACTTAAAAGACCCGTGACAGTCAACGCAGACTTAGGACAAACTGAGACGGAAAAACTATTGCATGTCTTAAGAAAATATCCCTCTGCTTTAGGATATAACATTGCTGATCTTACAGGAATACGTCCTTCCATATGCATGCATCGCATTATACGGGAAGAAGACTGTAAATCTTCTAGAGAACATCAAAGAAGAATTAACCTGATCTTTAGCACTGTAGTCAAGGATGAAGTAACTAAACTTCTAAATGCAGGTATCATTTATCCAATCTCAGATAGCCAATGGGTTAGTCCTGCCCACTGTGTACCCAAGAAAGGAGGAATCACAGTCACGACAAACAAAGCGGGAGAACAAATAGCAAAAAGAGTCATGAGTGGAGCCAAAATGTGCATTGACTACAAAAAACTAAATAAAGCAACTCGAAAAGACCAATTTCCTCTACCTTTTATTGACCAAATGCTTGAGAGATTGGATAAGAATTCTTACTACTTCTATTTAGATGGTTATTCAGGATTATTTCAAATTCCTATCCACCCTGATGACCAAGAAAAGACAATGTTCACGTGTCCTTATGGTATGTTTTCTTGTCGACGAATGCCGTTCGTACTATGTAATGCGCCTGCAACATTCCAAAGATGTATGATGTCCATCTTTACCTATTTTATAGATGACATCATGGAAGTGTTCATGGACGACTTCTCTGTATGCAGACAAAGTTTTGAAGGATCCCTGTCAAACCTGGAAAGGGTACTGGAAAGATGTGTACAGGTAAAGCTAGTGTTGAACTGGGAGAAATGCCATTTTATGGTAAAACAAGGAATTGTACTTGGACACATAGTTTCTGAAAAGGGGATCGAAGTAGACAAAGCTAAGATTGAAGTAATAGAAAACCTCAAACCCCCCAAAACCATAATAGAAATACGAAGTTTCTTAGGCCATGCCGGTTTCTACGGACGCTTCATAAAAGATTTCTCGAAACTTTCTAAACCTCTGACTAACCTCTTAATGAAAGAAGCTGAGTTCATCTTCGATGACAACTGCCTGAAGGCATTTGAACAGTTAAAAGCAACTCTCATATCTGCACCTATCATACAACCACCTGATTGGAGTCTACCATTCGAGATAATGTACGACGCAAGAGATTATGTAGTAGGTGCAGTCCTAGGACAAAGAAGAGACAAAAAACTCCATGTAATATACTATGCAAGTAGGACTTTGGATTCTACACAGATAAACTACGCCACTACAGAAAAGGAACTCTTGGCAGTTGTTGTACCCTAAAATTTTCCCTCTCATTCTTCAAGGCCTTTCTCACAAGGATTCTCAAGGTTCAAGCTTGCACAAGTACTTTGGAATTTTCCAGTACCAAAATTAAAAGGAAACTGTCAAAAAAGGAGAAAACAGATAAAAATAACATTTTTACAAATTTGGAGGAAAACAGGTCTCTTTCGATTCAGCACCCTTCGATTGACTCTTGGCCTCTTTCGAATGCAACTTGGATTACATCCTTCATTTTGAACTTAAAGCCTCATTCGAATGCTAGTTTAGGTACATCCTTCGTTTGGATTTGAAACCTCATTCGAATGCAACTTAGGTACATCCTTCATTTGGATTTGAAACCTCCTTCGATTCAGCCTTTTGATTGGACAAGTGTGCTGCCTACATGGTTGCAATCAAAGGCCATGACATGTAGTCCACACATCCCCCCTGTAAGGAAACCTTTTTGATTCACCAAGCGTGCTGCCTGCAAAGCCTACTTCGATTTGGACAGTTTACTGCCTACAAGCCTGCTTCGACTGGACAAGTTTGCTGCTTGCATGCTTGCTTCGTTTGGACAAGTTTCGATGGGACAAAGTAACCATCTCTATGCATCCTTCAAATCCACTTGCACCAAGGGCCTCTTGCATACTTTGCTTCATACAAGATTCGTTTTATCCAAGAAGTATCTTCATACAAGATGTGACTAAGTTCTTGCTTCCCTTGAAAAAGCGCCCTTCAATTCAGAAGCCAGGAACTTCCCTCATGCTAAAAAGACACAAGGCAATGACTCCCTTTATGTTTGTTTCGATCCACATGCTTCGATTAGGAAACATTGCTTCCTTCGAACACAGTCTTTCGATTGGGCAATATGTTTGTTTCGATCCAAGCTTCGACAGGGAATTAGCTTCCTTCGAGTAAGTTTGTTTCGACCACAAGCTTCGACTGAGGCAAAGGCTTCCTTCGAACAAGTGCTCTTCGATCTCATTCTTGCATTTGACTCAAGACCAAATCTCGTTTTCCAGGATATGTTGCGTCCAAATCTTTACATAGTCAGAAGTTTGTACAAGGGTTTTAAACTTTGTCTTTTAGATACTACTATTCTTGGTTAAAGGCTACATACTCTTTCTTTTCATAGAGAGTACTTTAGTCACAAAATCAGCTTTCAACCTGATTTTGGTCTGAGCACAAGCAAGGCCAGAAGCATAAGTCACATCTTCTGCACCCCAACTGCCAAGAGGCCCCCCACATGTACTTTCACGTTACATTATTTTATCATTTATTTGCAAGGCTGGCTTTGGACAACATGTCCATTCTTTCTCTATAAATAGAGGATTTTTTTACAAAGCTAGGAGAGGATCTTTGGACCAGAGGAACGAATCCCCCAAATTTTCTCAAACACAGTAAAACTCTCAAGTTCATCAACACTTGAGAAATCAAAAAAACCAGAATCCCAAACACTCACCTCTTTCGATTCTGAAGAACACCCCACATATAGAAGTTTGTTCAAACTCAAAGACAACCTTCTGTGACAACTCTTCGAACCAAAAGCAAACCCCCTGTGACTACTCTTCGAATTCCAGAAACGTCCAGGTAGCAGTTCAAGTTCGAATCCCACATCCATTCAAGGCCTGAAGCAAGGTAAGTTATTCTTACCTTTGAACTTTTCGTTTCATGGCATAATAATTTTCCCTTTCGTTTGAAACATGTACATACCATTGTTCCTTTCGTTTCCACCCTTTTAACATATTTTTCAGAGCTAACCCTTTCGTTTTTTCTTTCTGTTTACCTGAACTTGCTTTAACTGTTAAACTGTTTACCAAACAAATACTAGCATGGCCTCAGACCATGTTTCCATTTAATGCTTTAAATGAAAGAAACAGGAAACAGGAAATAGGAAACGAAGCTTCTGGCTTCTATCCTCTTTCTCCAGGTCGAACGAAAGAGACAACCAGGAGGAAAACCATACACTGGCTTCCAGGCCCAGCCAGAGACATGCTCACACTGATTTCACTGGCCCAATCGAAGAAGGCAACAAGGCAGAAAGGCCCAGCCAGAGGCACACTTGCACTAAGTCCAGGCTCAGACGAAAGGCACTCCCATGCTGAAGCCAGCCTCCAATCGAAGTACATGACCTGACTGGTGCCAAAGCCCAATCGAAGGCCATGACCTCACTGGTGCGAACTCCCAATCAAAGGAGGACAACAGAATGCAAATCGAAGGGTGCTCCTGCCTGAATCGAAGGATCTCTTTTTTTACTTCTTTTTATCTTATTTTTTCCTTTACATTTCTATGCACTTCAATATGGTTGTAATAGTGTAGGATTTATTTTTTGCACTTTTTATTACTTTTGTACAAATGCTAGTAACTAGGTATGTATGGAAAGATAAAACCAACAAGTAGACAACCTCTAATCAAAGACTAAATGCATGCAATAAAACACACTTTACACACATGCACCCTTAGGGTAATCTCGCTTGTTGCCTCGGAAAATGCAATCATGTCCCTCGAGTATGAGACACTCTAGCAAATGTTCCTTCGATAAACAAAGATCGTAGTCCCTCGATGACCCTCGATGTTGCCTTTGATAAAACGATCTCGTCCCTTACAAAATTGCTAGAGCGTCTCACAAGTTGCCTTCAATGATTGCATACGATGACCCGCGCCCGTCCCGTTCAACATCCTAACGCAAGGTTGTTCATCAAACACAATGGTGAAACAACACTGTTAAAAGGGTTAAAACATAAGAAAAATCTATGAGTAAAATAGGGTAGACAACTCTTAGTTACTTGATAAAAAATCTTGCAAAACATCCTTTCCATTTTTCAAACACACTTCACAAACACAACTTCAAAAACAATTTCCAAACAACTTTCAAAACATTGAATTATATTTTCAAAAAGACATACACCTTTGTATATATTCAAACAAGAATCATTACAAAGGTTGCCTAGACAAGGCATCTTTTTCAAAACATTTTCAAAACCACACACACAAAGCACCATCTCAAACAATTGAAAAGAAAAGGCAAGTGATCTAAAACAAGTAACTAAGAGCCCATGGATAACCATGGATGAAAAGGGTGCTAGCACCTTCCCTTTTCATAATCTACCCCCCGAACCCACGAAAACATCTCAAAGGTCTTTCCTGTTCTTTTTGACCTTTCCTTAGGATAAAATAAAAAGTCGGTGGCGACTCTTGCTAAACCGAAACATTTGCGCACACAAACGCAAAACCTCAAGTCAGTTCTCCCACCATATCACAAGAGTCATTTTTGCATTAGATAAATTATGTTCCTATCTAGTAGGCACAAAGATTATTATCTACACTGATCACACAACTATTAGATACCTATTAGCTAAACAGGTTGCCAAGCCAAGATTATTAAGATGGATCTTATTCTTACAAGAGTTTGATTTGGAAATCAAAGATAAACCAGGATCTGAAAATCTTGTTGCCGACCATCTATCTAGGATGGAAAATCTTAAACCTAAAGAGATATCCATCAATGACGATTTTCCCTATGAGCACCTGGTAACCCAGTTAAGTTTTGAAAACTCAGCAGAAGAATGCCCTGAATTTTGTAACAATGACGAGACAATTGAAGTATTGGAAGCAGTATCTACTCAAATTTCATTGCCCTGGTATGCTGACTATGTCATCTACTTAGCAGCAAAAGTCCTTCCACCTGATTTAACTTATCAATAGAAGAATAAATTCTTTCACGATATCAAACACTATTATTGGGACGAGCCCTTACTATTAAAGCGAGGCCCCAATGGTATTTTCCGTTGATGTGTTCCTGAGAGTGAAATAGAGAGTGTAATATCTCATTGTCATGGAGCCCCTTATGGTGGACACACTAGCACCTCAAAGACTTGCGCAAAAATCCTACAATATGGCCTTTATTGGCCCAGTCTATGGAAAGATGTCCATGCTGCAATTACAAAATGCGACCGGTGTCAATGCACTGGTAACATATCTAGGCGCGATGAGATGCCTAAAAAGGGTATCCTAGAAGTAGAGATATTTGACGTATGGGGAATTGACTTTATGGGACCTTTCCCACCGTCTTCTAGAAACAATTACATATTAGTGGCAGTAGATTACGTATCCAAATGGATATAGGTTGTAACCTCTCCAACAAATGATGCACAAGTAGTGATTAGGTTATTCAAAAAAATAATTTTTCCAAGATTTGATGTTCCGAGATTAGTCATCAGTGATGGTGGCTCTCATTTAATTTCCAAAATTTTCAATAAACTCTTAGCAAAGTATAAAGTCTGACACCGCGTAGAAACACCTTACCACCCACAAACAAGCGAGCAAGTGGAAATCTCTAATAGGGAGATTAAGAAAATACATGAGAAAACTGTTGCCATATCTGGGAAAGATTGGTCGTCTAAACTACATGAAGCATTATGGGCATACAGAACAGCGTACAAGACACCCATTGGAACCACACCTTTCAAATTGGTCTATGGTAAATCATGCCATCTACCCGTAGAACTAGAACACAAAGCCTATTGGGCCATCAAAACCCTGAATCTAAGTTACAAAGCCGCTAGAGAAAAGAGAATTCGAGACATCCATGAATTGGAAGAGCTTAGGCTAGATGCATACGAGAACGCCAAAATCTACAAGGAGCGAACTAAGAAATGGCACGACAAATGCATCTTTAGGAAAGAATTCAATGATGATGATGTAGTACTCCTGTTTAACTCCAGACTTAAACTATTTCCAGGGAAACTTCGCTCTAGATGGTCATGACCTTTTGATGTCATTAAAATGCTCTCAAGTGGCGCTGTCAAAATCAAAGGAAAAACCAGCAATCCGTTTATTGTAAATGGACAACGTTTAAAGCACTACCACTGCATCGAGAATAGGGACTACTCAGCTAGTTTGAGATTTATACAGCTGTCGGCTGAGTCACCAAAATAGATTTTCGATTTTAAATATAGGTCGAGCTTCCGACATTAAACAAAGAACTTTGTGGGAGGCAACCCACCATTCTTATTAAAATTTTATTTATTAAATTATTTTTTTTATGTTTCTCTTAAAAAATTTACAAAATTTTTTTGTTCTTTTCTTCTTTTCTATTTTTAGGTATTAGGCCGATGCTGATTTAAAACTATTTTTAGATTAAATAACATGATTCACATTTCTTTTTTCTTCACTGATTTTCGCTATGTACTTTTCTGACACTATGCCTGTCACCTTCGTGGGTGATGCTCAGCAGAAGCTTTATGAGATGCTTGCTCCGAGAGAGATGTCTTTAGAACATTGAGGGCACTGTTTTCTCTAAGTGTAGGGGGAGAGTGTTTATTCAGTCTTTAGTTTTTCATTAGCATCATTATTTTTATTTTCTAGTTGGATTTACTTATTTTGATTTATTTATTTATTTATATTTATTTATTTATTTTTTAAGAATTATTCATTTATTAATTTATTTCAGTATTTTCAAATTTACTCCTCATTGTGCTATTATATATTATGATACTATTATATTATTGTATTCTCCAAAAATAAAATACATGTTGATCTAGTAGACCAAGTAATATAATTAAATTATGCATCACACCTAATTGTCACTTCATTAACTCCTAGCATTTTAAATTTATGATTCCCACTAGACAATGAATTGACACATCCATGCCATGCCTCAGTCAACAAGCAAAGTCCCTCATGCATGGCTGACAAACCGACCGTTGCAGGCACATGATTCTCTTGGGAATCAAGCCCTTGTAACGACCGTTACAAGAGTGCCTTGTAACTTGAAGCCAGGTGTAACGACCGTTACACCTTCATCTCCTCCCACTCTTTAAACTCTGCCAGCCGTTGCATCTTCATTTGATTTTCAATTCAAAATTTTTTCAAACTTCCAATCCGTTCCATTTCTATTCCATACAAATAAACACCCCCCTAAATACCATTCAATAACCCCACTAATTTTCTCTTCATCATTAAAACCTTGATTATATATAAACTCTTGAAGATAATTTTACTATCACACAAACTTTCTTCAACAACTCTTCTACCTTATAAACTTTATCATTTCCAATGCCTTTCCCAAATGGCCAGAAGAGCTCAAGAAGAAAGAGAGGAGTCATACCTCACTGATATGATATTTAGAAAGGGAGCCGACAGACATCGACAAGAACAACTCAACCGAAGGTTTCATTAGAGAGGTATACTTCCAACAAGGTATATCGATGAATACTTCTTACGTGACTTGGGATTGCTTGAAAGTGTGCAATTTATGCTCCATGAATTTTGTCTACACTACATTTCCACGATGAATCTTCCAACTTATGAATCCCTCACGTTGGAATTCTTGAGCTCTTTTTCCTACCAAACACCATGCACTCCAGAAGTCGGTCAATATCTAATCGGTGCAACAACTTTCAGATTATTCAACACGGAGTACACCATGAAACAAGAGACTCAGAGATAGATACTCCACTGCAACCATGGTGAAGGTGTGGAATATATAATTCTGCCTAAAGAAGATTGGAAGGCAAGATCATTTGAAATTTGGGAACATTTAACTATTACTCAAGTCAACGACTGGGCTGAGCTTTTATCCACTCACATACACAACCCATGCATCCGCTATTTCCACTATGTTCTAGCCAATACACTGTTCGAGAGAGCGAACAACAATAAAGTGAATGCTAGGGAAATGTATTTTTTGCACTGCATCCTTGATCCCGATCTTAGAATAAACGCTGCTCTATTCCTTCTCAACCACATCCAGTCTCCATTATCAAGGAGCGCAAGCACATCACCTTTCTGTATAAAAGGTTTAGTCACCGCTATGATACAGTGGGAAAACTGACTTGAGTGTTTTGTGTTTGATCGTAAATGTTGCGGTTAGCAAGAGTCACCACCTACTTTTCTTTTATCCAAAAGGAAAGGTGAAAAAGCACAGGAAAGACCTTTGAGATTATTTCTTGAGTTCGGGGGGTATATTATGAAAAGGGAAGGTATTAGCATCCTTTTTATCCATGGTTTTCCATGGGCTCTTAGTTACTTGCTAGATCACTTGCTTTTGTTTGAAATTGTGCTTTGTGTGGTTTTTGAAAGTATTTTGTAAAGAGGCCATTGTTTAGGAAAACTTTTATAATGATTCTCGTTCGTAAGAATGTATACAAATGTGTTGATCTTTTGAAAATGTTTTCAAGTTTGTAAGATATTTTAAAAGTGTAGGTGTTTGTTTTGAAAATAGCAAGGATGCTTTATTTTGAAAGTGTAGGTGTTTGTTTTGAAAATAGAAAGGATGTTTTGTTTTGAAAGTGAGCAAGTAACTAGGGGAATTCTACCTACTCAAAAGTCTTTCATGTTCATTTCCTCTTTCCTTTGACATTTTTATCTTACCATTGATTTGGTAAGTAACCATATCTTTGGATGTAAACAGGACAGGTGAAGGTCATCGTATAACCATGATTAGCAATGTTGGAAGGTATCTTAGCATCCTCTTTTAGGGACTAAGATCATTTGAAAGGCAACATGGATAGCGTCATCGAGGGACTATGATCTTGTATTTTTCTTTTTTTTGCTAAGATACTTCACACGCGTAATATGGCCATTTAATAAGGCAACCAAGTGGATTTACCCTAGGGGTGCTTGTGTGCAAGTGTATTGTTTTCATGCTTGGTTTTGTCTTTGATTAGGGTTTGCTAATTGATTGGTTTTAGTCTTTCCATACAAACCCTAATTACTAACATTTATATAAAGCGATAAATTGCGGAATTTAAAATTATTACGCTATTACATCATTAGGGGAAGGGGTGTACAAATTTATAAATGGGGGTTACGAGAAAATTAAACCTAATTAGCTATTACAACCATATTGAATAAATGTACAATAATTGAATAAATATACAAGGAGATAAATGGAAAAGAAATAGTTTTTTGTTTGATTTTTTTATGAAACGGTTTATAACCTAAACCTAATTAAGAAAATAATTAATGAAAATTTAAATAAAATAACTTAAACTAATTAAGAAAAGAAATTAACTTAAAAAAGATTTTTTATGAAAAGGTTTTAAATAATAGAAACAATAGGAAATTTAATTAAAATAAACCTAAGTTCTAAATTAATTTTAATTTACAAGAAAATAATATAATATAATAATCAAACCTAATTATCTAAATATTAATCAAGAAAGAGAAATTAATTTATTAAGAAAATTGTTTTTGTTCTTTTTTAGTTTTTTATAAAGAAAAATAAAATATAAATGAGTGTAAAAGTAATAAAATAAATATTTTTGGATTTTTTATTAATAATAATAATAATAATAATAATAATAAAGATGATAAAAGAAAGTGAAATAAGCTAAAAAATAAAAATAAAATAAAATAAGAAATATCAGGGGGGTGCTGAAACAGGGCCAGGGGTTAGAAGCCATAAAAAATACCAAGGCCCACTGCATTGAGTCCCAGACGTGTGTGTTTGTGACAAAAAGTATGAAAATGTGAGAAATAGAAAAAAGGTAGCGCACTGGATGTTGAACCCACGCCCTCCTGGTTACTAGCGCACTGCCTTACCACTGGGGTGTCTATACATCCGTTATCATTGGCACAAAAATAAATACATAACATAAATCCAGTCTTGAAAATGACTTCATCTTCAACCTCCATCCATGGACCTGTAACTTGCTCATTTCTCAACAAAAATAAAATATGCAAACATGAAAGTTTCTCCATTTTTTCATACGAATCCAACCATATAAAAATCATAAGCTATAAATCAAAGATGAATGAGAATTTCTAAAAGTACCAAATTCTGACCTAAATATTTCAGAAAGTTCAAACTCAAAATTCTCCTAGCTCAATAAAAATAAATGAAATCTATGGACATGTATAGTTTCAGGGCAATGATGTCTACATTTTATCTTCACAAATGCAAGTCTAACAATGCCTAAATATGAAGATAGAAGTTCAAGAAAAATACCTCAAAATTGGAAATCGTGAAATGGATTTGAGCTTGTTTCAGGCAGTGGCGATGATCATGCCAGCTTCCTCAAGTCCCTAAGAAGCTAATGCAATGGTTTGCTTGAGTTGAGAGTGGATGAAATGGCGTGGAGAAGTCAATTTACAGACTCTATTTTTTGGTTATGGAGGTTATGGTAAATGGTGTTACAGTTCTGGAATAAGGATGGGGATGAGTTGTATTTGATGTAGGGAAGCTTTAGGAATGAATTTGAGGGAAAACGCACGAGGGAAATGAGAGATACAAGTTTTAGGTCAGAATTGTGTATCAATGGAGATTTTTGTGCAATTTCTGGCTAGAGAGAATTTGGGAGTGTTTCAGGGTGCTAAAACCCGTCCCTTAGCTCACAAATGGTGACTCTATTTATAAGCAACAAGTTTGGAGTGCTCTAGTTGATCAGAATTCAAATTTACATGTTTAAGTTCAACATGTGATTTTTTTGACAAAACAAGTTCCCATGCCTTGTACTTGATTCATAGAGTGGCTATGCTTTAAACAAGCTTGCTTCTGACTTTGTGGATGGAGTGTGATCAGAGGGAACAAGTTAGAGGCTCAAGAATGGACTTTATGCGAAAAGCTTGCTTTACAAGAATGGCAATGTTAACTTTGTTCCATTAATGGAAATGCAACTTGGATAATAGCTCAATTGCTTGGATCAAAGCCCTAACAGTTGTGTAAACATTCAATTATGGAGTGACAAAAAAGTTTGAGGTCTTCAAAGCAAAGATTATGCAGCCTAGCATGGATTTGGTTCATGTGTTCATCAAAAAAGGACTTGTAATTCAAGTTTGAAAACCCTAACTTCCTCTCTTCGATTCTCCCTGCTCAAGAATGATATCAAGGAGTTCTTGGACATTTTAGAAAGCTTGTAATGTGCTCTACTACCCATCTTTAAATAACTTTTGAAAATTCCCCTTGGAACTATATGAAAAAGTTCCATGAAGTTAGGTCAAAATCCTGACCAAATTAGGGCAAAATTTCACTAAGTGTTTTTGTTTC
Source organism: Vicia faba (assembly GCA_948472305.1). NCBI lineage: Eukaryota > Viridiplantae > Streptophyta > Magnoliopsida > Fabales > Fabaceae > Vicia > Vicia faba. Next base: position 766,728,290 of record OX451736.1, read on the forward strand.
ATGACCATGACTTTATGAATTAATAACTTAAGATCCAAGCACTTTTAGGATAAGTTGTGTGAAGAAAAGTTGTATATTTCATGGAGATCTACAACTTTCATGTTGGAAGTTTCTTTTGAATCATCTTGCATCATGGTGAAAAATTGGCTTAAAGTTATGAAAAAACATGAAGTTTAAACACTTAGAAAAATTTCTAAGTTAGAAAACTTTGACTTTTCTAAATCAAATCTCGACCTTTTGATTTCTTGATTAATAAGTTTCATATTTTGACATGTTTTGATGAATTGTGATCTTTGACATTGAATTTTGACCAAAAAGTCAAAGTTTGACTTTTCAGTGTACAATTGACTTTTGATTAGTTGACTGCAAATTCATTGTCAATCCAATTGATCTTGAGCAATGTTTTGGATCATGCCATTAGGTAAAAATGATGCAATTTAACTCTTGAAGTCATTCTTCAAACCAATTGACCATTTGCTAGTTCAAAAATCAGAAATTGCCCTTTCCCAGTCAAAACCCTAATTTTGACTATTTTCCCTTTTGCAGATTTGATCAAATTTCTTGAGGAATTACGCTCCAAACTTGATCAAATGATTCATATGAGTTCAAAATGTTGATGTGGATCAAAAATTATGAAGTTTGACTGTAATTTGGCCATAGTTGACTTTTCCCCCAATACAATTGACTTTTAGGTCAACTGCTCAATTGACTGAGCAAAAGTGTGATCCGAGGCTTAAAACTTGATATGAGTAATCTTGGGGGTCCATAATGATCCATGAAAGTCATATGAAGCATTGAAAGTTCAATTATCCTTGTGCAATCTCAAACCCTAATTTGGTCATCAGTGCTTAAGGAGGTGTCTTGAGTTGATCAATCCTAGTGCAGTTTTGAACCAAGAGAGATCTTTGTGAGAAAATAATTGATAAGTGAGAGGGTATATTTTGGGGTACAACAGCTGCCTCTGTTTAATCTTCTTAAACCTGAAGAGTTAGATTGGCGGATTTACCATTCGTGACTCGAAGGTGGAAGATGATTGGACATTAGAGTGCCCAAAAATTTGCACTCGGTGATGTGATGGTTGATGGTATAGAAAATGGGCTTAAAGATGCCATTTGGAGGGATGATGGAAAGTTCTTGGATATGAGCTTGTATATGCCATCCAGAAATGATTGCTGAACCATATTTGTAAGCTGAATCTGAATGAGTATCAGGATGGCATCCGTGTCTGAAGCGTATCTGAACTATATCTGAAAGATGAATCTAAATGAGTATCAGGATGGCATCCGTGTCTGGAGCGTATCTGAGCTGTATCTGAAAGTTGAATCTGAATGAGTATTAGGATGGCATCCGTGTCTAGAGCGTATCTAAACTGTATCTGAAGATTGAATCTGAATGAGTTTCAGGATGGCATCCGTATCTGGAGCGTATCTGAACTGTATATGAAAGTTGAATCTGAATGAGTATCAGGATGGCATCCGTGTCTAGAGCGTATCTGAACTGTATTTGAAGATTGAATCTGAATGAGTATCAGGATGACATCCGTATCTGGAGCGTATCTGAACTGTATCTGAAGATTGAATCTAAATGAGTATCAGGATGGCATCCATATTTGGAGCGTATTTGTACTGTGTATGAAAGTTGAATCTGAATGAGTATCAGGATGGCATCCGTGTCTGGAAGGTATCTGAACTGTATCTGAAAGCTGAATCTGAATGAGTATCAGGATGGCATCCGTGTCTGGAGTATATCTGAATGAGTATCAGGATGGCATCCGTGTCTGGAGCATATCTGAACTGTATCTCAAAGATGAATCTGAATGAGTATCAGAATGGCATCCGTGTCTGGAGCATATCTGAACTGTATATGAAAACTGAGTCTGAATGAGTATCAGGATGGCATCCGTGTCTGGAGCGTATCTGAACTGTATCTGAAAGCCGAATCTGAATGAGTATCAGAATGGAATCCGTGTTTGAAGCGTATCTGAACTGTATCTGAAATGCCTTTGAACATTGTTAATGGTAGCTATTGATTAACCTTATCTTGAAAAGGTTAAAATATTAGCTAATATGCAGTGTCATGTTGTATGAAATGCATGGTATAATGATATTGTGATACATGCATTTGTGTTATCGATGTTTATGATACATGGATGCGATGTATGCGTATGTGAGCTAATCTGCTGCACTGCTATTGGATTGGGGAAAATAAATCTCTGACTGCTGCTGAGGATATGGAGTATAAGTCTTCATGTTTTAAAGTTGAAGTGCTGATGAATTTCCGCTTAGAGAAATAAACTCTATTGTAAGGGAAATTCCGTGTACTTCTTGTAAAATCCCGTTGGGGAATCCTGAGAAATTGAACGACTTCTACTGGGGATTGATAACTGGAAGCTCTGTTCCGCTGGGGATTAAACTGCACACTGCGTGGGATTTTATGGAATAGCTTAAAGATATTTCCCTATCTCTTAAAGCCATTAGTGATTTTCTTTCTATTTTGTTCATTTTTAAATGGTAGTTACGTTCAAATGCATATGTTCAAAAATAAATCATTGGACGTTTTCATAAACAAACACAAGATTAAAGAAAAACAGATAGTTTTTCACTTTCAAAGGGATATCTTTGTATTGACTTTGAGTAATTATTTTTGTACAATGAGACAAACATTCTAGTAAGAGAATTCTGTCGTGAAAAAATGAAAATTTGATACAAAGGAAAGATAGCTATGAGAAATAATCCCATGGGGTTCCCATTCTGCTATAGCCTTCATGTCTCTGAGCATCTTATCTATTTGTTGCCTTGTCCGAAGCTGATTGAATTGATCAGAATCATCGAGTTTGCAGGTTGAAGCCGTAAGATGATCCAATGGGACATAGTCATACACTTTAATTCCCTAACTTTTTCCTAGACCGCGCTTTCGGGTTTTCAGTCCATCGAGATAACCTTTTTTGCCCAAGTCGCCCTTTCGGGTTTTCAACTTGTCGGGTTTACAAATTTTTTTGTTTTATCCCTAATTTTTGCCCAAACCTTTTTGGTTCGTCGGGATGCCCCTGTTTTGCTTAGGTGTGTCAACCTAGCGGGTCTCTTATGCGTAGTATCTTTTGACTATGTTCGTGTTCATAGGGTGCAGCAGGTCATCGCCATCCATGGTTGTCAAGATCATTACTCCGCCAGAGAATATGCCTTTGATTACAAACAGTCCTTCATATGTAGGAGTCTATTTTCCCCTGGGATCACCTTGTGGAAGTATGATGCGCTTGATCACCAAATCCCCGACTTGATATACTTGGCGTCTGACCTTTTTGTTGAAAGCCTTGATCATCCGTTTTTGATACATTTGACCATGACAGACATCAGTAAGCCTTTTCTCATCAATCAAGTTCAGTTGATCAAGTCGAGTCTGGATCCAATCTTCTTCATTCAACCATGCATCCTTCATGATTCTCAGAGATGGGATCTGGACCTCAATAGGTAAGAAAACCTCCATGCTATAAACCAGAGAGTAGGGTGTTGCCCTGGTTGATGTACGAGCTGTGGTACGATACCCGTGGAGAGCGAATGGTAGCATCTCATGCTAGTCTTTGTATGTGACTGTCATTTTCTGTATGAGCTTTTTGATGTTCTTATTTGCAGCTTCGACATTACCATTCATCTTGGTCCGGTAAGGGGAAGAATTGTGATGCTGGATCTTGAATTGATCGCACAAGGCGGTGATCATAATATTGTTTAAATTCGTACCATTTTCTATGATGATCCTCTCCGGGATACCGTACCGACAGATGAGATTTTGCTTGATGAACCGGGCGACAACATTCTTGGTAACGAAGCAAAACAGAGTCATGGTTGCATTTGTAGAGAATGATGTTACTAAGGAAGAATTTATCAGAGAATTTCCTTAAGAACTTCTTATCATTGACTGAAGCTCCTTTCGGATATTCTTGAGCCTCGAGATACCTCTTAACTTCGTGAAACTAAGGCTGGTCCACTACTTCTTCAGTATTAATCTCATGACAGTGAGATGGTTCATCCATTAATCCAATGGTGATCTGGGGAGCCTCGTTATCCCATTTAAGTTTAAACATGGATGATATTGTGGCTAGTGCGTCTGCTAGCTAATTTTCTTCTTGCGGGAAATGCTCAAAGGTAATATTCTCAAAATATGGGATCAATGTCAACACATGTTCTTTGTAGGGGATAAGGTTAGGGTGTTTGGTGTCCCATTCCCCTTTGATCTGGCTAATGACTAAAGCAGAATCTTCGAATACATTTAAGGATCTGATCCCCAAGTCTATGGCGGCTTTGAGACCAAAAATACACGCTTCGTATTCCGCCATGTTATTTGTACAATTGAAGCAAAGTCTTGTCGTAAAGGGAGTATGACATCCTTTAGGAGACATGAGTACATCACCAATACCATTACCGAGTGCGTTGGACGCCCCATCAAAAACTAGGGTCCATCGGGATCCTTGTTCAGGTCCGTCATATGGTCTGAATTCTTCACAGTTGTTTACCATCATGATGTCTTTATCTGGGAATTCGAACTTCATGGATTAGTAGTCATCCACAGCTTGATGAGCAAGGTGATCAAATAGTACACTACCCTTTATGGCTTTCTGGGTAGTATGTTGTATGTCATATTCTGCCAGGATCATCTGCCATCTCGCTATTCTCCCAGAGAGGGCAGGTTTCTCGAAGATGTATTTTATTGGATCCATTTTAGATATCAATAAGGTAGTATGGGTCAACATATATTGTCTTAGCCGGCGAGCAGCCCATGCCATAGCACAACAAGTTTTCTCGAGTAGTGAATATATTATTTCATAGTCGGTAAAATTTCTGCTCAGGTAATAAATATCATGCTCTTTTCGGCCAAACTCGTCATGCTGCCCCATCACACACCCCATTGAATTTTCCAAAATAGTTATATACATGATCAATGGTCTTCCCTCGACTAGTGGCATCAAAACAGGAGGCTCTTATAGGTAATCTTTGATCTTGTCGAAATCAGTTTGGCACTTGTCATTCCACTTGACTACTTGATCTTTCTTCAGTAATTTGAAGATTGGTTCACAAGTAGCTGTTAGGTGAGAAATGAATCTGTAAATGTAGTTTAACCGTCCCAATAATCCTCTGACTTCCTTCTCAGTACGAGGAGCATGCATCTCTTGTATTGCTTTCACCTTGGCAGGATCCACTTCAATACCTTTATTGCTGACGACAAAGCCTGGGAGTTTACTAGACCCCACTCCAAATATGCATTTATTTGGGTTCAACCTCAGCTTGTATTTCTTTATTCTCTTAAAGAGTTTCTGTAAATGGTCAAGATGCTCTTCTTGTAATTGCAAGCTTCTCAAGTCATATTTAAAGCATGTGTTTTGATGAAGACAACATGGACATCAACATTCAAAGGATGTGCAAAAAGCTCATCAAACATCAAATAAAAGTCTTGAAGATTATTGAAGAATTATTGAAGAATCATCAAATGTCAATATGGTATAAATAATTCTTAAAATCTTGAATATAGATGTTCACAATATGCATTCATCAAAATATACATATTCCATAACTTTAAGATCAAGAAAACTTTGTTTGAAATATCTTTCAAAAAGTATTTTTGAAAATAACCCTTTAGGAACCGGTTCCTCCCTAACAGGGAACCGGGTTCCAGAATTTCTCAAAAATCATGTCCCTGGTTTTTGTACCAGGAACCGGGTTGTACCAATAGGGTAACCGGTTCCTGCGTGATAATTTTTGAATTCCAACTTATAACGTTCACTAAGAACCGGGTTCTGTCAGTGTCGGAACCGGTTCCTAGCGAACCAGTGCAGCTTTTACTTTGTTTTTTGAACATTTTTCAAGTGGTATCTTTTCATGAATGCATTGCAACTTTTCATATGAATTGGCATGAATGAAGAGGTTCTTATGACTTTATAAAATGCAGATTTTTTCAGTTTTTAAACAAGAACACATATAACATTTTCAAACAACAAAAACCTTCTTCATATTAACAATTTTCTCATTCATTCAAATTTGCACATAAACTTTCATGTGTTCATAATTTTGTGAAACTTGCCATATACACTTTCATTATCATTACAAGTTTCATTCATGCATTGTGAACATTTATATACATTGTTGAGAATTGTTTTATCTTGAAGAAGAAGATCAATTGAAGATTGATAAAGCTCTTCATATACTTCAAACTAAATCATTGTATTACTTAAAGAAATTATTCCCTTACTATCCAGGATTGTTGGAAGTAAGTGTTGTGATTTGAAGAGGATTGTTCTTCATTCACATTAGTGTTTGTTTGGTCTTAAAGGTGTTAAGAACCTTTGATCACCCTATAGGTTAGATAGTAAGCATAGGCTGTACAATCATTCTAACTATAGTGAAATCTCTTTCGTGTTGGAAAGGGGACTGGAGTACTCTCGGATTATGAGGGGAACCAGGATATATCACAGTGTTCTTTACTTTTCCGCATTTATCGCTTTCATCACCATAATCAGGAAAAGATAAAGATATAATCAAAACCTTCAAACACTTAACCAAAAATTACTACCAAGCATTCTCATAAAACCGAATAAATTTTTATAAGACCTAATTCACCCCCCCCCCCCCCTCTTAGGCACTCTGAGACTTACAATTGGCATCAGAGCAAGTTATAGGTAACTTGTTCCTAAAGATCCAGAATGGCTTCCGCAAATCATCAACCAGTTTTCAGAGATGGTGGTAGTAACAACAAGCCTCCTCTATTCTGTGGTGAATATTTTGACTTCTGGAAAATACGCACGAAGGCGCATTTAGAAGCACAAGGAGAGGAAGTATGGGATGCTGTTAAAAATGGTCCATTTATCCCAATATCAGTAATCAATGGCATTGGTTCTGCAAAGCCCAAAACTGCATGGGACGACGATGATAAAAAGAAAGTTCTCTATGACAAAAAGGCAATAAACCTTCTTCAAGGTGCACTCAGTATGGACGAATTTTTCCGTGTCTCGAACTGCAAGACAGCAAAAGAAATATGGGATACCCTAGTTCAAACTCATGAAGGAACGGCTGAAGTAAAAAGATCAAGGCTAAATACCTTGAGTCAAGAATATGAACTATTTCGAATGCAGCCCGGAGAATCCATTCTTGACTTACAAAAGAGATTTGTGCATTTGACAAATCACTTAAATTCTCTTGGTAAAACCTTGACAAATGATGAACTCAACTTGAAAATCCTTAGATCATTGACTAGGGAATGGCAACCAAAGGTAACGGCAATCTCGGAAAAGAAGAGTCTCTCCGCAATGACTTCCGCTACATTATTTGGCAAACTTCAAGAATATGAAACGGAACTCGGTAGACTTTAAAAACATGAAAATTTAGAGAAGAAATCCAAAGGCATTGCTTTGAAAGTTGATTCAAAAGAAAGTCAAGATAAAGATGCATCGGAGGAAGATGAAAACTTCTTGCTTCTTGTAAAAAGGTTAGGAAAATATTTTGGTCATAAAAATAATCTTCATAATGCTAACTTTGTCAAGAGGAAGAAATTTTATAATCATAAAGATAAAGAAGCCTCCACATCAACACAAGATGTCACATGTTATGAATGTGGAAAGCAAGGTCACATAAAGCCGGATTGTCCAAAACTCTCCAAGAAAAATGGATTCAAAGGCAAAAAGGAGTTCAAGAAAAAAAAGGCTTATGTTGCATGGGAAGATAATGAGATAAGTTCTTCATCCGATTCGGAAAGCGAGGAATGTGCAAATCTAGCATTAATGGCTTCACATCACTCCGACGATGAAGAAGAGGTTAGTAATGAATTTAATCTTTTTGATGATGATGTTCAAGATGCTATTGATGAACTCTTGAAAGAATGCAAAAGTTTATACAAAAAGGTGTCAAATCAAGAAAAAGAACTTCTAAGTTGTTTAGAAAAAATTGACACCATGACTAAAGATTTTGAACTTCAAAAACAGAATTTTATTAAAGAAAAAGAAAACTTTGCATGCTCCAAGTGTGAATCAAATGTCTTTCAAATTGTTCAATTGAAAAGAGTCATTGAACGATATGAAAAAGGACAAATAGGATTGGAAGGATTACTAAGCCAACAACGTTATCCTAATGATAAAAGGGGTCTTGGTTATGTGAATTCTAAGAAACCAAGTAACAATCCCACTGTTTTTGTAAAGGCTAGTAATAGTTCCAAACCCAAGAAAGTAGAAAAGAAGCAAGTTGTTCATAATCATCAAAAGAAAAAGGCTAATGTATCGAAAAAGAAAACATTTCCTAAGAAGAAATCTTATCCTTCTAGATATAGAAGTAACTTTGAACCTACTTGTTTTTATTGTGGTATTAAAGGCCATACACCTAATGCTTGCTATGTTAGAAACTTTAGTATAACAAGTGGGCATTATGTGTGGGTGAAAAAGGGAACTAACTATGAAGGACCCAAGGCAACTTGGGTACCTGACAAAGAATAATTTGTTTGTGTAGGTATGCTTGAAATCCACATCAAATGTTTGGTATCTTGATAGTGGATGTTCAAAGCATATGACAGGAGATGTACACCAATTTTCATATCTAGTACATAAAGCCAAAGGGTATGTCACCTATGGAGACAACACCAAAGGAAAGATTCTTGGCGTTGGAATAGTTGGCACACCTCCATCCATTCAAATTGAGGATGTTCTCTATGTTGAAGGATTAAAGCACAATCTTCTTAGCATAAGTCAACTTTGCGATAGAGGGTTCAAGATCAAATTCAACAAAGATGAATGTCTCATTATGGATGAGGCAACCAATGAGGTAAAATTCAAAGGTATAAGAACTAACAATATTTTTATGATTACTTTAGATGATTTGTCTCTGAAGGTACAATGTCTTATGGTAAACAACAATGACGCTTGGTTATGGCACAAGAGGATCGCTCACATTCACATGGAGCACTTGAACAAATTGGTTAAGCATGACTTAGTTATTGGTCTACCAAAGATGAAGTTCATCAAAGACAAATTATGTAATGCATGCCAAAAGGGCAAACAGACCAAAACAACTTTCAAATCTAAGAATGTGGTGTCTACTACAAGGCCACTACAATTGTTACACATGGATCTCTTTGGTCCATCAAGAACAAAAAGCTTCGGAGGTAATGTATACGCTTTAGTCATTATTGATGATTTTTCTAGATATTCTTGGACTTTGTTTCTTGTGCAGAAAAGTGATGCTTTTAAAGCCTTTAAGAAGTATGCTAAGCAAATCCAAAATGAAAAATCACTAAAGATTGTATCCATAAGAAGTGATCATGGTGGAGAATTCCAAAATGCTCAATTTGAAGAATTTTGTGAAGAACATGGTATCTCTCATAATTTTTCAGCACCTAAAACTCCACAACAAAATGGAGTAGTTGAAAGAAAGAATAGGTTTCTAGTGGAACTTGCAAGAACAATGCTTAGTGATGCAAATCTTCCTAAATATTTTTGGGCGAATGCGGTTAGTACGGCATGTTATGTTGGAAATCGAGTTATCATTAGACCTATAATAAAGAAGACTCCATATGAACTCTTCAAAGGAAGAAATCCAAATATTGCTCACTTTCACATTTTTGGATGCAAGTGCTTTGTTCTTAATAATGACAAAGATAATCTTGGTAAGTTTGACGAGAAATCCGACGAAGGTATATTTCTTGGTTATTCGCTTTCTAGTAAAGCATATAGAATTTATAATAAAAGAACTTTAACTATTTAAGAATCTATGCATGTATCTTTTGATGAAACTAACCCCTCCAAGGAGGAAGTAGTTGTTTGTGATGATGATGATCCTATAGATTTACCCCCGGAAGATCTTTCAATTGATCAAATTAAGAAATCACCGGAAAATCAAGAAAACGTTGTACAACAAGATTCAAACACCAATGATTTACCAAAAGAATGGAGAACTCATAGAGACCATCCTATTGACAAAATTATTGGTGACATTAGCCAAGGAGTATCAACAAGATTGAATCTAAAAGATGCTTGCTTAAACATGGCATTTGTTTCTCAAATTGAACCTACCAAAGTTGATGAAGCCTTAGGAGATGATCAATGGATTATTGCTATGCAAGAAGAATTAAATCAATTCGAGAGAAATCAAGTTTGGGAACTTGTTCCTAGACCAAGTGGTAAACACATCATAGGTACCCGATGGGTGTTTAAGAACAAACTTGATGAGAATGGTCTAATTGTTCGAAACAAAGCAAGGTTAGTTGCCCAAGGTTACAATCAAGAGGAAGGAATCGACTTTGAAGAAACATTTGCTCCGGTTTCAAGGTTAGAAGCTATACGTCTTTTACTTGCTTATGCTTGTTCATTAAATTTTCAGCTTTTTCAAATGGACGTCAAAAGCGCATTCTTGAATGGATACATCAATGAAGAAGTCTATGTCAAACAACCCCCGGTATTTGAAGACTTCAAACATCCTTCACATGTCTTTAAGTTGAGAAAGGCTCTTTATGGCTTAAAGCAAGCACCAAGAGCATGGTATGATAGACTTAGCAATTTTTTGTGTGAAAAAGGTTTCGAAAAGGGTAAGGTTGATAAAACCTTGTTCATTAAGAAAATCCAAAGTAACACTTTATTGGTTCAAGTATATGTTGATGATATCATTTTTGGATCAACTAACAAAGAAATGTGTGAGGAATTCTCATTGATGATGCAAGGAGAATTCGAGATGTCTATGATGGGAAAGATGAACTACTTTCTTGGACTACAAATCAAGCAACTAGAAGATGGAATCTTCATCAACCAATCTAAGTATTGCAAAGAATTATTGAAAAAGTTTGATATGGACAATTGTAAAGCAATGAATACTCCAATGGGATTCGGTACATATGTTGATCAAGATGAATCCGGTACTCCAATTAATATTACAAAGTACAGAGGTATGATTGGTTCTTTATTGTACTTGACGGTAAGCCGTCCTGACATCATGTTTAGTGTTTGTCTTTGCGCTCGCTTTCAAGCAAATCCAAAGGAATCACACATCATGGCAGTTAAATGGATCATGAAGTATCTTAAAGGAACAATCAATGTCGGCCTATGGTATCCAAAAGGTAGTACTTGCACTTTTATTGGTTATTCTGACGCAGATTATGCAGGTTGTAAAACTGATCATAAAAGCACAAGTGGTACGTGTCACATTATTGGAAATGCATTAGTATCATGGGCTTGTAAAAAGCAAGCATATGTTGCTCTTAGCACGGCCGAAGCAGAATACATAGCAGCGGGTAGTTGTTGTGCAAAAATTCTTTGGCTCAAGCAACAACTCCGTGATTACGGACTTGATCTCGGATGCATTCCTCTTCGATGCGACAATACAAGTGCTATCAATATTACAAAGAATCCGGTCATGCATACAAGAACCAAACATATAGATATTCGACATCATTTTCTCCGTGATCATGTACTTAAAGGAGATGTCGAAGTCACTTTTGTGGATACTCATAACCAACTCGCAGATATCTTCACTAAACCGCTTGCTCGAGAACCTTTCTTCAAAATACGAAGAGAACTTGGTATTTTGGATGAAGGTGATATCTAAATGGGTGTGTTTTATGCACGTCTTAATTTTTATATGTATCTATTTCACTCTTTTCCCCATCCTTTTTTATGTTAACAAAGGGGGAGAAGAATATGCATGTGTGTTGTTTTGTTTCAAAGAAATTGCAGGCCCAAATAAATATCAAACTCACTCCAAAATTCAAAGAATCATGGACTTAGGGGGAGCCTTGCATTTGTTCAACATGTTTGCTATACAAACCAATATAAACATTTCAAGAAATCGTTTTCAAGACTTGGTTGTCATCATCAAAAAGGGGGAGAATGTAATTGCAAGCTTCTCAAGTCATATTTAAAGCATGTGTTTTGATGAAGACAACATGGACATCAACATTCAAAGGATGTGCAAAAAGCTCATCAAACATCAAATAAAAGTCTTGAAGATTATTGAAGAATTATTGAAGAATCATCAAATTTCAATATGGTATAAATAATTCTTAAAATCTTGAATATAGATGTTCACAATATGCATTCATCAACATATACATATTCCATAACTTTAAGATCAAGAAAACTTTGTTTGAAACATCTTTCAAAAAGTATTTTTGAAAATAACCCTTTAGGAACCGGTTCCTCCCTAACAGGGAACCGGGTTCCAGAATTTCTCAAAAATCATGTCCCTGGTTTTTGTACCAGGAACCGGGTTGTACCAATAGGGGAACTAGTTCCTGCGTGATAATTTTTGAATTCCAACTTATAACGTTCACTAAGAACCGGGTTCTGTCAGTGTCGGAACCGGTTCCTAGCGAACCAGTGCAGCTTTTACTTTGTTTTTTGAACATTTTTCAAGTGGTATCTTTTCATGAATGCATTGCAACTTTTCATATGAATTGGCATGAATGAAGAGGTTCTTATGGCTTTATAAAATGCAGATTTTTTCAGTTTTTAAACAACAACACATATAACTTTTTCAAACAACAAAAACCTTCTTCATATTAACAATTTTCTCATTCATTCAAATTTGCAGATAAACTTTCATGTGTTCATAATTTTGTGAAACTTGCCATATACACTTTCATTATCATTACAAGTTTCATTCATACATTGTGAACATTTATATACATTGTTGAGAATTGTTTTATCTTGAAGAAGAAGATCAATTGAAGATTGATAAAGCTCTCCATATACTTCAAACTAAATCATTGTATTACTTAAAGAAATTATTCCCTTACTATCCAGGATTGTTGGAAGTAAGTGTTGTGATTTGAAGAGGATTGTTCTTCATTCACATTAGTGTTTGTTTGGTCTTAAAGGTGTTAAGAACCTTTGATCACCCTATAGGTTAGATAGTAAGCATAGGCTGTACAATCATTCTAACTATAGTGAAATCTCTTTCGTGTTGGAAAGGGGACTGGAGTACTCTCGGATTGTGAGGGGAACCAGGATATATCACCGTGTTCATTACTTTTCCGCATTTATCGCTTTCATTACCATAATCAGGAAAAGATAAAGATATAATCAAAACCTTCAAACACTTAACCAAAAATTACTACCATGCATTCTCATAAAACCGAATAAATTTTTATAAGACCTAATTCACACCCCCTCTTAGGCACTCTGAGACTTACACTTCTTCTGTTTGAGATCTAGCTATCATGTCGTCCATATAGACCTCTATTTCGTGATGTATCATGTCGTGAAATAGAGCTACCATGGCACGTTGATAGTTTGCCCCAGCATTCTTCAGCCCAAATGGCATAACCTTGTAACAGAATGTGACCCACTGTGTGACAAAGGTTGTTTTCTCCATGTCCTCAGGCCCCATTTTGATTTGGTTGTAGCCTGAGAAACCGTCCATGAAGGAAAACACTTTGTGTTGTGCCGTATTGTCAACTAGAATATCAATGTGGGGAAGTGGGAAATCATCCTTAGGGCTCTCTCGATTCAAATCTCTGTAGTCCACGCACATTCGTACCTTGCCGTCCTTTTTAGGAACGAGAACAACATTGGCAACCCATTGCGGATAGGAGGTGATGGCCAGAATCTGGTATTGTATTGTTTCATGACTTCTGCTTTGATATTTTCTAACATGTCTGGTCACATGCGACAGACCTTTTACCTTACCGGTGGGCAGTCCTCTTTTGTAGGTAGACGATGTACTACGATGTCTACATCAAGTCCTGGCATGTCTTCATACGACCAGGCAAAGACCTCAACATAATCGTGTAGAAATTGAATTATAAGCTCTTTGACATTGGGTTCCAGAATGGCACCCACCTTGACTTCTCTTTTGTCTTCTTCAGTACCTAGGTTAATTGTGTCCACTGGTTCTTCGTGGGGATGAATGGTCCTCTCTTCTTGTTGTTGTAACCTGGCGAGTTCCCCTGGAACTTCACAATCTTCCTCACCTTCATCTTCGGCTTGGTAGATTATATTTTGAGATCTATAAAAGGCCATAGCATAACCGTTACCCATGGGATCCTGAGTGGATGTATACTTGTATTGTGAGTGTGAGTATGAGTGTGTGTAAGAGTATAGCCATATTTGAAAGAAATGAAAATGTAAAAAAGCAAAACAATGAGCACAAAGTTTGTATGCAAAAAACGTCCATGATTCATTAATGTCATATGGAAATGAGATAATAACCCTTACCAATGGACCATTGTGCCTCGGGTAAGACACAAGGTTTTAAGAGTCTGAATTATTTTAATATTACATATTCGACAAAATTTAAAGACAAATTATTATTGGATGAAAGTGATTGGGACAAAATCTCTAGCTTCCTAATTGCTGAGCCCTCCACTGACATTTGGGAAAATCCAATCTTCCAGGTCATAGCTGTCTTCATCAGCCCCCATGGTGCTGACTTGGTGGTTGCTGATCTTCAAGGGTGGTCCTCCGACACGAGCACGACATACAGTTTTCAGGGCTCCTGAAGTGAAACCCAAACCAAACTTTTCAGATTTGTATGGGATATCTGGGAGTTGGCCCCAAATAGTGCACCCACCTTCTTCTATCACTGCCTTGGCATCCTTCAAAGACGACATCTTGAGTGAAGGCCTTGTAATCTTGGGGACTTGAGAAACAGCCTTGGTTATTGCCATAGTTTGCGGGACTTCTTCAAAGTGTTGGAATGGAGATTCAATAAATTCACCATCTAATTCCACATACCTGAAGGAATTTAGATGACTGACCATATACTCTTCTTCTCCATGAATGGTGATGATTTTCCCTTGAATCATATATTTCAGCATTTGATGCAACGTGGAGGTAACAACACCAGCATTGTGAATCCACGGACGGCCTAATAAGCAGGAATATGAAGGGATAATATCCATCACATAAAAATTTGAATCAAAAGTTTGGGTTCCAACTTTTATGGGGATGTCCACTTCCCCATGCACCATCCTTTTTGAGCCGTCGAAGGCCCTCACTACTATGTTACTAGGTTTCAACGTCAATCCTTCACAGTCAAGCCTATCAAGAGCATTTTTAGGCAACACATTCTGAGACGAGCTGATGTCAACCAAGACATGAGCCAAAGTCGTGCCTCTGCATTCGACTGAGACATGCAATGCCTCATTATGCTTCCTCCCCCTTGGCATTAAATCAGCATCTGAAAAACCTAAACCATTATCTACAGTCAAGCTGGCTACGCAGTCTTGGAACTGATTGACAAATGTTTCTTGGGGTACATGGGCAGTTTTAAGGAACTTTACCAAGGCCTTTGCATGAGCCTCAGAACATAATAATAAAGCCAACATGGAAATTTTTGATGGAGTTTGCCCCAGTTGCTCGACTATGTTGCAGTCTCTTCTTTTTATAATCTTTAGAATTTCCTCCATCTCTTTTCGGGAGGTCTCAGGGATAGCTACTGATTGTGCCTTCTTCGGGATAGGCTCAACCAGAACACCTTTACCTCGAGTCTCGGTTGACTCGGCAACAGGAATGTCAGTAAGGGTGATAATATGGATTGTAACAGTTTTGTCGACATGAGTATTAGCAGAGATGACTGCAGGACTGGGAATAGCTTTTGGAGGAGGAACAACAACAGGAATGATTACGGGTCCAGAAATAGCTTTCAGGGGAGCAATTTCTGGAGAGAATACTCTTCCGCTTCAGGTTATCTTGCTAGTCCCCGCGATATTACTGATATCAAAGTCAACTTTCTCAGAACTTGAATCTTCAGCAGCTGGCCAATCTTGCTTGATACCGTGATACTATACATCACCTCCATAATTCCATGGGACAGTTTTGTCTGACGAATACGGGATTGGTCCAGGCATTGTAATTATCAACAGAGCTACTTTAGGAACTGATGTAATTCTAACGGGTCTTTTGGTGGAGACCCTGGAAGAATTTTCGGAAATCGTCACTATGGAAACATCATTATAAGAAACAGTTGGAATAAAAGTCTTCTCGAACAAAATCTCCTTGTTATCTATTAGGCATTGATCGTCTGCTTTAAACAAATGACATATGGTTGGTGAGGACAAACATAAATGACAGCTTTCATCATAGCCTGGGAATACACCAACATTCAACAAGTTCTTTTTGATGGTCACGAGTGGGGTCCCAAGTTCATCAACCAAAGTAAGAAACATATCTTCCTCAACGACATTGACATTACGGCAGTTCTTGGGCATAGGGGCAGTGATTACATTGGGAATTTCTGGCGCGTCGAATTAAATCTCTTTGGCTTCAAGAAGGTCTTGTACTTTGTTCTTCAGAGCCCAATAGTTGTTAGTGTCATGGCCGGGACTCTCAGAATGGTATGCACAACGGGCGTTAGGATGATAATGAGGAGAGGTTGTGTTAGGATTCTTTGGAGCTTCTTTCAAAGTTACTAGATTGGATCTCATCAAATGTGGCAATACTTGAGATAGTGTCATGTTAATTCGGGTGAACTGTTTGACTGGTCTTTACGTTCTTGGATGGTTTCTTCTTTGCTGAGAAGGTGCGGGTTTAGGAATCATGACAACCCCTACCATTGGACGGTGTTCAGCCCTATCTTAATTTCTCTAAGGATATATAACAATAACTTCTTTCTTTCCAATGAATGGTTTCCTTAAAGCAGCAAAGGATGCATCTTTTTGAATCTTCCCATTCTTTATCCCGACTTCCACCCTTTCTCCGGTCAATATCAATTCGGTAAAACCTGCCGATGAACTCCCAATTAAGTGATTGAAGAAAAGACCAGACAAGGTGCCCAAGAACATGTCTACCAAATCTCTTTCAGATAGGGGAGGCTGGACTCTTCCTGCTAAGTCCCTCCATTTTTGCGTGTAGTCTTTGAAGCCTTCACTTGAAACCATAGCCATACTCTGGAGTTGAGTATGGGTGGGAGAAAGATCAGTGTTGTATTGGTCTTGTTTGTAAAAGGCAGCGGCCAAATCTTCCCAATTATGAACATTGGCTCTTTCTAACTGATAAAACCAATCAAGTTGAGTCCCGGAAAGGCTGTCTTGAAAGAAACGTACCCATAAATCCTTGTCGGCAGTGTGAGGCTGTATTTTCTTCAAATAGGACCAGAGATGCATTTTGGGACATGAAACTCCGTCATATTTGACGAACACCGGTGCTTTGAATTTTGGAGGAATGACAATCCCATATACTAACCCCAACTCCTCAAAGTCCAATCCAGGCACTTTTTGAATTTCCATTACACTTAACCGTTCTTCCAGATGCTTATACTTATCGTCGGCCGGAGGACATTGTTCTTCAGAATTGTCTTCTTCTTCCTCTTCCTCTTCTGAATCTGGCTAGACAACTGCTTCCTTGTCTTTCCCATCTTGATTGTCTTTCTCACCAGATGACGTTGCAAAGTCTAAGGTCCTTCTTGCTTGACCTTAGAATCTTCTTCCCATATTTAGAACTCAAGTTATTTCCTTTGTCTTCTTATTTTTCTCTTCAACCAACAAGGTCTTCAACTCTTCTTGTCCTTTGGCTAGAGTTAAGAACATCTGTTGAAATTGAGCATTTTGTGCTTGGAGGTCCTTCACCGTTTGCTCAAGATCCATCTTACTAAAATAAACAGTAGAAATATGAGGAGACTTGTTGCAAGAAACCTACTTATGTTATGATGAATGGTAGATGCATATGCAATGATTTCAAGGATTTTAAAGATTCAATTTTTTTTTGACAAAAAAGGAAACACACATTATATTAATAAATTAAAGCTTGGGTACATCAATTCCTCTTTGGGCAAAATAATAAAAAAACTCTAAGATAAAAAGGTAGTACGCATCCTCTTTGGTGCGATGTAGGAATTCAGAGCCCGCTCCTCATGAAGTTTCTTAGTGAGCTCTAAAACCTTCTTCTCCCTAGCGTAGAATTGGGCTTCGAAGGTGTCTCATTCCCCTTTGAGTTGTATCCAATCTCTTTGTAAGTCTTCAAGAGAGGTGGGCATGTCAGGATGCAGGACAATATATGGAACATCTCCTTCCATAACAGGCTCAATGATTACCGGGAGAATGGAGGGATAAGGCATCATAAGACTTTGAGCACGAGTTCGTACCCATTTGAGGTAAGGCTCAAGAGGGATGGAATTCTTGCGCCCCAATGTCTTGCTGTCTACCTTGTTTAACATCCTCCAAGCTCGGATGAATCTCTGGCGAAGACCTTGATCGTCGCTCTCGTAGTCAAATACCAAACCTTGAATGAGCATCTCATGTGGGCCATCCCTTCGAGCGTAACCAAACTGTCTTAAGGCTAAGTAGGGGTTGTAGGTGATACCTCCCCTAATGCCAAGTAAAGGGACATTAGGGAATTCTCCACAATGGTCGACAATAGTAACATTCTCTACAGATCAGGAACACCAATGAATGTCTTAATGTATGAGCGTCATCAACCTTTGTGGCCACCTTGAACCTTGCTCGTTCTTTAATACATATTGGGGAAGATGCGAAATAAACCATCTTTCCAAAAGAGGAGTACAGCACATAAGGATACCTCTTTTCCTCATAGCGCGATTGTGAAAGTAATGTAGGATGTCTCCTAGCAAAGTAGGCACCGGGTTACGAGACATAAAGATTTTGACGGCGTTCACATCTATGAGTTGGTCAGGATTTGGAAACAAAACCATCTCATAGACGAGGAGAGCCACAATTTCCTCAAAAGCTTGCAAATCCAAAGAGTTCTAACAGTTTTGGGCTTTCTCAAACAAGAACTTTGCTAGGAAGCCTTTGACACCGCTCCTTGTTTCCCAATTAGTTGTGATATCAGATGATTGCAAGTGTAGAGCTTGAGAAATATCTTCTGGCCTTGGATCTCTTTCTGTACCGTTGAAAGGTAGTTGATTGAGAATGGGAATCCTCAAGAGTTGGGATAATTCTTCCAAAGTTGGCACAAGTTGATAATCGGGAAATGTGAAGCAATGGTGTAAAGGATTAAAGAACTGAAAGAGCACCTTCATCATGTCTTCATCAGTGTTGGAGGTGACCAGCTTTAGTAGGCGACCATGTCTTTCGGTGAAAGGAGAATTTTCAGGAATCCTTGATGTCTTTAAGGTGAGGAGGGATCCTTACAAGATTGACTTGAATAGTTTTCTTGCGAATAGAATCCATGTCCTACAAAAAAGAACAAAGATAAATCCCAAGAACCTTGAAATGGTTAGTGAATGAGTATGATGTTATGATGTTCATGATGTTATGTACAAGTATGTATATACAAACAAAGAAAACAAATACTTAGGTTTAGGATTGCATGGAGTCTCATAGGTAAGTATCCTCTTGAAGTTTAGTTAGCTCAAACCTGTCCTAGTAATAGTAACCGGGTTCTAAGGAGCTCAATATCACCGATTTGTTTCTTTGGGCATTGTTTCAGCGCAAGCCTCTTTAATGGTGACCGAAATATCCCAAAAAACAAAACCTCAATGAGTGTAGTATCGAATCTAGCAACTTCGGATTGCACCAAAGTCAGTCATCTCACTACGTCCTAAAGGCCAAGTTGGTCAAGTAAAGGTTCTAAAAGTTCATTAGTGCTTTATGACATCACTCAGCGGCCCCATATTCTCCTTGACTACTCAAGGGCTACCGGTACCCACAAATATGTCGCACTAATGTAGCTATTGATTAGACCATGTCGGTATACCCCACACAGTTTCCACAACGTATTGCTACTTACCTATAAGGTATCCCAAATCCGGGTAGAGGATTAAAGCCCAAACAAAGAACCATAATGTAAAGCATACAAGTCAAACAAAGAAAGCAAGTAAATGTGATCTAACCCTAAGGTAACCCCACTTTTAGTATCAATCCCCAACAGAGTCGCCAGTTCTGTGATACGGTGGGAGAACTGACTTGGATGTTTTGTGTTTGATTGCAAATGTTGCAGTTAGCAAGAGTCGCCACCGACTTTTCTTTTATCCAAAAGGAAAGGTGAAAAAGCACATGAAATACCTTTGAGATTATTTCTTGAGTTCGGGGGGTAGATTATGAAAAGGGAAGGTATTAGCACCCTTTTCATAAATGGTTTTCCATGGGCTCTTAGTTACTTGCTAGATCACTTGCTTTTGTTTGAAATTGTGCTTTGTGTGGTTTTTGAAAGTATTTTGTAAAGAGACCATTGTTTAGGCAAACTTTTATAATGATTCTCGTTCATAAGAATGTATACAAAGGTGTTTATCTTTTGAAAATGTTTTTAAGTTTGTAAGATGTTTTGAAAGTGTAGGTGTTTATTTTGAAAATAGCAAGGATGTTTTGTTTTGAAAGTGTAGGTGTTTATTTTGAAAATAGCAAGGATGTTTTGTTTTGAAAGTGAGCAAGTAACTAGGGGCATTCTACCTACTCAAAAGTCTTTCATGTTCATTTCCTCTTTCCTTTGACATTGTTATCTTACCATTGATTTGGTAAGTAACCCTATCTTTGAATGTAAACGGGACGGGCAAGGGTCATCGTATAACCATGATTAGCAATGTTGCAAGGTATCTTAGTATCCTCTTTTAGGGACTAAGATCATTTGAAAGGCAACATGGATAGCATCATCGAGGGACTATGATCTTGTATTTTGGTTGTTTTTGCTAAGATACCTCACATGCATAATATGGCCTTTTAATAAGGCAACCAAGTGGATTTACCCTAGGGGTGCTTGTGTGCAAGTGTATTGTTTTCATGCTTGGTTTTGTCTTTGATTAGGGTTTTCTAATTGATTGGTTTTAGTCTTTTCATACAAACCCTAATTATTAACATTTATATAAAGCGATAAATTGCAGAATTTAAAATTACTACGCTATTACATCATTAGGGGAATGGGTGTACAAATTTATAAATAGGGGTTGCAAGAAAATTAAACCTAATTAGCTATTACAACCATATTGAATAAATGTACAATAATTGAATAAATATACAAGGAGATAAATGGAAAAGAAATGGTTTTGTTTGATTTTTTTATGAAAGGGTTTATAACCTAAAACTAATTAAGAAAATAATTAATGAAAATTTAAATAAAAGAACTTAAACTAATTAAGAAAAGAAATTAACTTAAAAAAGATTTTTTAGATTTTTTTATGAAAAGGTATTAAATAATAGAAATAATAGGAAATTTAATTAAAATAAACCTAAGTTCTAAATTAATTTTAATTTACAAGAAAATAATATAATATAATAATTAAACCTAATTATCTAAATATTAATCAAGAAAGAGAAATTTATTTATTAAGAAAATTGTTTTTGTTCTTTTTTAGTTTTTTATAATGAAAAATAAATTATAAATAAGTGTAAAAATAATAAAATAAATGTTTTTAGATTTTTTATTAATAATAATAATATTATTTATAATAATAATAATAAAGATGATAAAAGAAAGTGAAATAAGCTAAAAAAAAAAAATGATCAGGGGGGTGCTGAAACAGGGCCAGTGGTTAGAAGTCATCAAAAATATCAAGGCCCACTGCATTGAGGCCCAAGCGTGTGTTTGTGACAAAAAAGTATGAAAATGTGAGAAATGAAAAAAAGGTAGCGCGCTGGGTGTTGAACCCACACCCTCCTAGTTACCAGCGTGCTGTCTTACCACTGGGGTGGCTATACATCCGTTAACATTGGCATAAAAATAAATACATAACATCAATCCATTCCTGAAAATGACTTCATCTTCAACCTCCAGCCATGGATCCTATAACTTGCTCATTTCTAAATAAAAATGAAATATGCAAACATGAAAGTTGCTCCATTTTTTCATACGAATCCAACCATATAAAAATCATAAGCTATAAATCAAATATGAATGAGAATTTCTAAAAGTACCAAATTCGGACCTAAATATTTCAGAAAGTTCAAACTCAAAATTCTCCTAGCTCAATCAAAATAAATGAAATCTATGGACATGTATAGTTTCAGGGCAATGATGTCTACATTTTATCTTCACAAATGCAAGCCTAAAAATGCCTAAATATGAAGATAGAAGTTCAAGAAAAATACCTCAAAACTGGAAATCGTGAAATGGATTTGAGCTTGTTTCAGGCAGTAGTGATGATCATGCTAGCTTCCTCAAGTCTCTAGGAAGCTAATGCAATGGTTTGCTTGAGTTGAGAGTGGCTGAAATGGCATGGAGAAGTCAAGTTGCAGACTTTGTTTTTTGGTTATGGAGGTTATGGTTAATGGTGTTACAGTTCTTGAATAAGGATGAGGATGAGTTGTATTTGATGTAAGGAAGCTTTAGGAATGAATTTGAGGGAAAACGCACGAGGGAAATGAGAGTTTTTTGTGCAATTTTTGGCTAGAGGGAATTTGGGATTGTTTCAGGGTGCTAAAACTCGTCCCTTAGCTCACAAATAGTGACTCTATTTATAAGTAACAAGTTTGGAGTGCTCTAGTTGATCATAATTCAAATTTACATGTTTAAGTCCAACATGTGATTTTTTTTGACAAAACAAGTTCCCATGCCTTGTACTTGATTCATAGAGTGGTTATGCTTTAAACAAGCTTGCTTCTGACTTTGTGGATTAAGTGTGATTAGAGGGAACAAGTTAGAGGCTCAAGAATGGACTTTATGAAAAAATCTTGCTTTATAAGAATGGCAATGTTAACTTTGTGCCATTAATGGAAATGTAACTTAGACAATAGCTCAATTTCTTGGATCAAAGCGCTAACAGCTCTGTAAGCATTTAATTATGGAGTGACAAACAAGTTTGAGGCCTGCAAAGCAAAGATTATGCAACCTAGCATGGATTTAGTTCATGTGTTCATCAAAAATGACTTGTAATTCAAGTTTGAAAACCCTAACTTCCTCTCTTCGATTCTCCCTGCTCAAGAATGATATCAAGGAGTTCTTGGAAATTTTGGAAAGATTGTAATATTCTATACAACCCATCTTTGAATAACTTTTGAAAATTCCCCTTGGAACTATATGAAAAAGTGCCATGAAGTTAGGTCAAAATCCTGACCAAATTAAGGCAAAATTTCACTAAGTGTTTTTGTTTCATGACCATGACTTTATGAATTAATAACTTAAGATCCAAGCACTTTTAGGAGAAGTTGTGTGAAGAAAAGTTGTATATTTCATGGATATCTACAACTTTCATGTTGGAAGTTTCTTTTGAATCATCTTTCATCATGGTGAAACATTGGCTTAAAGTTATGAAAAAACATGAAGTTTAAACACTTAGAAAAATTTCGAAGTTAGAAAACTTTGACTTTTCAAAATGAAATCTTGAACTTTTGATTTCTTGATGAATAAGTTTCATATTTTGACATGTTTTGATGAATTGTGATCTTTGACATTGAATTTTGATCAAAAAGTCAAAGTTTGACTTTTCAGTGTACAATTGACTTTTGATCAGTTGACTGAAAATTCACTATCAATCCAATTGATCTTGAGCAATATTTTGGGTCATGCCATTAGGTTAAAATGATGCAATTTAACTCTTGAAATTATGCTTCAAACCAATTGACCATTTGCTAGGTCAAAAATCAGAAATTGCCCTTTCCTAGTCAAAACCCTAATTTTGACCATTTTGCCCTTTTGAAGATTTGATCAAATTTCTTGAGGAATTATGGTCCAAACTTGATCAAATTATACATATGAGTTCAAAATGTTGATGTGGATAAAAAGTTATGAAGTTTGACTATAATTTGGCCATAGTTGACTTTCCCCCCAATACAGTTGACTTTTAGGTCAACTGCTCAATTGACTGAGCAAAAGTGTGATCCAAGGCTTGAAACTTGACATGAGTAATCTTGGGCGTCCATAATGATCCATGAAAGTAAAATGAAGCCTTGAAAGTACAATTATCCTTGTGTAATCTCAAACCCTAATTTGGTCATCAATGCTTAAGGAGGTGTCTTGAGTTGATCAATTCTAGTGCAGTTTTGAACCAAGAGAGATCTTTCTGAGAAAATAATTGATAAGTGAGAGGGAAAATTTTGTGGTACAACAACCGCTATTGCCAACTATCTGAATTTTCAAAAAAAGTTGGTTCAACTACCTTTTTGGCAAGCTGAGTTTCTTGATATTGAATATTGCCAGTTTGGTCATCTTGTCAAAGCAAGAAGGGATGGAAGGTACAACCTGATGGTGCAGCAAAAGGTCGTCCCAAGTATTATTTTGCTGAATCCGAATGTAACAATAATTGACATCGTCGCAAATTGGATTTATGATTTGCAGGCACAAGCCCCTGGAGCACACATGCAGGATAATCAAGCAGGTGTAGAAAATGCAGTACCATAAGTGAATCAACAAGGGTTACAACAAGAACAAGCAGGAAATGATCCTCATCTGGCCACCATCAAAGCCATCTATGCATCGATTTTACTACAAGATCAGCGTCAACAAGAACTAATACAGATGATGCAAGAGATGCAGCGCGATCAACGTGATAACGCTTACTGGAACCATCGCGACATTTCTAACCCGACTGATGAAATGCGTCACTTGTCATTCCATGTTAAAGGCCTGCATTCTTATGTTTACAATACTGTTGAGGAACCTCCTAGACCCAGAAGAGGTGGCGTAAATACACGAGGAGGAAGAGCACGAGGTGAAGCGTCCAGTAGCAGAAACGCTAGAGATGACAATGAGGAGTGATCTATGTTTTCTCCATTCCTTGCATTTTTATTATTATTTCTTAAGTTTCCTGTTCGTTTTCTTTTCTCACTTTATTTGTCGTATTGAGGACAATGCTCAGTTCAAGTGTAGGGGAGGAAACCTATGTTACCTATGTTATGTTTTCTATTTTCCTAGTAAGTTATTCGAATTTCTATTATTTCCCTTTCCATTCAATAAAAAATCATTTCCGTAAGTTATTCGTACTTCAACACTTTTCTTGAACCATAAAAAGTTTTTTTTACGATGCATTAGCTCGGTACATTCGAAAAGTATATAGGTTGTTCACAATTAGACTGTGTTAGATTTTTTGAAAAAGAGTCGACAAAAATAATACTGGCTTGACACCTAAATCTTCCAGATTATGCAAATCAGTTTGAGTGGTTATGATACCGAAGCCTTAAATTTTAGTTTTGGATCAACCCCGAGTAGTTTATACTAGCAGTCAACACTGTCTTATCCACAAACTACGTAGGGAGCCGATGAATATAAGTGACTGGTCCTAATAAAAAAAATGATAAGCATCAATATATAATAGGGAATACACTAATTAAGTTAGGTGACCCTCACCAGGTCATTTAATCCAACAATTGCGGGTACCTATAAAAATTGATGTAACAACCAGTTCTAAGCCTCTTCAGTGGTATCTGGTGCAGAATTTGGTAGGGTGAACTACAATTTGATCCCCCGAGACTTATAATCTGGGAAAGAAAAAGGGTTACCAACTTGTGTACCAGAAACCCATGCATAAGAGACCAGAATCACTAAACGGCTACTCTACTATGTGCATGCAAAAGATAAAGGGCTTAATGTGATTGCGCTAGAATGAAAGTGGTTGATTTTGAACGAAAAGAATTAGGTTGAGCTATAATAGCATAATTCGGACTAGTTCGCATAGGGTGGGGGATTTTGACAATGTCCTATGGTTTTATATAATTTCTGTATCATTAGTGTCGGAACCTAGTCCCATCTTTCTAATGTAACACCCCTCAACCACGTACGATTCGAGTCGTGTCATGCGATTGTGTCGGAAACCGTGCATTAAAAATTTTTTTGCTCTATTATTTTCTTGAGGACAAGCAAAGGTTCAAGTGTAGGGAGCTTGATAAACCCGAAATGTATCGAATATTTGGACCAATTTACATGAATTTTATCCTCATTTTAATTAATTAAATTACTCTTTATTCGTATTATACTGGTATTTTCTATGTTTTCAGAAAGTTGATGTTTGCAAGGCATGTGCGAAGAAAGTCAAGAAAAGTCGAGCTAATCGTATTTAAAATCCGCAAAAGAAAGAGCAATTATGCAATTGAGGGGTATGTGGCAGAATTGGGTGCATTACAAGTAAAAAGCCTTGGAATAATAAAGAAGAAAGAAGTGTTGGGCCCAATCCACCCAAGAGGGGTGTAACGATCGTTACACGTCACCTAACCCAGGTGTAACAATCGTTACACCTTGCCACACTAGCCCCTCCCTAAAAGCAGGAGTGTAAAAACCGTTACACTGATTCCTTCAATTTGTTGCAGTCGCTACGAAGGAAAATCATGAGGAGAAAATATCTCAACTCCCTGTGCATCTCCAAGCCTATAAATAGGACCTAAAATCCCCATTTTGGGGGACGTTTTCTTTTCTTTTCTTTTACTGTTACTCTTCCGAATATTTTCCGCATTATTTCTTTTCGTTTATTTTACCGATCTGTGGGAGACACCTGAAGTTAGCCAAATATTCTGCCATAGTATTTTCAGGTTTAATTTAAGTATTTTATTTACTTATGCCATGATTGTCTGAAATGTTTAGTTTATTTAAATTATTTGATGGTAGTTATTTCTGTTGCGCTGTTATTGAATTGTATAACATGCTAGGCTAAATTTATTTATCGGTATGTAAGGTCATATAGCCAACAGGGTTTAGCAATGCCAATTGATCAGTTCCTTTTAAAAAAGAATAATTTTCTAGTTTCAGTTACTAGTTCTAAATATTAACTGTTTTGTTACGAGAGTAAAATACAGATATAAGTTAGGATCAATAAAACGAGAGTTTGAGATAATAACTGGACAGTGGTAATTGTGCATGAACTTAAAATATAGCGAGAGCGCCTTTAAGTTGATTAGGTTTTGTTTGTTTCCAAAAACTATTTTTAAACTCTAACTGAAACATTGATTGGATGCATTGAGACTCGTGTCATATCGGTAATTTTTTCATATCTTTACGTTATCCCTCTTTCTCAGGAATCATTAATGCTAGTAATCGTTCTCTTTAAACCCTTTTCTTGTCAATTAAGTCTCTTATTTTCCTATATATGCGTTGCTCACTTTCACTACCACTTTTCCACTTTCAATTCGTTTTTCTCTCTTAATTTTATTCAATCTTTTAAAAACCCTAAAGAGTCTGTGTGAACAGTGGCTTCCTCCCAATAACTTGCTCAAAGCTCTCAAAGCATACTTGGATCTTCTTCTTCAACAACAGAAAGGTACGAAGAAGCCTCAAGAACTCTCCTTACTCCCATTGATTCGTTGGAAGTTCTGTGTGAGCTTATTATAGACTTCATCAGCATGAAGGAAAAAGGATACGATCTAACCCCTGATGTTGAGTTCCAAGGATGGAACAAGTACTTTGATCGCCTACTGGGTCCAGTTTTTCCAAGACTTGTTAAAGAATTCTGGATTCGCGCTACAACTTCAAATCATCAGGTCACTTCCTTCGTGATGGGAAAGAAAATAGTCATCTCTGAAGATCTCATTGGGCAACTGATAGGTCACGAAGGCGGTGGTATTCGTTGCAGCGATATGGCTGACAAAAGCTCTGACCTAACAAAGATTTCAAAAGAAATTTTTACTTCTGGCCAACCATCCAACAAAATCAAAGATCTGAAAAATTACCTCAGAATTTGGTCAAAAATCATTTTGGGTTGCATCAATAACAGAAAACCCATATGTTCTCCAAACTATATCAACATTGATCAGCAATATCTTCTGTACTTCGTAGCCACCAAAGCAAAGGTTAATCTCCCACATCTTCTGTACAATCATCTGAAGACCAGCGTCAAAGAGACAAGATAAGAAGAAAGAACAAAGCGAGATTGGATCCCTCTGGGCAGACTCATTTCACATATTCTGACAGAAAACAAACCGATAGAACATCTGACTCAGGCTCAACAAGTCAGCACTCTGGAAGCTTGTGTTGATAAACCTCTCAACACCAAGAATCTGAAGAAGATGAAGATTACTAAAACCATCAAGAAGGATCCAACAATAACAACCCAGGAATTCATCACCACTAGAAGAGTACCTCTGAAGGATTTTCCCCTCTTCTCTCAAACATATGCTTCTCCAGATATTATTCTCATATATCTGGATGCTTGCAAAAGGGACGAGACAAATCCAAAAGTGAACATCCGTGATCTGAGATGACAACCTCTGTAATTTTCTTGTTGTACCACAAAATTTTCCCTCTCATATCTCAAGTAATCTCTCACAAGATCTCTTTGGATTCAAGACATACAAGGTTTTGATCAGCTCAAGACACCTCCTCAGCACTGATGACTCAAATTAGGGTTTGAGTTTGCACAAGGAAAAATGGAATTTTAATGCCCCATACTACTTTCATGGATCATTTTGGACCCTCAAGATTTCTCATGTAAAGTTTCAAGTCTTGGATCACATTTTTGCTCAGTCAATTGATAGGTTGACCTAAAATCAATTGTATTGGGAAAAAAGTCAATTATGGTCAATTTACAGTCAAACTTCATAATTTTTGATCTATACCAACATCATGAACTCATATATGTCATTTTATCAATTTTGGATCACAATTCCTCAAGAAATTTGATCAGACCATCAAAAGGGCAAAATGGTCAAAATTAGGAATTTGACTGAGAAGGTGCAATTTTTGAATTTTGACCTAATCAATGACTTATTGGTTTAAGAAATGATCTCAAGGATTCAAATTCTTCATTTTGACCTAATGGAATGGCTCAAAACATTCTTCAATATCAATTGATTGACAGATGAATTTCAGTCAACTGATGAAAAGTCAATTGTACACTAAAAAGTCAAACTTTGACTTTTTGGTCAAAATCAAGCTTCAAACATTACAATTCATAAAGACATGTAAAAATATGAAACTTGTTCATCAAGAAATCAAAAAGTCAAGATTTCATTTTGAAAAGTCAAAATTTCTAAACTTAGAATTTTTACTAAGTGTTGGAAATTCACATTTTTTCCACAACTTTGAGCCAAATTTTTATCATGATGCAAGACGATTCAAGAGAAACCTCCAACATAAAAGTTATAGATCTCAATGAGATATAAAAAATTTTAGAGCATAACTTTTTCTAGAAATGCTTGGATTTCAAGTTATGATTTTGTGAAGACGTGTTCATGAAACTTGAAGACTTAGTGAATTTTTGCCCTAGTTTAGGCAGGATTTTGACCTAACTTCATTGCAATTTTTCACCTAGTTCCAAGATGAATCTTCAAAAATGTAAAACATAGAGGTTGTAGAGGATGTTACAAGCTTTCCAAAATGTCCAAAAACTCATTGATATCATACTTGAGCAAGGAGAATCGAAGGTAAGAAGTTAGGGTCCCATTCTTGTTTTACAAAGCAGATTTTTAGGATGAACATGAACCAAATCCATGCTAGAATGCATAATCTTTGCTTTTCAGGCCTCAAACTTGTTTGTCACTCCATAATTAATGTTTTACAAAGCTGCTAGAAGCTTCAATCCAAGCATTTAATGCATTGCCCATGCTTAATACCATTTTAGAAAGAAAGGCAACATTGCCATTTTGGAAAAGTGGCTTTTATGCACAAAGTCAATTCTTGAGCCTCTCACTTGTTCCCCCTAATCATACTCCATCTACAAAGTCATAAGCAATGTGATAAAAGTGATTCAACCACTCTACATTGTTGGTATAAACCTTGAAACTTGGTTTTCTCACTTTTCTTCAAAAACAAGCAAAATTGCCACAACTTGGATTTTAAAATTCTGAGTTGTTGTAACACTTGAAACCTATTGCCTATAAATATATGCACTATTTGCAAGCTAAAAGAGGAATACATAAGCCCTCAAACTCTCCCAAACTCAGAACTGCATAACAAACCTCCATTGTTGCATATTCTGACCAAAAACTCCAAACTCAGAATCCACTCGTGCGTTTCTTGGCTTTTCACTTCCAAAAGTTCCTAAACATCATCTACAAACAGTCCCACGCCCTGTTACACGACTTTAACACTATTTTCATGAACCTCCATAACCAAAAATAGAGCACTTCAAGTTGACTTCTCCAAGCCATTCCAGCCATCCATTGCTCAAGCTAATCATTGCATTAGCTTCCTGGGAACTTGAGGAAGCTAACCTGATCATTGCAACACCTTGAATTAAGCTCATTTGCATTTCACGATTTCCAGTTTTGAGGTATCATTTCTAAACTTCTATATTTTTATTTAGGTATTGTTAGGCTTGCATTTGTGAAGATAAAATTTAGATATCATTGCCTTGAAACTGTACATGTCCATAGATTTCATTTATATTGATTGAGCTTAGAGAATTTTAGGTTTGAATCTCTGAAAAAAGTTAGGTCAGAATTTGGTACTTTTAGAAATTCTCATTCATCTTTGATTTATAGCTTATGATATTTATATGGTTAGATTCATATGGAAAAATGGAGCAACTTTCATGTTTGCATATTTCATTTTTGTTGAGAAATGAGCAAGTTACAGGAACCATGGCTGGAGGTTGAAGATGAAGTCATTTTTAGGACATGACTTATGTTATGTATTTATTATTTCACTTATGTTAACAGATGTACAGCCACCCCAGTGGCAAAGGTAGCGCGCATGTATGGTGAGGGTCATGGGTTCAAGTCCCAACGCTACCTTTTGTTCATATTTTCACATTTTCCTTTCCTTTTTTTTCAAACAGCAACACCTGGGCCTCCAATCAACAGGCCTTCCTTTTTTGCTCCATTTTCACCCCTGCCTACTTTTGCATACTGACCCAATCTTTTTTTTATTTTTATTTTCTTTTATATTTTATATTATATTTTATATTATATTCTATATTATATTTTATATTATATTTTATTTTTATTTATTATTATTATTTTTTATTACTATTATTATTATTATTATTATTATTATTATTATTATTATTATTATTATTATTTTATTAAAAATCCAAAAAATATTTTATTTATTATTTTCACATTTATATGTTCATTTTCTTTATAAAACAAAAAGAACAAAAATATTTTCTTAACAATTTAATTTTTTTCTTATATAAATAATTATTAGATTTAGTTATTTTCTTTTTCTTAATTAAAATTAACTTAGAACTTAGGTTTTTTTTAATTAATTAATTTCCATTTTATTTTCATTAAACTGAAAACCTTTTCATAAAAAACCCTAAAAATGATTCAAACTTAATTTCTTTCTTAATTAGTTTAAGTTTAAATTTTTTTAATTTTAATTAATCATTTTCCTTAATTAGATCAAGACTAAATCCTTTCATTAAAACCAAACAAAAATCATTTCTTTTTCCATTTATTTCCTTGCACATTTATTCAATTCTTGTATAATATTCAATATGATTGTAATAGACAATTAGGTTTAATTTTCTTGCAACTTACATTTGTAAATTTGTATACCCCCTCCCCTAATGTAATAGCGTAGTATTTTACTTTCCTCAATTTATCGCTTTCATATAAATGTTAGTAATTAAGGTTTTGTATGGAAAGATAAAATCAACAAGTAGCAAGGATTTCATTTTTGTTGAAAATGAGCAAGGATGTTTATTTTGAAAGTGAGCACCAAACACTTTCAAAAACAAACTTTCAAAACATAAAATATTTTCAAAAGTCAAACACTTTGTATACATTCTTACGAACGAGAATTATTACAAAGTTTGCCTAAACGAAGGCGTTTTTTCAAAATACTTTCAAAAATTACCACAAAGCACATTTTCAAACAAAAGCAAGTGATCTAGCAAGAAACTAAGATCCCATAGATAACTATGGATGAAAAGGGTGCTAACACATTCCCTTTTCATAACCTACACCCCGAACTCAAGAAATAATCTTAAAGGTCTTTCCTGTTCTATTCCACCTTTCCTTTTGGATAAAAGAAAAGTCGGTGGCGACTCTTGCTAACCGCAACATTTGCGATCAAACGCAAAATATCCCAAGTCAGTTCTCCCACCGTACCACAGAACTGGAAACTCTTCTGGGGAATAAACTTAAAAGTGGGGTTACCTTAGGGCTAGATCACCTTTACTTTCTTTCATTGTTTGATTTGTTTGCTTTACATTTTGGTTCCTTGTTTGGGCTTGTTTTAAATCCTCTACCCGGATTTGGGATACCTTATAGGTAAGTAGCAATACATTATGAAAACTGTGCAGGGTATACCGGCATGGTCTAATCAATAGCTACGTTAGTGTACACACATTTGTGGGTACCGGTAGCCCTTGAATAGTCAAGGAGAATACGGGGCCGCTGTGTGGTGTCATGAAGCACTAACTGACTTTAGAACCTTTACTTGACCAACTTGGCCATTAGGAAGTAGTGAGATAACTGGCTTTGGTGCAGTCTGAAGTTGGTTGATACTAAATACTACACTCATTGAGATCAAACTTCTCGGGATATTTCGGTCGCTATTAAAGAGGTTTGCGCTGAAATAATGCCTGATAAGAAAGACCAGTGATATTGAGATCCCCTAGAACCCGGTTACTATTACTAGGACAAGTTTGATCCAACTAAACTTCAAAAGGGTATTTACCTATGAGACTCCATGCAAGCCTAAACCAAAGGACTTGTTTGTCTTATGTGTATATGCTTACTTGTACATAACATCATAAACATCATAACATCATACTCATTCTTCCTAACCATTTCAAGGATTTTTGGGATTTATCTTTGTTATGTTTTGTAGGACATGGCTTCTATCCGCGGGAAAACCATTCAAGTCAATCTCGTAAGAATTCCTTCTCAACTCAAAGAGCTAGCATCAAGGGTCCCTGAGAACTCTTCATTCACCGAAAGACATGGTTGCCTCCTCAATTTGGTTACCTCTAGCACTAATGAAGACATGATGAAGGTGCTTTTCCAGTTCTTTGATCCTCTACACCATTGCTTCACCTTTCCTGATTATCAGCTTGTACCTACTCTGGAAGAATTCTCTCAACTCTTAAGGATTCCTATTCTCAATCAACTGCCTTTCAATGGTACGGAAAGAGATCCAAGACCTGAAGTGATTTCCCGAGCACTACACTTGCAACAATCTGATGTCACGACTAATTGGGAAACAAGGAGTGGTGTCAAAGGTTTCTTAGCCAAGTTTTTGTTTGAGAAAGCTCAAGACTGTTGGATCTCTTTGGATTTACAAGCTTTTTAAGAAACCCTGGCCCTTCTCATCTATGGGATGGTTTTGTTTCCAAACCCTGACCAACTCATAGATGTAAATGTTGTCAAAATCTTCATATCTTGCAATCTGGTGCCTACTCTGTTGGGAGATATCCTACATTCTCTCCACACTCGCACTATGAGGAAGAGAGGGGCCCTCACGTGTTACACTACTCTCTTGGCTAGATGGTTTATTCCATATCTTCCCTGGTCTACGTTGAAGAACGAGCAAGGTTTGAGGTGGTCCCATAGGTTGATGACACTCAGACATTCAGATATTCATTGGTGTTCTCGATCCTTGGAGAACGTTACTATCATCGACTGTTGTGGGGAATTCCCTAATGTCCCTTTTCTTGGCATTAGTGGAGGAATCACTTACAACCCTTGCTTAGCCTTATGCCAGTTTGGATATGCCCGAAGAGATGGTCCGCATGATATGCTCATCCAAGGAGTGGTATTCGACTACGAGAACGACGATCAAGGTTACCGCCAGAGGTTTATATGAGCTTGGAGGATGGTAAATGAGGTGGATAGCAAGACGCTGGGACACAATAATTCTATTCCACTTGAGCGCTATCTTAAGTGGGTACGAGCTCGTGCTCAGAAGCTTGTAATGCCTTATCCCTCCATCTTACCAGTTTTCATGGAACCTGTGGTCGAAGGAGATGTCCCGTACACTTTCCTCCATCCCGACATGCCTACTTCTCTTGAAGACTTGCAAAAGGGTTAGATTAAGCTAAATGAGGAACGAGATACCTTCGAAGCTCAATTCTGCGCTAGTGAGAAAAGGGTCTTGGAGCTTACAAATCAGCTACATGAAGAGAAAAATGTGAACGCCTACCTTGCGCCGAAGAGGATGCGTTCGGTCTTTTTATCTTAGAGAGTTATTTTATAAGCCCAAAAGGCGTGTTGGAGTCATTTTGAACTAATTATTGAAATTTCACGTTTGTTCATGCTTTGTCTATACAAATTTAAATCTCATAAATCCTTGAAATCATTTGCATACACATCTTCCATGCATCATAACATAACAAGTTTTCACTCAACATGTTTCCTTATCTTTATGCTATTTATTTCAGTAAGATGGATCTAGAGAAAAAGGTGAAGGACCTTCAAGTACAAAACTCTCAGTTCCAAGAGACTCTACTGCCCCTAGCCAAGGGGCAACAAGACATGATGGCATTGCTGGAAGTTAAAAAGAAAACAAAGAGGAAAGCCCTGGTCAACATGGGTAGAAGGTTCAAAGAGTCGGTCCGTCAGATCCCAGTAGTGGAAGACTCATCCGAGGAAGATGAGAATCAGATTGGAGAGGCTAGGAATATCAAAGCTGGGTGTAACAACAATCAAGCGTCTGATGAGGATGAATATTTTGATGAGCAGTATCCTCCCGCCGATGTCAAATACAAGCAGTTAGAAGACAGATTGAAGGTCGTCGAGATTCAAGCCGTCCCCGGTTTAGATTTTGATGATTCGGGTTTGATATCTGAGGTTGTCATTCCCTACAAATTCAAAATACCAGTCTTTGCAAAGTACGATGGAGTTTCCTGTCCAAAACTTCATCTGAAATCTTATGTGTGCAAGATACAGCCGCACACCGCTGATAAGAAACTCTGGGTTCACTTTTTTCAAGAAAGCTTGGCCGGGACGCAATTAGAATGGTTTTACCAGTTGGATGGTTCCCACATAAATACATGTGAAGACTTAGCTACCGCTTTCTACGACCAATACCAGTATAATGCCGACTTGGCACCAACAAGAGTTCAGTTGCAAGATATGACAATGGGGAAGAATGAAGGGTTTAAAGAATATGCATAAAATGGGGAGACCTTGCCAGTAGGGTTCAACCACCTTTGACTGATAGGGAGCACATTGGCATGTTTATGGGAACTTTATCTGGTCCATTCTTTAACTTGTTGGTTGGCTGTTCTTCTTCCAGTTTCACTGAACTGATCTTAACCGGTCAAAGAGTTGAAATCGACATCAAAAGAGGGAAGATTCCCATAGCATCTGCCTCCACTTCTAATTCTGTAAAGAAACCTTTTTCCGCAAAGAAATAAATTAATGTTGCGTATGGGGTAAGGGCCCATACCAAGAAGGATGATCGTCCATCTGTTAATGTTGTCCGAATCTCCAATCCAACTCCTGCTCAAAGACCATCTGCTAATCATCAATGGTTTGAAACTCCGAGAAGACAATTCACAAGGTTAGGCATGTCACTATCTCAAGCCTTACAACACATACTAAAGGCTAATTTGGTGACATTGCGTGATCCTCCCACCAGTCCAGATACCTCTTCACCAAAGTATAATCCGAACGCCAAGTGTGCTTATCGCTCAAGTAGTCTTGGGAATGAGACTGATCAATGCTGGGCCCTGAAGAATAAAATTCAGGACTTGATTGATAATAAGACTATTGAATTTGATCCTCCTCCAACTCCGAACGTAATCACCACACCTATTCCAAACCATGGCAAGGGTGTCAATCCTGTTGAAGATACCATTTTCATTTCCTCTGTCGAAGAATTGACTACTTAGTTAATCATCATCAAAGATAATCTTTTGAAAGTCGGGATTTTCCCTGGTTGTGTGAAAGATTGTGTTTGATGTGCCAAACAACTCAATGGATGCGAATGGCTGAAGGAAGGCATTCAATGCATGATTGATAGCCACGAGATCCTATTTGGGAAGACTTCGGTTGCCAAAAATTTGACTAATAAATGTGAAGATCTCTCCATTATAACCATCTCAAACAAGCCTTTTAGGATCTCCTCCAAAGGTCCTATCAGGATTTCAAATGAACCAAATGTTTCTCCCCTAATAATTACCAATCCCGGACCAATTCCCTACTCTTCTAACAAAGCAGTGCCATGGAACTATGGTGCTGAGGTGTTTTACCATGGGATAAAACAAGACGTCTGGATTTAATAAGACAAAGATGATGACGTTGGTAACATAATTGGCTCAAGCAAGGTAACCAGAACTGGGAGAATATTTTCACCCAACATCTCACCACCAATTGTTATAAAGGCACCTATCTGCATCACTGCTGCTAAACTAAGTACTGGTACAAGGGGAAAGGAGAAGGTAGTTGAGCCTGTTGAGAGGAAAATACCTGTAAAGGACATTGCTGATGGAGAACCTTTCGCTCGTGAAATGGACGAGATCTTAAAAATTATTAAAAGGAGTTGGGGAAACCCCTTCCAAGATTTCCATGTTGTCGTTTCTACTCTGTTCTGATGCCCATGCTCGGGCATTAATCAAATTCTTGAAGAAGGCTCATGTCTTTCATGAGACCACAACAAACCAGTTTGAAAATTGTGTGACCAGCTTGACGGTCGATAATGGTTTGGGGTTCTCAGATGCTGATCTGACACCACTTGGGAAGAACCACAATAAAGCCCTACATGTGTCTGTCGAATGCAAAGGGACTACCTTAACACATGTTCTGGTCGACACTGACTCTTCTTTAAATGTGCTACCCAAGGGGGCGTTAGACCGTCTATACTGTGAAGGTTTAGTCTTTAAACCAAGCGATATCATTGTGAGGGCCTTTGATGGATCAAAAAGGATAGTTCATGGAGAGGTAGATCTTCCAATCTAGGTGGGCTCACAAATTTTCAACTCCACCTTCTACATCATGGATATCCGTCCTGCCTATTCTTGTTTGTTGGGTTACCCTTGGATCCATGGAGCTGGGGCAATAACGTTAACCCTCTATCAAAAGCTCAAGTATCCGATTAAAGGAAGAATTGTCACCATCTGTGGTGAGGAGGAGTTCATGGTAAGCCACCTCAACTCTTTTAAATATGTGGAGATGGATGGAGAATTCATAGAGACCCCGTGTCAAGCCTTTGAAGTTGTGCCACCAATTATTGCCACTGCCAAATGTTCCTTTGATGTGTCCAAAGCTGTTAAGGTCATGCCAAAGATGGTTTCATTCAAAGATGCTCGTGCTGCAGTTGAAGAAAAAAGCTATGATACTTAGGGGAAACTCCTCGAGATCCCATTCAAAGCGGAAAAATTTGGTTTGGGTTTCACCGTTAAGGCTCAGAAGGAAGTGAGGCGCGCTCGTGTAGGGAAGCCCCCTCTCCGTATTGGAAGCCATAAAGTCAACGCTGTAGGTGATTCTGATGATGAATGTGCATTTGAAGATTGGGTGTATCCTACTACAATGGAACTCAACAATTGGCAAGAAAAAGACTTCATGCCCATCTCCTTCATTAAGGAGTAATCACTTGTTTATTGCTTTCTTTTAATTTAAGAACATTTTGTCTGTAATATTTAACAATGACTTTTAAGCCATGTGCCTGGCCCGGGGCACTATGGTCCATTTGTCAAGGGTTTTATTTATGTTCATCGTATCATATGATCATTCAACACAAATCATTAGACTCTTTTGCATTCAAATATTTGTGTTCATTTTCTTTCTTTATTTCAAATACATTTTTCAAAATAGCCATGTATCTTACATGCACACATACACACACAAACACACACACACACACACACACACACACACACACACACACACACACACACACTCTTGCAGGTCCTCATCCACTTTGGATCTCATTGCCAATGACTCTACTATTGCCGATTATGATTTCTAATATCCAATTAACCAAGCCGAAGATGAAGGCAAGGAGGATTGTGAAATACCGGGAGAACTAGCCAGAATTCTATTACAGGAGGAAAAAGTTATTCAGTCGCACGAAGAGTCAGTTGAAGTCATCAATCTGGGTACCGAGACAGACAAGAAAGAAGTCAAGATCAGCACTAACCTAGAAAGTAGTGTCAAAAGCAGATTGGTTCAAATGTTGCATGATTATGTGGAAGTGTTTGCATGGTCGTATAAAGATATGCCAGGATTGGATACCGACATCGTAGTTCATCGTCTGCCGACAAAGGAAGATTGTCCTCCTATCAAACAAAAAGTCTGTCGCATGAGGCCTGATATGTCTGAAAAGATAAAAGTTGAAGTGATGAAACAATTTTATGCGGGATTTCTAGCTGTGACATCTTACCCCCAATGGGTTGCAAATATGGTGCCAGTGCCAAAGAAAGACGAAAAAGTTCGCATGTGCGTAGACTATAGGGATATGAATAAGGCAAGCCCCAAGGATGACTTCCCTCTACCATACATTGACGTCTTGGCCGATAATAATGCTCAACATAAAATATTCTCTTTCATGGATGGTTTCTCCGACTATAATCAAATTAGGATGGCTCCCAAAGACATGGAGAAGACCACTTTCGTTATGCAATGGGGCACCTTTTGCTACAAGGTCATGTCATTCAGATTGAAAAATGTAGGGGCAACATATCAAAGGGCTATGGTAGCTTTGTTTTATGATATGATCCATCATGAAATAGAGGTATATGTGGATGATATGATTTCCAGATCACAAACTGAAGAGGAACACCTCGATCACCTGTACAAGCTATTCAAAAGGTTGAAAAAGTAAAAGTTGAGGTTGAACCCTAACAAGTGCACATTCGGAGTACATTCTGGAAAGCTTCTAGGTTTTATTGTCAGCAGTAAAGGCATTGAAGTCGATCCTTTCAAGGTAAAGGCCATCCAAGAAATTCCAGTCCCCACTCTGAAAAGGAAGTTAGAGGATTCTTGGGTCGTCTTAATTACATCGCTCGCTTCATATCTCACTTGACTGCTACTTGTGAGCCCATCTTAAAACTCTTGAAGAAAGATCAAGTAGTCAGATGGAATGATGAATGCCAAGATGCCTTTGACAAAATCAAAGAATATCTGCAATAACCTCTTATTCTCATGCCTCCAGTTGAAGGAAGACCCTTGATCGTGTACTTGATAATACTAGAGAACTCTATGGGGTGTGTTTTGGGCCAACATGACGAGTCTGGACGAAAAGAGCATGTTATTTATTACCTGAGCAAAAAGTTTACCGACTGTGAAACCAGATATTCACTGCTCGAGAAAACTTGCCGTGCTCTGGCATGGGATGCTCTCCGGCTAAGATAGTATATGTTGACTCATACCACTTTGTTGATTTTGAAGATGGACTCAATCAAGTACATCTTCGAGAAACCTGCTCTTTCCGGACGGATAGCTAGGTGGCAAATGATCTTGACTGAGTATGACATTCAATACACAACGCAAAAGACTATCAAAGGAAGTGTACTGGCAGATCATTTTTCCCATCAAGCTGTTGATGATTATCAGTCTATGAACTTTGACTTCCCAGATGAGAACATCATGCTGGTGACCGACTGTGCGAAACCTGGATCGTATGACGGACCTGAACAAGGATCCCGATGGACTATGGTCTTCGATGGGGATTCTAACGCCTTGGGTAACAGAATAGGTGTTGTGCTTATGTCCTCTGAAGGTTTCCACACTCCTTTCACTGCCAGACTATGTTTTGATTGCATGAACAATATGGCTAAATATGAAGCGTGCATTTCGGGTCTGAAGGCTGTCATTGATTTGAGGATCAAGCATTTGAATGTGTTTGGGGATTCAACTCTAGTTATTAGCCAAGTAAAAGGAGATTGGGATACTAAACACCCTAATCTCATTCCTTATAAGGAACTTGTGCTATCTCTGATTCCTTACTTTGAAGAGATAACCTTTGAACACTTCCATGGGGAAGAAAATCAGTTGGCTAACACCTTGGCAACCATGTCTTCTATGTTCAAAGTCAGATGGGACAACGAAGCTCCTATGATTACCATTGAGATATTCGAAGAACCCGCGCACTGTTGTGAGCTTGACACTGACACGGAAAATCCATGGTACCATGAGGTGAAGAGATACCTTGAAGCACAAGAGTACCCTAAAGGAGCATCCATCAATGACAAAAAGTTCTTACGAAGATTTGCAGCCAAATTCTTCCTAAGTAACAAAATCTTGTACAAACGCAACCATGATTCTGCTCTACTCCGATGTGTGGACAAGAAGGAGGCATAGGAAATTATGGAAGACATGCACGATGGTCTCTTTGGGACTCACTCTAGCGGACATCCTAAGAGCTGGTTACTATTGGTAGACAATGGAGACTGATTTCCATCAACACTCTCGGACTTGCCATAAATGCCAAATCTATGCTGACAAGGTCCATGGTCCTCCTATCCCTCTGAACGTCATGACCGCTCCGTGGACATTTGTAATGTGGGGCATTAACATGAGTGGAGAAATCAATCCCACCGCTTCCAATGGACATCACTTCATTCTAGTCGCTATTGATTACTTCACCAAATGGGTTGAAGTCGCCTCTTTTGCCTCAGTCACAAAGAATGTGGCAGCCAGATTCATCAAACATAACCTTATCTGCCGCTATGTTATCCCCGAAAGGATCATCACCGACAATGGGAATAACCTCAACAATGCTATGATTACCAAGCTTTGCACTCAGTTCAAGATCAAGCATCATAATTCTTCTCCATATAGACATAAAATGAATGGCGCAGTCGAAGAGGCCAACAAAAACTTTAAGAAGATTATGCAGAAGATGGTAGTAACCTATAAGGACTGACATGAGATGTTACCGTTTTCTCTTCACGGCTACCGCACTTCAGCTAGAACATCAACTGGGGCAACTCCCTTTTCTTTAGTCTATGAAATGGAAGCTGTTTTTCCAGTGGAAGTTCATATTCCCTCACTAAGGATTATGAATGAGGCAGGCTTAGGCGAAGACAAGTGGATTCAGACGAGATTGGATCAGTTGAACTTGATCGATGAAAAATGACTGGCTGCTGTTTGTCATGGTCAGACGTACCAAAAATGCATGATCAAGGCTTTCAACAAAAATATCAAGCCTCGAGTATATCAAGCTGGTGACTTGATGATAAAGCGCATCATTCTGCCACAAGGTGACCCCAGGGGCAAATGGAGTCCAACCTACGAAAGGCCATTTGTTGTCAAGAGAGTGTTCTCTGGCGGTGCCATGATGCTGACTACCATGGATGGTGAAGACTTCCCACATCCTGTGAGCGTGAACATAGTTAAAAAATACTACGCATAAGAGACCCGCTAGGTTGACACACCTAGGAAAAATAAGGGCATCCCGGCAAACCAAAAGGTTTGGGAAAAAATTAGGGATATATGCAAAAGATTGTACACCCGACAAGTTGAAAAACCGAAAGGGTGACTTGGGCAAAAATGGGTATCCTGGTGGGCTGAAAACCCGAAAGGGCGGTCCAGGAAAAAGTTAAGGATTGAAAGCATATGACTATGTCCCGTGGAATCACCACAGTCGACTTTATTACTAAGGTTCGAGTTCAAACGGTCCAAGATCAATCCAATAAACTTCTGTCAACGGTAAGGGGAATTCGAAGACATTGGGGCAATTGTAGAGTGGGAATGCAATGAGATCATTTCCACATAGCTATTTTTGTTTTCAAAATTTTATTTTCCTTTTGACGATTTCCTCTTACTAGGATCTCTGTCTCTTTGTACAAAAATAACCTATTCATAGGCAAAATATCAATACAAATATACTTTGAAGTGCAAACTTTCTGTTTTGTTTTGAATGCAAATTTGTCCAATGGCTAAAATTGAACGGACATATGCATGTGAACATAATTAAAACTATTTGGCACATGTGTCTTGCTAAGCAGCAAGCACCTATTTAATGTATATGTAATATCCCCACAAAGTTATTTCATTAGCGTTATCTCCAAGGACGGCTACAATAAACCTTTCCCTTAACAAAGTTACCCGCAAAGTCTCTTTGCATAGGTTGATTCATAGCCAGAATCTCAATCTCTGGACAACTCTTTCCCCAACTAAGTTGGTCCTACAAGAAGAAGCCTTATGGATCTCTTCCTCAAAGAAATCACCTCATCAGCAGTTCATAGAGTATTCATCAACAAGGTTTATTTCCCCAACAAACAACGAGTAGCAAGACTCCCCAGCTGAGTCTGTATTCCTTGGCATAGTCTATCCTCCCCAATTGAGTTTGTCTTCCCCAGCTGAGCCTGTATTCCCCATCATAGTCTGTCCTCTCCATCTTGAGTTTGCCTTTCAGACTATTACAAATCAGAGGGCCACAACCTCTAATCCCCAATAAAGTCGTCAACAAGGTATTTACTATCTCCAAAAGTTGTTGTGAAGCCTGGACCCAACCAGATAACAGTCAACTTCATCCATTCAAAACACTGTGAAGCCTGGACCCGACGATATAATAGTACAACTATCCAAATGCTATGAAGACTGGACCCGACCAGATAGTAGTGTAACTTCTCCAAGTACTTTGAAGCCTGGACCCGACCAGATAAAATTTCAACTCTTTAAGATATTGAAGAACCTGGACTCAACCAGACCAGGGTTTAACTTCTTTTCCCCAGTAGAGTTTGCCTCTACCCCAGCAAGTTACTGTGAAGCATGGTTCCGACCAAATATCAGTTTTCAACTTCACCTTTTCAAGTAAGTTACTGTAAATCCTAGATCCGACCAGATATTAGTTTTCAACTTCATCTTTTCAAGAAAGTTATTGTGAAGCCTGGATCCGACCAGATATTAATTCCCCTCAGAAGCTCGTTGTGAAACCTAGAATCTGACCAGATAACAACTAAGTGCCAAGCAAGTTACTGTAAAGCCTAGATCCGACCAGATAACAGTTTAACC
The DNA here is from genome assembly GCA_948472305.1 of Vicia faba. Classification (NCBI taxonomy): domain Eukaryota; kingdom Viridiplantae; phylum Streptophyta; class Magnoliopsida; order Fabales; family Fabaceae; genus Vicia; species Vicia faba. The sequence continues at coordinate 766,770,848 of OX451736.1, forward strand.
CTATCTCCTCAAAACAAGTTTATTGTAAATCCTGGACACGACCAGATAGCAATTAATTTCATCCATCTAACATGTGAAGCCTTGATCCGACCAGATATAAGTTTTTAACTTCGTCTATTTAAGCAAGTTATTTTGAAGCCTGAACCCAACCAGATAACAACCATCTACAATCCCCAGCAAAACACTATGAAGCCTGGACCCGACCAGATAATAGTGTAATTTTTCAAAGAAAAACTATGAATCCTGGACCCGACCAGATAGTAGTTACCACTTCAGAGATCTGCGAAGCCTGGAACCCGACCAAATAATAGTTCAATTTCAAGAAATCTTCTGTGAAGCCTGGATCTGACCAGATAACTGATAATTTATTCTTCCCTAGTAAGTTACTGTGAAACCTGGAATTCAACCAGATAGCAGTTGACTTCCTCATCCTCAGCAAATTATTGCGAAGCCTGGATCCGACCAGATAGCAGCTAACATTCAAGATATTATCCCCGACAGAAGCATTCTTTTAAAAAATTTGAAGATGTATATATTCTTCATCCCCAACAACAATCTGGGATTCAGCTTCCCAGGAACTTCTCAACAGTAGTGAGAGATTTATTTTCGCGGATGAATATGCATCCCACATTCATACATCATAACATATACATACTGTTGTACACCAAAATTTTCCCTCTCATTTTTAAAAGATCTTCTCTTACATGGGTGGTTACAAACATTTTCCTGAAGAAAAATAATAAATTTTGAAGTTAGTCAAAGTGTCCTTTGATGAGGTGTCTTTCGATTGGCATCTTGACAATGTCTTTCGATTGGCATCTGAACAAAGGCGTCTTCAATTGACATTTTAATGTTAATTTGATTGGTCCCAACTGAAGGAAATTGAAGAGAGCAGAACAAAGTTTTCGAGCGGTCAACAATGCCCTTCGATTTACATTTTAACAAAGCCTTTCGACTGGCCTTGTCACAAGATCCTTCCATTGGAATTTCAACAAGGTCTTCAATTAGTATGGATACAAGGCCTTTTGATTGGCTTCATGAAAAGCCTTTCGATTGGCATGGCAAAGAATCCTTCGATTTAGCATCTCAAACTAGGCATCTTTGATAGGCATGTTAACCAAGTACCCTTCGATTGGTATAGACAAAGGCCTTTCGATTGGCATTCCAAAAAGTCCATTCAAAGATGTATTCAGAGGGCCCATTTGAAGCATGCATAAGAAGTCCATTTGAAGCATGCATAAGAAGTTCATTTGAATCATGCATAAGAAGCCCATTTGAAGCATGCATAAGAATCCCATTTGAAGCATGTACAAGAAGTCCATTTGAAGCATGCATAAGAAGTACATTTGAAAATGGAAACTCATAGGCCAATCGAAGAGAAATACTGGAGGGTATTCGAAGGGGACAAGTGTCCAGGTTCATCCAAGATTTCCAAAGAGACATGACCGTTTCAAAAAAGGAATGCTTTTAATATGTCTGGTTCTTGTCTCATGGTCTTAAAAGCATGGTTAATTTGCTGTCTCTTACCGTTACTGGACCATCATACTCCTATAAATACAAGGGCAAGCTTATAGTGCCAAGGGGGCGAATGAAAGATAAGACATAGTGAGACGGACAAGCATACATACTGCACACGAAGAGACCACATACAGGAACTGCTTAAATATCCCAAAAGCCTCCAAATCGAAATACATTTTTTGTAGGCATCCCCATTCCAAAAGAATACCAGATTCAAATCCACGCCCATCACCATAGACTCATACACCACTGTTGGTAAGGAAAATGTAAGGAATCAAATTATATACCTTTTTACATATCATAGCCATTCGATTTTTCATTCATGATTGAAGGGCCTGGGTGTGGTACCCAGGTACGTATTGGTTTTCGTTTACTTCTAACATCTGTTGCAGATCTAGCATAAATGAGGCCACAGCGCGCATGATTGAAAGACCTGGGCTTAACACCTAGGTCATGCTCTTCGTTTTTTCCAGCATACCTTTACAGAGTCATTGTCATCATAGCACCTCCTGGATCGAAATACAATCATCTCTCCCTGAGTCGAAGGACACCCATCTCTTCTGGATCGAAGCTTCCCTTTCCCCAGGATCAAAGGGAAAGGCTTTTCACTGGATCGAAAGACAACTCAAACCTTTTTCGATCTGGCATCCTGAATTACACCCTTTTACTTCCTGTTTATTTCGAATTCATTTTGTTTTGACTACTTTATTTCTTTTTTTAATCAATATTGAATCAAAAAACCACAAAACATTATGATAGTTTTTTTCTTCTATTAAAACTAATTTTATTAATTAATCATTTAATTATCTTAACATTTCCTCAAAAACTAAAATTAAGTAGATTTAGATCATTTTCCCAAAATAAAATAAAACAACAAAAAGATTTCTTTTCTTTAGGATTTTTTAGACGTCTTTTCTATTTCCATGCGCGTTTATTTAATTCCGTATTTTTACTATTTATTGTATCTGTTCACTGGGTGTAATAGATAAAAATTAGGATATTTACTGCTTTATCCCCTTATCTTTGTGTAATTTAAATCCCCTCCCCGAAGCCTTGTAATAGCATAGGATTTACAATTCCTGCACTTTAAATTCCTATACATATATTAACTGCTTAGATATATGCTAACTAGGATTGCATGATAAGATCTGAAAACAAATGGTAGAACACCTAAATGTTTAAAGATAAATAATTGAATTGAACACACTTGCACATAAGCACCTCTAAGGTACGCCCACTTTGGTTGCCTTTCGGAAAAACAGTCACTTCCCTCGAGAATGGGGACGCTTTAGAAAAGACCCGCAAAAATAAAAAAGATCATAGTCCCTCGATGACCCTACGGTGTTGCCTTTCGGTAAATGTCTCGTCCCTTAAACGAAATTGCTAAAGCATCTCTGTATGTTGCCTTTATGACTGTTAAACGTCCCTTTAATTGTCCCTCAAAACATGTAACGATAAGGCTACCTATGCATTAATAGTAGGATAGCATTGTCTAAAGGATAAGGAGGAAAAGAACGACCCTTTTCGAGTACAAAAGTAGATAGCTGTTAGAAGTTTGCTCAAACTATTTTTTTCCCACTTACTTACAAATACTACTTTTTAAAAACAATTTCAAAACATTTACTTTGTTAACACTCTTGAGGACTGATACAAGAGTTAAACACAAAGCAAATCACCGCACTAAGACTTTTCAAAACATTTTCAAACACACAAAGCACAAAAGCATTTAAAAAAATGAGCAAACCTCTATGAGCCCGTGGAAAACCATAGATGGAAAGGGTGCTAACACCTTCCCTTTCCATAATCTACCCCCTTACTCAGAAAACATCTTGCAAAGGTCTTTTTCTGTTCTTTTCACCCTTTCCTTAATTTGGATAAAACAAAAGACGGTGGCGACTCTTGCTTACCGCATATTTGCAAACAAAAAACGCAAAACCAGTATTATAACAGTCAGTTGTGCCACCGTATAATAGAACTGGTGACTCTGCTGGGGAAGTTTCAAAAAAAGTGGGGTTACCTTAGAGATAGTTCATTATTTAACTGCTTTGTTGTGCTTTGTTTGCTTTATCCTTGGAGGATTGTTTGGGTTGTTACTATAGATCCTACACCCGGATCTGGGGCACACTTTTAGGTAAACAACAATAGATCATGGAGACTGTACGACATATACTGATATGGTTGAAGCGATGGCTGTGTTGGTGTGACACTTTGGTTGGTACCGATATCCCTTGTGTTGAAATGAGGAGAATACGACCGCTGCGTAGTGTCGTGAAGCACTAACGAACCTTAGAACCTTAGTTGAACAAACTTGGCCATTAGAAAGTAGTGAGATAGACGATCTCGGTGTAAAGCTGGGAATTGGTTGATACTCGATGCTACACTCATTGAGATCGGACTTTCAGGATGTTTCACCCGTAAGAAAAGATTGCTAAGCTGAGATAATACCGATAAAGGAAGATCAATGATATTGAGACTCCTTAGAACCCGGTTACTATTTCTAAGACAGGTTGAGCCAACTAAACTTCAAGGGGGTACTTGCCTACAAACCCCATGCAAGCCTAAACCTAAGGCTGCTTGTGTGACTTGTTTGCCTTCATTGTCTAAACAACTTAAATTCTTTGCAGTGTTGTGTTTCTCATGTTACACTTTTGCTTACCGCATAGCATGCGCATCATAACATCATGCCACAACATTTCCTTAACCATTTCAAGGATCTCAAGGGTTTGCGATGCAGGTTATGTCAAATCAGACGTCTAGCAAGGGGCAAGGGGATTTATTTTCCTCTAGCCAATGCCGTCAAAAGATCATAACTCAACAACTTGAGTCAGGGGCTATGACCCACTTGATATGATGAGCTTGAATCTCGTGGAAGGACGCTCAACGAAATATAGTTCTTCAATTAAAGCTACAAACTTCAACTGCTGACATCTTTTTGTTTACCCCGTGAGATCCTTGAAAACATTGCATACATATATCATACATGTCATTGCATGACAGGTACTCCAGATACAAGCTTCTTATCCCTTTGCTGTTTATTTCAGCAAGAAGAAATGGCTCTTGAACAAACAATCAAAGACCTTCAGGCTCAAAATGCTCAATTTCAACAAATATTCCTAAACCTATCCAAGGGGAAGGAAAAGTTGAAAGCACCTCTCGCTGGGAACCTGGCTAAGAAAAGTCCTGAAGACAATAAGGATGAACGGTTAGAACAACTGCAAGCTGAGGTAGAAGCAATGAGAACCCAGATGCTGGGGCAGATGACTCTTATCCAAGGCCTAGCCCGAGGATAAGAAGAGCTAAGAGCTATTATCAACAAACTTCATCAAGACGGATACAACCATATGAAGCAAATAGTCGAGGCTATGGATCAAGCCATTCATCAAACCCTGATAGGGCAGAAAGGTGGAGTTTTCCAAATTGCTGCTACGTCGCAAGCCCAACCACGACTTTACCAACAACCACATGGGAATCAGCGTAAAGAGGACAAGCCCAAGAAACAATTCACCAGAATCAACATGTCACTAGCCCAAGCGTTACAACACACGTTGAAAGAAGAGTTGATTACGTTAAGGGCTCCTTTGCGAAATCCCAATACTTCTGATCCTAGTTACCACCCTGATGAAAGGTGTGCATACCATTCTGATAGTCCTGGACACGATACTAACGATTGATGGGCTCTGAAGAACAAAATTCAGGATATGATTGACGCCAAAAGGATCAAATTCAACCCTCTAGAGACTCACAAAGTGATCACTGCTCATGGGCCAAATCATTGAGAACGTCCAGTTAATTTTTATTTTTCATTTGTAATTTCATTTGTTGTTCAAACAATTACTGTTATACCGAACTTTGGTTTTCCCGTTAATGCATCTCATATGTTTGTCTTGAATGATTTCATTGTCATTTTATTTAGACTGTTTTATCGCTTCCTTTACATGATATTTAACTCTCGATCAAAAGCTTTGAGCCTTTAGAGGGAGGATGACGAAAACTAAACCATAATCCATACAATGTGCTTCTGAACAGACCTTGCTGACGATGTACAGGCGTTGTTTCAAATCCCAAACAATGGAGTTATAAGGAAGATAATCCCTAGTCAACCCCTTTGAGCCAAAGAAGTAGTAGTTTTTCTTTCACATAAATTAAAACCCTTATTCATAACCTGGGGCAGGGTAGTGTCTCAGTCAATTCAGACGCACATTTAGTCGTAATATTTCGCTTCGTACACAATGAATGGCATCAAAGACGTCCTTCCAAATCAAAAGACGGTGATATTTCCGCATAATCATCAAAGCAGGCAGTCATCATTTTTCAAAAGAAAAGCCCATTAAGTCAAAACCTATGAAGCAGACTTAAGAAAAAACAGGGGCATCCCGCTGACTGTAATCACAAAAAAGAAACAGTTCAGGAAAAAGAAAGGATAACAAAAAAAAGAGGTTACTACAAATCCTCGACAAAAAAAAAGATTACAAAAATGACTGCCTATTCAAAATAAACTTTCAGTATCCGAACCATCATCGGAACATCAAGGACAAGATGCCAAACTCAATTGGGATCTGAACGCATAATTAACTGAGCATATGACTGAAGAACATCACGAAGAACGGGTGGGTACAAATAAACTTTGATCCTTTATTTCTTAAAACCGTGAACCAGGCCACGCTACAACCCTTAAAAGTCCTAACTGAAGCATAGGTTAGTTTGGAAGCATACTGTTACAAAAGGTATCCTGACTCCTGTAGGACTTGCTATAAATCCTGAGTTGATATCACACTCTTACAAAATTTGTTTTACTAAAAAATTAAATTTTAAAAAACTTTAAGACAAGCATAAACCTTGCATTATTTGAATATCGTTGTTTGCATATAATTATCTGTTCGAAAACAGAGAAATTCACATGACAAATATATAGTGAACAAAAACTTTCTCAATGAAAAGGTTCACCTCAAGTGGAAAGACGCTTCCAACCAAGGGGCACAACATGATCATTGTCCATCATCTGGGGCAGTCAAGTAAAGATTCAAGGAATTTCTTAAAAATGCCAAACAACCAGGGGCAGATCTCCATCTGAATCACTTGGGGCATTAGACATGAATTCCGACAATGAATCACATACAATCAAACAAAATCAATGTTCCTCAATGGATTTCTTCTCAAAACAATAAAACAAGAATTCCCAATGGAATCATTCTAAATAAAGCAGATTATCATCTAGAAACGGTTCAGGTACGATCCAGAAACGGATGTCATCCTGACACCTACTCCAGATTCTCAACAGTACAGTGCAGATACGATCCAGAGACAAATGTTATTTTGATAATTATTTCAACACATCATCTAGAAACGGTTCAGGTACGATCCAGAAATGGACGTCATCCTGACACCTACTCTAGATTCTCAACAGTACAATACAGGTACGATCCATAGACGGATGTCATTCTGATACTTATTTCAACACATCATCTAGAAATGGTTCAGGTATGATCCAGAAACGGATGTCATCCTGACACCCACTCCATATTCTTAATAGTACAGTGTGTAGCGGTAGAAATGTTCAAGACTAAGCCATTGGATTGACTAGACTTTATACAAATCAAAAATAAAAATCGCCATCGCGCTTTATTGTTTTCAAAGGAATGGGAAAAGAGCGAATAACCCAAAAAGATGGGGAAAGATTCAAGGTAAGGGGTTTGGTTATGAAAAGGGAAGGTATTAGCACCCTAAATATCTATGGTACTCCGCAGGAACCTCTTTGTAAAATTTGTATATTTTGGCTATAAAAATGTGTTATATATAAAATGGATGGTGGAGGTGAGAAGAGAAATATTTTTTATGATTTTTGCACCCACCGCGGTTGTGAACCTTTAGTGCCTACGTACCACCTTTCATGCAATAGGGGATCAGGGTACACGTAGTTCCTCTTTTAAAAATTTGAAACACAAGTGTGTTGGTTAATTTTAAGAGATAAGACATCATCGTCATTGTCCGTGTGGAAAACATACTTACTACCCACAATCATGAGAAAGGAGAATTTGCATCATCTCAAAGTGAAGGATATGGCTTGGATCTTAAAATCAACAATGCCTTACTCAACACCCAAGTAGAAAATGTCTCACTTCACTATATATTGTAGAAGTATAGTTGTTTGCATCACTACAAGGATTGACAAGAGTCTAATATTTTGAGAAACGTTTAAAGTAAAAGCAAAAGTGGCAAAATGGTTTGAAATGAGATTGATTGACTTTTAGTCTTCTCACAAAAAATGTCAAGGTATTATTAAATTGACTGAAGTTTATTTATGAAGATATTTTGAAAATGCATGGACATAAGTCCAAGTTTATTATGAAAGTATTTCAAGTTTAGAAACAAGAAGAGTTTTCAAAAGGAGGAAGAAGATTTTTGAAATTAAAGAAGATGGGAGGAGAATAAGAGGCTATCCTAAAGCATAAGGTAAAAGCTAAGGATAAAAACCATCTAACCAATAAGAAGCCAAAACTTGACATTATGAGCCAATGTAGAATTCCCATTCTTTGGATTGAAACCAAGCAAGCAAAGATACTAGACATCTTGAGAGAACCAAACTTCAAGTGTATTAAGTCCTCACAAAAGTTAGGTAGAGTAACGGCTGTATACAGGTGAATTCCAGATTACAAACAGAGAATGTAGTCACAAAAACCTGTACACAAAAGCAAACAAGCAACCCAATGTCTTGAGGTAAACCTCAAGAACTCCAGACAAAATAATCAGATAAGATCATAAAGTATCCAAGATAGGCCAAGGTTTCTAATCCTAAGTCTAAGAAAAAGTCTCATGCTCCATCATGCCAAGGATAGTAACCAAATAGTCCAAGTGCCATTAAATTTTTTTTAGGGTTTATGTTGATTATTAAGTATCTTAAGAAAAGAAAATCTCAAGTGAGCAAAGTAAAAATGGAAAGAAAATAAATGCTCAAATGAGCAAAGATGAAAATGGCATGAAATGTAAATGCTAAAAAATAAATAGTACATAAAGCATAAAAAAGAATAAAAGCATAAGATAAAATAAGTCAATAATTAGTGGTTAGTTGGATGACCATCTTGAAACTTGCATTTGGAACTCACTAGAGGATTGGTAGAACCAAAGCCTCCACACAACAAGTTGCATTTGCTTTTTGTCGAGTATATCATCCATTTGGAATTCTCACAAGTACCATTTAATGATCAACAATGTTTAAGTGATCCGCGTTGACCAAAGGTGTTGTAGATCCATTAGAGGATTGGTAGAACCAAAACCTCCATACAATGAATTTCAAAGTTATTGGATCAAAGAGATCAAATTAACATACTTGGGCTTGCAATCATAAGTTTAGGCCACAAATGATCTTTTATTCGAACCGGGACAAAATTTAGCGCTATGTTAAGCAATCGTAAGTGGATTTATATAGAAGTCACACCTATTTTGAGGTCGGTCAATAGTAATATATGCACCATTTGTTTTGAGACATGATATAGAGATCATGCTCCAACAACACTTAGTGCAATAAGAAGGGGATTAGATGAAGAGGATTAGGGTAAAAAATAATATACAAACCACATTTGAATTAAATTTTAATCAAACTATTATTAAAATCATTCATCCATTTTTGTGGAGTTAATCTCAACACCGTGGATCCAATGATGTTAATAAAGTTCATGATCCAAAACTTAACCCAAGATTAGCCAGAAAATAATCACAAAATAATATTATATTTGATATATACATTAAAAGAGGTTTAAAAATAGAAAAATAATGAGGAAAATATCAATTATGTTTAAATTAATCAAGAAGTGAAAAATAAGGCCATAGAAAAATCAGAAATGGATCCAAATATTTTTTTAAAAAAATGGTAATTTTTAAAAGTCGGAAACTATTTTTAAACTATTTAAAATTGTTCAAACAAACATAAAATTGGTAAAAAATAGTAAACCTCAATATAAAATTCCATAAAATTTTCAGAAAGTAAAAAATATGCAAAATAATATTTATGAATTTTTCAGAAATAAAAAATACCAAATTTTAATATAAAAATGTAAAAAAATAGTCATGAGATCAGAAATAATTCAAAGTATTTTTGTGAATTTTTTTCATAATTTTTGGATAAAAAATAAAAGAGTTATGAATTTTTGAAAATTTAATCAAATAAAATATAAAATCAGAAAATAAAATAAAACCAAAAGGATGTGGACCATCAGATCGTAGTTAAAATGCGTTAGTAAGCTAATCCAATGGATCAGATGCACTGTGCTTGATATGGACCTTAGTGAAATACACATGGGATCAGAAAAAGGGCAACCAATGAAATTAAAACGTTTGGCACGCTATCATTGGCTGAGACAAGACATGTCATCGTCTTCAACCTCCATACACCCTACAATGGGGATTTTGTGAGATCCTTCAAATGGAAAAATTAGGATCTCAGGCTAGCATCATTGAACTCGTCTCTTCAAGACGATTCTAACACAACCATCGCGCCAAATTTAAATAAGGTATGGAGAGAGATATGAATCAAAAACCCAGAAAATAGCGAGCACCTTCAATTTGAGACTTCTCTCTCAATTCTCAATGGATTTAAAAATTGTAAGCAACATTAGAATCAGACAAAGGTGTAGAATATATTAGTGCTTGATTTGGATCTAAATGGTGGAGAATTCTACCTTTTCTAAGTTCAAGTAAGAAGCTATGAAAATGGACTTCTGTAGCTTGAATTATGGCTTATTTTGATTGGTTTAAGTGCTGGAGAGTCTGTATGATGCTCAAGGATGATGAATGCGCAAAGAATTTTGGAAAAGGAAGCTTAAATTTCAGAAACTGAATTCAAAAAAAGAGGGTTCGTGTGAGGTTTTGGCAGAGTATTCTTGGCTCTCTAAGCTTGGGAAAATGGATGGGGGATGACCCTCTATTTTTAGGGAAGTGAATGGGAATGAAAATTTGAAGAAACAAGAAAGTTTGGAGGAAATTGAGTAAGGGTCGAGCACGAGTGAAGTGTGACTTCATTTCCATCAAAACTCATCCAAACCTTGTGTTTTGGGGTGCTAATCACTTCTGGAAAGTTTTCTAATCAAGTTTAAATCAAAAACGCGCACAAATCTTGTGTTTAGAAGTCACATTATGAATTTCAAAATTCTGACTTTGTGAAAAGTTCAGTTTCAAGTTACCAAATTCAAATCCATGGCATTTCCAACTCAGGGGCTCTTAGGGCATGATTCTTGATGCTTTGGAAAGATGAGGTTACAAGCTTTGCAATGGAATAAGAATGGAATCAAATGGATTCTTGAGCTGAAAGTTACATGGAGTCAAAGTTGAAGAAAAAGAGTTGACTTTCCATACTTAGAAATATTTCAAATTCTTCTTCAAAAATGACCTATAATCTTTTGTATCCAAACATAGCCTTCCTCTTAGAATTTGCTATTGACCAAAAAATATGGAATGAAGTAGGTCTCTTGAATGAAATTTTGAAATTTGAACCACTCAAAATCTCCAAAAAATGAGCAAGTTAAGACTTTTTGAAATTGGCCAAAAATCATGAAATGACCTATAATCTTTTGCATACTTAAGGAAACTTCCATCAATTTTATCATTTTGAACATAAAATAAGGCATAAAGTACACATCTTTAAGATCATAATGGAAAAAGGATGGACTCAAGGTGATAAAAATTGACCAAGTTATGACCATTTGAAGTCACATATGGAAAATTGTGGATTCATCTAGATGACTTGTAATCTTTCTTCTTCACCATGTTCCTTCCACATGAAAACTCCTTGGAACTTTTAAAGTGATTTGTTTGTAACTCTTTTAAGATAAATATTTCTTTAGAATCACTCAAAAATACCAAAAGGTGAGCAAGTTATGCTCCTTTGAAGTTCAAAACCCTAGCCTCTAGATCAAGAGAATGCTTTGAGGAACTTTGACAAGTTTGAACAAACTTCTTGTGCCAATATTCTTTATTTGTGAATAGAAGTTGTTGAGGATGATTATGAGGACTCATAACCACCAAAACCACTTCCATATCTTGATATTTAATAGAAATGTGCTCTTGTGACCAATAGAAACAAGACCTTGTCCAATCCTGACAACTTCTTCCCTCAACCCCTTGTACTTTTGAATCAATTTTGATGAATTTGAAATATGTTGAACCAAAATAAGCCTTGTTATGCCATTTATCCCAAAACAACTTCAATAGTGAAGTTTGAACTCCTCAAGCTATGTTGACTAGGGCATGGAAATAAACTCATGAACCCATGGAGCAACTAGCTAAACCTCATTGCCTTTACCTACATTATTAACAAGTAAGACAAACCAAAATTGCATTTTATTAATTAGAAAGTAAATGAAAGAAAAATATTCATGATCATAAAATAAAACAAGTCAAGGTGCTTGGTAACTCCTCAAAAGAGAAAAACTAAAGATAGGGAGAAGAACCAAAAGCCCTAATGTGATCTTGTTGTGATTGAATCAACATGGTATGATGAAGGGATCTTAGGGGCAAAAATTAGGGTACAACATCTGCCCTTATTTAAGTTTCTTCTATCCGGAGATACGAAGGTTAAAAATCTTCGTGTCGACGCGATCGAAGATACTTAAATATAAAATAAACCTTATTTTTGGCCCTAAGATGCCATGCAAATGTTTATGCATATGAACAGTACTAAAGAGACGCAAAGTATCACTGGGGATGCAACAGAAACAAAGGAGCAACTCCACCAGGAAAATAAATCACTGGTGGACCAAAAGAATTGAATCAGAGAGGAAGATAACAAGCATCGACGTTCGCTGTCGATGGTGTACCAACTTTCACTGAAGGTAGAAAGAGAAAATATATCATATCACCGCCGCTCACTAATGATGAACTATCTATGTTCACTGAAGATATCAAAAAGATAATAAACACCGACGTTCACTTCCGATGGTCTACCAACGTTCACTGAAGGTAGAAAGAGAAAATATCATATCACTGCCGTTAACTAACGATGAACTATCAACATTCACTGAAGATAGCAAAAAGATAATAAACACCGACGTTCACTGCCGATGGTCTACCAACGTTCACTAAAGGTAGAAAGAGAAAATATATCAAGTTTTCCCAAAATTCTGGTGTTTCACCTAAAACGGGTCTCAACTTCTTTTTTAACCAAGGAAATCTGCCTGGAAAGGATCAAACATAAATTGTATCAAATAAAGAAATGACTTTCTAGGGATAGAAATATGACTTCCCAGGGAAATGCCATGATATTCCTGCCGAGGAGATAAAGTCTTCTCGTGCAAAATAAATGCACAAACTAAAACTCAAAGTTTTCAGGAATCCAAAGTAAATAATATTGTCATGCAACCACATATCCAAATCAAAAATAAACTGGAGCAAGACAACCAATGAAGATACATCCTTTGAGAAATAAACTCAAGAGGGGAAACCAAATCCATCTAAGCAAGGAGCGCTGCAGGAAGGCCATAGAAAAATGTCAATGAACAATGATTTGTCAATTTTAGCCATGCATGATGTATGTATGAATGTATGAGTGCTATCGTGCATATGCTGGTAATACAGATACACAATCAGTAGGAACAAACAAACAAAACTGCCTCAGGTACTAGCAACACTTGGCTAAACTTCAACCAGAAAGATCGTTCCGAGAAAGGTAAAGGCCAAATGCGGAAACCAAACCTATTGCATGCCTTTAACTTTACTAAATAGAAACATAATTCGGAGGTAGACAAATTAAACAGATACCGAGATAGAATATCCTTCTTCTGGCTTTATCAGAGAAACCAGTTTTTTTCAAAAGCAACAAGCCTACTGGAGATTGCAAGACCAACCTCAAATAAACAGAATGACGTCGGAACAATCAAACCTCACTGGGGAATTCAAGCCTACCTCCCTGGAGAAAGATGCGGGTTAAAACTTTACATCACGAAAACTTATTCCAACAAAAGATGCCCTGGGATAGCCTTCCCGGGGAATCAAGAAGTCAACATTGATGCTAATACTGCAGAAAGAGCGACATCTCAGCACACCAAGGGAATAAAACCTTTCATCATATGAGGGAAGACTTTGCTGGGGAATCTGAGACAGAGGCTTCCGACCATGCAAACTCGAAATCAAACATGAACCAAGACCTGACCGGGGACAATGGGATCTCAAACCCAATACTGCACCTTACACCGATTGGTATCGTCTTTAACTATCTGAGAAACATACAAAGATTGTGCACATACCAGCAAAATAACCTGAGAGATCCCTTATGAAGGAAGTAAATCTTCTCAAAACAACCGGAGTTTGTTCATTCTTGGGACCACTATTTTTTGTTGTCCTTGTGTCGTCACAAATCTCAAAGTAAATTGAATTTGTAAAGATCTCTTTTTTTTTTAAAGTCAATTTTGATTTTTAATCTTTTTGCTTTGAAATTTATCATCAGTAATAAGTGGAGTCTTTGCAAGCTGAATAATATAAGAACACAAAGAATTGGGTAAAATCTCGAATTTCATTAATAGAATGGTAGTCTGTGAATGGAGAGACTCCATGGATGATTACAGGGTTTGGAAAATGGTAATACATAATGGAAAAGATACATTGAGATACAATGACCACTGTCCCCCCTAGAAAATTTTGAAATCCTGAGCAACAGCTTTTGTTGAAGTATGGTGAGGATCCGAGAAGACTGTTGCTTCAACGATCAAGTCTTGTCTGACGTAGTTACTTGCCAAGAAAAGTCCCTAACTTTTTCCTAAGTTTCCCTTGCGGGTTTTCAACTTAGCGGGAAATTTATTCTGTTTATGTCTCTAATTTTTTCCTAGACCACCCTTTCGGGTTTTCGGCCTACCGAGATGCTCCTTTTTGCCTAAGCCACCCTTTCGGGTTTTCAACTTAGCAAGCTGTTCTTTTATTTCTTTAGGCGAAGTATTTCTTGACTGCGTCAGCATTCACGGGACGTGGAAACTCCTCACCATCCATAGTTTCAAGAATTAATGCACCACCAGAGAAGGCTTTCTTGAAAACATACGGGCCTTCAAAATTGGGAGTCCACTTGCCCCTAGAATCAGTGTTGAAAGACATGATCTTCCTGAGCACGAGGTCACCTTCTCTGAATTCACGAGGTTTGACCTTTTTATCGAATGCTTTCTTCATTCTGCTCTGATATAACTACCCATGACATAAAGGTGTCATTCTCTTTTCTTCGATCAAATTCAATTGGTTAAACCTATTTTGGACCCATTCAGCCTCTGTCAATTTGGTTTCCATTATCACACGCAACGAGGGAATCTCTACCTCGACAGGGAGTACAACTTCCATTCCATACACCAGGGAGAACGGGGTTGCTCCTGTTGAAGTGCGAACAGATGTTCGATATCCATGCAGAGCAAAGGAGAGCATTTCATGCCAATCCTTGTAAGGAACAACCATTTTCTGGATAATTTTCTTGATATTCTTATTAGCAGCTTCAACAACCTCATTCATCTTTGGCCTGTATGGAGATGAGTTGTGATGGACAATCTTGAATTCTTCACACAGTTCTGTCATCATCTTGTTGTTCAAATTCGAGCCATTGTCGGTGATGATTCTGCTCGGCACACCATACCGGCATATAAGATTATTTTTGATGAAACGCAGCCTCTACCCATTTGGTGAAGTAATCAATTGCTACCAAGATAAAATGGTGCCCATTCGAAGCTTTGGGTTCTATCATCCCGATCATGTCTATAGCCCACATAGAGAATGACCATGGGAAGGAAATCACATTGAGAAGTGTCGGAGGAACATGGACCTTATCTGCATAAACTTGGCATTTATGGCTTTTCTTTGCAAATTTGTAACAATCAGATTCCATTGTCAACCAATAATAACCTACCCTTAGCATCTTTTAAGCCATTGAATGTCCATTAGCATGAGTGCCAAATGAACCTTCATGAATCTCATGCATCAACATGTCTGCTTCGTGTCTATCCACGCATCTGAGCAAGACCATGTCATAATTTCTCTTGTATAACACATTTTCACTGAGGAAGAAACTGCCTGCCAATCTTCTCAGTGTCTTTCTATCTTTCCTCGATGCGTCAATCGGGTATTCCCGAGTTTGAAGAAAATGCCTGATATCATAGTACCAAGGTTTTTCATCTACTACCTCCTCTGTCGTAAACACATGAGAAGGCTTATCCACCCGTCGAACTTTAATTCAGAGTATATCATTCCAAGTATTCACTTGGTACATGGAAGCCAGAGTTGCCAGAGCATCCGCCATTTGATTTTCATCTCTAGGGATGTGATGGAATTCAACTTTATTGAAGAAGGGTAATAATCTTCTAGCATAGTCTTTGTAAGGGATCAAGCCAGGGTGACGAGTGTCCCATTCTCCTTTAATCTGATTTATTACCAAAGCTGAATCACCATATACATCTAGAATTTTGATTCTGAGATCAATAGCTTCCTCAAAACCCATGATGTAAGCCTCATATTCTGCTATATTATTAGTGCAATCTAATGTTAACCTTGCAGTAAAAAGAATGTGCAATCCATGAGGAGTGACGATCACAACACCAATTCCTTTACCATAAGCATTCACAGCTCCATCAAATACCATACTCCAACAAGATTCAGGGTCAGGGCCTTCCTCAGGTAATGGTTCATCATAATCTTTCACTTTCAGAAACATCACATCCTCATCGGGGAATTCATATTCTGCAGACTGATGATCTTCCACCGGTTGGTGAGCAAGGTAATCTGCTAGCACACTACTCTTAATAGCATTTTGATTGTGGTACTCGATATCATATTCAGATAACAACATCTGCTAGCGGGCAATTCTCCCGGTAAGAGCAGGCTTTTCAAAAATATACTTGATTGGATCCATTTTGGAGATCAACCAAGTGGTATAATTCAACATATACTGCTGCAAACGCTTTGCCGCCCAGGACAAAGCACAACATGTCTTTTCTAGCATGGAATACCGCGACTCACAATCGGTGAACTTTTTGCTGAGATAATAAATGGTGAACTCCTTCTTCCCTGTTTCATCCTATTGTCCCAGAATATAACCCATGGATTTGTCTAACACTGTTAGATACATAATCAACGGTCTTCCTTCTACGGGAGGGAGCAAGATAGGAGGTTCAAGAAGATATTCTTTAATACTCTCAAATTCCCTTTGGCAGTCATCCGTCCATACACAACCTTGATCTTTCTTTAACAACTTAAATATCGGTTCACATGTTGCAGTCATGTGGGAAATAAATCTGGAAATATAATTCAAACGCCCGAGGAAACCCCTGACTTTCTTTTCAGTTTTTGGTGCTGGAATTTCTTGAATTGCTTTGACTTTATCAGGGTCAACTTCAATTCCTTTCTGGATAACAATGAAACCCAACAATTTCCCCGATCGAACACCTAAGGTGCATTTATTTGGATTTAAGCGGAGACGATACTTCCTCAAACGCTGAAACAACTTCAACAAATCTTTTATGCCCTTCTTCAGTCTGGGATTTGGCAATCATATCATCAACATATACTTCGATTTCTTTGTGCATCAGATCATGGAATAGGGTTTTCATATCCCTCTGGTACGTTACACCAGCGTTCTTCAACCCGAAGGGCATCACTCTGTAACAGAATGTTCCCCAGGGTGTGATAAACGTTGTTTTTTCCATGTCCTCTAGAGCCATTCTAATTTGATTATATCTGGAAAATCCGTCCATGAACGAGAATACTTTGAATTTTGTGTGCTGTCCACTAACATATCAATGTGTGGCAATGGAAAATAATCTTTTGGACTAGCTTTATTTAGATCTCTGTAATCTACGCACATGCAGACTTTTCCTTCTTTTTTCGGTACTGGGACAATATTGGCAATCCATTGAGGATACATTGACGTCACAAGAAAACCCAACATTAATCTGCTTTAGGACCTCCTATTTGATCTTTACTGCCATATCTGGGTGGGTTCTTCTCAACTTTTGTATAACTGGAAGACACTTTGGCTTCAACGGCAAACGATGCTTGACAATATCTGTATCTAGACCAGGCATATCTTGATAAGACCAAGAAAAAATATCCACATACTCTTTCAACAACTCAATCAACCCTCTCTTTACATCAGGATGTAACGATGCTCCAATCTTGAGTTCCTTCGGATCCTCTTCTAAACCCAAATTAATCACTTCCAGAGGCTCCTTATATGGCTGAATAGTATTTTCCTCGTGCTCAAGCAACTGTGAGACCTCTTATGGAATATCATCATAATCTTTTTCTTCAGCCCCAAACACAGGACGTTCAAAGTTGGGAGAGGGTGCAAGGTCATTGTATTCAACGGGTTTTTTAATTAATCTGCACATATGATTTATGATTGCTTTTAGAAACTCATATAACAAGTGATCATGCAGATTAATTTTCAGTTATTATTTTTTTTGAAAGGTTTTTTCTGATTACCATTTTCCAAGAAAAGCAGAAAATAAAGACATAATTTTGGAAGCAAAGACAACTTTTATTAATGATCTTAAAAGTCATAGCAAACAGATAAGCCCTACAACATTAATACTTCCACCTTGGGCAGAGTGAAAGCTTTTCAAAAGAAAGAAACATATTTAACAAAACAAATTACTTTGAAACATGTATGCAAGAAGGAACATCAATGGTGACCTAGTTCTGAACTCGGATTCCATGTGTCACATAATTCGGTACTTCCTGCTCTGCTTCATCCTCTTCAACAACATTAATTCCAGCATCAATTGGATGGAGGTAGCCTCCGCTGCGGAAAACATTATGATAACTGTTCACAGTAGACCTTGACTTCAAACTTTCGCCTTTTCCATTCTTCGAAGAGAAACCCAAACCAATTATGTTCTTGTTCACGGGTGGATCCACAATTCGTCCCCAAACTTCATTATGACCATTGCGCACAACCTGCTGCGCGTCCTTTAGCGAAACCACAGAATTCTCATTTCTCCTTATGTTGTCAATGGATAGGGCTTGGAATTGGGTTCCAACAGCATCCTCATCCGCTTCTACAATACTGAAAGAGGATAAATGGGATATCAACAGCGCCTGTTCCACATTTATGATCACTACCTTCCCTTCACGCACAAACTTTAGCTTCTGATGCAGAGTTGAAGTGACAGCCCCTGCTTCGTGTATCCATGGCCTTCCTAGAAAACAACTATATGCGGTAATAATGTCCATAAGCTGGAAGGTTATCAGGATCAAATGTGGTCCTATATGGATGGGTAAGTCCACTTCACCGATGACAGATTTCCTGGACCCATCAAATGCCTTCACAATGATGCCACTCGGGCGCATAGGTGTTCCTTGATACTTTAACTTCATGAGAGTACTCCTCGGTATAACATTCAACGCAGATCCATTATCAATTAGCATATTGGATAGCGAATCATTCTTGTAGTTCATGGATATATGGAGGGCCAGGTTATGATTCCTCCCTTCATTTGGTAACTCATCATCGCAGAAACTCAAGTTATTACATGATGTAATGTTTCCAATTATGCTGCTGAATTGATCTAAAGGCATGTCACTCTCCACAAAAGCTTGGTCTAGTACCCTCATCAATTATTCTCTATGAGCGGAGAAATTCATCAATAAACTAGGATGGATATCTTTGAAGGAGTCTGCAGTAGCTGATCTACAATTATGTAGTCACTTATCTTAATTATCTTCAAAATATCATCCACTTCTTTCTCTAATGTAGCTCCACTAGTCTCTCCTGTAGCCTTCTTAGGCTCATCATTCTCAGCAATTTTCTTCCCAACAACAACATCTCTTCGAATAACCGGCGCAAACACACGACCGCTACGGGTCACCCTGCTATTTTCAGCTATATTTCCAACATCAGGCATTGGCTGGATGGGAACTTCCACCCCATCTTCTAAGATTGTAGCGTTGTATTTGTAAGGCATATCCTTATCTGATTTGTGGGGAATAGGACCTGACAAACTAATTACCAATGGGGTAACAATTGGTTTGCTATGGTACTCCATTTCAAGATGAGCGGGTGCACTAAAACAAGTCACAATGAAGTTTACCCCTTCTTCAACACAATCAGACATCAAAAAGTCATTTCTGGAAAACAAATCTTTGTCTGAAGAGAAATACTCATCCGCGGAGGCATACTCTTCCTATGACTCTTCTTCCATTAAACAAACTTCAACCATATCAATCTCATGATAATCGTTCCTCTGACATGTGATCTTGATAGTTCCATTGTCTAACAGAAACTGAACACCCTCCCTCACAATTGAACATCCTCGGGGGTTTCGACAGCAAACTATGCAAGACCCATATTGGTGTTCCACTTGACCAATAGTACGACAAAAGGTAGCATGCAACTGCATGATATCCTAATTCAAATACTCCACATCAAAATTCTAAATTCACCAGGACATCCAGAAACCATATTCACTTCCTCTTCATACTCTGCCCTAGGCCTGATTATATGGATTAAACCCTCATCCATCATCTCCTGTAAATCAGCCTTTATCTTCTCGCAGCCCTGTATGTTTTTACTACAAACAGCACAACCGGCATGGTCATGCGTATAGTAGCTGAATTCACAAAGGTCTGCGTGCATTTTCACCAAATCTCCTCTAACTAGATTAATGTCAAAAATATGGAAGTTGCCTGGACAACCGGCCACCATATTTACAACATTTACTCCCCCGTGCTTGGGTAGAGGATTATCTTTCACATTAGGTCCCATGTTTTTGAAAGATAGAATTCTAGACTTCACCAACCTTTGAACTTCAGTCTTCAAAGGATAACAATTCTAAACACTATTCCCTGGTGCTCCCTGATGATAAGTACACATTTGGTCTGCCTTGTAATACCAAGGCAATGGTGATGGTATATAGGGAGGTGGTCGTGTCTGGACCAACTTCTTCTGAATCAATGCGGTAGTAGCTCTACATAGCTCATGGGAATAGGGTCATAGTTTTCCCTTCTCTAATTATTCCCTTGGTTCCCCTGCTGGGACAGTCTTTGATAAGCAACGGTAGTCGGAGCGGTATTCATAACAGGAGTAACCAAGGCGACTTGCTGGTGACGCTGATAATTCCTTCTAGGAGCTTTTACCCTCCTCTCTTGTATAACATCATTTGTATCCCCTTATTTCTTCTTGGTAAACCCATAAGATGGCTTCTTCACACCTCCGGATCCTTCACTCTTCGTCAAACGACCTTCTCTTACAGCCTCTTCTAGGCGGACACCCATTCTTACCATCTCTGTAAAATCACTTGGTGCGCTTGCTGCCATCCTTTCGTAGTAGAAAGCTCCCAGCGTCTTCAGAAAATCTTAGTCCTTTCTTTCTCTTCCATGGGAGGAATCACTTGGGAAGCTACCTCGCGCCATCTATGTGCATACTCTTTGAATGATTCCCTGTCTTTCTGAACCATGGCCCTAAGTTGCTCACGGTCGGGCGCCATGTCCACATTGTACTTATATTGTTTGATGAATGCTTCTCCCAAATCATTAAAAGTATGGATATTAGCACTGTCTAAACTCATATACCACTTTAACACTGCGCCAGTCAAACTATCCTGAAAAAAGTGAATCAGCAGACGCTGATCATCAGTGTGGGTAGACATTCTCCTTACATACATCACCAAGTGAGCACGCGGACAAGTGTTGCCATTGTACTTCTCAAATTCCAGGACCTTGAACTTAGCAGGTATCTTAACATTCAGGACCAAACACAGTTTATTCACATTCTGCCCAAATAGCTCTTTTCCCCTAAGAGCCTTCATCTCTCTTTGCATTCTACCAAACTGCTCTTGAAAATAATTCGTTCTGTCATAAAGACCCAAGTCTTCACTCAGTGGAGGGAAAAGACGACACACATCTTCATTAACAAACGGAACCAAATTCACCGAAGAAGGTGCAACAGGAACAATATGCACCACAGGAGGTGCCCGAGTAACAACAGTCTGAACCACTGGAGCATCTTGAGGGCCAAGATTGAAACCTTTAGGTGAAAAATTCTCTGGCATTCCCCATGGATAACCTTAAGGCATACGATTTTGAACAACAGCCGGAGTAGCAGACATAGGAACAGTCAGAACTTCAGTATTTTCCCTTGTTGATTGAGGTTGAACACTCGGTGGTTGATTCTGAGCAACCACCGGAGCTTCCATCAGAGTAGTCAAATTGGCCAAGCCGACCTTCAAAACAGAAACTTCTTCGTGCAGCTCGCGATTCTCCTGTTATAAGTTATCTATCTTCTTTTTGAAATTAGCCCGAGTGTTGTAATGATGAGTCAGCTTGCTGAATGAAGTAAAGAAGCTGGGTAAGGCACCTGGATATGCATAATAAATGCAAGAAATATGTGCAATATGATGCATGATATGCAATGCACATGATTTTATTTTATTATTTAATATTTCAAGGGATTTAAAATTTATGGACATATTGCAAACATCAAAGTAATAAAGCTTTTGAAATACTGAAATTTTTTATTATAATAACTTCAAAATGGATTACAAGTTTCAATGATCCCAAGTACAAGATGAAAATACAATCTAAAATCCTGAGAAAAAGAACTGATGGAGATCAATCTGTACGCTGGCGCTTCCCTGTGAGCCTGACAATCTGAGCCCTCAACCTCTGGTTTTCTTCCACATGTCTGATGGCAACCTCCTTCCAATCATCTGGATCAGAAAGTGAGTAATCAACACCTGTTTGAGGCTTAGAGGAAAATAAATCCCCTTGCCTCTCCATAGACTCTACCGCTCGACTCTCAAGGATCTCGATCAAGTCGTCTTTCTCCTTCAAGTCTGCTCTATAGGAACTCTCTAAAGTCTGGAACTTGTTCTTCCAAGCATCCATTTCCTGTTGCATCCTAACCAAAGCGAGTTGTAGCTCTTCTAGATCATCTAATAAGGGAGGAGTGGTCTTCACAAATAGGTCAGGCATGGGTGTCTCCCAAGTATACGACATCTTCAACTGAATGGCTCTCGATCGGACCCACTGAAGATATGGCTCCAAAGAAACAACACCCCTAGCTCCCAAATCCTTCCTACTCTTATTATGAATGTGACGCCAGGCCTTCGTAATCTGCTCCCTAGCTTCCCTATGGTCTTCTCCTTCCTTTAGAAAGAAACTACTCAAATGAATAATATTCAGTTTATCCCTCATCGGGTAACCAAGCTGTCGCCGTGCAAGAACATGGTTATAGTTAATTCCTCCCTTTGTACCAAGAAGAGGTACATTGGGGAAACTACCAAACCTGTCAATAATCTCCACATCCTTGTAAGCTCGATGATACCAATCAATATATGAGTGAGTAAGTGCCATGATCTTAGGAGCCCACCGGGGTTCCTTCTTGACATCCCAAAAAGCATCAGACTGAGGCATATGAGAGATAAACAATCGGTACAATAAAGGCGTGCAACAGATAATAATTCCCCCATGATAAGAACTCCGAAGATGAACAGAGTAATAAGCATCACCCAACAGTGTAGGAACTGGGTTTCCAATCATGAAAATCCTGATAGCGTTAATGTCAACAAACTTGTCCATATTAGGAAATAAGAACAATCCGTAAGCAAGTAGAGCAAAGATGGCCTCAAAAGCAACTGTACTCTTCATTCTGGAAAAGTAACGAGCTTTCTCCAATAAGAACTGAGCTGGTAATCCTCTAATCCCTCCTGTAGTAGTCATATGGGCTTCCACCTAAGACTCTCCTAGATGAATCAAAGCAGCAATCTCATGTGGTTTTGGCTCACCCTTCAAACCAGTAAAATGAACACAATCGGTAACAGGTAAATCCAATAGATAAGAATACTCCTCCAGTGTAGGCATTAACTGATAATCGGGAAAAGTAAAGCAGTGATACATCAGATCATAAAACTGGACCAAGGTCGAGAGAATACCCTCCTTTATCTTCAACTTCATGAGAGGAATAATGTATCCATACTTCTTCCGAAAGTCTGCAGAACACTCGATCTCTGGAATTAGACTGATCAACTCATCTATCTTGGGATCCTTGAAACTGTATTTCCCGGTCTTTCTCTTTCCAGAATCCATGGTTAAAAGACCTGAGATATTCACAAATAGTCAACCTTTAAATCCCTTGAAATATTGTTTTCTTCGAAAGATGCTTATGAGTGCATGGATGCATGATGAAACAATCACATACAAGATCACACATATATGGTTCATAGGTTCAACGTCACGAGCATGAGGTCGAAGGTACTACCCATAAGGTGTTGGTCTAAAAAGTTATCACATGCCGAACAATGTTCTAGAGGTTCCCAGAGTCTACATCCTTCCTTCAGATATTACCAACTTCCCAATTAACTTTGTAATTAGTAATATTCTCAAGAAAGACTCGTCCGAGTGTAGTATCGTATGACAATTATTTCCGGATTACTCCGTCATAGCTTCCGCACTACACTTAAAAGGCCAAGATGGGTTTGGTATTCTACGGTCCTCAGTTTCAGCAGGCTCCCAAGTTAAAAGCAGTACGTCTTCCCGATTACTCGGTAAACGACACTACAATCAAAGGGGCATCCACTGAGTGGGGGATCTCATGCCTCCTTTTTTGGGATTACTCCCTCAAAGTTAACATGACTATACCACCCGTCCTATCTTAAAGTTTTCCCAAGTCCGGGTATAGGACTTATGAGTAATCACCAAGCACCCTGAAAACCAGGAAAATCTAAACAAACATATATACAAAATATAACACATAAACAACAATAGCACATATACAGATATAAAAAAAGATAGGCTCAACCCACTTAGGGATGGATCAGCAAGAGGTCAATCTTTCCCCAGTGAAGTCGCCATTTTTCTGTAGCGGTAGAAATGTTCAAGACTAAGCCATTGGATAGACTAGACTTTATACAAATCAAAAATAAAAATCGCCACCGCACTTTATTGTTTCCAAAGGAATGGGAAAAGAGCGAATAACCCAAAAAGAGGGGGAAAGATTCAAGGTAAGGGGGTTGGTTATGCAAAGGGAAGATATTAACACCCTAAACATCTATCTAGAAAGGGTTCAGGTACGACCCAAAAGGGATGTCATCTTGACACCTACTCCAGATTCTCAACAGTACAGTGCATATACGATCTAGAGACGGATGTTATTCTGACACTTATTTCAACACATCATCTAGAAACGGTTCAGGTACGATACATAAACGGATGTCATCCTGACACCTACTCCAGATTATCAACAGTACAGTGCAAATACGATCCAGAGACAAATGTCATTCTGACACTTATTCCAACATATCATCTAGAAACGGTTCAGGTACGATCCAGAAACGGATGTCATCCTGACACCTACTCCAGATTCTCTCCTAGTACAGTGCAGATACAACCCAGAGACGAATGCCATTCTGTCACTCATTCAACACATGTTTCAAGAATAGTGCAGATACGATCCAGAGATGGATTTCATTCTGACACTCATTCAATACATGTTCAAGTACAATCACGACATAGATCCATACACAAAGTCTCCAGCAGACACATAGGCAGAAACATCCTGATGCGAAGTCACCACCGTATCCTCAGCATACGTCTGTGACACTTATGTTCCCCACAGAGTAGAAACAACCAATGTTTTGACTCCTTCATCCCCACGCAGGAGTTATCTCCTCCAACAAACTACCTCAAGCTGAGAGCTGAAGTCGATGTTCCCTAGCCGAGCTTTATAATTTCAAACAATTATAAAACCTCATCTCGGGTAGAGTTTATTTCTCAAACTGCGGAATCTCATTTCCCAACAGAGTTTATTTCTCTACATCGGTAGAATCTTCCGATAAGCATCTCTCTCTATAAAGTAATCCTCGAGGAGAATCAATTCTCAAGCAGAGTCAATCCGCGGCAGAACATCCTCAACCAGAAAGAGGAAATCCCCAGTGAATCATCTTCATTCATCATCCCCAGCGGAAATGAAGTATTCAGCTTCCCAATACTCTCCAGGAAGTAGTCCGGGATTTATTTTCCTAGACTGGGAAACATCTCAATAGTATCCCATGTTCATACATCATGGCATGCGCATACATATTGCATACAATACAATCTCATTTATTTTGAGAACATCATCAAAATGTGTTTCATACATCATGACATTGCATGTGACTAGTTCTTTACCTTTTTCAGAAAAGCTCAAATCAACAAACACCGTTGACTACTTATGTGACCTGGTAGTCCTCTCAAAAACTACGTCTAATGAAGGGTTGTTTCAGCATTTCCCGCAGAAAGATGTCCTCAAAAGACCTTCTCTGGTTCAGTCAGATCGACACTAAGATCTCCCTGATTCTTATTCCAGTTGAAGATATTCCAAGACTTTTGTCTGGTTCAGCTAAATCGATCCTAATATTTTTCTGATTCTTATCTAGTCAAAGTTAATCCAAGACCTTCTCTGGTTCAGTTAGATTGAAACTAAGATCTCCCTGATTCTTATTCTAGTTGAAGATATTCCAAGACTTTTATCTGGTTCAGTTAAATCGATCCTAAGATTTTTCTGATTCTTATCCAGTCAAAGTTAATCTAAGACCTTCTCTAGTTTAGTCAGATCGACACTAAGATCTCCCTGATTCTTATTCCAGTTGAAGACATTCCAAGACTTTCATCTGGTTCAATTAAATCGATCCTAAGATTTTTTATGATTCTTATCCAATCCAAGTTCATTTAAGACCTTCTCTGGTTCAGTCAGATCGACACTAAGATCTCCCTGATTCTTATTCCAGTTGAAGACATTCTAAGACTTTCGTATGGTTCAGTTAAATCGATCCTAAGATTTTTTTTCTGATTCTTATCCAGTCCAAGTTAACTCAAGACCTTCTATGCTTCAGTCAGATCGACACTAAAATCTCCCTGATTCTTATTCCAGTTGAAGATGTTCCAAGATTTTTGTCTGGTTTAGTTAAATCGATCCTAAGATTTTTCTGATTCTTACCTAGTCAAAGTTAATCCAAGACTTTCTCTGGTTCATTCAGATCGACACTAAGATCTCCCTGATTCTTATTCCAGTTGAAGATATTCCAAGACTTTTGTCTGGTTCAGCTAAATCGATCCTAAGATTTTTCTGATTCTTATCTAGTCAAAGTTAATCCAAGACCTTCTCTGGTTCAGTTAGATTGACACTAAGATCTTCCTGATTCTTATTCCAGTTGAAGATATTCCAAGACTTTTATCTGGTTCAGTTAAATTGATCCTAAGATTTTTCTGATTCTTATCCAGTCAAAGTTAATCCAAGACCTTCTCTGGTTCAGTCAGATCGATGCTAAGATCTCCCTGATTCTTATTCCAATTGAAGATATTTCAAGACTTTCGTCTGGTTAAGTTAAATCGATCTTAAGATTTTTCTGATTCTTATCCAGTCAAAGTTAATTCAAGACCTTCTCTGGTTCAGTCAGATCAACACTAAGATCTCTCTGATTCTTATTCCAATTGAAGGTATTCCAAGACTTTTGTCGGGTTCAGTTAAATCGATCCTAAGATTTTTATGATTCTTATCCAGTCAATGTTGATTCAAGACCTCCGCTGGTTCAGTTCGAATCGACCATGGATTCGTTGCTGATTTCTTAACAGATTAATCTCATCTCACCAGTAAGTCGCTGTGAAGCCTGGAGCATGACCAGATAATAGTCAGCCTTATCATTCTCAGTAAGTCACTACAAAGCCTGGATCCTGACTAGATAATAGTTCACTTCAATCAAGGGACGACTCCCCAGTAGAGTAACAAACAACTAAAGCTCCTAAAACTATATGATTCCAAGACAAGGATCAGCATTCCTCAACAGAGTCCTCCTTAACAATAGGAACAAGAATCCCCACAAAGAGACTTCTTATGAAGTCAGCATCTACTTTGGATGGAATCTTTAAGCCCATCTTTGACGAATCTCCGTCATATTCCTTGGATGGCATCTTTAAGCCCATCTCCGACGACTCTCTGTCATCTTCTCTGAATGGCATCTGTAAGCCCATTCCCACCATCATCAACGATCAGTGTTACTTCATGCGAGTGTAAATTTCTGGGCACTCTAGTGTTCAATCATCTTCCACCTTCAGATCATGAAAGGTAGACAATCCAATCTACATCTTTAGTTTAAGAAGATTGAGCAGGGGCAGCTGTTGTACCCCAAAATTTTCCCGCTCATTTTTTACAAGATCTTCTCTTACATGGGTGGTTACAAATACTTGCCTGAAGAAAAATAATAAATTTTGAATTTGGTCAAAGTGTCCTTCGATGAGGTGTCTTTCGACGAGCATCTTGACAATGTCTTTCAATTGAAATCTAAACAAAGGCGTCTTCGATTGGCATTTTAATGTTACTTCGATGGTCTAAACTGAAGGAAATCGAAGAGAGCAGAACAAAGTTTTCGAGCGGTCAACAATGCCCTTCAATTGGCATTTTAACAAAGCCTTTCGATTGGCCTTGTCAGAAGATCCTTCGATTGGAATTTCAACAAGGTCTTCGATTGACATAGATACAAGGCCTTTCGTTGGCCTCATGGCCAAGCCATTAGATTGGCATGGATACAAGGCCTTTTGATTGGCCTCATGACAAGCCTTTCGATTGGCATGGCAAAGAATCCTTCGATTTAGCATCTCAAACCAGGCAACTTCGGCAAGCATGTTAACCAAGTAACTTTTGATTGGTATGGACAAAGACCCTTCGATTGGCATTCCAAAAAGTCCATTCAAAGATGTATTCAGAGGGCCCATTCGAAGCATGCATAAGAAGTCCATTAGAAGCATGCATAAGAAGTCCATTCGAAGCATGCATAAGAAGCCCATTTGATGCATGCATAAGAAGCCCATTCGAAGCATGCGCAAGAAGTCCATTCAAAGCATGCATAAGAAGTCCATTAGAAGATGGCAACTCACAGGCCAATCGAAGAGAAATGCTGGAGGGTATTCGAAGGGGACAAGTGTCCAGGTTCATCCAAGATTTTCAAAGAGACATGAACGTTTCAAAAAAGGAATGCTTTTAATATGTATGATTCTTGTCTCATGGTCTTAAAAGCATGGTTAATTTGTTGTCCCTTGCCGTTACTGGACCATCATACTCCTATAAATACAAGGGCAAGCATACAATGCCAAGGGGGAGAACAAAAGAAAGGACATAGCGAGACGAATAAGCATACATACTGCACACAAAGAGACCACACACAGTCACTGCTCAAAAATCCCAAAAGCCTCCCAGTCAAAATACATTTTTTGCAGGCATCCCCATTCTAAAAGAATCCCAGATTCAAATCCACGCCCATCACCATAGACTCATACATCACTGTTGGCAAGGAAAATGTAAGGAATCAAATTCTATACCTTTTTACATATCATAGTCATTCGATTTTTCATTCATGATCGAAGGGCCTGGGTGTGGTACCCAAGTCCGTATTGGTTTTCTTTTGCTTCTAACATCTGTTGCAGATCTAGCATAAATGAGGCCACAACACACAGGATCGATAGACCTGGGCTTAGCACCTAGGTCATGCTCTTCATTTTTGCCAGCATACCTTTACAGAGTCATTGTCATCATAGCACCCCCTGGATCAAAAGACAATCATCTCTCCACGGGTCGAAGGACACCCATCTCTTCTGGATCGAAGCTTCCATTTCCTCAGGATCAAAGGGAAAGGCTTTTCACTGGATTAAAAGACAGCTCAAACCTCCTTCGATCTGGGCATCCTGAATTACACCTTTTTACTGCCTGTTTCTTTTGATTTCATTTTGTTTTGACTACTTTATTTCTTTTTTTGATCAATATTGAATAAAAAAAACACAAAAACATTAGGATAGTGTTTTTTCTTCTATTAAACTAATTTTATTAACTAATCATTTAATTATCTTAACATTTTCTCAAAAACTAAAATTAAGTAGATTTAGATCATTTCCCCAAAATAAAATAAAACAACAAAATGATTTATTTTCTTTAGGATTTTTTAGACGTCTTTTTTATTTTCATGCGCGTTTATTTAATTCCGTATGTTTACTATTTATTGTATCTGTTCACTGGGTGTAATAGATAAAAATTAGGATATTTACTGCTTTATCCCCTTATCTTTGTGTAATATAAATCCCCTCCCCGAAGCCTTGTAATAGTGTAGGATTTACAATTCCCGCACTTTAAATTCCTGTACATATATTAACTGCTTAGATATATGCTAACTAGGATTGCATGATAAGATCTGAAAACAAACGGTAGAACACCTAAATGTTTAAAGATAAATAATTGAATTGAACACACCTGCACACAAGCACCTCTAAGGTACACCCACTTTGGTTGCCTTTCAGAAAAACAGTCACGTCCCTCGAGAATGGGGACGCTTTAGCAAAGACCCGCAAAAATTAAAAAGATCATAGTCCCTCGATGACCCTACGGTGTTGCCTTTCGGTAAATGATCTCGTCCCTTAAATGAAATTTCTAAAACGTCTCTGTATGTTGCCTTTATGACTGTTAAACGTCCCTTTAATTGTCCCTCAAAACATCCAATGATAAGGCTACCTACTCAATAATAGTAGGATAGAGTTTTCTAAAGGATAAGGAGGAAAAGAACGACCCTTTTCGAGTACAAAAGTATATAGCTGTTAGAAGTTTGCTCAATTTTTTTTTTGCACCTACACACAAATACTACTTTTTAAAAACAATTTCAAAACATTTACTTTTTTAACACTCTTGAGGACTGATACAAGAGTTAAACACAAAGAAAATCGCCGCACTAAGGCTTTTCAAAACATTTTCAAACACACAAAGCACAAAAGCATTTTAGAAAATGAGCAAACCTCTAAGAGCCCATGGAAAACCACAGATGGAAAGGGTGCTAACACCTTCCCTTTCCATAATCTACCCCCTTACTCAGAAAACATCTCAAAAAGGTCTTTTTCTGTTCTTGTCACCCTTTCCTTAATTTGGATAAAAGAAAAGACGATGGTGACTCTTTCTTACCGCATATTTGCGAACAAAAAACGCAAAAACAGTATATAAATAGTCGATTCTTCCACCGTGTAACACATACAAAATGCATTTAGCATGATCTCATTCATTGTATGTACACCATGCATACATCTGCATTTTACTAACCCTTTTTCCAACAGGTAAAACATCAAGTTTTAGTCTAAATCGACCAAAGATTTGTGCTGATACTTCTTCCAGTATTTACCATCAATCCTCTAAATGGAATCTATAAGCCCATTCCCAATCCATCTTCAAGTGCAAATTTTTGAGCACTCTAGTTTTCAATCATCTTCCACCTTCAAGTCACGAATGGTGGATCCGCCAATCTAACTCTTCAGGTTTAAGAAGACTGAACAAGGGCAGCTGTTGTTCCCCAAAATTTTACATCTCATATCTCAAGTAATCTCTCACAATATCTCCTTGGATTCAAGACTGCCCAAGGTTTTGATCAGCTCAAGACACCTCCTCAACATTGATGACTCAAATTAGGGTTTGAGTTTGAACAAGGACAAATGGACTTTTAATGCCCCATATGAATTCCATGGAACATTTTGGACCCTCAAGATTGCTCATGTCAAGTTTTAAGTCTTGGATCACATTTTTGCTCAATCAATTGACTAATTGACCTAAAATCAACTATATTGGGGAAAAAGTCAATTGTGGTCAATTTACAGTCAAACTTCATAATTTTGTATCCATACCAACATCATGAACTCATATATGTCATTTGATCAAGTTTGGATCACAATTCCTCAATAAATTTGATCAGATCATCAAAAGGGCAAAATGGTCAAAATTAAGGTTTTGACTGAGAAGATGCAATTTTTGACTTTTGACCTAATCAATGACTTATTGGTTTAAGACATGATCTAAAGGATTCAAATGATTCATTTTAACCTAATGACATGGCTCAAAACATTCCTCAAGATCAATTGATTGACAAATGAATTTCAATCAACTGATGAAAAGTCAACTATACACTAAAAAGTCAAACTTTGACTTTTTGGTCAAAATTAAGCTTCAAAGATTACAATTCATCAAGACATGTAAAAATATGAAACTTTTTCATCAAGAAATCAAAAAGTCAAGATTTTATTTTGAAAAGTCAAAATTTCTAAACTTAGAATTTTTTCTAAGTGTTGGAAATTCACATTTTCTTCACAACTTTGAGCCAAATTTTCACCATGATGCAAGATGATTCAAGAGAAACTTCCAACATGAAAGTTATAGACTCAATGAGATCTAAAACATTTTAGAGCATAACTTTTTCTATAAATTCTTGGATGTCAAGTTATGATTTTGTGAAGATATGTTCATGAAACTTGAAGACTTAGTGAAATTTTGCCCTAGTTTAGGCAGGATTTTGACCTAACTTCATGGCA